>CM029474.1:19486125-20096585 GCA_017140325.1 Eucalyptus leucophloia subsp. euroa
ACATTTATGCAAAGTAATAAAGGTCAATATTTCTTTCCTTTCTTCATATTAAAAACAAATGGAAAAATGGACGGTAATAATAAATAAAGGTAAATCTTGCATTTTGATTTATTATTTTGATTTATTTTTTGTATATGCAAATTACTTGAATAATGTACAAAAGCACATCAATCAATTTTTCCCTTTTCGGTGAAGTCCATAAAAAAAAAATCGATTGGTATTAAAAAAAGAAGAAATTGGTTAATTTTCAAATAATTAGAGACTAGATGGAACATTAAAAGAAATTTCAAGGACCAAATTGAGCAAATTGAAATTTTCGGAATGAAATTGAACATTAAATGAAAATTCATAAACCATTTATGACATTTTTCCAAAAGAAAAATATAACAAACCGAACCACCCAAATTCGTCCGGCGATGCCGCGTGTCCCATCATTGACTTTTCTTTATTCCCACAAGCCAAGGATTCTCCTCTTTTTCTTTTCTCTAATAAGACAATTAGGCCGTTGATATTTTATAACATATTTGAAATGTCAGTTTGCTTCTATCTCTGGCAATTTTGGAAAATAGACAAGTGGCGATCCCACGCATAGAATCTACGTATCCTACGCCTCCAATATTTCATCTTTTAAATTCTAGTGTGTATTCTTTTTCTTTCCTTCTTTTTTTCTAAACATAACGAGGAAACTGCAAAGTCTAATCTATAGAATATTTTACTGACCTCAATAATCAGAGAGGACACAGATTAAAATATTGAATGAGTGATCCAAACATGAGATTATTTATACTAGTAATGTATGGAGTCGAACTAATGTCTTGCTTTCAATCCATACCCTTGTGTCTATTCTTTTGTTCCTAAGCCAAAATGAGGGATTGCATGTAATCATTTATGCAATCAATTATGATATTATTCTTGAATTGGTGGGTCTTCGTCAGTCGTGGCCCATAGCAAGAAGTTTAATTATGACATCTTTCCTGAAATTGCATAAAGCTACTTCATTATAAGTTCCATTAGGTCAATAATTTACTGCCGTCTTCGTCGGTCGTGCCCTAGCACACTCCCGTTTTAGTTGTTATTACTTTGTATTTACATCAAACCACATCATCTACAGCTTTTGTCAAAAAAAATTAGTGATTGATTTAGGAAAAAAAGTGTCAATCGATGTTATAGATTAATCATAAACTTGATCATAAGTTTGACAAGTCGCAGGCATTCTGATAAATGGGCGGGTTTGATTGAAAATTTTGCACTTGCTGGTGGGCTCAAACAACACATTCGAGGGCCTTGTTAGTGAGTGGCCTAGGCTTGAGCAATGGCTTTGAGGCTTGACCTAGTTTGCCCATTAAATTTATCAAAAATTACATTGATAAAATATTTATTTAAGTTTATCTACCTTGTAATACAAATTTAATAAATATTGGAAGAGAAATTGAGGCTTAAAACAGAAAAAGAAAAGTATTTATGACACACTTAAAGTGAACTACAAATAAATTATGGAATTATTTTCTGTTTATGTTTCCATTTTATCTATGAATTTAGCTCAGCTTTTTTTTTTTTTTTTTGGCTTTAAAAAGTAAGGCTGCGTATGACAAAATTTCTGAAACAGAAATCGATTTCTAACCAAAATCAATTTTTTAATTTCTATTCCCAGACAAGTTTCTAAGCAAAGAAACCCGTTTGATAACGACTCAAAATTTCTATTTCTGAAACAAAAATCCATTTGATAACAGAACAAAATTTCTATTTCTATGAATAGAAATTGATTAGATAACAACATAGGAAATCCTTAAGTACAAAATAATAGTCGAAATAATACTAAAATAACATGGGAAATTCTCAAATACAAAATAATAGTTGAAATAATACTAATACATTACAAAAGTTGAAAATACAATTTCATGGAATTTCTGGCATATTATTATCCATTGCCATTTTATTAGCAGTTGTTTTCCTAAGCGTATTTATTTGATTTTCCTCCTCGGTCAATATATCATTTGCAAACTCATCTTGCGTAGGTTCAAACAAGTATTGCGGAAACATGAATATATGTGCCATTAATGGTGCCTATACAGCATTGTCATTTTATCAAAAACTAGTATTATACAAAATTATCAACAAAATAAAATTAATGGTGTAAAGGAATATATGAGAATTGTACTTTAAAGTAATGTTTATTTTGATTATCGAATTGAATCAATCCAGTTGCTCATCCCTAATTTCTTTATTGTTGCTCAATGAACCTTTAATGACCATTGCATAGCAAAGAGAGAGATTCTCTTGAATCTCTTGCCTTCGAATTAAAATTCAAGATTGTGTAACGATCTAATTATTTTGATTTTGCAAGAATTTTGAATCCGTAAAAAAATAAGGTTAAATTTCTATGCATGTTTTTTATTCATCTATTACGTAAGAACCTTTTCTTCAACTGGCCATGTATGTGCCTTTTCTAGGAGGAAAGAGCCACATTGTTTTTAAGTAAGCATTTAAGAACTTTGGTCGTTTTTAAAAATTGGGGACCCATTCAATTGCCTTTTATTCTAAAGAGAAAGTTATCCAAAAAAAATTGAAAAAAAAAACACGAGCAAAATAAAAGAAAGAAAATTAGCAATAATTTGTGAAGTTGTGGTTATGAGTGAATTAAGTTAGCAAGAAAGCACAAGGTTCTTTTATATGGTTTAATTTCAGTTTCGATTCTATTTCAAAAACTGATAAATTAAAAATTTTAATTTCTGATTTATTCAATTTCTCTATTTCTGAAATAGAAATCATTTTAAATAGAGAAATCAAATCAGATTACCAAACGGATTGCTCCAAACTTGTTTCGTAACAGAAAAATAGAGAAATCGAAAGCATAAATTTTGTCATGCTGCACCCTAAGACATTGCCCATCTGATTGGGCCAAAAAATTCCAGCGAGTGAGCTTCGCACTGGCCAAAACCCGCTGGATTGGGTTTGGAAATGGCACCTAAAAGTTCAAACCGAACTTGTTCAGTAAACAAGTCCCATTAAGTGTATCCCATATTCAGATATGTTTTCAACTATATTTATTGTTTTATTTTATAAAACGTTCCCATCATATGAAATTGCATCTACCAGCTCTAAAAATGGATAGGACGTGGTCTTTTGACCACAATTAACGTGGGGATTGGGACTAGGCCCCCTTATTCCCTCCATCGTAGGGTAAGGGGTGAGCTAAACTAGCAAGTAATTGAATTAAAAGTTAATTAAACAAGAACGACGCGACAATACACTAGGAGATAATTTGAATGAGAAATAAAAGTGTGACTCACATTTTAATCCACCAATGGAAGCTTCACGAATCATTTAATAAAGATGATTTGATACATATTTATAGTACAATTAGCATATATCTAACATCAATAAAGAAGGCGCCATATAATATTATCAAAAGTTATTATCAAATTTCTAATCATAGCTCAAGATAAATATCATATGCACATATTTTATTTTTGAAACTCGCTTTCATGCAAAGATAAGTTAAAAAATTGATATTGCATCAATTTGACTACTCGAGCAAGATGTTTCAGCTTTTGGCGCTCGACTCATAATTCGCTTGGACTATAAACGTATGAAAGGCCAAAATAAAAAATCAAAAGTATGGGAGAAAACTTTGACCCAAGACACGACAAATGTAAATGGGATTTTGTGGAAAGCGAGAAAAGAGTTTCGACATAACCTTACCTTTCAATGCGTCCCACGTTCACGTAAAGAATCGATGTAGCCATCATTTGTCAAGAATATGAAAGCTTCATCTTATAGCTAAAACTTTATAAAAAGAGAATAAAATATAGTGGGAGCGTACGCCAGCAAAGACAAGAATATGACTGCTCGATCCTCTCATGATTGACGGAGAATATAAGGCACCAGTATATTCAATCTCTAGTCTTCGGTCTTCATCTCCAAGGGCTTCGTACAATACAAGGCACTAATATTAATATTACTTTCTTTCCCCTCAACTTTGTAAAGTTGTGTCCTATCGGACAATACTATCTTATAGATTAGTATTAATATACCAAACCACATGGCTGATTATAAGTGAATAATAAGCCATTTTTTAATAATTAAAAATAATATGCCTCATCGCTTAATGTACCAAATTTATTAAACATTTTTAGTGTGTTTGACATTTTTCTTTCTTGTTTTTGTTGTACAAATGAAAACTAATGATGCGCTGATATATGAATGACACCACATATACTTAGACTTTACTCGAATTCACTAAATGAAATGATGTGCAATGTGGTATGCACCCATGCACAGTTTCCATGTTAGAAGTTGGAGTCGCATGATCGATGGAATCACCGCGAGATTGGATGGATGTGACCAAGATGATCAAGGAAATATATTTGGTCAAGGTGAGTTACGAAACCAGACAGAGGTGAGTTACGAAACCAGACAGAGACGTCCAAGGATGTAGCAAAGTAAATTAGTCGCTATATTTTAGAACTCTTTCACAATGGCATGGATGCATCTCTAGGTAATCTACCTACCCATACCTATTATCCTTATCAGTTTAACATTAATATATGTGTGTGTGTGTGTGTGTGTCATAAAAAGTAGATATAGGGAGTTAGAGGCTCCCTATTTCCGCCATGTAACCATGTAAAATTTGAAAAAATTGCTTTCTGAACGGTTCTCTTCATTTCTGATGCCAATGTATATCATATGATCGATACATTGCCTTGATACCCAAATTTTGTGATCAATTCATTATCATCAATTTAATGGCATGTTGCCATTTCATTTGAGAAAATTAAATGAAGAGGTTGTCGAGTTGGTCAATTCTTAACACAAGTGTGATTTAATCTTGACGGACCACTTCACTACCCCAACAAGGTCCGGCTTGAAAGCAAGAAGCAAGGTACTGAGTAACTTGCGCGAAAGCGGTTGCATGTTAGCGCAACCGTTTTCTTGCTCGTTAGCGCTAACATTTTGATTGCAGTTTAGGCTCAACTAACAACATAGAAAGGGCTTTTTTTGGCTTGTTTGAGACCAGTGTAGGCTTTCTTCCATCGGCAAAAAGAGATGGATGAGAAGTCTGATAGGGTTTTAAGAGATAGAGACTCCAGCGGTGAGAAAGAGCCAGAATCGGTGGATCACACACTTGTTGGAGACGAGGGCAGGCACAGGGACAAGTCTAACTCTATTTAGAAAGTATACAAGTGTTGAAAGAGTGAAGTCTGGGGACAAGGGTAAACGTGGGGAATGGGATCTCCATGCCGTATTAAATAAGTTCGCAAGCGAGGGACATGCCGAAGACCCACCTTTCCAGCTAAATCCAACGCGAGGACCCTTAAATTGACTATGCCATCCGTGGTCAGCAAGCAACGGCTGACAAGGCCCGGACTCCATAAAACTAACAAACATTGTTGAACATGCTATTCAAGAAATGATACGTGATAGGTATTGGGCTCCAATTGACCCTACATTAAAAAAAAGGAAAAATCGGCAAGCAATTTTACAAAGGATGCTTAAAATTTAATTATAAGTGTGGAGCAGCAAATGAATGGTTGAGTTTGGAGGATCAGTTGGAAATGGGTCGACTCATTTTGACTCGTTAAGACTTATTTATTCCATAATGACTCTATATTCAACCTAACCCATCAAAATTTATACCCACCGGTTTAACGAACTTAATTATTATAATAATAATATATGTTAGTTTAGTAAAATCTAACACCAAATCAAAAAAGAAAAGTTACCAAATTGAAAATATGTTGGCAAAAAAGAAGAAGCAGATCTGAACTTCATATAAAAAAAAAAATCATCTCGTTTGCAAATATGCAACAACTCTAACGTCCAACATTGAGTTGTCAGGCTCCTGGATCGTTGTTGTGGTCAAGCCGTGGCCGAGCACGCGTGCTTGTGCGCTAATCACGAGCTAAAAGCCAACTCTTGGTTTCGTGCTTGACTGTGAGTTTGCACTCAATTGAACACCAAGCTTCATCCAATAGTTACGTGACTATTTCGATCAAATCTCCAGCACAGTAACTTCAACCAAAGGTTGCTGCGCTTACTTCAGGCGACATTGCCGACGGAGTTCATTGTTGTGGGAGATATTGCCAACACCAACGGCCACTGTGCGCAGCTCCCCTTTCATTTCCTTTTTTAACTACCGACCGTGCCATATAGGATGGTTGACGTCTATGTCAACAATTTTCAACTAACATTGGCTGGATGGAAAATATATAAAGGTTTAGAACTCAATCAGTATAATTAAAATGTTTAGAACTAAATTGGCAAAAACACAATAAGTGTAGCACTTAATAGGTAATTTACTAGATTTAATGCAAATTGTTAATTCAATTTAGCATTTCTATAACCTCAATAAAGAGGGCACCATATAATTAAGCCATTTGGTGCTTGACTTAGAATTGACTTTGACTTTAAACTATTTTCGTGTGAAAAGCCAAAAGAAACAATCAAAAATAGGGGAGAAAATTTTAACCCAAGACACGGCAGATGGAAAAGGAATTTTGTGGAAAGGGAGAAAAGAGTTTCAAGATAACTTTACCTTTTTATGAGTCTCATGTTCATATAAAAATCGATGGAGCCACTTTTTGTCAAGGACATGAAAGTTTCATTCCCCCGGGATCTTCTCGTGATTGGCGGTGAACATAAGGCACCAATCTATTCAGTATCCAGTCTTCGGTCTTCGTCGCCATGGACTTCATAGAATACAAGGCACCAATATTAATAATTTAATATTGCTTTCTCTCCCCTCGACTTTTTAAAGAAGCGTCCTATTGGACAATGCTGTCTTATAGATTAGTGTTAACGTACCAAACCACATGGCAAATCAAAAGCAAATGATTAGCCATTTCGATAATTAATGACAATATGCCACGTCAATTATTACACCAAATTTATGAAACACTCTTACTGTTTTTGACATTTCTCTTTATTGCTTTGGTTGTAAAAATGAAATCTAGCAAGATGTTGATATATGAATTACTAAGACTTTACTCGAATTTTCTAAATGAAATGATGTGCAATATGGTATGCACCCATGTCATCAAATAAGTGTGGAATTAGCATTAGAATGGAGATTGTTAAAAGGAGGACATAGATAAATTGAACAAGATCAATTAAAGGAAATTTAGTTTTCTATTTCACCATCATTTCTTCTCAAAATTACACAGTGCTCTCAAGCATCATTAGGGGCTGCCATTCAAGTTTGTCTGACAATCGTTGAAGCAATTCGATGATGCCACCATATACACAATCCAATTGATCTAGAGCTGGCCCCATCGATTCATGACGTGCTTTTCACTATATAGCACTTTGCCTCTTTACAAGGTTCAAGAAATAGCTCCCCTGGAGTAGGACTTTATCCCACATAACACTAGGTTCTAGGGGTGAAAATGAAAAAGATTTAAAGAACAGTTTGGCCTAGATCATAGGGCCAACTTTTTAAGGTTTGAAGTAGGGGTGTGCAATCGGACCGGGTCAACCCGGTTCCCGGTTCGGCCCACTCGGAAAACAGGGTCGGGAACCGGTTCCGGTTGAAACCGGTCCGGGAACCGGTTCCCAAAGTTCAGACCCTGTTTGAACCGGTCCGGAATCGGTTCCGAGGGAATACCCACCCGGAACCGGATCGACCGGACCGGTTCGGGAACCGGTTTGAGAACCGGTTTTGGGCCCCAAATTTCAAAAGACAAAACCCTAGTCGTTTCTTTGTATCTTTACTCTTTACTCTCACGCCGCTCGTCACTCTCAGCCTCTCACCTCCGCCGATCCATCCGAGCGCTGTGTTGCCGACGCTACCTCCGCTCGCCCACCTAGTCCCGGCCATCCTCGCCACCCCGCGCCGTCGGCGTCGGACACAAAGGTGACGGCGCTCCTCGTCTCGAGCGGCATCATCAAGACGCACCAATCGGTGCTGGACAAGGGCTTGACGGTGTTCGCGCCCAACGTGAGCTCGTGTCGCTCCTGCTGTACCACGCGGTGGTGGACTACACCCCGATCGGGTCCTTGAAGACGAGTAATGCCCTGATCAGCACCCTAGCCACAAACGGCGCCGGGAAGTATGATTTCACCGTGAAGACCACCGGCGACTCCATCGCGCTCGACACCGGGTCGACTCCTCACCGGTAAGAGGCCATTTCTTCAACTTTTTTATTAGACTCGCCCTTCGGCATTATTGTACTCTATAGACTCGCCGCTTTGACATGATAATGAGCTAATAGAATCATTATTTGTTTCACCGAGTCCGGGCTTGATGCTCTATCGAATTAATCTCTCCCCCTGTTGCGTAGCTCGTTTCGTAGACAGGAATTTACCCATCTCAAATAGGCTAATTCCTCAACTTCATTTAACCGACTCATTTGTAAACCTTCCACTTGTTTACACAGGTCTTCATTTGTATGTCTAAGTAAAGAAGCCTCTTCTTTAATCTTTGCTACTATGTCACTCTAAATAAACCAACAAGAGCATGATGAGCACATCGCAGGAGTCAACTAAAAAGAAGAAAAGCTCGTACTTGTAACAAAGATAAATAGGGCAAACACAAGCAGAAATGGCAATATAAAAAGATTCTTTTCTTAATTAGAAAAAATTGCAGTCTCCTGTATTTGTCCCAACATTCGACCGAGTTAGAATATACACAGAGGATAGAGAAACGGAACACGTTAGGGAGTCGAATTCGCACAATATGTCGGGATCTTGTTTCCGTTTAGCCGTGTCTTGATCTTGCTTTTTTTAACATCGTGGTTTCTTCTTTTGGTAGGATTTGAAATTGTGTATTTCTGAGAAATCTAGTTCTTTAGCATTCTTAATTCAAAGTCCTCTGTGGTTGGCATAGAAAGTATGTTGAATGAATTTTTAACCATTATTTTTCTGGCCATGCAAAATTTATACCTTTGAAATCTTGTCACGGTTTGGCTGCAGGATGAGATGTTAAGACAGAGATTCATGGTTTACTAGCAAGATGTGAAATGTGCATGTTCAGAAAAATTTTGCAAAACAGGTTTCAATATTAACAGGGTTAACCCTGTTCTTGTTCTTGCTGCTGTTTCTGTTGCTGTTGACATGAAGTCAAGGAGGGCAAGTGGGGTGTGGTTGGCTTTGTCAGCCTACTTTATCGTTAATTGTTTTGCTGAGATTGAGGTTATCAGAAGAGAAATCAGTGTTATGTTGCCTGACATTGGTGTTTTATATCCTCGAAAATTTGACTTCAAAGATTGTTCTTTGTTTGGATACTTCATTTTATCCGCATATCGGAGTGTTCATTGTCCTTTGGATTGGAGTTGTTCTAAGCATCCGATTCAATGTTGCCACTGAAATAGGACCACGAAAAGAACTCTTTCAATCGGATGTTCGTTGGAGAAATAGATTAGCAAAGATTGACCGGTAGTCGAGAACACAGTTATTAAGCTCTATGACTCGAGTTTGCGGCTCCCTAAGTTTGCCCTCGAGGTCGGGATACATTAGGCACCATTTGTTTTACTTGATATGTCGTGATTTCGATAGATCTATCCTTCACTAGCGAGGATCCATATCATTTTGGAGTATTCATTGTCTATCTCTAGATCGAGATTGTTACGAGCTTACATTTGATTCTTGCAATCAAATTAGAATGTTGAAGAAACACCTTCATGGTTTACTAGCAAGATGTGAAATGTGCAGGTTCAGAAAAATTTTGCAAAACAGGTTCCAATATAAACAGGGTTAACCCTGTTCCCGGACTGGAAAAACAGGTGGGCCGAGAATAGGGTCCAATGCAAACAGGGTAGGGAACAGGTCCAAAAAAAAAGAACCGGTTATAACGGGGGTCGGGAATGCAGGTCCGGGTCTAGACCCTACCCACCCTGGACCCGATCACCCCTAGTTTGAAGTGGCCCGGGCTGAAATTTAGGGTCCCCCCTTATTCTTTTTTGAGCCAATCCGCACCTTCAGCTTTAGCATCTTCAGGATCTCAGGATTAAAATGACTCGAACTGGTCAAATTATATATTAAAACTAAAAAAATATAACCAAAAGATTAATAATTAATAACACAAGATGTTTTAATTATATAATATAATAGCTAATCTATTTTTAATTCATAAAAAATGAGACAAAAAACAGCTAAAATATTAAACTTATTTTTTTTCCCAAAAAATAGGCTCTCTAGTCTCTCTTCCCCTCATCGGTAACATGGATAGGATGTCGTATTAAACAGTGACAAAGTGGTCAGATTGCTTTTCACCGAATGATACAAAGCTTTAGCAAATCAATTAGAATTTTTATGCAAAAATCACTTGTAATTTTCTTGAATCCAAGTGCACGGGACGCAATCTCTTTTCACAACATGACTCATGTACATTTTTTTTTTTGAAAAATTACCAAAAAAGCCCTAAATCTATTACAGTTATGCCGATTCAGTCATAAATTTATTTTTTTGGCCAATTAAGGTCTTAACATTTTACAATTGTGTTATTTCAGTCCATCTGATTATATTTGGCTGGCCGACGTTGACCTGACCGTCGATCGGCGCCGGCAATAATTTTTTTAATAATATTTTAATTTTTCAAATCATTTCATTAGCTTTTTATCTTTTCTTCTTTTTTCCCCTCCTCCCTCCTTTTGGCTCCGGCAACAGGCCAAAGGGAAGGACTAACCGGTTGCCGGATTGAGGCGGGCGAGTGAGCTCGCCTAGCTAGTGGCGGGGCGAGCCCTCCATCGACCGGCCTCCTCGGCATATAAATAGGATGGCCGTGAGCTCGTTTTGAAAAGAGCGGGAGGGACAAAAAAAAAAAGGGGACAGCGGCGGATGAGAGAGAACCAAGAGCGAGGGAGTGTTCTCCGGTGACGAACACACTCGAAACCAGTTGATGACCCACCAACGTTAACCCACTTCCCGAACCAAGCCCACGTAGGTTGTGTTCCGATTTTTCCTGTTGGTTGTGCCGACGCGAGGCCGGCGGTCACCGTTGTTCCAGCAACATCGGTCTGGGGACTGTTAAAAATCTAACGTTCGAGTGTGTTCTAGCCGGCCGTGAAGCGTTATGTGCCTGGCCGGAGTTTTGATGTTCTTGGATCGGCAAGCGTACCTTCGGGTGTTCTGGGCGTGCTCAAAGGAAACAACGATGAGGGTGAAAGAAAAAGGAATAGAGAAGAGTAACAAGGAGAAAAGGAAAACAAGACAGCCGCGTGGGGGGTCGAAAAGAAAGAAAACAGAAGAGGGAGGGATGACAATATTGTAAAAAAAAAAAAAAAAAAAAAAAGTCTACATTTTGTCTCTTGCTCAATAGTGTACAAAAGTGTGCACGAGAGAGAGAGAGAGAGAGAGAGAGAGAGAAGTGAAGAAAGTAAAGAAAGGGAGAAAAACATCGTCCTCTTCCTTGGGTCATCATCCCGACGCCGCTGCTCACTCCAGGCGAGAACCCCCCAAGCCGAGCTATATTGACGATAGACTGATGATAGAGGTGGCAAAATGAGTTTTAGATCCATATATGACAAATTTTAAATTTTAAATCATAAATGGATCATATATGGATCACTTATCTTTTGACAAAAAGTAATTAAATAGGTTTAACAATTAAAGGCTTAAAATATGAGAGTCTTAAGTGGGTGTTAAATGGGTTAGATTTATAACCTATTTTCAACCAACACCTCACAATCTCTCTCTTGCCTCTTTAACTTTACGAAAATATTTTTTTATAAAAATCGAAATTATAATTATTTTTTATTTTAATTTTCTTTTTTTTCTTTCCTTTTTTTTTCCTTTCTTCTTCCTCCTTATGATGGCCGGCACAGCGGTGGCCGATGACTGGCCCGATGAGCCTCAAGCTCGCCAGATCTGGCAAGGTAGAGGCCTCGCAAGATCCAGCGAGGGGCAAGCTCGAGCTCACCAAATCTAGTGAGCCTTGAGCTCACCGACATCGACGAGTCGGGCGAGCTCGAGGCTCGCCTATGGCCAATCACCAGCTGTCGTCATTGGCCGACGGCCGGCCAAAGAAGAAGAAGAACAAAAGAAAAAAGATAAAAAGAAAATTAAAAATTATATTCTTTAAAAATAAAATAAATAAAAATTTGATTTTTTAAAATAATTATTTTAAAAATTATAAAAATTGTCCATTAAATTTGTGTTGTGTAAATTATTTTAGCAATACCATTTTTAAATATATATACACACACACACACATAAGAAATAAGCGTTTTTTTTTTTTTAAGTTTAGTTAAATAACTCGATATGGGTTGAGTATAGGTCGGGTCGGGTATGGGTCAAAAATTTTGCACTACAATAAATGGATTGAATAGGTTGATTTGGGTTGGACCATTTATGACCCAACCTAAACCCGACTCGACCCGACCCACCCTTTTAACAAGTCTAACTGACAACGAGTCATGAGCTTCCGGCGACGATTCTTGATATGAGCCTTCAACAACGAACTGTCCCACGAATTGTTGCTGCTTCTCGCTTGGCAACGGTGCCACCTTCCAGCTTCACTACCCATCGTTGCCGCATCCTCTTTGCCCACCGCTTTCTGTTAATTGAGTCCAGTAACGTCTAGCCACTACTCGAAAAGTGCCGTTGTGTTCAACCCACCTCGTCTTTCGTTTCCCCTGCTGACGTTTTGGCTCACGCATCGCCATGGGCGTCGGCTGTGATATCCTGAATTTCATATTATGTTTTCAATTGAATGAATTGGGCTTTTCATCGACGCGCCTATAGTTCTATTCTCTAAGCTGATCACTTAGGAGATAACTAGTCTATTTGAGGAAGCCGTTAAAGGATTTTAACACAATAGATTTGAGAATTCGACCAAGAATCGACTGCTCGAGCGTGCTAGTTTGTAAGAATCATTATGGCACAGTTAAAAATCGATTAGAAACCAGAGATAGGTCGACTTGATTGACCCATGTGATTAAGTGTGGGTAATTCCACCTAATTACAAAATTCTCGTCGATCGGCACTTGACCAATTTTTTTTTGTCGTTTTGATACCCTGTGTTAGCATTTGAAACCTCGAGATTTTCATGATAACTGAGAGTCGCCAATGTGTCGAAGATGTATGATGTGGCTCGAAAATAATCGACAACGGATCAATTGCATTAAAAAATTTTAAAAGCTACTCAGTAGGTTAGGTTACGCTAAAATCACGCCAGATTGAAATTAACCGCGAATTTGAACCCAATTTCTTAAATTGAAAGTTCCGTCATGTCATGATTTATTTTAGGACTGTTGACTCATCCTCCAAAGATTTTTCTGCAAACCAAGATTTTTGGCGAAAATTCAATTTCAATCGGAAAATTTAGGGACCATTTTTTTATCGTGTCTTTGGGACGCAAGTTGGTTCTATTGGCAACAAAAAATGTTAATTTGGTCAAGGGCACCTTGGTGGAATTTATGGGGACCGATTTATATCCAATTGAAGAGAAATTTGGTTCAATTTGGGGAAAATGGCACCAAATTCGTAGGCCATGTTCCCCACCACTTTTGGACCACTTGGGTGATATGTTGAGGAAGTTTGTGGGCTGCCAAGGAGCCATGGATGACAGCCATCGATGGTGGGACCTTGTCAAGGGACAAAGAAGATAGAATGGAGGCTTGAGGGACCCTCCAACCTTCTGTTGTCCCCTTCATCTTCAGCAGAGCTCCTTTCTCCATTTTCAGTGTGTTTTGAGCTTCCAAAGTTGCAAAGAAACCAGCCAAGCTTCCCTTGCTGTCACAAATTGCCTGTTGAGCCGCCAGACCGCCACATCGCCGTTGCACCCCCGCACGAGCCCGTTGTGCGCCGTCTGCCCGTCCATCTCCGCATCGTTGTCCCGCAAGCCCAGCCCGTCCCCCGAGCCGTCCCTGGCCGCCGTCGAAGCCCCCGGCTTGCCGGAGCAACTGTCGAGCAACGCCGTCACCCGCCGCAGCCACCACCACTCGTCTAGCTCAACCCATTGCCCAATTCACTCTCTCGGCCAAGCAACCGAAGTAAAAGCCAGCAAGGTTCCGTGGACTTCAAGGCCCATTTTCAAGCCCGTCTCGTCCTTGTTTGGTGTTGCCGCTAAGAGGTTTGTCGCCCGTCTCCGCGTTGCCGTCGCCGTGGACTCACCGGATCACTAAACCGGCGTATTTACTTACTAAACTCTGCTTAAGGAGTTAATGATACTTAGGGGTTGATTAGTTTAGGCTAAGTATGGTTTAGGTGGTTAGTTAGAACATATTAGTGATTTAATTATTCGTTTATGCACGTTAGGTGGTTAGAACGGCTTAATTAGGGACTAGATAGATCATGCTATTTATCTAGATTGGTTCAGAAATTTTCCGGCCCCATTTCGGTATTTAATTAGGCATTTCCGGCCTAAGTTTCTATTTTTGTCATTTAATTGTACTTATTTAATGATTTTTGGTATTTAATTAATTATTTATGATTTTCCGGAAATTATACCAGAATAGTCGGTGACCGGAATTTCGTGCTGATTGCAATGGTATGCTTGGTTTATTTAATTAAGTGCTAATTTGTGCAAATTGAGTGGAAATTGGAATTTTGGATATTTATTCCAAAATTATGGAATTTCAGTATTTTAATTTAAAAACATTGGGTGTCAGTTTTTAACGCCGAAAGTGTCTTTGTGGACTATATAAATAGTGAGATTTCTAAAATAAATATATTACATTTTTGGCTCAGGCCAATTGTATACCCACATACGATTATTTTATCGGGTATTTTTAACACGGTGAATCAACAACTTGTGAGAGCATTATTGCACGTCAGCTTATGTGAGTATTATTATTGAATTTTCAGCTTGTGAGAGAAGTATATTATATCAGCCTATATGAGCTTGATATGTCAGCTTGTGAGAGTAATATACCTTATTAGCTTGTTATATCAGCTTGTGAGAGCAACGATCCATATATCAGCTTGTGTGAGCTATTATCTATCTATATCAGCTTATGCGAGCTACTATCTATTTATTTTAGCCTATGCGAGCTACCGTCTATCTATATATCAGTTTGTGAGAGCTATTACCGTCTATACTTCAGCTTGTGTGAGCAGTAATGGAATCGATTGATTAATAGATGGTAATGAATTGATATATGGTAATGATTGATAGATATTATTGATTGATAGATAGTACATATCATATCGATTGTGTCGAATTGAGTTGAATGACTGAGTGGATCATTGGATCGATGATTTGAAATGGAATTGATTGGTTAAGTATATGAATCGTACTGACTTGTAGGAAGGAACTGAGGTAAGGTAAGTCTTTTGTTTTGTGTGTGTATAGATTGCCTTTAGGCGTATTTTCTTCCCGGTCGGAGTTTAGGGGGTAAACTTGCCAAGACATTGTCTCACCCCATCGTGGGCTCAACCTTTCAGGTCCTTAGATGGTGGTTCCTCCAGAGCGTTTTGGCCAGCTCAAGAAGGTCACCGAACAGGTCTTTTCCTCTTCGTGGGGGCCAAGGAGCCTGGGTTTATGAGCTTGTGAGGACCATTTTTTGGGTTGATGCGGGTCTACCTCAGAGGGTACCCCATCAATTCAGAATGTGGCATCGTCGCGGGCGAAATGGACCTAGAGAAGATCCCCTTCAGGATTCTAAGGTTCTAGTGTCGGTGTTAGAGATCCCTTTTGGCGAGAGTACAACTGACCCTCCTGGTGGTGCAGTGGTGGAACCAAGTTCCTAAGAGAGCTCAGGGTTTTTAGCTGGGGATTCGAACGCCTAGAGGACTGGTAGACTTTATGCTTTTGTAGACTTCTGCCTATAGACTAGTATTGTAAATAAACTAGTTAGCTGTGTATAAATGTGTGTTGTGGTTGTGAATTTGTGGTCCTGCTTTTCTATCCCATCTTTGTGCTGTCTAAGGATTTATTTATACGCTTCCGCATGCGCATTAAAATGAATGGGTCGGCAACGCGTCCTGGGACGTTGCAATTTAATCAACCACCAAGGAATGGGCATGCGCTCGAGCATCGGGGCATGACACCGGTGACCCCGACACCGATGGGAAACAGCAGGCTAAATGGCCAGCTAACCCCCAGCCCGAACCGGCCATAGCGTTGCCAGCAAGGGGGAGGTCGTCAGCCTAGACCAATGGAGGATAGTTGTTTGTCACGGTCCTCCCCTCTCCTCAGATCGCGCCTCAAGCAATCTGAGGGAAAAAATGATGGAACCGAGTCGAGAAGCCTAGTCCACGGGTTTGACCAACCCGGTCTCCTCTCATTAATCTAAGATGTGGGTTGGGTCTGGAGACTCAACCCAGATCCACGCGTGTTCTTCTTTTTTTGCCTTTCGCCGATTCGGACCTGAGTCGGGTCAAATCCTAAGACCGGACTGGATCCGCCGGTTGGCACTTATTTATTATTATAATTTAAAAAATAAAAATTTCAAAAAATTCTGCAATTAGGACAAGGCTGAAAAATAGTTTTTGAGTATTTTTCTCCAAAAAAATTGCATGAAAAATCCTTTAAAAAAAACGACATATCTTATCTTATCTTTAATGAATACAGTGATCTTCTTCTCGGGCCATTTGGCTTGCATCCAATATATCCATTCATTCATCCTCTCACTAGTTAATTAACTAGTGCCATCAAGTTTCCGATCCTAATTTCTCTAATCACAATATTTTACTTGGATATTTAATCAATCCACTATAAATCGAATTAGTGGCAGCTTGTAGGTTAAAAAAAAAAAAACGAACCGTAAGTCACGAACTAGTGGGCTTGGGAGAGTCCCGACTAAGCCTAGGCTTAAAAAACCATTAGCCTCATGTGCCTGCAGGAGGCTTCGAAGAGGTAATGACAGATGTGTTGCTAGGTGTCAAAATTTCAGCTTGCGAACACTATTAGTGAAGTAACCTCAATATTGACTAAGCAAATTATCGATTGTATAAGTAATTGACCACCTCTTCTTGCGATTATAAATGCTAATAATAGTAAACCACACATATGATATTCAATGATGCATCAAATCCCACTGATATACTTGGTTGGTTGCACTTGAAGCATATTAAAGGTAGCTCTCATTGTTTCAAGAGGTGGTTCTCACTGTGTAACACTTTACCTTTATAAGGTTCAAGAGATGGCTCTTATGATATAACACTTTGTCCCATATGAAGCTTAGTATAAGCCCTCGGATGGCCTGAATTTTCAGGTCCGGCTTGGGTCAAGATTTCGAGCTCCCGCTATTTATACTCAAGGTACTTTGATAAAGTCATTAATAAGTTAAAAAATAAACGTATAAAGAAGTGATCTTTGAGGAGAAAAATCTAGTAACGATATCTAATTTTAACACTAATAAAAAAATGGGGCTAGGGCCCAACCAGCCCCGTATCTCTATTTCGACCTCTACCGAGCCTGCAAATTCGATGAAGTTGTTAATGCTCGCGTACTTGACGGGGTACTAAAAGACTTCTCTCTTCTTCTTCTTCTTCTTCTTCTTCTTTTTCTTTTTGGTTGGGTTATGGTTGTCTGCTTTCACGACGCACTTGATGGAATGTCGAGTCTTCGTCTCCATGGTCTTCCCAATCCTCACGTAATTGATAGTGAATATGAGGCACCAATTTGTTTAGTCTTCAGTCTTTATCTACATGGACTCCATGGAATACGAGGCACCACTTTGTCCTTCATATGGACCTTTCACTTTTGTATTATATTTATCTTGAAATGCTAAATCACATGGCAGAAAATAAGTGGACGATAAGCCATGCGCAATAATTGATAACAATATGTCACATCATTTATCTTACGAAATTTATAAAATAGTCTTAGTGTGTTTAATATATTAATTACAATATTCGTTTATACTGCCACACTTTGCACCCTATAATTTCTACTATTTCATGGACTTCAAAACGTAGAGTGTACGTTCTTTGAAATAAGTCTACAAAAGATACTTCCCATAGTGGAATCAATCAATAATTGAATTTTGTGCAGGACCGGAGAGTTAAATGCAGCTAAGACTGAAAGTGGAGATCACAAGAGGAGATGGGAAAACAGTTGTTTCTCATTCTTCACTCTGCCCTCTTGTGGTGGTGGAGCTCAATCACAATCTCCGGAGCATACTCGCAAAACCAAACAGATCTGCTCGCGTTAGCCTCCTTCAAAAACGCAATCCACAAAGACCCATTTAGAGTCTTGAGCTCTTGGAATGATTCTACTCATCACTGTGAGTGGCAAGGTGTTTTGTGCAGCAAAAGACATCCTGGGAGGGTCACATCTCTGGACTTGAGATCACAAGGCTTGGAAGGCTTACTATCTTCTCATGTAGGTAACCTCTCTTTTCTGAGGATCCTATTTTTGCAAAACAACAGCTTTCATGGTGAAATCCCACCACAGATCAGCAACTTGCTTCGGCTTCATGTTCTTGTTCTTAGTAACAACTCATTTGGTGGGCCAATACCCTCTAATCTTTCCCGCTGCTCGAACCTCGAGACCCTGAATCTCATAGATAATCAACTTGTGGGGGGAATTCATTCTGATCTTAGTTCTTTAACAAGACTTAAAGGCTTGGGCTTGGCTGTGAACAGTCTCGTAGGTCCTATTTCTCGTTCAATTGGAAACCTCTCGCTACTACAAAAGCTCTCCCTGAAAGCAAATGCGTTAAGCGGAGAAATACCTGAGGAATTGTCCATACTCAAGAGATTGACATTTTTCACGCTATCTTTCAACAAACTAATCGGTGAGGTTCCAGCGGGGCTTTTAAACATCTCTAACATTGTTATATTCGATGTTAGTTATAACCAGTTGCGGGGAAGCTTTCTCAATGATGTCAGCACCGCTTCTCCTTCTCTCTATGTCCTTGGCGCCAATGTTAACTTGTTCACCGGGATGATTCCGTCAGCGTTAACGAATGTCACGAGGCCTTGGAAAGCTTGGCCTTGCACAAAACAACTTCCATGGGCCAATACCCAAAAATCTAGGAAGGCTAAAGGGCCTTTATGCGATTGAGATCAGCGATAACCAATTCCAGGATGACTTGAGTTTTATCTCTTCTTTAGTTAATTGTTCCATCTTAACATTTCTCCATATGGAGATGAACTTGTTTTACGGATCGTTTCCGAGATCCTTCTCCAATCTCTCCACCATTAAAAGGATTTCTATGTCAAACAATCGGATCCACGGATCTCTTCCTTTAGCCCTTGGACATCTCTTCAACTTCTCTTTCTGGGATTTAAGTAATAATTTTCTAACTGATTGCATTCCTCATTCCATCGGAGCACTTTCCAACTTGCAGCATCTTGATTTAGGCGGGAACAGGTTTACTGGAGAGATACCATCTTCGATTGGTAACATTACGTTGTTAAATGTCCTTAACCTTTCCTCCAACATTTTCCAAGGCCACATACCACAAAGTCTCGGCAACTGCAAGCAACTAATTATGCTTGATCTTTCGAACAATAACCTAATAGGCTCAATTCCTATCAAAATCATGGGTCTTTCTTCCTTGTCGATCGTCCTTAGTTTGGCAAATAATAATTTAAGTAGATCTGTTCCATTGCAAGTTGGATCTTTAAAGAATCTTGGCATATTAGATCTGTCTCACAACAGATTGACTGGCTTAATTCCAACGTCCATTAGCGAGTGCGTGGTATTGGAACGACTTCACTTAGAAGCTAATTCTTTTCATGGTCAAATCCCCGAAGCTTTACGTCCATTACGGGGTCTACAAGAGCTAGACCTTTCCAATAATAATTTTTCTGGTCCAATCCCAAGCTTTCTCGCAGAGCTCCCACTACTCGAGTACTTGAATTTGTCCTTCAATCAACTAGAAGGATGAGTTCTAGAGCGTGGAGTTTTTCTTAATGCAAGTTCTGTATCGATTTATGGAAATACGAAACTCTGTGGAGGTGTTCCCAGTCTGAAGCTTCCTCTTTGCAAATCATCAAGCTCTAAGAAGTCTTCTTCAACCAAGGCTAGAGTAATATATGGGGTAACGGCGTTTGTTATGTTTAGCTTTGTTGCTCCTATGTCTGTCTATCTTTTACCACAAAAAGAAGCAGACGACAACCATTGCCTCCACTTCATTATCTTTCGAGAACCAATTCTTGAGGATTTCTTATGAAGAACTCTTGAGAGCGACTAATAGATTCTCCGAGACCAATTTGATTGGTAAAGGGAGATACAGCACGGTTTTTAAGGGGATTCTTGATGGCGGTGCCACGGTGGCGATAAAGGTGCTCTATCTAATGCAAAGAGGTGCTTCCAGGAGCTTTATCTCCGAATGTCGAACTCTAGGACCATTAGACACCGAAACCTCGTGAAGATACTAAGTGTCTGTTCGAGCATGGACTTTCATGGCAATGACTTCAAAGCTCTAATATATGAGTTCATGGCTAATGGGAGCTTGGAGGAGTGGCTGCACCTTGGGACTATGGGACGAGATGATGAGTGTAACGAATTGAGAAATCTGAGACTAGTGCAGAGGTTAAACATTGCCATCGACATAGCTACTGCGATCGAATATCTCCACAAGGGTTGTTATCCAACAATCTTTCATGGAGATTTGAAGCCAAATAATGTGATTTTGGACAATGACATGGTGGCTCGAGTTGGCGATTTTGGGCTTGCAAAGATCATTTCAATAGTGTCTGTCGAAGCCACAGGAGTTCAGGACCAGGGTAGTTCAACTTCAACCGCAGTCAGAGGATCCATTGGCTATGTGCCTCCTGGTATGAAATTGTCATATTTTCTCGATTATTTGTTATTTGATTGCGATAGTAATATGAGAGTGCCAAAAGTTTGAATAAACAATGATTCTTGACGTTGTGTTAGGTTTTGTATGCTCTGACACCTCTTTTTCACAGCTCAATATCTCTTTCCCCTATTAATAGCATTCGCAGAAAAAGAAAATACATATCTTTTTGTACAAAAAGATTACTAGTAGCTTGTACTGATCATATTTGAAATTAAGATGAGAATGAACCATCGTAATTTTGATCAATAAGTGGAAAATTTTTGGACAAAACTTGTGAATCCATGCGAATAAATAGATTAAGCATATTGCATCATCTCATATTTATATTTTCTTTCTATAATAAGTATTTTGTCTCACATAACGTTCATGCCACTAAAACGGATTGCGATTCTCTTTTGGTATGTCATGACTTAAGGTCTTGACAATAAGTAATTTTTCCTTCATGGCAGACCCTTTCATGACCTATAATTTAATATTTGAAAGATATATTAGATGACATGACATTTACGCTAGACATTATTGGAGGATATACTAATTGACAACATGATGAGCTCTATCCAACTTTCACTTTCCCTAAACTTCTTGGTTAGAGCATATTAAGACAAATTTACGCATTTTCAAGTATAAATCCATCACCGTCAACAAATCACTCTAAGGGTGTATTTGTTTCACTGAAAGTATTTTACTAGAAAGTATTTTCCGAATTTTCAGCCGTTTGGTTCTCTAAAAATGATTTGGTCAACGGAAAATACTTTCTAATCAACACAAATATTATGTATTATTTAAGGAAAACGAATTCCTCCGCTAGAGAAGGTGAAAACACTTTCCCTTTTATTTTTTCCTGACCTTTCACTTTTCCTCTCCAAATTTTTCTAAGGTATGCCGCTCTCTCTTCGCTCTTTCGCTCATCTTTCTTCTTTCGGCTCTTCTTCAACGACACGCATCTTCTTTGGTCCAGATCTTCTTCTTCATCATTCAAGGTCTGGAGGTACATTGTTCACTCTCTCTTTTTCGCTCGCCCTTCTTCTTCGGCTCTTCTTCACCGACCCTCATCTTCTTCGCCATTAAAGGTCTGGTCGTCCTTCAAAATCCGGCCTTTGTAGATCAGCCGCTGCTGATCGGCGGGGACGTCGCAATCTCGGGCCAGGGCCGCCTTGAAGGCCCCGATTGTGGACTCCGGGCTCGCTTGGACTGTGATTTTGGAGCCGTTGGAGCACCGGATGTTGATCGCGACCGCTTCCCCGGCCGCACCACCCTCCCCTCCCGGCGGGCGCCGCTAGGATCTCCTTCGTCCGAGCCCATTGGGCTGTTGCCATTCGGTCGGCGGAAACCCTAGGCCCGACGAGGCGGCAATCGGAGCTCTGGATCGATGGGTTGATGGGGGCAATATGGATTGGGTGATTGTCACTGGAAGAGAGAGAGAGAGAGAGAGTTTTGTCCAATGCGCAGGGAGAGAGAACTTTTTGCAGAAATGAGAAGGACAGATAGTGATGCTTTCCTCCTTTCTCCCTTTTTCTTTCTTTTGGCTTTATTTATTTCCTACTTAATATCACGAAAAAATATAAATTAATATAATGTTATATGTAAAAGATCTCAAATCCATATAATTATTATAAATTTATTATAAATTAAAATTTTTAATTAATTTTTTTCATAAAGAACCTCTAAACTAGTACATTTATAACGAATTTATCTTTCATTAATTTTTGTTAAATTAATTAATATTACACATGAGAGGCGCATTCATTTGAAGAGAGCCAAATGTATTGAAGCGATTAATGAGATCGTTTTGACTTGCTCTTGTAACCGGAAATCATGTCCATTTTTAAGAAAAAAAAAAATACATGTATGAATTTAGGTTTCCTTTTCATTTTGCAGGTTCATATTCTAGATTCACTAAACTGGTCGAGAAAAATCCGTTTATAAAGTAACATGGACTCAACAAATTAATTTGGAAGTAAGAAGCACGTTGTTGTCAATTGTTAGATCATTTTTCAAATGCGATTCAAACACCAGAAAATACTGTCGTCACGTATCACCAAACAAAGAAAAACTAACCATTTTCCTGGAAAATGGTTTCTTAGAAAACATTTTCCAAAAACATTACGTTTTCCATGAAACAAACACACCCTGTCTCTTCTTTTTCCCCCACTGTGTTCGTTTTCTGCCTGTCCTTCTAGGCATTTTCTTCTCGTCTTTGCATGAAAGAAAGTGTGGTATCGGTATTAAACAGAATCTGGATCATGAAAATGACAAGCCCCACATGGATCTCACATGTTTCCACTCAAAAAACCGGCGATTCAAATTTAGTTAACACATAGACTTCTACCAAGGCCTTCATCAAACATATTTTCTCTTTTCCTGTTTTCACTCGTACCCTACTAGAGGACAAAGCCACTCTTGATGTTTAGGCAATTTGTGTAGCAAACATGCGACAACTTTGGTTGCACTTAGTAGTTTTGGAGAAGAAGAGTTCATATGTTGTTAGCTGATCTTTGGTGCACTTTATATATTCTAAAATCTCATTTCTCTACTGTTGATGCATTTCTCAACGGTTGATGCACTTTATAAGAGTTCGTACGACAGGCAGTAGACATTAGCCATGTACAAAAAACTAAACAAAAATTAAACAGGGAGAAATGAAAGCAAAAAACCAGTAGGGGCTTTGGGACCCTTTGCCTTGCTCTGGCAGACGATCCATTGGCTTCTGCCGCGCATGGCAAGCCCAACAGAGAAGTCAGTGAGGGCTTGCAAGCCATCACCTTATGTTGGTAGCGATTGGTGCGAGCCCTCACAACTGTCCTTGGCAAGCTCTTGCAAATAGACATCAAGCAAAATCCCATGTGATTTAGGAACTTTTTCTATACAATTAATTCAAGAAAAAGTATCTATTCATTTCTATTTAATGTCTTGATGAAATTTGTAGAGTATGGCATGGGACACAAGGTTTCCACACTTGGGGATGCATATAGTTACGGCATTCTATTATTGGAGATGTTCACTGGAAAAAGACCCACTGAAGAGGCATTTGGGCACCATCTTAACCTCCACAACTTTGTCCGAATGGCTCTTCCGGATCGAGCAATGGACATCGTAGACTTAAGCCTTTTGAGTGAAGCTGGTGATCGACAACAGGAGATCAAGATCAGAGATTGCATTTTCTCCGTATTCGAAGTTGGAGTCGCATGTTCAATGGAATCACCGCCAGCTCGGATGGATATGACTGAGGCGATCAAGAAATTACACTTGATCAAGGCGAGTTACGAAGCCAAAGAGAGGAGGATAGGTATGTAGTTAAATCAATTTTCTCATTTCATCTTGGAACTCCTTCACTAGTAGAGAAAATCATCGTGCAAAGGCAGTGCTAGCAAATTGACATGAATGTCTCCCTCACTAGCCTGCCTACCCATACCCATTATGTGTATTTTTTATAATTACACCAATATCTATATTTAATAATCATAGAAAGTGGATGTATGGAGTTAAGTCTATCTATTTCCACCAAGTAACCGTGTAAAAGTTGATGAATTTGCTTATTTGCCCGGTTCTCTTCATTTCTGATGCCATTGTGGATTGATGCATTGCTTAATTACCATGGCTGGGTCATTGCCCTTGCCCCTCTCTCTCCACGCACTTGTGTAGTAATATGTGACCTCACTGTGAGGTCACAAGCTTAAGGTCAACTCTAACCGAGAGCCCACGGTCAATTGGAGACCAAGCTTGATCAAATCCAAAGACAAGGAGAGGGAGGCAACCTCATCACAAGATCATGAGCTCAAGGTCAACTCTTAATGTCGCCATTGTGAGTGACCTCATTGTCAATTGGAAACCATGCTTGATCAAATTTGGGCGACGTTACCACCGAAATTATGTTGTGGTCATGTTGCCGACACCGGCTGCCACTGTGTGTGGCCCCTACCTCCTCTCCAAACCTCCTTTTCTTTTATCTTTTTTATTTGCTAGGTCATCGAATTACAGAGTTTTTATTTTTACCTTTTTTTGGTTGATAGAGATATAGAGTTAACAAAGGCATAAATGGGACAAGATCAAAAAGGGAACATGGATGCATATATGTTGCACTTGTCAATGTGCTTATTACATTGTCTAATTATTCTCGTCAAGCCTTCCCACTCAACCAACCCCGTTTCTTTCTTCACGATTAGCCACCGTCTCTGGCCGTTGCGGTCAATTGTCATCACAGTCGCCTCCCCCACGTCTCGCCACTTTCTACTTCGTGTCATCCACAACCATCTTTGCTCTCTCTATTTGCTGACCCAACACTCTCCCTCACTCTCTCTCTTCCCTCACCACCAAATCTCTGTGAGGTCTCGGCACTACCATTGATGACCTGATCTGGCCATGGCCTTGAGATCTCACCAAGATCTCAGTGGACAGGCCAGATAAGGGGGAGGCGTCCTCAGATCTGGAGACGACCCTCTAACCTCATCACTGTCGACAACTTAATCGTAATGACTAGGGGAGCTTGATGCGAGGTCTTGAGACCAGCCAGAGGTATGAACTTGACGTTTAGGCAGTGAAATTAATAAGAGAGAATCGTGTCTTGGTTTGGTGTTGGAGACAACGGATAGGTACATAAATGGTACAATGGATCTGCATCCAAGGGACATAAATAGGGATGGTGAAGGCCATAAAATACAATGCCTTAGATCTAGCATAAAATATGTAACCAGACGGCATAGTCACAAAAACACGAAGCAAACATAGACTAATTCATAATATGAACGGCCTAGTCTATTTTAGGCTACATTACTAGCCAACTGTCAATAGAGTGCGAGGTCTTACAATAGCGTGCCATCAAGAAGCTCAAGTTTGGCATTAAAATCACCAATATCAGGGGGCGGTAGACTTCCTGGATTGAGATCAAAACAAGAACAATATAGTGAGAAAATGTTGAATTGTGTATTGCTTTAATGAACAATGTATTGCATTATACAGGCACTTGTATCCAGAACAATAAACACAAAACGAGAAGTAAGCTAAATCAGGATTTAATAAAAACACCAGAATCAATTATGACCAATTACAATCCACACAAAGTCACATAAACTTGCACATTTCCTAACGATTGGAATTCATCATAACAATAAACAAGTGCTTTTAAGAATTTCTCTATGAAAGTTTGAGGTTGAAATTACTCTCACAAATTTGTTCCATAGATTAGAAACTTTTCTTCTTCTTTTTTTTCACTTTTTTGGTCAATATAGTAGAGACTGTTGAGATAAGTGGCCCTGGCTATATTATTAACAAAGCAATGGAAGGGTGACCACATCCTATGGTAAATCAAAAAAGAAAAAAAACAGCACTCTCCTGCAATTAGCTTACGATTAGCCAACAACTAGCTAACAATCATCACATGAGCCCTTCCTCTAGTAGCATATAGCATAAAAGTCGAAAGAGCAAGAGTACTTGAAATCTGCCAAAGCCATTTCAGGCAGTCGCAGAATATTGCTAATCTGCTAAAGTTGCTTTTATGTGCAACATGTTATGCATCCATATTTTTCAAAACTAGCTATTTCTAATACTAAAATCTAACAACCTAATCAAGGCCTATTTTTCTAACCAATTTCTCATTTTTATTTTCCAGAATTTTTTCATTTTCTTATCTTATTTTCGATCCCTCCTCTGAATCAAATCTTCACTCAGATACTCCATGAATTTCAGCATCACCTCAGTCAAAGCAATTGGTAACAAACATGCCCAGTGATTAAGAAATTATGAAAATAAAGACACCACATCTCGGGTAACTAGAACAACACTTGGATGGGCTTCGGATCAATTCAATCTACACCCAAAAGAGAGTGACCAGCAAGGGAATGGTGATGACAGCCCATATCCGGCGAGTTCAAGGCACAGCAAAATGGTTATTTGTTGAAAAGTTTTCACGAATTCACCTAACAATCTCCTAAATCATCATACATGTTCAAATGATAAAAATGACATCACAAGAAGTCCAAATTGAACTCCAATTAGATAAGCCAGCAAATCCAAATTTAATTCCACCATGATCAAATATGCCAATGGTTCTATTTCTTTCAAAATTGACATGTGTTCTTAACGCCCATTCATTGCCCACTAATTTTATGAAAAGTACATGCAAGTATCGGCTATATGAATAAACGTCCAGGCTGCAAAGCAGAATTCAAAACACACACTGCAATTATGATTTAATATCAAATCAAAACTTTGGTTTAATCCATGGCTTCAATCAATCGAATGAGTTTCTGTATCCATAAAGGTGCTGAGGTAACTGTTAAGCAAAACCTACTGAAAACTTGGTTTCAAATTTGCAAGAAAAGCAAAAAGAAAAAACGAGGAGAGAGAGAGAGAGAGAGAGAGAGAGAGAATAGGAAAGAAGGATTCGCCTGTACTGAATTGATCTTTCCTCACCAAATTTACATGCATATACCCGTACTCAAACCTTTCAGGTTAAGAGCAATGCGGATAAGGAAAGAGCTAGAGTTTTTCCCAGTGCTGTCCAACTTCGACTTCGTCCTCCCAGGGCCTTGAAACACAGCAATAACAAAGATGTGAATGACAGACAGAAAAGAAAAAACACATGTAATGAAGACAATGAAAAGCAGAGAGAAGATAGAGAGTCCATATTAATGATTGAGGCCTCGTCAAGTCCAGTCAGCAAGCTTCTCTGACCTTCTATTTTTAGAGATAAACTCTCGGCAGCATATTCAGCAGATTTCAGTGAAAACCATTGCTCATTCACAAGGGAGACGTGTCCAGTAAACAGAACATTGTAAGCACTAGCAGAAAAAGATGACAATAACAAGTTTAATCCAACAATAAGCATATGAACAACAGAATCAACACGGTTCCACTCGAATTTGGCAAACATACTTCAGTATTGATTTAGTTTCATATAGGACTTGTGTGCAAGAATGGACTGTTGTGGTTTCATGAATCATGTATAAGAAATAATAACATAAAGTACGCAGCGGAAACAAAGATATATTTGACACATGATTCTCCTAAGGTGTTGTTCGTGCGTTTTAATCAAAAATATAAACATAAAAGGGAGTTAAACGAATTACCTTGCGAAGCGCGCTTTGAAACGAGTCGATTCGGATGTTCTACAATTCGAGTCCCACAAGCGTCGGACCTCTAGTTCAGACACACCAACAACGAACGTCGAACGGAAGAGAGAACCTTCGGATATTCTCCACTTCGATCGTGCTAGCAATCACGTGGAAACAAACCGTCGTATCCTTGATGTATAATAGTCACGACCCGAACGCGATAACGTTCTTCTTTCTTGCATCTCAAAGACACAAGAACACGCACACAATTTGCTCTCTTTTCGGAAAAAAGAAATTACTCTCGTATGTTTCTAAAAACACAAGAAGCACGCCCACACTTTTCTCTGTTTTTCAACAGCCCATTTTCTCTCATCCCTCAATTGTTTTATATTAAAAACTTATCAGCAACGGTTGCTAATCAATGGACGATCAGCAACCGTTGCTGATCGTCTAAAGCACACGATCGTGCATGAGCAACCGCTCATGCACGATCTTGGCATGATGGTCAGCGGTTGCTGACCATCCATGCTTCGTGCATAATGGTCAGCAACCGCTGACCATTATGCTTCGTGCATGTGCACGAATTCGTGCACATGCATGAACCTTTAATTTTTTTTTAATTAGTTAATTAATATTAGGGCATACTTCTAACAATCTCCCACTTGCACTAAAGCCAACTTGTTTGGTATGTTAACATATATCCACTTTGGGCATGCGTGTGCATCATATGCAAGTAGGCTTGTGACTATAATACAAATTAAATTAAATCTCATTTAATTTAATTTCAAATCGACTCAATTCGATTGCAGTAATTGCAAACATATTTGCAATAATATTTCTCTCTTGTTCCACGTCATCCTAGTTGTTTATGGTGTGTGACATCCCTAGGTTCATCACTAAGCTGGTAGTAAGACTTGTACTAACACATTAGTACTTCCAAAAGAATTAATTGTCCCGATTAATCTTTTAGGTCCTACAAGCCACGATTGACATCTAGCAATATGTCATGGCTACCCAGATAGTGTGAATACTTTAAGAACATAATGAACCCGTCAGCTTTGGCTACAGTGTAATTCAATCCCTCTGTCTTATTATGTCCCAATCAAACAAAGACCATGGAATATTTGTCAAGTCATTAATTCGATCATATGCACAAATCTAATTGACATGCATTTTATTTGAGACATAAACAATTTATTTTCGGTTACAACCCCGGCCGAGGATTTCAATGCAGTGTCACAATTAGATCGCATAGGACATCATTATCATACCTTGCATATAACAAGGAGACAGATTCCATATTGCGCACATGTGTAACTTCGTATATGAACAAACTATGACCATCAAGTATAAAGACGGATCGTCGACCCAGCATTATGTGCACCCGTGAACCATAGTTGTTCGACACACAAGTTAACACTGTGCCTCAGGTTTAAGGATTATTTACACAAGACCAAAGCATGAACAATTAGACATTGACCACGCTAAAAGCTTCCATGTCGCTAATCGTTCCATATGCGTCACGTTAAGTGAATTTGTCTAATACAAACACCTGTGTTCTAACTCAGGCATCATAATACCCAATGACATGTGACTCATCATTCCCTTAAGCATCCAATACTTAATGGCGAAGTTAAGAACACACCGGTCTCAATAAGATTATTAATATCCACTCAACAATCCATCGACCGGGAACGATTTAAAGATTCAGTTTAACTATGAACCCGTCACATATATTCTCGACGTCTCAAGAATAGGTCTAGTTGCAACTGATCTCATGGAATCATTCATCAATATAAAATAATTGGACAAATGAATGAATACGTCATTGCCATTAATTAAATAATAATAATGAAAGTACAACTGAAATCCCTAATATATAACTATTACATAGCAACTTTAGGGCATACATCTAACAATTTCTCACTTGCACTAAAGCCAACTTGTCTGGTACCTCAAACCCATTTTGTCAATATGTCTTTCAAAAGAAGACTGAGGTAAGGCCTTAGTGAAGGGATCTGCCACGTTTTCTGCTGAGGCAATTTTCTACAAGGCGATATCACCTCTCCCAACAATTTCTTTGATGAGATGGAAGCGTCTCTCAATATGCTTGGACTTCTGGTGAGACCTCGGTTCCTTAGCTTGAGCTATCGCTCCATTGTTGTCACAGAACAATGTGATCGGTTGCTCAATTGAAGGAACGACTCCAAGTTCAGAAATAAATTTCTTCATCCAAGCGGCTTCCTTTGCTACTTCAGAAGCAGCTACATACTCTGCCTCAGTGGTGGAATCGGCAGTTATACTTTGTTTGGAACTTTTTCAACTAACTGCACCACTATTGAATGTGAAGACAAACCCAGACGTAGACTTATAATCATTAGGATCTGATTGAAAATCAGAATCAGTATAAGCTACAACTTTAAATTCTCCTTCTCCATATATCAAGAATAAATCTTTAGTCATTCGCAAGTACTTAAGAATATTCTTGGCTTTGCTATCCAAGCTCTTCTCCTGGATCGAGACGATATCTCGCTAGTAATACTTATAGCATGCGCGATATCAGGTCTAGTACATAGCATAGCATACATTATGCTTCCAATAGCAGATGCATATGGTATCTTTGCCATCCGCTCTCTTTCTTCAAGAGTGTTGGGACACATCTCCTTAGAAAGACAGATCCCTTGCCTAAAAGGCAATAATCCTCTCTTGGAACATTGCATGTTAAACCGTGTTAACACTTTGTCTATGTACGTAGATTGTGAGAGGCCAATCAATCGTCTTGATCTATCTCTATAGATCTTGATACCTAAAATGTAGGTTGCCTCTTCTAAATCTTTCATGGAGAATTTCTGTGACAAGAATAGTTTTATTGATGATATCATTGATACATCATTTCCAATCAAAAGTATATCATCGACATACAAAACCAAAAATGTAATTGCACTCCCACTGATCTTCTTATATACACAAGGTTCATCCGGATTTTTGATGAAGCCAAACGATTTGACTACCTCATCAAAACGGATGTTCCAACTTCTGGAGGCTTGTTTGAGTCCATAAATGGATCTCTTAAGCTTACACACCTTATGTTTTTCACTATTGAATTCAAAACCCTGTGGCTGTTCCATATAGATGTCCTCATCGAGAAATCCATTTAGAAAAGCCGTTTTGACATCCATCTAGAATATCTCATAATCAAGGTGTGCAGCTATAGCCAACATAATCCGAATGGATTTTAGCATGGCCACATGTGAGAAAGTTTCGTTATAATCAATTCCTTCTTTTTGACGATATCCTTTCGCCACCAGCCGTGCTTTGTAAATTCCAATTTGACCTTCAACATTCATCTTCCTCTTGAAGATCCATTTACAGCCAATTGGTACAATACCATCGAAGCGGGTCGTCCAATGTCCATACCTCATTGGAATACATTGAGTCCATTTCGGATTTCATGGCTTCTAGCCATTTACCGAAATCGATGTCCAACATCGCCTCCTCATAGGTTTTAGGATCACCGGGTTGATCACTATCATTCACAATGAATAATGGTTCAATATGATCAACCAAATGTCTATAACGAGCAGGTGAGCAAGACATTCTCGCACTTCTCCTAAGAGATTGTGTATCAGAAGCTCCCACTGAATCAGAGATTGGTATCTGAACTCGGTTGTTTGATACTTCATTATTTTCTTCTTGTAAGACTATTTTCCGCCCAGCACCACTTTCTTGGATGAACTGATTCTCCAAGAAAGAAGCGTGCTTGCATACCAAAATTCTTTGGTCTCAATGAAAATAGAAATAATATCCAAGAGTTTCCTTTGAATATCCAATGAAGCGACCTTGTTCGGATCTTGCCTCCAATTTTTCCACTTTCAGCTTTTTCACAAAAGTTGGACAACCCCAAATCTTAATATGATTAAGACTAGGTTTCCTACTATGTCATATCTCATAGGGCGTAGTTGGAACAGATTTGGACGGCACTCTATTCAGTATATATACAGCTGTCTCAAGGGCATATCCCTAAAGGGATATTGGCAAATCGGTGTAACTCATCATAGATCGTACCATATCTAATAAAGTACGATTTCTTCGTTCAGATACACCATTATGTTTTAGAGTTCCAGGAGGTGTCCATTATGATAAAATGTCATTCTCTTTAAGAAAGTCCAGGAATTCAGTACTAAGATATTCACCTCCTCGATCTGATCGAAGAGCCTTAATACATTTTCCTGTTTGTTTCTCAACTTCAGCCTTGAATTCCTTGAACTTTTCAAAGGATTCAGATTTATACTTCATGAGGTATAAATAACCATACCGTGACTGATCATCGGTGAAGGTAATGAAGTAATTATAACCACCTCTAGCAGATTCATTAATTGATCCACATACATCTGTATGTATTAATTCTAATATGTCTGCAGCTCGCGCACTTTGTCCCACAAAAGGCGCTTTGGTCATTTTTCCTAGAAGACATGCCTCACAAGTCGAGTATGACTCAAAATTTGAAAGATCAATGTATCCATCATTACTCAACTTGTTAATTCTATCTTCTCCAATATGACCTAATCGGAGATGCCAAACATACTTTTTATTTGGACCGTCTCTAGGGCGTTTATTAGTTATGGCATTTATATCAATTCTATTTTGCTTATTGACATTGGTAATCGCATTATCGGGTATTGTAATGGTATAAAGATTGTTGGTTAATAAGCTAGAACCAACACGTATTCTATTATGATAAATAGAACATACATCATCAACGAAAGAAAATTCATATTTCTCTTTACCCAAACGAGGTATAGAGATGATGTTCCTAACAGCATTCTTATAATGCAAACAGTTCTTTAAAACCAATACATGTCCAGGAGGCAAACATAAACGAAAAGTCCCTATAGCTAATGCAGCAACTCTTGCTCCATTGACAATCTCATTTCGCCCTAGCATCCTGCTTATTTCCAGATTCTGCAAAGACATACAAATATGTGAAGTTGCAGCAGAATCTAGAACCCATGAGCTGGATTCAACACTAACCATAAGATTGGTTTCAATAAGCATAGACACCATACCTTCATAAGGTCGATTCTTGGGCTTGACCTTCAAGCTCGCAAGGTACTTCTTACAGTTCCTCCTCCAGTGCCCTTTGACACCACAGTAATGACATTTCCCTTTATCAATCATGGGTTTTGGTTGCACAACAGGTTTGGCAGGCCTCTTCCATTTATTCTTCTTTAAAACAGTCTTACCCTTTGAAGAAGAAGCCTTAGCCATAGCCACTACATTTGGCCTCGTGTTATGCATTTCCTTCTTATAAACTACTAGCATGCTATGTAACTCCGCAAGAGTTTTATCCATCTTATGTATGTGGAAGTTTTGGACAAAACCAGAGAAGGAATCGGGTAAAGATTGGAGGATCAAATCCACAGCTAACTCATTATCCATAACGAGATTCAGCTTAGCCAATTCTTCAATGTGCCATATCATTTTCAAAGCATGATCATTAACAGATGATCCTTCAACCATCCTCATACGGTACAATGCCTTAGATATCTCATATCTAGAGGTTCGACCATTCTCATCAAAGTATTCCTTTAAGTGCAAAATGATTGACCCAGCATCTTCCATAGATTCATACTTCTTACGTAATTCATTATTCATAGAAGCAAGCATATATGACCTAACTTTTAAGTCATCGTCACGCCACTTATCATAAGTGACACGCTCCTCTTGGGTCCCACCCTCAGGAAAAGAGGTTGGCATCTTTTCATCAAGCACATACCCAATTTTTTCTAAATTGAGAACAATTCTCAAATTCCTCACCCAGTCAGTGAAATTGGGTCCAGTCAAACAATTCTTGTCAAGTATAGAAGCGAGTGGGTTTGTGGTCACCATTTTCAGAGTAATAATATATCTGTTGCAGAAAATAAATTGTTAGCCGTTGTATCTTTCAAAGTAACTATTTCATTTTGGCCTTTAAATGAAATAGATCCTCCCACTAAATTTATATTCGAATCCCATACTCCTTAAGATGGGAAGCGGTAATCTTTGTTGGGTAAAGATTACTAGTGGGGATTGGAGTCCCACCAGTCCAAAGTCCACCTCACCTAACAGTTATTGGTGTCCTATGAACTTAGTGAGTGAACCAGCTTGTTCAACGCATCATATGCGAGTCCCAATCATAACTTCGGCCTCTAGACCATGAAAGTCTCACCTAACAGTTATTGGCATCATGATCATAGTTAAGTCTAACCCATCGGCTCATGCAAGTATTGAAAACACAAATGATTCCCTCACCCGACAGTTATTAGAAATCATTTGGCTCCAATCCCACAGCATCATTTGCATAATGGAGTGGTCCAATATTATAAATGGTAATTAAACCCTATGTATCCATAACCGGTTAGTTAACCAATATAATATTGGATCAAACCACGACGATGGAAGGCCACGAGTTCAAAACCCATTTCGACTTAATATTCTTTGTAAGGAGATTTGGGTCGTTATTAACGGTCTCACTTTGCACATTAACCGGTTTAACATGCACGATATCATAAACACAATAAATAAATAAATATCACATAATATCTATCCTATGTGGTGATCATGGAATTATGGTTCAATGGGTCTCGAGCCAAAGAGACCCATTTAGCCATTTTAATGTTTTAATTATATGGACCTGCTCTTCACTTTTTCTTCAATCTTTGAACTCTTCAAAGACCGGGCCCAAAGAGCTCACCGGTTTAATGGCTCCTCCAATGGCTCCACCTCTCTTGTAGTATTTACATCAATAATTGAAATACTATACTATATGTAAATTACATTTCGTAAAATAAATATAAAAAGAAGGACGCAGCCTCCATTTAATAATTACATCCCCAAAAGAATACCCGTAATCATCATACATTTATCCATACAACAATCACAACATTTAGGGATTTTTCCATGATCACCACTCTTCCTTACGAGCCATAAATTCAAAATTTAAAGCTCTGGAAGGCATGCAAAAATTCTGCATATCATTTGCAAAATATAAACATCAAGTATAACAAATTACGGATTTTTGATTCAAAATTGATTTAGTTCTAATTTTTGCTTTGTTGATTAAATTTATCGCATAAATCAATCAACTTCTATAGGCCACATAAGAGCAAGAGAACCAATTCTCTTAACAAAAGTAAATTGGCCATTAGAATGCAAAAATATATTTGAACTATAAATCAATTAAACGCACGAAAACGCCTAAGGTTGGCTTTGATACCACTGTTGTGGTTTCATGAATCATGTATAAGAAATAATAACATAAAGTACGTAGCGGAAACAAAGATATATTTGACACATGATTCTCCTAAGGTGTTGTTCGTGCGTTTTAATCAAAAATCTAAACATAAAAGGGAGTTAAACGAATTACCTCGCGAAGCGCGCTTTGAAACGAGTCGATTCGGATGTTCTACAATTCGAGTCCCACAAGCGTCGGACCTCTAGTTCAGACACACCAACAACGAACGTCGAACGGAAGAGAGAACTTTCGGATATTCTCCACTTCAATCGTGCTAGCAATCATGTGGAAACAAACCGTCGTATCATTGATGTATAATAGTCACGACCCGAACGCGATAACGTTCTTCTTTCTTGCGTCTCAAAGACACAAGAACACATACACAATTTGCTCTCTTTTTCGGAAAAAGAAATTACTCTTGTATGTTTCTAAAAACACAAGAAGCACGCCCACACTTTTCTCTGTTTTTCAACAGCCCATTTTCTCTCATCCCTCAATTGTTTTATATTAAAAACTTATCAGCAACGGTTGCTAATCAATGGACGATCAGCAACCGTTGCTGATCGTCTAAAGCACACGATCGTGCATGAGCAACCGCTCATGCACGATCTTGGCATGATGGTCAGCGGTTGCTGACCATCCATGCTCGTGCATAATGGTCAGCAACCGCTGACCATTATGCCGTGCATGTGCACGAATCGTGCACATGCATGAACCTTTAATTTTTTTTAATTAGTTAATTAATATTAGGGCATACTTCTAACATGGACAACGACCAAGTATATGGAAGGAGAGAAATCACGCGATCTTCAACCATCAAAACCCCAGACCGAACTCAACAGTCGCCAGAGCAGAAGCGACCTCTGAGAGCTACGAGGCCATGAACAGAACAAACAAAAGAGAGAGCAAAACAGAGCACTTATCTGAGATCTGGCATCCTCCTCCCCGGTACGATTCGAATCAACGTCGATGCCTCATTCGAACCAGATCTGGAAAGAGAATCATCTTTCACCGAACGAAGAAATTCCTCTCACAGCGAAGACGCTCTGACTACAATATCCTCGGAAGAAAGAAACGGAAGGCCCTCCTCTCGACACAGAGCAGCCATAGCCTGTGTATGCCGAGATCACCGTGGATTCGTCGTCGACGGCTTCGCGAAGCCGGTTCACTCGACCTCGGCCCCTCAAGCGGAAGCGATAGCTATGGACGAAACCCTAGCATTCATCGCTCGCCGACACTTTCTCTCTCCTCAAGTACATTCTGACTGCTCGAATCTGGTGCACGCTTTGAAGACTTCCACTGAACTCAACTGGGAACTCCAACCGATCGTGAGCCGGGCCCAACGCCAACTCGCACAAATCCCGGGCCTTACCTTGGCCCATTGCCATCGCAGCTCAAACCGCCCCGCCGACTGGATAGCCAAGGCTTGCCGGATAAATATATTACCTCCCAACTGGAAATCACATCCCCCCCTGCTTTATTTGATCTTTTATGCACTGATGTAATGGGTATTTTATTCCCAAGACAAAAGGAGTAATCTAAGCTTTGATGTTTATCGCTCAAAAAAAAAAATGAGGACCAAAATTCTTTACAATCTCAAAGCATGAATAGCAAACAGAGAAGATGGCACTGTGAAGATTTAGCTAAAAGATACTCACTTCTTTACTCTTCACACATTAACACACATACATGCACAAGCACTCCAAGCACCTCACTGCTTTCTGTTTTTCCTCAGGCTTTTTGATGTTAGTTCGTGGCAAAGAACTAATCCATCCAAGGTACGACCTTCCAGGCTCTCAATAGATTCAAGAGTAAGACATCTCTCCTATTTACCCCAGTCAGAATTCACCAGTCCATGTATTTTGCACGACAAACGGTTCCACCTTCCGGACAAAATCGCATTACGATGCAAGCCAATATGCGCATCTGCCTCTTGAGAAATTTTCTATCCTATCATATCAATATGAAAGCTTCCCGGCCACTATGACGAATATCAATCAGCGCAATCGAGAAATCCTCGATTAGCCCACACAACAGCCCAAAGGAAATTCACGAGTGTAATCAAATTCGCAAGTGCATACTTATTAAGCATCGTTAAAGCACATACCAAATTAAGACCACAACACCAATCAGCCGAGCAAGAGAATACACAACCAGCGAGCATAATCTCAATCCGGCAAATATAATCCATCAGATGCCAAAACGAACTCATGACCCCTTGGGTATACGTAAGTCGACATGCTTTGCTCATCTAGATATTTAATTAACATGAATCTTACTTGGCATAATATCAGAAGCAGAGACAACATATATGGATGGATTTGAACAACAATTCAAGTAGTCATGGCATATGGAGATCTCGGCCATAATCTAAAATCAATGGAAACAGAGGAGCAGTAAGTGAGTCGAACATGTACATTACGCAACAATCATTCCAGACACCAAAGCATAAGAACGCTTCTCAAAACTGTATTCCGAATTCGTTCAGGCATTTTAACAAATGTTTGGTGGTCACAATCATCATTCTACCTTCACTCGAAAAAGTAATTAAAAATCTCGGATTCAACTCAATAAAACAGAGCAATGACGTACATCCCTCGGAGTCCGTCTTTGGCCAAGAACAGCCATGGAATAGTGGACCGAGGTCTTGGAGGCGTCGTCACAGGTGATCCGCCGCCGCAAAGAAGCTCCAAACGAATCTCTGAGCTCTTCAGACTTCACGGCCTGAAGATTTGAAGAGGTCGGGGCCATCGCGAGACATGGAACCACACATTGCTGCGTAGCATCATGCCCTGGTGAAAATCGAGAAGTCGTCGACGGTGAAGATCACTGAGCTCTCGTCGCACGACATCAGGCACGTGCGAGGCTAAGGAGAATAGAATATCAGCAGCCGCTGGAACGGGAACGCCAGAGACGTCATCTTCTCGATGTGTTATAAAAACATGCTAGAATGAATGATTCCGACTTCGTCGATGAAGATCCTAGAAGTATTATCTCTAATTGAAAACTCATTTCTCGGAAAATAACCAACCAAGGACTTGGCATCGGTTGACGAATTAGCCAGAGAAGCACCGAAATTCATTTCTTGAAGAAGAAATAATGGGCAAATCGGATGCATGCATCCCGAGTTCATCTGAACAATTGAATCTGGTAAATCACACACATATATATAAATCACGTTAGACAATCTGGAAATATTTAGGTTTTCACACTCATGCATGCAATAACCTTCCTTTATTAGGAGAGAGAATGGATCGTGCTGATAATAAACCCTCTCAATTCATGAGACAACATATTACTAGTTACTTCTTTTATGCCTACCATGGTCGTCTGCTAGATGCCCTCACGATGGGAGCTCGGGTGAAAATCTAGAGTTTTAGATACCTGGTCACCAACACCAAATATGAAAATAGCTACACACAAAAAAAAAAAAAAAAAATGCCTCCACACCGTTATAATGCATTATAAAATAATAATTATTGGGAGAAAAAAAACAAACCAATACTTTGCATTATCTATTGTTACAATTTCTTCAACTTCAGGTGAAAAGTACGTGGCTTTTGAAGGCTTATGAGTCATGACGAAACGTACATAATTAAAGGATAAAGGAGAATTTATGCGATCATTTAGAATTTAGGGGATAGAGGACATGTATTTTTGTCCGCAAGTTATCCATCTATATATGATATCTTTGAGTTCTCATTCCGGTTAACATAAAAGCACACAAAGCTCTAAAGACATAACAAAGTGAAAGTTTAGGACAAATATGAGAACATTTGATAAATTGTTATTTAGCAGATGTATAGTGTAGCAGATGATAAAGTGTTGTAGAAGAAATTATTAAATGAACATAGACTTAGATGTGTCAAAATGGGTCATGAATCCATTTTTTTTACTCATATATTTGGGGCTAGGTCGTAAATGGGTTGTTAAACACTTGAAGGGCTGAGTGAAAATAAGTTTAAAATATTGAAGTTCAACTAGAGTGGGTCATAAATGGGTGTCTAGAGAACCCATTTATGATCCATTTAAAAATTAAATCTGTATAAGTTGGGTAAGGGAAATTTGGACCATATGTTTTTTTTTTTTTTTTTGTTCTAGATGTGACTTTCAATATGCAGTGCTTTGAATTTACAAGATTTAAGAGATGACTCTCATAATGTAGAACTTTGTCCCGCATGGCACTTTGCCCACCGTGGACCTAATTTGACCAGCGCGAATCCTCAAGTTGGAATAGGCCCAAGCCGAGATTTCGGGCTCCCCCTTTTTTCCAGGGCAATTTGCACCTTCAGGCTTGAGAGAGGCCCCAAATGGCCCAAACCGGCTGAACTCTATCTAAAAATATATATTTCAATATTAAATATAAAGCATACATAATAGAAAATACATTATTAATAATAATAAATCTTTAACTAATTCGTAAATAAGTTGAAGTTAACATGTAAAAAAGAGTATTTTTGAGGCCCAAAATATAATAACTGATCTTTTTTTACTTTAAAAAGAAACGAGAAATTCGTGTGAGTTTCGAATTAGTTTGGAGTAAAGGACTTTTGGAAGTTCTATAGACTTGTCAATCATTAGGCAATGGTCGTTCGCTTACATACCACATTTGATGGGATGAATGTTTAGTCTTTGTCTCCATGGGCTGCTCGATCCTCTCATGATTGATGGTGAATGTAAGATACCAATTTGTTTAGTCTCTAGTCTTTGGTTTTTACATCCAAGGACTTCGTAAAAATACAAGGCACCAATATTAATATTGTTTTCTCTCCACTCAACTTTTTAAAGGAGCGTCCTCTTGGACAATGCTATCTTATGGATTAGTATTAATATATCAAACCACATGGCAAACCATAAGTGAATAATAAGGCACCAATTTTGCATTCACTGGTAGGCTCGAACAATACATTCTAGGGCCTCGTCACTATGTGGGCTAGGCCAACAGCTTTGAGGCTCATTCTAGTCTGCCCATTCATTATGAAAGTTACTTTGATAAATATCAGTTTTAGATTATCTACCTTGAAATACAAACTTTGTTAATATTGGAAGAGAAATTAAGGCTTAAAACAGAAAAAGAAAAGTATTTTATGACAAATTTAAAGTAAAATACAACAAAAGTATAAAACTTTTTTCTATTTGTGTTTCCATTTTATCTATTGTCTAGCTCAGCCTTTTTTTTCTCTTTAAAAAAAATAGACATTGTCCCTGTTATTGTGCCAATAAATCTAGTGGGCGAGCTAGACACTTGCCAAAACTTGCCAGTTTGGGTTTGGACATGGCCCCTAAAAGTTCGAATCAAACATGTTCAGTGATCCAATCTAGTAAGTGTACCTGATCTCGCCATATTCAGATATGTTTTCCCCTCCGTTTGATGTTTTATCCCAGTATATGAAATGGATGGGACGAGATTTTTTGACTATTAATTAACGTGGGGATTGGGATAAGGCACCCCTTATTCCCTCCATCCTAAGGCAAAGGGTAAGCTGAACTAGTAATTAATTGCATTAATTTTTAGAAAAGATGCGGTAATACACTAGGAGATAATTTTAATGCAAAAGAAAACTGTGAGGACTCAAACAAGCTTGTGGGTTTCATTCAATTGACCAATGGAAACTTCACATATCATTTAATAAAGTGGATTTAATGCACATTCTTGGTACATTTACTTTTAGCATTGCTCTAACCTCAATAAAGAACGCGTCATATAATATTTTCGGAAGCTATCATCAAATTTTCAATCATAACCCAAAATAAATATCTTATTCATGCATTTAATATTTTTGGAACTCGCTTTCATGCAAACATAATTTTAAAAAGTTGAGATGGCATCAAGCTTGACTACTTGAGCTTGATGTTTCAGCTTTTGGTGCTTGACTTATAATTGACTTGGACTTTAAACCAATTTCTTCTGAAAAGCCAAAAGAAACAATCAAAAGTAGGGGAGAAAACTGTAACCCAAGACACGGCAGATGAAAAAGGAATTTTGTGGAAAGAGATAAAAGAGTTTCAAGATAACTTTACCATTTTATGAGTCTCACGTTCATACAAAGAATCGACGGAGCCACTTTTTGTCAAAAATATGAAAGCTTCATTCCTATTGGCTCTTGTGATTGACGGTGGATATAAGGCACCAATTTGTTCAGTCTCCAGCCTTCGGTCTTCGTTGCCATGGACTTCATAAAATACAGGTCACCAATATTAATATTGCATTCTCTCCCCTCAACTTTTTAAAGAAGTGTCCAATTGGACAATGCTATCTTATAGATTAGTATTAATATACCAAACCACATGGCAGATCCAAAGCAAATAATTAGCCATATTCGATAATTAATGACAATATGTCACATCATTTATTACACCAAATATATGAAACATTTTTAGTGTTTTTGACATTTCTCTTTATTGCTTTGGTTGTAAAAATGAAAACTAGCAAGACAATATATGAATGACACAGCTACATGTACTAAGACTTTACTCAAATTTTCTAAATGAAATGGTATGTAGTGTGGTATGCACCCATGTTATCAACTAAGTGTGGAATTAGCATTAGAATGGAGATTGTCAAAAGAGGGAAGAGAAAATTTGAGCAAGATCAATTAAAGGAATTTCAGTTTTCTATTCCACCATCATTTCTTCTCAAAATTACAGAAAGTGCTCTCTAGCATCATTAGGAGCTGCCATTCAAGTTTGTCCAATAACAGTTGAAGCAATTCGATGATGCCTACCATATAGACAAACCAACTGATCTAGAGATGGCCCAATGGATTCGCGACGTGCTTTTCACCATATAGCAGTTTGCCTCTATACAAGGTTCAAGAAATAGCTCCCCAGGTGTAGGACTTTATCCCACATAACACTTCGTTCTAGGGATGAAAGAAAAAAAAAAAGATCTAAAGAACAGTTTGGCGTAGCATCACGCCCTGGTGAAAATCGAGAAGTCGTCCACGGTGAAGATCATCGAGCTCTCGTCGCACGACATCAGGCACGTGGGAGGCTAAGGAGAATAGAATATCAGCAGCCGCTGGAATGGAAACGCCAGAGACGTCATCTTCTCGATGTGTCATAAAAACATGCTAGAATGACTGATTCCGACTACGTCGACGAAAATCCTAGTAGTATTATCTCTAAATGAAAACTCATTTTTCGGAAAATAACCAACCAAGGACTTGGCATCGGTTGTCGAATTAGCTAGAGAAGCACCGAAATTCATTTCTTCAAGAAGAAATAATGGGTAAATGGTATGCATGCATCCCGAGTTCATCTGAACAATTGAATCTGGTAAATCACACACACACACACACATATATAAACCACGTTAGACAATCTAGTAACATTTAGGTTTCCACACTCATGCATGCAATAACCTTCCTTTATTAGAAGAGAGAATGGATCGTGCTGATAATAAACCCTCTCTGTCACGCCCCGATTCTCGGGCACGCGCACATCCTTCACACTTGATCGATTTTATAATGCGATATCCCAGGACAACGTATCGCCGACCCTTTCATTTTTAAGCACACGCGGAAGCAGTTAAAATCCCCAGACAATAAAACGATGGGATAGAAAAGCAGGGCCATATTTTTCATATTGAAATTTATAACCACACTTTTATACAAACCACAAATCCCTTCATAACTATTAACATCAAAACGGAGATCTCAAAAGAAGATAGGATCTCAATCCATCCAGACCGTACTCACGGCTCCTCTCGGGACTATCTTCTTTTTCCAAAAATCCTTCTCTTCAGATCTCACCTCCGAGTTCTCCTTCTCGGATTCCTCCTCCTCGCTCTTCGCGGGGTCCTGAAATGGTTTTCCCCAAACTGGGATGAGACTACGTCTCAGCGAGTTCTACCCCACTAAGCCCGATTAGCAAACTATTATACTAAAGGCTGCCTAAACACGCACAGGGCAGAGGACTTACCTTGGCCTCAGATCCCACCTGCAAGTCAACAATTCATAATAGACACCCAAGCAATCATATCACTAATCGAAGCATCGATCAAATCGACTTAGTCGATTTCACATTTCAGCAAGACCACTCAAGGTCATTCCCATTCAATCAATCAATTCACAACATCATATCAAAGCAATGATCAATCGATCTAGTCGATTACATGTCATTCGGACCACCTCTCGTCACATCAACGCCATACTTTAAAATCTCCATTCGGGTACTCAGTCACAGAGCCGGATGAATGCTCTCGGGCGTCTTTTTCGCCAAGGTGACGTACCAATTAACACTTTACTATGCTCTCGGGCGTCTTTTTCGCCAAGGTGATACACTGATCACAGAGCCAACATAAACAATTCAATATGCTCTCGGGCGTCTTTTTCGCCAAGGTGATACACTGATCACAGAGCCAACATAAACAATTCAATATGCTCTCGGGCGTCTTTTTCGCCAAGGTGATACACCGATCACAGAGCCAACATAAACAATTCAATATGCTCTCGGGCGTCTTTTTCGCCAAGGTGATACACTGATCACAGAGCCAATATAAACAATTCAATCTCAATCAATTCCAATCAATTAGGGTAAATCCCTAAAATATCACAATTTATTCAATTCCATACAACGTAGAGCTCAAATAAATAAACGGACTGCGCCACGACGATCAGCACGAGATTTCGGTCGTCGACCATCAAAATCTTAATTTTCGAAAATAAATAATTAATTTATTAATTTCGAAAATTAAATTATTATTTAATATTAAAAATTCCGTTTAACTCAAAATAAGGTCCAATTAAATAAACGGACTTCACCACAGTCATTAGCATAATTTTCCGGTCACTGGCCATCCCAGTTGAATTTTTAGGAAATAAATAAATAATTAATTAATTTCGAAAATTAATTAATATTAAAAATTCAATTTAGCTTAAAATAAAGTCCGATTAAATAAACGGACTTCACCACGGTCATCAGCAAAATTTTCCGGTTCCAGACCATCTCCCTTGAATTTTCGGAAAATAAATAATTATTTAATTTAATTCCGAAAATTAATATTTAAATGCCAAAAATCTCACTTAGGCCCGAATCGCCAAATTGAAGCTCAATTAGGGGTCGGAAAATTCCCGAGATGCTTCCAATAAATAGTAGACCACGTCTACTTGCTAATTGCGCAATCAATTTATTTAAATCACATCACAATTGACTAATAATTGCTAATTAAATCTAATCTAACAACCTAAACATAATTAATTAAATCTAAACCAGCTTAAAACATAATTAGCCACTAATCCAGGATTAGTGAGATTACTCACCAAATCGCGCGCAAATCGGATCAATCCGACGGCGGCGACGCGAGGAACGATTCTTCCCAAAGCAACTCGAGGATCCGGGGCCGGGAAACGGCCCAAAAGCGGGCCCGAAGTGGCTGAAACCCACTTCGTGGGTATGCTGGTCGGGGCTGAACGGAGCCGCTCCGGCGGCTAGGGCGGCGCGGGAAGGCCGGCGGAGGGCGAGGGGGTCGCGGGGGAGGTCCGGCGAGGTTGGCGGTGGCCGGAGGTGGCCGGAGATGGGCTGGCCGGAGCTGGAACAGAGGCGAAACAGCAGCTGGTTCGCTCGGCTTGGGCGCGCGGACGAGCGGCTGGGCGCGGCGAAGCGCGCGGGCGGCGGCACGGCGGTGCGACGGCGCGACGGCGTGACGGCGGACGAGCGGCCGAGGGGCGGCTGGTTCTGGTTCGGTCCGCACAAGGAAGAACGAAGAAGAAGAAGAAGAAGAAGAAAGAGAGAGAGAGAGAGAGAGAGAGAGAAGAGGGGGATAAGGGTTTGACTGGTCAAAGAAAAAGAGAGAGGAAGAGTGGGCGGTGGGGTTCGCACGGATGGGGGAAAGGGGAGAGGAGAGAGAGAGAAAAGAGAAAAAGAAAGAAAAGAAAGAAAAGAAGAGAGAGAAGGAGAGAGAGGAAAAAGGAAAAAAAAGAGAAAAATGGAATACCTAATTTTTTCTCTTTTCCTTTTCAAATTTATTTTCGGACTTCAAATTTTTCTTCCGATAATTTCTTTATTGAAATTTCGGACTCGTCAATAAATTGACGAGCGATGAGACGAGATCCTAAAATTAAGAATTATGACGCACTTAAAATTCGATTCCCGAAATCGAGTTCAATTTCGTGGTTAAAAATCGGTCAGACGTGATTTTAGCTCAATCCAACCAATTAGGTAGCTTTTAGGGATTTTACGGCCGATACATCCCTTAACGGCTTTACCTAATAGGTTAGTTAACTCGTGAGTGATCAGCTCAGAGAAAAAGGCCATAGGCACGCCGACGAAATGCCCATTTCATTTTATCGAAACGGGGTCGAATTTCAGGATGTCACACTCTCAATTCATGAGACAACATATTACTAGTTACTTCTTTTATGCCTACCATGGTCGTCTGCTAGATGAGGAATTGGACAAAAGCTCTCGTGATTAGAGCATTATTCATATGGTGCTCTTACTTTTAAATGCGAAACCTTTAATATCGATGAAAAAAAATGCATACATTTGAATGTTTCATATATACAAATCTAACTATCTCATGGGTCATTCGATCAACTATTGCATCATCACCTTAGGAATCAATATCTACACCTAAAGCTAAATCCTTCACATCCCAACTTTTCGAAAATGTCGAGATTCGAACCCCCACCCCTCCTTTCCCATGTGGGAAGAATGGCCAAACCCCCGGTGACTATATTACTATGATTGATATACGTATTTAAGCCCAGCCTAGTAGGATAGGATGGTTTGTAGTTTGTATTCTCTAGACCTGACGATGGGAGCTCGGGTGAAAATCTAGAGTTTTAGATCCCCGGTCACCAAATCTGAAAAGAGCCACACACACAAAAAGGAAAAAAAGAAAAAAAAATACCTCCACGCCGTTATAATGTGTTGTAGAATTATAATTATTGGGAGACAAAAAAACAAACCAATACTTTGCATTATCTATTGTTACAATTTCTTCAACTTCAAGAGAAAATACATGGCTTTTGAAGGCTCATGAATCATGACGAAACATACATAATTAAAGGATAAAGGAGAATTTATGCAATCATTTTGAATTTAAGGGATAGAGGGCATGTATTTTTTTTCTGCAAATTATCCATTTATATATACTCTTAAGGACATAACAAAGTGAAAGTTTAGGAAAAATATGAGAGCATTTGATAAATTGTTGTTTAACAGATGTAAAGTGTAGTAGATGATAAATTGTTGTAGGAGAAACTATTAAATGAACTTAGACTTAGAGGGGTCAAAATGGGTTATAAAGCCATTTTTTGACTCATATATGGGGCTAGACTGTAAATGGGTTGTTAAACACTTGAAGGGCTAGGTGAAAATAAATTTAAAATATTGAAGTTCAACTACGCTAGATCATAAATGGGTGTCTAGAGAACCCATTTATGACCCATTTAAAAATTAAATTTGTATCGGTTAGGTAAGGGAAATATGGACCATATGTTTTTTTTTTTTTTGTTCTAGAGGTGATTTCCAATATGCAGTGCTCTGCGCTTACAAGATTCAAGAGATGGCATTCATAATGTAGAACTTCGTCCCACGTGGCACTTTGCCCACCGTGGACCTAATTTGACCAGCGTGAATCTTAAAGTCGGAATCGGCCCAAGCCAAGATCTTGGGCTCCCCCTTTTTCCAGGGCAATTTGCACCTTCGGGCTTGAGAGAGGCCCCAAATGGCCCAAACCGGCTGAACTATATTTTAAAAATATATATTACAATATTAAATATAAAGCATAAATAATAGAAAATACATTATTAAAAATAAAAAATATTTAATTAATTCGTAAATAAGTTGAAGTTAACATGTAAAAAAGAGTATTTTTTAGGCCCAAAATATACTAACCAATCTTCTTCTTTTTTACTTTAAAAGAAACAAAAGAAATTTGAGTGAGTTTTGAACTAGTCTAGAGGTCTAGTTCGATTTAGGCCTTTCGGTTGTTCTATGGACTTGTCAATCGTTATGTAATGACTCCTTTTTCATTGGGGTTCGAGTAATGGTCATTAGCTTACATGACACATTTGATGGAATGAATGTCTAGTCTTTGTCTCCATGGACCGCTCGATCCTCTCGTGATTGACAGTGAATAGAAGGCACCAATTTGCTCCGTCTCTAGTCTTCGGTCTTCACCTCCAAGAACTTTGTAGAATATGAGGCACCAATATTAATATTGCTTTCTCTCCCCTCAACTTTCTTAAGGAGCATCCTATTGGATAATGCTATCTTATAGATTAGTATTAATATACCAAATCACATGGCAGATCATAAGTCAATAATAAGGCACCAATTTTGCATTCACTGGTAGGATTGAACAAGACATTTTAAAGGCCTCGTTGCTAAGTGGGCTAGGCCAATAACTTTTAGGTGCATTCTAGTCTGCCCATTCATTTATAAAAGTTACTTTGATAAAATATTAATTTTAGATTATCTACCTTGAAATACAAACTTTGTCAATATTGGAAGAGAAATTGAGGCTTAAAACAGAAAAAGAAAAGTACTTTATGACAAATTTAAAGTAGAATACAACGAAAGTATAAAATTATTTTCTATTTATGTTTTCCATTTTATCTATTATTTAGCTCAGCCTCTTTTTCCTTAAAAAAATAGACATTGTCCCTGTTATTGGGCCAATAAATTCTAGTGGGCGAGCTGGACACTTGCCAAAACTTGCCAGTTTGGATTTGGACATGGCCCCTAAAAATTCGAATCAAACATGTACAGTGATCCAATCAAGTAAGTGTACCTGATCTCGCCATAATCTGGTATGTTTTCCCCCACGTTTGATGTTTTATCTCTTAGAGCATTTCAAATGGATGGCACGAGATCTTTTGACTGTTAATTAACGTGGGGATTGGGAGAGGCGCCCCTTATTCCCTCCATCCTGTGGCAAAGGGTGAGCTGAACTAGTAATTAATTGCATTAATATATATATATATATATATATATATATATATATATATTAAGAAAAGATGCCGTAAAACACTAGGAGATAATTTTAAAGGAAAAGAAAAGTGTGAGGACTCAAACAAGCTTGTGGCTTTCATTCAATTGAACGATGGAAACTTCACGAATCTTTTACTAAAAAGGATTTAATGCACATTCTTAGTACATTTAGCATTTCTCTAACCTCAATATAGAAGGCACCATAAAACATTTTCAGAAGCTATCATCAAATTTCCAATGATAACCCAAAATAAATATCTTACTCATGCATTTAATATTTTTGGAACTCGCTTTCATGCAAACATAAGTTAAAGAAGTTGAGATTGCATCAAGCTTGACTACGTGAGCTTGACGTTTCAGCTTTTGGTGCTTGACTTATAATTGACTTGGACTTCAAACCGATTTCGTACGAAAAGCCAGAAAAAACAATCAAAAGTAGGGGAGAAAACTTTAATCCAAGACACGGCAGATGTAAAAGAAATTTTGTGGAAAGAGAAAAGAGTTTTAAGATAACTTTACCTTTTTACGAGTCTCATGGTCATATAAAGAATTGATGGAGCCACTTTTTGTCCAGAATATGAAAGTTTCATTCCTACTGGATTTCTCGTGATTGACGGCGAATATAAGGCACCAATTTGTTCAGTCTCCAGTCTTTGATCTTCGTCGCCATGGACTTCACATAATACAAGGCGCCAAAATTAATATTGCTTTCTCTCCCCTCAACTTTTTAAAGGAGTGTCCTATTGGACAATGCTATCTTGTAGATTAGTATTAATATACCAAACCACATGGCATATCAAAAGCAAATAATTAGCCATATTCAAAATTTAATGACAATATGTCATGTCACTTATTACACCGAATATATGAAACATTATTAGTGTTTTTGACATTTCTCTTTATTGCTTTAAATGTAAAAATGAAAACTAGCAAGAAACTGATATATGAATGACACGACTACATGTACTAAGACTTTACTCGAATTTTCTAAATGAAATGGTGTGCAGTGTGGATGCACCCATGTCATCAAATAAGTGTGGAATTAGCATTAGAATGGAGATTCTCAAAAGGTGGAAAGGGATAAATTGACCGAGATCAATTAAAGGAAATTTATTTTTCTATTCCACCGTCATTTCTTCTCAAAATTACACAAAGTGCTCTCGAGCATCATTGGGAGTTGCCATTCAAGTTTGTCTGACAATCGTTGAAGCAATTCAATGATGCCTACCATAGAGACAATCCAACTGATCTAGAGATGGCTCCATGGATTCACGACATGCTTTTCACCATATGGCACTTTGCCTCTTTACAAGGTTCAAGAAATAGCTCCCGAGGTGTAGGACTTCCCGCATAACACTTAGTTCTGGGGGTGAAAAAAAAAAGTTTATAAAGAACAGTTTGGCTTAGATCATACGGCCAACTTTTTCAGGTTTGAAGTGGCCCGAGCTGAAATTTAGGGTTCCCCCTTATTCTTTTGCGAGCCAATTCGCACTTTCAGATTTAGCATCTTCGGGATCTCAGGATTAAAATGGCTCGAACTGATCAAACTATATATTAAAACTAAAAAATTATGGTATAAAGGTTAATAATTAATAAAAGAAAATGTGTTGTTTCATTCTCCAAACACTTTAATAAAGTCAACAGTAAGTTAAAATATAAACATATAAAAATATAAAAAAATGACTCTTGAGGGCCAAAATATTTTTAATTCATAAAAATGAAAAATCAGAAAAAAATTTGGGTAAATATATTAACCTAAACAATTTTTTTTTCCAGAAAAGAGGCTCTCTAGTCTCTTTGTCCCCTCGTCGGTACCATGGATAGTTTGTTGTATTAAAGAGTGCAAAGAGGTCAGATTACTTTTCATAGAATGACCTAGAGCATCAGCAATTCAATTAGACTATTCTAATGCGAAAATAATTTGTAGTTTTCTTGAATCAAATTGCACGTGACGCAACCTCTTTTCGTTGAGGGGCCAAAGGAAATTCCCAAGTGCTTTTTTAATGACTTGAGCAAGAAAAGCATTGGACTAATGGTACGATGTGCAGCACTCGAGAATTATAAAAATAATTTTGCTTCAATAATGATAAAAGTGAATTTTGCTTTCACATTTGTAGATTGAAAAGACCAAAAAAAAAAAAATTGATGAATGCCTTTTCCATTCAAAAAGAGATTTGTCGAAAATATTTACCTTTTAGAAAAGGAAACAATGAGATTTGAACAATCTCTCAAAGGAAAAAACCAACATGGGTCTCACAACCCCCGCCGCGCACGGCCAACCTAGTGAAAAACTCTTTTGAAAAACAAAATCCCATGTGATTTTGGAATTAATTTTCTATAATTATTTATAAGAAAAAGTATACTGTGTATCCCTATTTAGTGCATTCATGAAAATTTTCAGAGTATAGCATGGGACATAAGGATTCAACACTTCGGGATGCATACAATTACGGCATTTTGTGATTGGAGATGTTCACCGGAAAGAGGCAGACTGAAGAGGATTTTAGGCCCTGGTTTAATCTTCATAGCTTTGTCCGAATGGCTCTGAGTGAAGCTAGTGATCGACAACAGGACATTAGGATCCGATTGCAGGCTCGATGGAATCACCGCAAGACTAGATGGATGTGACCGAGGCGATCAAGGGATTATGTTTGATCAAGCCGAGTAACGAAACCAGACAGAGACATACAAGCATGTAGCAAAGTCAATTTGTCGTTTTATTCTAACTACCCATACCTATTATCCTTCTTACTTTATTACATCAAAATACATATCATACAAAGGGGATGTAGGGAGTTAAAGGCTCCCTATTTCCGCCGTCTGACCATGTAAAATTTGAAGAATTTGCTTTCTAAACGGTTCTCTTCATCTCTGGTGCCACTGTATACCATATGATCAATACATTGCCTTGATACCCAAATTACGTGATCAATTCATTATCATCAATTTAATGCATGTTGCTATTTTATTTGGGAAAATTATATGATGGGTTAATAATTTTGAGAGGTTATCGAGTTGATTGGTCAAGGCTCGATGTCAAATTTTCCTACTCGTGATAGAAATTGTAGGATGGTTCTGCTTGCTTGCTTAACACAAGTGTGATTTAACCTTCATGCACCACTTCACTACCCCACAAGCTCTGGCTTAAAAGCAAGAAGCAAGGTATTGAGCAAGCGGAAGCCCTTGCACATTAGTGCATCCATTTTCTTGCTCGTTAGCGCTAACATTTAATTGCAATTTAGGCTTGACTAAAACATAGCAAGGACTTTCTCGCTCGTTTGAGACCAGAATAGGCTTTCTTCAATCGGCAAAGAAGAGATGGATTAGAAGCCTGATAGGGCTTTAAGAGATAGGGATCCCAGCGGTAAGAAAGAGTCGCTTAATGAATTGTGGATCACACACTTGTTGGAGACAAGGGCAGGGAGAGGTACAGGTCTGACTATTTAGAAAGCATACTAGTGTAGAGAGAGTGAAGTCTGGGGACAAGGGTAAACATGAGGAGTGGAATCTCCGTGCCGTACTAAATAAGCTCGCAAGCAAGGGACATGCCGAAGATCTACCTTTCCAATTAAGTCCAATGCGAGGATCCATGAATCGACTATGCCATCCGTGGTCCGCAAGCGATGGCTGACAAGGCCCGGACACCATAAATCTAAGAAACATTGTTGAACATGCTATCCAAGAATAAGATATATGATAGGCATTGGAATCCAATTAAACCTACATGGAAAAAAAAAAAAAAAAAAAAAAAATCGGCAAGTAATATCAAAACGGATGCTTCAACTTGAATCATAAGTGGAGCAGCAAATGAATGGCTTGGTTAAGTTTGGTGGATCAGTCGGAAATGGGTTGACTCCTTTTGACTCATTTAGATCTATTTCTTCCATAATGACTCCATATTCAACCTAACCCATCAAAATTCATACCACCGATTTAATGAACTTAATTATTTGAATGCAAATATATGTTAGTTGAGTAAAATCTAACGTTAAATCGAAAAAGAAAAGTTATCAAATTGAAAATATGTTGGAAAATTAAAAGCAGATCTGAACTTTATCGAATTAAAAATACTAAACATATTTAAAAAACTCATCTAGTTTGCAAATCTGCAACAACTCTATCGTCCAGCATTGAGCTATCGTGGACCCTAGATCGTTGTTGTGATAGAGCGTAACCTCACCGTGAGATCACGAGATCAAGGCAAAATCTTGGTTTCGTGCTTGACTGTGAATTTGGGGTCAATTGAATACCAAGCTGGATCGGAACAGCTGCATGACTATTTCGATCAAATCCACAGCGCTGTAGGAGGCCACTGCTTACTTCAGGGCGACGTTGTCGACGAAGTTCATCATTGTGGGAAATATTGCCGACACCAATGGTCATTGTGCGCGGCTCCCCTTTCTTTTTCTTGTTTTATCGTTACGTTAGTGTCGGCCGTGCCATGTAGGACGGCTGTTGTCTACATCAACAGTTTTCAGCAAAAATTAACCAAATGGACTTAATTGACAAAAGATGAAAATATTTATGACTCAATTAATATATTTGAAATATTTAGAACTAAATTGGCAGAAGGGGCAATATATGTAGGACTTTTTAGGTATTTTATCCGGATTAGTACATATTGTTAATACATTTAGCATTTCTATAACCTCAATAAAGAAGGCACCATATAATATTTTCGGTGTTCTAATTATTTTATTTGTTCAAAAGTGATTAGGTCTAATTAAGTGTATCTGATCAAGTCAAATTCAGATATATATGTTTTCCCCTACATTTGATGTTTTATCTCATGGAGCGCTCGCATCATATGAAATTGCAACTACCATCTCTAAGAATGGGATATGACGAGGTCTTTTGACCATAATTAACATGGGGATTGGGACTAGGCGCCCCTTATTCCCTCCATCCTAGGGCAATGGGTGAGCTCAGCTAGCAAGTAATTGCATTAAAAGTTAATTAAAAAGAAAACGATGCGATAATACATTGAAGATAATTTGAATGGGAAATAAAAGTGTGAGGACTCAAAACAAGCTTGTAGGTTTATTCAATCGACCAATGAAAACTTCACCAATCATTTAATAAAGAGTATTTAATGCATATTCCTAGTACATTTAGCATTTCTCTAACCTCAATGAAGAAGGCACCATATAATATTTTCAGAAGTTATCATCAAATTTATAATTAGAACCCAAAATAAATATCTTACTCATGCATTTAATATTGAACATTTTCAAGCAAACATAAGTTAAAAAAATTGAGATTGCAACTAGCTTGACTACTTGAGCTTGATGTTTCAGCTTTTGGGGCTTGACTTATAATTGACTTTGACTTTAATCCAGTTTCATGCAAAAAGCCAAAATAAACAATCAAAAGTAGGGGAGAAAACTTTAACCCAAGGCACGGCAGATGTGAAAGGAATTTTGTGGAAAGTGAGAAAAGAGTTTCAAGATGACTTTACCTTCTTATGAGTCTCATGTTCATATAAAGAATTGATGGATTCACTTTTTGTCAAGGATATGAAAGTTTCATTCCTATTGGATCCCCTCATGATTGATGGTGAATATAAGTTACCAATTTGTTTAGTACCCAGTCTTCAGTCTTTGTCACCATGGACTTCATAGAATACAAGGCACCAATATTAATATTGCTTTCTCTCCCCTCAACTTTTTAAAGAAGTGTCCTATTGAACAATGCTATCTTGTAGTTTAGTATTAATATACCAAACTACATGGCAGATCAAAAGCGAATAATTAGCCATATTCGATAATTAATGACAATATGCCACGTCACTTATTACATCAAATTTATGAAATATTCTTAGTGTTTTTTACATTTCTCTTCATTGCTTTGGTCGTAAAAAAGAAAACTAGCAAGACGTTGATATACGAATGACACCACTACATGTACTTTCTAAATGAAATGGTGTGCAATGTGGTATGCACCCATGTCATCAAATAAGTGTGGAATCAGCATAAGAGTGAAGATTGTAAAAGGGGGAAAGAGATAAATTGAGCAAGATCAATTAAAAGAAATTTAGGTTTCTATTCCACCATAATTTCTTCTCAAAATTACACAGTGCTCTCAACCATCATTAGGAGTTGCCCTCCAAGTTTGTCTGACAATCGTTGAAGCAATTCGATGATGCCTTCCATATATACAATCCAACAAATCTAGAGATGGCCCCATGGATTCACGACATGCTTTTCACTATATAGCACTTTGCCTCTTTACAAGGTTCAAGAAATATCTCCCGAGGTGTAGGACTTTGTCCCACATAACATTTAGTTCTAGGGGTGGGAAAAAAAAAAGATCTAAAGAACAATTTGGCCTAGATCATACGGCCGACTTTTTCAGGTTTGAAGTTGCCCAGGCTGAAATTTAGGATTCCCCCTTATTCTTTTTTGAGCCAATCCGCACCTTCATCTTTAGCATCTTCGGGATCTCAGGACTAATGTGGATCGAACTGGTCAAATTATATATTAAAACTAAAAAAATATAATCAAAAGATTCATAATTAATGTAGAAGATGTTTTAGTTATACTCCGAACACTTGAATAAACTCATAAGTAAGTTAAAATATGAACATATAAAAAATGATTTTTGAGGCCCAAAATATAATAACTAATCTATTTTTAATTCATAAAAATGAAACAAAAATCCACTAAAATATTAAACTATAATTTTTTCCCAAAAAATATGCTCTCTAGTCTCTCTTCCCCTCATTGGTACCATGGATAGTGTGTCGCATTAAACAGTGACAAAGAGGTCAGCTTGCTTTTCACAGAATGATCCAGAGCTTTAGCGAATCAATTAGAATATTTTAATGCAAAAATCAGTTGTAATTTTCTTGAATCTAAGTGCACGGGATGCAATCTCTTTTCACAACATGACTCGTACATTTCTTTTGAGGGGCCAAAGGAAGTTCCCACGGGCTTTGATGACTTGAGCAGGAAAAGTATTGGACTAATTGCATGATGCACCGCACTCAATAACTATAAAAACGGTTTTTGTTTCAATAATGATAAAGATCCCGACACTCGCGCATCACACCCTGATTAAAGACATTAAAAATAAAACTTTTGCTGTAATAAACGTGAGTTTTGCTTTCACATTTCTAGATTGAAGAGATGCCCAAAATCGATTTCATTCGACCAGAAAAAAGATTTTGTTGGGTGACTTTTTCATTCAAAAAGAGATTATGTGGAAAATCTTGGCCTTTTGGAAAAGGAGAAAAAAGAAAGTTATTATACAAAAAGTTAGTTGATTGGTCATGTAATGATTTGATCTTTGTGTTCACATTGACCAAGTAAATATTATTAAACCGTGCTACATTGCAAACTATAAATGGACAATAAACCATAATTAATAATAATATGCCGCATTACTTACTATACCAAATATATAAAACAGTCTTAATGTTGGACGTTCTCTTTCTTGTTTATGTGGTCAAAGTGAAAACAAACCAAACCTTAAAATATGAATAACACTACACGTACTAAGACTTTACTAAATTAAATGGCGTGCTATCCCCGTATAATCAATTAAGTGTGGAATCAAAATAGAAATAATATTTGTAAAAAAGGGGAGAATATAAGTTTTAGAACATGTTTGCACTTTTTAAAAATCTTAGGATTCAATTGCACTTTGTTAACAAGTTTTATGACTCAATTGCACATTTCCAAAGCTTTAGAACTTAATTGCACTTTCGTGATAAATTTTAGAACATCCAATGCACTTATCCCTAATTGATCCTACCCCATTTATGTTTATTTTCCCTTTTAAAATAATGGCCAGTTTGGTCGCCGACTTCATACCAATTTGATGGTATGTCGCAAGCCACACAGCCGCCTTGTCAGTTAGTAAGATTTTTCTAGTAGAGTACCTGTGACATTACTCTTGAAATACTTGTATCACTATGCCCACTAAAACATTACATCTCTAGACACTTTATATGTTGAGGAAATGCAGTGGGTTCATGTCAATTAGTTCTCAATTGGGGTGGTTAATTTCCACATGGTACTTACATAATCTAAACTTAATTGGACTCACATGAGTCCAATGGACATACTACCTCGATGAACACATTGACCAAGAACTCTTGAGGTTTCCTAATCAGAATATTTCTCATAAACAAGTTCAACAGTTTGTTAGGACTGTCAATTATCTTAGAACTTTCGTCCCAAAAGTCTCTAAATTTTTGCACCCCTTGCAAAATATAAACATATAACAAAAAGAATTTTGAGGGCCAAAATAATTTTATTTCATAAAAACGAAAATTCCCAAAAAAATTGGGTAAATATATTAAACTATACGTTTTTTCCCCAAAAAATAGGCTCTCTAGTCTCGTTGTCCCCTCGTCGGTACCATGGGTAGTTTGTTGTATTAAACAGAGCGAGGAGGTCAAATTACTTTTCACAGAATGATCCAAAGCATCAGCAAATCAATCAGACCATTCTAATGTGAAAATCACTTTTAGTTTTCTTGAATCCAAGTGCACGGTACGCAATCTCCTTTCATTGAGGGGCCAAAGGAAATTCCCAAATGCTTTTTTGATCACTTGAGCAAGAAAAGCATTGGACTAATGGCACGATGTGCCGCACTCGAGAATTATAAAGATGATTTTTGCTTCAATAATGATAAAGATCACAACACTTGCACCTCCCACCATGATTATAGAAATTAAAAAAAAAAAAAAAAAAAAACGTTTGCTGTTGTAAAAGTGACTTTTGCTTTCACATTTCTCGATTGAAAAATTCCAAAACCCATCTCATTCGACCAGAAAAAAAATTGTTGGATGACTTTTCCATTCAAAAAGAGATTTGTGGAAAATCTTTGCCTTTTAGAAAAGGAAACAATGAGGTTTGAACAATCTTTCAAAGAAAAAAATGAATGCGGGGTCTCACAATCCCCCGCCACACACAGCAAGCCTAGTGAAAAACTCTTTTGAAGAACAAAATACCATGTGATTTTGGAATTATTTCTATATAATTATTTATAAGAAAAAAGGATATTGTGTATCCCTATTTAGTGCCTTCATGAAAATTTTCAGAGTATAGCATTATATACAAGGATTCGACACTTGGGGATGCGTAGTTACGGTATTTTGTTATTGGAGGTGTTCACCAGAAAAAGGCTGACTACAGAGGACTTTGGGCCCTATTTTAACCTTCAGACAAAAAAGGCTGACTACAGAGGACTTTGGGCCCCACTTTAACCTTCATAGCTTTGTCTGAATGGCTCTTCCCAACTAATCAATGGATGTCGTGGACTTGAAACTTTTGAGTGAAGCTGATGATCAACATCAGGAGATTAGGATCCGAGATTGCACGGTTTCCATGTTAGAAGTTGGAGTCACATGCTCGATGAAATCACCACAAGACCGGATGGATGTGACCAAGGCAATCAAGGAATTATATTTGATCAAGCCGAGTTCTGAAACTAGACGGTGACATATAAGTATGCAGCAAAGTCAATTTGTCGCTTTATTTTGGAACTCTTTCACAATGGCATGAATATGCTCTAAGTAATCTACCTACCCATATTTATATATCATACAAAGTTGATGTAGGGAGTTAGAGGCTCCCTATTTCCACCATTTAACCATGTAAAATTTGAAGAATTTGCTTTCTAAACAGTTCTCTTCATTGGTGCCACTGTATACCATACGATCAATACACTGCCTTGCTACCCAAATTATGTGATCAATTCATTATCAGCAATTTAATGGCATGTTGCCATTTCGTTTGGAAAAATTAAATGACGGGCTAATAATCTTGGGAGGTTGTTGAGTTTGTCATAGGCTCGATATGATTTAACCTTCACGGACCACTTCACTACCCAGCAAGCTCCAGCTTGAAAGCAACTTGTGCAAAAGCTGTTGCACGTTGGTGCATTCATTTTCTTGCCTGCTAGCACTAACATTTGATTGCAGTTTAGGCTTCACTGAAAACATAGAAAGGACTTTTCTTGCTTGTTTGAGATCAAAGTAGGCTTTATTTTGGAAAATTGTCTAAAAAGTATTAAACTTATTGCACTTTTATCAATTTAGTCTTAAAACTTTCAACTTTGCCAATTGAGTCATAAATCTTTCGACATTTTGCCAATTGAGTCTATCCAGCCAATTTTGGCTGAAATTTGTTGATGTGGACAAAATTTTTTAATATCTTTTCAATTTTTTTTGATTTTTTATGTTTTCATTTTCTTTTTTTAATTTCTTCTCTCTCTCTCTCTCTCTCTCTCTCTCTCTCTCTCTCTCTCTTCCTTTTCTTCCTCTGGCAGATCACCCAGCCTCTGACGATCGACTAGACGCCATGACTAGCGAGGGTCGGTTTTGCCGAGATCTAGCTAGGGGCGACGTTGGGCAACCGAACGGAGGCCACAACCGGCAAGGGTCAACCTCGTAGAGATCGAGCAATGTTGGCCCTCGCTAGATCCGGCAAGGTCAAACCTTGCTAGAGGCCAACGAGGGCGAGCCTTGCTCGCGATCTAGCGAGGGTGAGCCTCGCTTGCGATCTGGCCAGGGATAACCTCGTCGAATTTGGCGAGGGTGAGCTTCACTCACGATCGGCAAGGCCGCCCTCACTGGCCTTCGGTGAGGTCAACCCTTGCTAGCCTTGCCCAAGGCCGGTGAGGCCAACCCTCGGCTGATCGTGGCCTCGGGCTGATCACCGGAGTTGGGTGACTAGCCAGAGGAACGAAAAAAAAAAAAGGGAAAAAATAGTAAAAAAATAGAAAAAAATAAAAAATAAATATTAGAAAATAAATCAAATTTATCCACATCGGCGTTCACATCGGTGAATTCCGACCTAAATTTGTCGATGAACTCAATTGGCAAAAGATAAAATTATTTATGACTCAATTGATAATGTTAAAAAGTTTATGATTAAATTAGTAAAAATATAATATATTTAGGATTTTTTGGATAATTTTCTTAATTTTTTTTCATTGGCAAAGAAGAGATAGATCATAAGTCTGACAAGGCTTTAAGAGATAGGGACTCCGGCAGTAACACAGTCACCCTGTGAATCGGTGGATCCCACACTTGTTGGAGACAAGGGCAGAGACGGACAGGTCTGACGCTGTTTAGAAAATATACAAGTGTCGAAAGAGTGAAGTCTGCGCACAAGGGCAAACGTGAGGAATGGGATCTCCATGCCGCATTAAATAAGTTCGCAAGCAAGGGACACGCCGAAGACCCACCTTTCCAGCTAAATCCAACACGAAAAATCGGCAAGCAATTTTACAACGGATGCCTAAAATTTAATTATTAGTGTGGAGCAGCAAATGAATGGCTTGGTTAAGTTTGGAGGATCAGTTGGAAATGGGTCAACTCATTTAGATTTATTTCTTCCACAATGACTATATTCAAGCTAACCCATCAAAATTTATACCCACCGGTTTAACGAACTTAATTATTTTAATAATAATATATGTTAGTTGAGTAAAATCTAACACCAAATCAAAAAAGAAAAATTACCAAATTGAAACCATGTTGGCAAAAAAGAAGAAGCAGATCTGAACTTCATTAAAAAAAAAAATCATCTCATTTGCAAATCTGCAACAACTCTAACGTCCGACATTGAGCTGTCAGGCTCCTGGATCGTTGTTCCAGTCAAGCCGTGGCCGAGCATGCGTGCTTGTGCACTAGAGCGTACGATCATGAGCTCAAGGCCAACTCTTGGTTTCGTGCTTGACCGTGAGTTTGCAGTCAATTGAACACCAAGCTCGATCCACTAGTTACGTGACTATTTCGATCAAATCCAAAGAGCTGTAACTTCTAGCCAAGATTGCTGCCTTCACTTCAGACCACGTTGCCAACGAAGTTCATTGTTGTGGGAAATATTGCCGACACCAACAGCCACTATGCGCGGCTCCACTTTTTTTTTTTTTTCTTTTTTCAGCACTGGCCATACCATACAGGATAGTTGACGTCTACGTCAACAACTTCCAACCAACATTGGTCGGATGGACTTAATTGACAAAAGGTGGAAAGGTTTAGTACTTAATCGGTATAATTAAAATGTTTAGAACTAAATTAGAAGAAACACAATAGGTGTAGGACTTTTTAGGTAATTTACCCGGATTTAATATAAATTGTTAATACATTTAGCATTTCTATAACCTCAATTAAGAGGGCACCAAATAATATTTTCGGTGGTCTAATTTTTTTATTCGTTCAAAAGTGATCAGGTCTAATTAAGTGTATTTGATCAAGTCAAATTCAAATATATATGTTTTCCCCTATATTTGATGTTTTATCTCATGAAGCGTTCGCGTCATATGAAATTGCAACTACCAGCTCTAAGAATGGGATAGGATGAGGCCTTTTGACCATAATTAACGCGGGGATTGGGACTAGGCGCCCCTTATTCCCTCCATCCTAGGGCTAGGGGTGAGCTCAACTAGCAAGTAATTGCATTAAAAGTTAATTAAAAAAGAACAATGCGATAGTACATTAGGAGATAATTTGAATGGGAAATACAAGTGTGAGGACTCAAAACATGCTTGTGGGTTTCATTCAATCGACCAATGGAAACTTCACAAATCATTTGATAAAGAGGATTTAATGCATATTCATAGCACATTTAACATTTCTTTAACCTCAATCAAGAAGGCACCATATAATATTTTCAGAAGTTTTCATCAAATTTTTAATCGTAACCCAAAATAAATATATTACTCATACATATAATATTTTTGGAACGCGCTTTCCTACAAACATAAGTTAAAAAAATTGAGATTGCATCAAGCTTGACTACTTGAGCTTGATGTTTCAGCTTTTGGTGCTTGACTTATTATTGACTTGGACTTTAAACCAATTTCGTGTGAAAAGCCAAAAGAAACAATCAAAAGCAAGGGAGAAAACTTTAACCAAAGACATGACAGATGTAAAAGGAATTTTGTGGAATGAGAGAAAAGAGTTTCAAAATAATTTCATCTTTTTATGAGTTTCGTGTTCATGTAAAGAATCGACAGAGGCACTTTTTGTCAAGGATATGAAAAGCTTCATTCCTACTCGATCCTCTCGTGATTGACGGTGAATTATAAGGCACCAATTTGTTCATTCTTCAGTCTTTGGTCTTCGTCTCCATGGACTTCATAGAATACAAGGTACCAATATTGATATTGCTTTTTCTCCCCTCAACTTTATAAAGGAGTGTCCTATTGGACAATGCTATCTTATAGATTAGTATTGATATACCAAACCACATGGCAAATCAAAAGCGAATAATAAGTCATATTCGATAATTAATGACAATATGCCACGTAACTTATACACCAATTTTATGAAACATTCTTAGTGTTTTTGACATTTCTCTTTCTTGTTTTGGTTGTAAAAGTGAAAACTAGCGAGACGTTGATAAATGAATGACACCACTACATGTACTAAGACTTTACTCGAATGTTCTAAATGAATTGGTGTGTAGGGCGGTATGCACCCATGTCACCAAATAAGTGTGGAATCAGCGTTACTATGGAGTTTGTGAAAAGGAGAAAAGAGATAAATTGAGCAAGATCAATTTAAGGAAATTGACTTTTCTATTCCGCCATCATTTCTTCTCAAAATTACACAAAGTGCTCTCACGCGTTACTAGGAGCCTCCATTCAAATTTGACTAACAATCATTGAAGCAATTCAATGATGCATATAGCACTTTGCCTTTACAAGATTCAAGAAATAACTCCCAAGGGGTGGGACTTTGTCCCAAGTGACACTTAGTTCTAGAGTTGAGGAAAAAAAAAGATCTAAGCAATGAGTTGGCTTAGATCAGATGACCAACATTTTCATGTTCAAAGAGGTCCGACATGAGATTTAGGACTCCCCCTGTTAAGATATAATACACGAAAACGATAGAATCTTACAAATTACGTTAACGTGAAATCGCCAGAGAAATAAACGAGAAAAATAAAGATACCAGAAATTTACATGGTTTGGTCGAGTATCAGTACTTACATCCACGGGGAGAGCCAGCAGCAAATAATCCACTATAATCGGAGTATCAGAGTTTACAATCGCTCAAACGCTCAAGTGTTTCCCACATTTAGATTTAATCTCAAATCCAAAATATTTATAAATAAACAATTCACTTTGGTATAAACTCACTAACAAAATTATCGCGCGTTCAAGTCATACGCCAAAAACAAAAAAAAAAAAAAAAAATCTTCAGCCTCCTCGTGCAGCTTCTCTCTCTCGGCGACGTGCGGCTTCTCGTGGATTCTTACGTAGGGCTTCGGCAGACTTTGAACGAAGAAAAAAAAAAAAGGACCTGCAAGTTATTTTCCCTTTTATACGTGTGCCCAGGTCAAACTTTGACCTGGGCCCACCACGATTTGTCTTTCACGTGCAGGAGCTTCTCACCTTTTATTTTTTCTCCTTTGTTTCCATCGGCTAAAAGAAGAAAGCTTACGCCGTGGAAATCGTGTGCCCAAAGAAGAAATTCTTGTTTTGTCTTTTATTTTCTCTTTTGTAATCCTTCATCGAGTCCAACGGAGTTTCTTCTACTTAGGAAATCTTTATCAATAGATTTAATTTAACAAATCGTTATCCAAATCCAAACTCGAGGCATTAATTTAACACCTCCTATCATTCTTTGTTATTACTCTCAATTTTTTTTATGGTGTTTCCTATTAGATGATGTTATGCTATATATTAATATTAGTATACTAAACCGAATAGCAGACTCTGAATGGACTATAAGTCATATTCGATAACTAATAACAATATGTCACGTCAAATTCATTAAACAATCTTACTATTTGACATTTTTTTTCTTATTTTTATCGTAAAATTGAGAGCAAGCAAGACTTTAAAATAAGAGTAACACTACATAAACTGAGACTTTACTAGAGTTTCTCGGTAAATGAAATGGGACACTATGTGCTGTGCGGCATGTCGTCAAATAAGAGTGGAATCAGCGTTAGTTTGTAAAATGGGGAAAAGTGATAAATGGGGCAAGTTCAATTAAAGGAAATTTTCTGGCAAAAAAACTGAAAGGAAATTCTGCCAGCCCTCTAATATTCCGTGCAATCTGTAATATGCTTTGTTGGCTATGCTTCTTGGCCATACTGATAATGAAAATGCCTGTATAACCCTTAACATCAACTATATGAGGCGAGGTGACGTTTGAATAAAAGGCAAAGTTGGAAGAAGGGAAATATTCCCAAACCTCCGCTCTGTTCTCCTTGATTTCTTACAAATCTTTCTCTTCTAGGTCTAGTGACATTGGAAGGATAAAATTGCAATTTTGATCATATAGGATGAGTTGGTTCAACAAGTCTGCTCTCTATTTGTTATTCAAATCCTACGGATGAGAAAGCTTTTCCAAGGCCACGAAGCCTTTGGTTGAAGGCTAATGATAATTTGGAGACCATCAAGCGATTTCATTTAAGGACTAAAAGAGGAAAGGGCATGCGTGCTAGGACAACATACATGTCCCAAATTTCATTAGTGTTCCTCTTGTTTTATGGTTATATGCATTGTTAGCTTATTCCATTTCTCTTTTTTTTTTTTTTTCCTATGGGGTAATTGTCGTCAATTACATGCCATTTCTGTTGAAATAAGTTACATGTCCCTATCCTATTCCTCCTCCCAATCATTATTAAATTGATGGGAAATATGAGGCACCAGTTATTAAATTATAGCTTGAGTTTGAACTATGTTCGAGGCCCAACTCATTTAAAAGATTCAGATTTGTTCAAAATATGGTGTTCCTTTTTAATCAGTATCATATTTTGATTTGTTGGGCGGTGCTACTTAACTATTAAATGTATTGAAGGTTTGGTTCTTTTGAAGATAAATATCCAAGTTTAACCGAGGGAGCAAACATTAGTCGGACTCCACTCAACACGTACAGTCGTAGGCCTTTTCTAATATCCTGAAGAAGACGTACTGCTGAAGTCTCTATTTTATATCCCCGCACGAGAGGACTCTCTCTTTAGCGAAGAAAAGAAGGGGACGCACCAGTAACGCTTTCTTTGATCGCACGGAGTTCTACAATCGGTGGATTTTGTGACGCGAGTCGCATAATGAGTCGTTCTATTAATAAACACTGTGAGTTTAGATGTAATCAACTCGTGGAAAACACTCAAACTTGCAAGTAATTGTAACTGTATTTTTCTCTGATTTTTAGTGGATTATAGCTGATTACTCTTCCAGCTGCATAGATATCGATTTTCGGACTGAACCACGGAAATCTCAGGAGTTCTTCATTGTTTCTCATTTATTTTCTCGGTGATTTCGCATTTATTAATTACAAAATTTGGTTAGTTTCCAAATTATTTTATAATAATTTATTCAATCTTCAGTCTTCAGTCTTCAGTCTTCAGGAGAGAGAGTTTACGGAACTTCCCATGATGGAGTCAGTCAATAATTGATTTGTGCATAGAGAGAGGAGGTTTATAAATTCAGCTCAAACTGAAAGTGGATCACTGAACGAGATGGGGAAACAACTATTTCTTATTCTCAACTCTATTCTCTTGTGGTGGTGGAGCTCAATCACAATCTCCAAAGCATACTCACAAAACCAAACGGATCGGCTCGCGTTAGCCTTCTTAAAAACGCAATACACAAAGACCCATTTGGGGTCTTGAGCTCTTGGAATGATTCTACTCATCATTGTGAGTGGCAAGGTGTTTTGTGCAGCAAAAGACATCCTGGGAGGGTCACATCTCTGGTTCTGAGATCACAAGGCTTAGACGGCTTTCTATCTCCTCACGTAGGTAACCTCTCTTTTCTGAGGGTCATATTTCTGCAGAACAACAGCTTCCACGGTGAAATCCCACCACAGATCGGCAACTTGCTTCGGCTACGTGTTATCGTTCTTAGAAAAAACTCATTTGGTGGGCCGATACCCTCCAATCTTTCCTATTGCTCGAACCTTCAGACCCTGAATCTCATAGACAACCAACTTGTGGGGGGAATTCATTCCAATCTTGGTTCTTTAACAAGACTCAAACTCTTGGGCTTGTTTCGTAACAGTCTTGTAGGTCCTATTCCTCGTTCGATTGGAAACCTCTCGCTGCTACAACAGCTCTCGCTGGGAGAAAATGCGTTAAGCGGAGAAATACCTAAGGAATTGTCCAGACTCAAGAGATTGGTTCTTTTCCAACTAGCTTCCAACAAACTAACCGGTGAGGTTCCAGCAGGGATTTTAAACATCTCTGACATTATGTTATTCGATGTTAGTGAGAACAAATTCTGGGGAAGCTTTCTCAATGATGTCGGCACCGCTTCTCCTTCTCTCTATTTCCTTGGCGCCAATGATAACTTGTTCACTGGGATGATTCCGTCAATGTTAACGAATGCCACAGGTCTTGAGACACTTAGCCTTTCCAACAACAATTTCCATGGGCCAATACCGAAAAATCTGGGAAGGCTAAAGGGCCTTTATTGCATTATGTTGTCTAATAACCACTTGCAGGATGACTTGAGTTTTATTTCTTCTTTAGTTAATTGTTCCAACTTAAAATTTCTCGGGATGCCAGGGAACTTGATTCACGGATCATTGTCGAGATCCTTCTCCAATCTCTCCGCCAGCATTGAGCAAATTCATATGTCAAACAATCGGATCCAAGGATCTATTCCTTTAGCCCTCGGAAATCTTTTCAGCTTGTCTTCTTTGGGTTTACGTGATAATTTTCTAACTGATTGTATTCCTCATTCCATCGGAGCACTTTCCAACTTGCAGCGACTTTTTTTAGGCGATAACATGTTTACTGGAGAGATACCGTCTTCGATTGGTAACATTACGCTGTTAAATCTCCTGGACCTTTCCTCCAACATTTTCCAAGGCTACATACCGCAAAGTCTCGGCAACTGCAAGCAACTAATTTGGCTTGATCTTTCGAATAATAACCTAATTGGCTCAGTTCCTATCGAAATCATGGGTCTTTCTTCCTTATCGATCATCCTTGATTTAGCAAATAATAATTTAAGTGGATCTCTTCCATTGCAAGTTGGATCTTTAAAAAATCTTGGCAAATTAGATCTAGCTTACAACAGATTGACCGGCTTAATTCCGGCTTCCATCAGCGAGTGCTTGGTATTGGAAGGACTTTACTTAGAAGCTAATTCTTTTCATGGTCAAATCCCCGAAGCTTTACGTGCATTACGGGGTCTACGAGAGCTGGACCTTTCCAATAATAATTTTTCTGGTCCAATCCCGAGCTTTCTCGCAGGGCTCTTCCTACTCGAGTACTTGAATTTGTCCTTCAATCAACTAGAAGGACAAGTTCCAGAGAGTGGAGTTTTTCTTAATGCAAGTTCTATATCGGTTTATGGAAATACGGAACTCTGTGGAGGTGTTCCCAGTCTGAAGCTTCCACTTTGCAAATCACCAAGCTCTAAGAAGTCTTCTTCAACCAAGGCCAGAGTAATATATGTGGTAGCTAGCAGTTTGTTATGTTTAGCTTTGTTGTTCCTATGTCTGTCTATCTTTTATCGCAAAAAGAAGCAGACGACAACCAATGCCTCCTCTTCATTATCTTTCGAGAACCAATTCTTGAGGATTTCTTATGAAGAACTCCTGAGAGCAACTAACAGATTCTCCGAGACCAATTTGATTGGTAAGGGGAGATATGGCAAGGTTTATAAGGGGATTCTTGATGGAGGTGCCACGGTGGCAACAAAGGTGCTCAATCTAATGCAAAGAGGTGCTTCAAGGAGTTTTATCTCCGAATGTCGAACTCTAGGAACCATTAGACACCGAAATCTCGTGAAGATACTAAGTGTCTGTTCGAGCGTGGACTTTTGTGGCAATGACTTCAAAGCTCTAATATATGAGTTCATGGCTAATGAGAGCTTGGAGGAGTGGCTGCACCCTAGAACTATAGGACAAGAAGATGAGTGTAGCGAATCGAGAAATCTGAGACTAGTGCAAAGATTAAACATCGCCATTGACATAGCTACCGCGATCGAATATCTCCACAAGGGTTGCTATCCAGCCATCGTCCATGGAGATCTGAAGCCGAGTAATGTGCTTCTGGACAACGACATGATGGCTCGAGTTGGAGATTTCGGGCTTGCAAAGATCATTTCAAAGGTGTCTACCGAAGCCATAGGAGTTCAAGACCAGGGTAGTTCAACTTCAACCGCAGTCAGAGGATCCATCGGCTATGTGCCTCCTGGTATGAAACAGTCATATTTTCTCAATTAGTTTTTATTTGATTGCGATAGTAATATGTGAGTGCCAAAAGTTTGACCAAACAATTATTCTTGACGTTATGTTATGATTTGTATGCTCTGACACCTCTTTCTCACAACTCAATTCCTCTTTCCGCTATTAATAGCTTTCGCAGAAAAAGAAAATACGTATCTTTTGTACGAAAAGATTAATAGTAGCTTGCCCCAATCGTATTTTAAATTAAGATGAGAATAAACCATCGTAATTTTGATCAATGAGTGGAAAATTTTTAGACAACTTGTGAATCCATGTGAATAAATAGATTAAGCATATTGTATCATCTCATATTTATATTTTCTTTTTAGAATTCGTATTTTGTCTCGTATCACGTTCATGCCATTAAAACAGATTGCGAATCTCTTTTGAAATGTTATGACTTAAGGTCTTAACAATAAGTAATTTTTCATTTATGGCAGACCCTTTCATGACCAATAATTTAATATTAGAAAAATATATTAGATGACATGACATTTATGCCAGAAACCGTTGGAGGATACACTAATTGACAACGCGATGGGCTCTTCCCAACAATCACTTTCCCTAAGCTTATTGGTCACAGCATATTAAGAGAAATTTACACATTTACAAGTATAAATCCATCACCGTCAACAAATCACCCTAAGTCTGTTCTTTTCCCCCCACTGTTTTCATTTTTTGCCTGTTCTTTTAGGCATTTTTTTTCTTGTCTTTCCATAAAAGAAAGTGTGGTATAGGTATTAAACATAATTTGTATCATGAAAATGACGAACCTCACGAGGATTCCATATGTTTCCAGTCAAAAAACCAACTATTCAAATTTAGTTAATACATAGACTTCTGCCAAGGCCTTCACCCAACATATTTTCTTCTTTTTTTCTATTTTCACCCGTATCCTACTAGAGGACAAAGCCACTTTTGATGTTTAGGCAATTTGAGTAGCAAACATGAGACAACTTTTGTTGCACTTAGTAGTTTTGGAGAAGAAGTTTATACGTTGTTAACAGACCTTTGGTGCACTTTATGAATTCTAAACTCCTATTTCTCTACCATTAATGCATTTCTCAACGGTTGATGCACTTTATGAGAGTTCATATGACAGGCGCCAAACATCAGCCATATATAGTAAACTAAACGGAAAATTAAACAGAGAAAAATGAAAGCAAAAAACCAGTAGGGGGCTTTGGGACCCTTGGCCTTGCTCAAAGGATCACTTGGCCTCTGCCATGCATAGTGGCCCGATTGTGAGTGAGTGAGGGCTTGCAAGCCATCTCACTATGTTGGATGTGACAGGCACGATCCCCCACAATTTTCTTTGGCAAGCTCTTGCAAATGGACATCAAGCAAAATCCCATGTGACTTGGAAGCTTTTTCTAAACAATTGACTTCAAGAAATAGTGTATGTTCGTTCCTATTAATGTCTTGATGAAATTTTCAGAGTATGGCATGGGACACAAGGTTTCCACACTTGGGGATACATATAGTTACGGCATTCTATTATTAGAGATGTTCACAGGAAAGAGACCCACTGAAGAGGCCTTTGGGCACCATCTTAACCTCCACAACTTTGTCCGAATGGCTCTTCCGGATCGAGCAATGGACATTTTAGACTTAAGGCTTTGGAGTGAAGCTGGTGATCGACTACAAGAGATGAAAATTAGAGATTGCATTATCTCTATATTCGAAGTTGGAGTTGCATGTTCGATGGAATCACCACCGGAACGGATGGGCATGGCCGAGGCAATAAGGAAATTACACTTGATCAAGGTGAGTTACGAAGCCAAAGAGAGGATGATGGGTATGTAGCTAAATTATTTTTCTTGTTTTGTCTTGGAACCTTTTCACTAGTAGAGAAAATCATCGTGCAAAGGTAGTGCTAGTAAATTTACATGAATGTCTGCCTAACTAGTCTACCTACCCATACCAATTATGTGTGTTTTTTATAATTGTATTTTATAATCGTGGAAAGTGGATGTATGGAGTTAAGTCCACCTATTTCCACCAAGTAATCATGTAAAATTTGATGAATTTGCTTATTTGCCCGGTTCTCTTCATTTCCGATGCCAATGTGGATCGATGCATTGCTTAATTATCATGATTGGGCCATTGCCCTTACCTCTCTCTCTACACACGCTTGTGTATTAGAATGTGACCTCACCGTGAGGTCATGAGCTCAAGGCCAACTCTTAATGTCGTGCTTAAACGAGAGCCCACAATCAATTGGAGATCTAGCATGATCAAATCCAAACGCAAGGAGAGGGAGGCAACCTTATCACAAGATCATGGGGTCAAGGCTAACTCTCAATGTTGCTGTTGAGAGTGACCTCACTATCAATTGGAAGCCATGCTTGATCAAATTTAGGCGATGTTGCCGACGAAATTATGTTGCGGTCATGTTGCCCACACCAACAGCCACCGTGTGAGACCCCCTTACCTCCTCTCCAAACCTCCTTTTCTTTTATATTTTTTTCTTTGCTATGGCATCAAATTACAGACATTTTCTTTTTTCTTTTTTTTGGTCGATAGAGATAGATAGAGAGTTAACAAAGACATAAATGGGACATGATCAAAAAGGGAACATGGATGCATATTTGTTGCACTTGTCGGTGTGCTTATTACAATGTGTAATTATCCTCATCAAGTCTTCCCACTCAACCAACCCTCTCTCTTTCTTCACCATTAGCCACCGTCTCCAGCCATTGCGGCCACCTATCATCACGGTCGCCTCCTCCATGTCTCACTACTTTCTCCTTCATGTCATCTACGACCATCTTTGCTTTCTCTATTTGCTAACCCAAAACACTCTCTCCTTCATTGTCTCTTCTCTCACCGCCAAATTTCTAAGGTCTCCAAACCACCATTGATGACTTGATTTAGCCATTATGGCCTTTAAGATCTCATGGAAATCTCAATGGACAGGGTAGATGTAGGAGGCATCCCCAAACCTTGAGATGGCCTTTTGATCTCATCATCGTCAACAACTTGATTGTAGATGACGAGAGGAGCTCGACCCGAGGTCTTGAGACCCACCAAAGGCATAAACTTGACATTCGAGCAAGCTTGGCTGCCCTCAAATAGAAAGGGAGAATGAGCTATGCGAAAGCAAGGACATCGACCAACATTGAAGTGATATGGGAGAGAGGGTGAACGGAGCATGACACGATCCCTTGTCAACACCAACAGTAAATGGTGGAGCGAAGAAGGTCACGATTTATATTGGCAGTGGACGCACGTACGTTAGTGACAGGAGCCGCATGTGTGGTTGTAGGGCTCGGCAGGGGGCGGAGATAGACTAGAGGGAGAGAAAAGATTGGTGTTGGGATTTTGAGGAGTGATTGGGGAAGGTGTACAATTAACAAGAGAGACTCATGTCTTGATTTGGCATTGGAGATAGCAAATAAGTAAACCAATGGTACAATGGATCCACATCCAATGCCATAGATGTGGTGCAAAATACATAACACCATGGTATAGTGACAAAAAGGCTAAGCAAACAAAACCGACTCACAGTATGGATGGAATAGGCTATATTAGGGCAAGTGCCCTGAAATATATACCAAACTGCAGATCAACTATCAATAGTGTAACAATCCGCAATAGAATGCCATCAAGCAGCTCAAGTTTGGCATTAGATCAAAATCAGGGGCACGCTGAAAACATCATGAATTGAGATCAGAACAGGAACAATCTAATGCTAATATTAAGTCACAATGTGAGAGAATATTGACTTTGTGTATTGCTCAATTGGACAATGTATTACACTGAAGGGATATTTGTATCCAGAATAATATACACAAGTAAGTAATCTATTATGGGGTGTTTAACTCCAAACCATCCCTTCCCGTTATATCATGAAGTGTAAAAGTCAAAAGAACACTTTGTTCTCATGCATCCTTTCATTACAAAAGCAGATAATCAGTTGATGATCAAGAACACTTAAATCTACAAAAGCCATTTCAAACAATCGCAAAATATTGTTAATTTGGTAGTAATAATCTGCTTAAGATGCTCTTATGAGCAACATGTTATACATCCATATTTTTCTAAACTAGCTCATGAATCATATCAAGCTAGTCGTTTTTATTTTCCCTTTATTTTTTATGTCACAGCCATGACGCATATAACAATAGGCCATAGGTAAGCTTGTCACTCTAAAAGCCTTTCCTAGTATGGAAGTTCTCCTTCAGAGTTGCCTGGAGGATCGTAGTTGCACACAACGTACCACCACCCATTGTTACACTGAACCCTAGCGCACCCGACTCGAACCGAGTCATGCCAAACCATCTGAGTGTAGTGCAAGCAGTCACACCCGCTCGCGCAGGTGTTGGTGTTGTAATTGTAGTTCTGCTTCTCTATGACCCACAAGCTAATGGCGTAGGTGCTAGTGAACGTGCCGGTGCCCTTGGCAAGGTTCTCACCGTAGGGTCCATTGGAGTGCACGAGGCCGCAGTCACTGACCCGTTGGTTCGCATAGCTTTGGGCGTAGGCAGCAAGCGTGTTGTCCCATGTCATGTTCACCACGCCAACTTGCTTCCGAGCGGCATTGTGAGAGTCAAGATAGTCTTGGGGTGAGTTTTGGGCATGAGTAGGTTGAAAGAGAGAAATAGAGACAAGAGAAATGATGATGGTTAGAGAATTCATGATGCTCAAGGAATTAGCTGATGTTGGTTCAAGGTGATATTTTTGGTGATCAGTTATGCTATTTATAGAAAAATATTTTTGGGGCTTCAACTTACCATGTGCAATGAACTTATCAGGGAACATCTCCTTTGGACAGCACAACCTTACGTTCAAATCCAGTTTGATCTAAAATGATAAACTAGTAACTGGTGCATAAGGAAGTAGTTTTGCATGTTCTTCCTTTCCTCAAATGGAAGTAAAGTAAAAGGCTTAAGTGAAGTTTGAAATTTCAGCAAATTGGATACATTATAATAAGAAGAATGTTGGACTTTATGTCGAGTAATGTTAAAGACATTGAAAATAGTGCATGAGATTAAATTATTAGGGGATATAGATAAAGTTTATCTGGTTGTAATGAGCAAACAAGTCTTATGCAAGCCTCCTATAGAGAATGCAGATAATTTCTCCAGATTTATTTACGATACCAGCCATCGCCACTTACCATCCTCCGATGCCGCCCACTAAGCCATTCAAAAGTCACCACCAACTCGTCATCGCATCCATCGTCGTTGTTCTGAGATCCACCATCCATCTTCAACTAGACCATTTGTCTCTAGCATCCCCCACCTCATAACAATTCATCACTACCCTCCCACAACCAGAACTAACCATAACCAGAAAACAACATTAGGACACAGAGAAAGGAATGAGCAGGCCTAAAACACATGCAAACCGAGGCCGGTGAGCCTCGTTCTGTCGATTCGACAAGACGGGAAAACAAGCTTGGGCGTAACTTGTGAAAGGAAAGTTGCCAGATGCGATTGCTAGGTAGATCGGAACAAAACGGCTCCAGAAACCGCCTCGAGGGACTTGGCCGGTGAAGAAGGCAACACCAACCGCGATTCGACCTAGCCGAGAATGGATCGGACTGAGCCTTCGATTTGCAGCTTTTCGACGAATCGACTCTGTTAACGGCGGATTTTGAGGTGGTTTTGATGAATTGCCTAGACAAGAAGCCAGAGAGCAATTCTCTGCTGTCCTCCCCTTTTTCCCCTCTGCATCCCCTTTTTGTCGATCGTTTAGCAAGAAATTGATTTTTCTTGCTGAACGAAGTCGTTTTGGGTCATGTAGGCAGGTGAAACTTGTTAAACGTCATCATTTTGAGCTTTTTATGCTGAATCAGGCCGCCACCAGCAAGCCACACAGTGAAAAAAATATCAAAATCTTGCCACATCAAATTTTTAACATTCAAAATTGAAGTTGAGACTTAGTGATCGTTTTTTGTTTAAGTAACATTTAAGTGATTTAAAAAAAGGACATTAAAGTGAGCGTCGTACATAACTTTTGATACTTCTAATGTACTTCTCCCTCCTCCCACTCCTAGCAACCACCATCGAGACGTTCACGAGCTCTAACGAACCCTCGAGGCCTTGACGCTGGTGGGGTTGCGAGCATCCAAATCTGGAGGTGCATCCTCCTTATCTAGAGACTCAACCCCTCTCCAGATCTAGAGGTAGTGAGATCCGGATCCATCACCCTCAGCAAGCAGGTGGTCGTCGTTGCCCCTTGATTTATTGCTTAACAAATCAATCTTCCATAAAAAGGATAAAATTTATAAATCATTCTTTAATGTCTCTGCCATTTTCCTTATTTTAAGCTATCTAACAGGTACATGTACTTCTCTTTTGTCTCAATTAAGTTATCATCCACTTGTTTTTAAATTAATACAAGCATGAAAACCATAAAATTTGCATTTTTAATTTTATGAGCTACGTTTACGGTTCTGCAATTGGCATGGATGCGAAGGGCGTGCCCTCACGTGCCCACTTCTCATTGAACGGTTGGACGTGCATCTTGTAATGGTGTATCGCGCCATAAATAAGTCTTATAACAAAGAAATTATAATGAGCTCAAGATATGTAATAAATTGAATTTGAATCGTAAAAAATGTTTAGATCATACATAAATCCCACCTAGATCTTATCAAATTCAACAGTCAAGATTTGGGATGTGAAACACTATGTAAAGTAGAGTAAAGGTCTATTAAGAAAATGATTTGAGTAATTTCTCATAAGTGTCATTTTTTATTTAATTCTCGATTTCTCCTTAATTTTAATTAATTTTTTATTTGAAAATCAATATATTGGACACTTTGCAACGACTTTAGAAGATGATGTGTGTTACATTGAAAATTGTCCAAGATTAGTAGGCAATTTGTAATGACATGAAAATCTAAGGGATCTATATTGCCATTCTCCCAAATTTGCTGGAAAATTTTTCCCTTGAAATGGGCACCACCGAGTCATGTGAGAGAACATGACTAAAGTTTCTAATGAGAATTTGGCTAGAGTCCATGCAAGAGAGAACATTAGAACTAATGTCAAAATGCCAAGGTTAATATTGTAAATACCGAGACAGATATAAGGGGCAAATTGCCATAATCGCAAGAACATGGGGGCTCTAATTATCCCAAAGAATTCTACTATCACTTCTATAGTAGACTTGATCCCACCAAATTCCTGCCCAAATGGGAAGAATTGGACTCTAGAAGTACTTTTAATGGAGGCGAGAACTTGAATCCTTATTGAATCCTATTTCCCATGGGAATAATCCAAAATGGAATGTGTTCAATCGGAACATGAAATTGGGTCCATGAATCTAAAAAATGGTGTGAATTCTTGATCTCTCTAAATATCTCTATCAACTTGAAAATTCAAGAATTTGAATTGATGTCCTTTCATAGATTCCTCATAAACTGCATCAATTTATCCTTAAAGATTTCATTTCAATTGGAATGTGGTTATTCATCATGTGTGAGGATCCTAGACAAGGGCCTTTTGCTGTAAGGCCCGATCTAGGCCCACCTAGCCTGCATAGTTTTTTATTTTTTTCTCTTGATGGGCTGGCCTGGGCCATAATATTGGTCCAAGTGGAAGGCCCGGTCTAGCTCTTGCCCGCTCATCATGTTTCTTCCAGTATATTTCAATCCTCGACAAGTTCAAGCATAGCTCCCTCAATACATCGAGCCTAATTAAGATTAGCATATTCCAACCGAAGTTGATTCGCTCTAAAAAGAGAAAAAATTTGCACTCTTGAAAATATAACAAAAAAATTCTCTATCAATCATACTCTAAGAATCACTAATTCACGTGGCACTCAACTCATAGGACCACGTGCATGCCGAAAACCTCAAGATGCGATAACCATGCTATAATTTCAGCAAACCAAGTTTCATAAATATGTTGGTGGCACAAATTGAATCAAACGTGGACAGAAAGAAGAAGATGAGATGAAAGAATTGGAGATGATGTCTTATGTATCTATGCTAGTTTTAGTATTTGGGAAGAGAGCACTCCTTGGGCAGGTTGTTTTGGAACCTTGCATTGTCCTGGCAATAGTCATATATCATGTGATATCTCCTGACCCATTTGAACCACCTCCTCTGTGTCGATGTTAAAGAGCTGAATTCTTCATTGTTCCACCAGTTTGTAGGGCTCTCCGCCCTGCAAAACCTCGGGTTGCCCTTCCAGACGCAGGCGTCCATCTTGTAGTCCCCGAAGGAGGCCACGAAGGGGCCCTTCGACCAGTCGATCTTGTCATGCCCGCCCCGTGTCGCCCAGCTGTCGCCGTTCCATAGGGTGGCTTTGACGCCCATCGGTTGCCACCTAGGGAACGCCACCCCCTTGTCCGCGTGATTTCGGTACGTCCGAATCGGGATTGAATCCACAAAGAAGCTGCAAAGAGGTTTCCATCCGTTATTTCACTAACTTAATCAGAACGTAAGGCTCCAACGCACACCGTCTAGACATGGTGCAGTGCCTTACACAATCTGGTGGAGGTTCCACAAGATGGAGTAGCTGTGGAAGTCTTCAGTCGGATCGAACCAAAGGTAAATCCGCTCCTCGCGGTTGTCGAACCCGTCGGCGTATACATTGGTTTGAAGGATGTAAGGCTGCCCGGACACATTGCCGAGGAACTCGAAGTCTATCTCGTCCCGGTTCGGCTGATCGGATGTCAGCTGCAATTCGATCCCAGTTCAAATCAGCCATCGAGGCACAGGCCAACAAGAAGAGCAAAGAGACCCAAAACATAATAAGAATTAAAGACTGAGACATAATTTCTCACATAGTAGGCCACGACTGTGCCGGCCGAATGACCTGAAATTAGCTTTATTTTCATGTCGATTTGCCCGAACAAGAACATGTCATTGGAAGAAAAACCAGCGCCTAAAAGCAAAATTCAGATCATAGAGAGATCATCAAAAGAAAAATCCAGAAAAGATACGCAATTTTTCCACGTTACACGTACCTGATTCCTGGTCGAGAACCATGCTTCTAGTCCGACCGTCCGCCGAAGTATTCACATGGTCCGGCGACCACATCACGAAGAAGTCTTTATTGAAGTTCCCGGTCGACACAACGGAAGAAAATGAAACACGAACCAAATTCAACACCGATACGAGGACAAGAAACGAGCGAGGATACTTCATCGTCGCCTTTTTCAATTATGCTGAGATCAACGTGCCTTCTTGGAGGATCATTGACATGCGAGTGAAGAGTCATATATAGGTAATGCAGTGGCTATGAAGTTGGGGTTAAAGGTTTGGAAATGTTAGAAGAAGCAAAGAACGTTCTCTCAGTTTAAGATAGAATATCTTCGATGGGAAGCAAAGGGACTTAGGGTTGGTGGAATCTTGAGACAAGATTGGGAGGTTTGCTTCCCGTTTGGTAGTGTTGATCAAGGTGTACACAAGTATAAACAAATGGTAATTCTAGAGTTTCATGATCACTCGGTTTAGGCACAATACTTTCTGAATAATTTTAGCAATTAGACTATTACATTAGTTATATCAGGGTTACACGGACTCAAACCGTAAACTTTCTCAATAGATCCGACATATATATATTGGAAATTCATTCATAAATCACATCTAAAATTGTGCGTGCAACCAAAGGTTAAGCTTTTTCACCTCTGTTGCAGCTCTTTCCATGGGAAGGATTAATACACGCACTTATCCTCGCATCCCCGGCCTCAACCCGTCTTGTTAGCTCACCGAACCGGTTGTGCCGTTCAAAACCGACCCGGTAATTCTTACGTGCTGTCGATTTCTCGAAAAGACTCCTGAATTACACATGGTCTAATGTGGTCCTTTGAGTTTTTAGCCTTTTCTCGACAAAGGAAAGAGAGCTCTCCATTTCATTTCATTCTGCAGAAAGTTTTAAGGAAAAGCTCAAAACCTGACAGATCTACCCTGACTTTTCCAGCTCTGCTGATCTTTCTGAGAATAACTTGATCTTCTAGTCTTCCTTTTCACGATCCTTATTCCTTTCTTTTAAAAGACCTCAGCCTCGTGTGCCTTTCTTTCTCCACGTCAAAAAGAGAAATTGGTTACAAACTTTAATTTTATTTTTTTTTAAATTACTGAGACAAGGTTCAGTTGTTGGATGAAGATGGTGATTACGTATTAATCATGACTACAAGATTGAAGGCAAAGCCAAGCTAAGCCATGACTTTATTTTGCTGTGATCATTCTGCCATCAAATGATTGCTAAACTTTAATAGTATTATCTCGTCCGCCTAAGTAAAATCAGTACCTTAAAGCAATAACGTCCTTAGCAAGATATTAAAAAGCTACATCTTGAATTTGTCCAGATTCTCATAATGTAAAACAATGAGAGGGAAAAGCCGGGGTCGGGGCTCGATAAAGATATCGACCTCTTTAGCAGGTGCGAGGCGTGCGAACACCGACACGTTAAAAAAAGTAATACATTTAAAGCAATCGTGTTTCATTGATTGTGTTTTATGACTAAAATTCATTTCCCTTAAACATGAGTTCAAGAATGTCACTTATTGAAAGTTTGTTGTTCAATCCATATGTTATGACATGATCGAATACTGTATTCATTTGCAAAAGCTAAATACCTAATTAAATTTCAGGGAAAAGCGCATAAGAGATCTTTGAATTTTTTTTTTATTTTTTGTTCAATTGGGTCGCTTAATTATATGATTTCTTGTTCGTGTTCGTCCTTCCGTCAAAATTATGGACAAAATGATGGAATGGCCATTTAGTCAACGTGAGATTGCTAATGTTGCATCCTACGTGGCTTTTAGAGACTAAAACACAAAATAAGAAATACATAATAAAAAATTTAAAAGAAGACCAGATGATTATTAAAAAGAACTCGTAAATAAGCACAATTTGAAATGAAAAAAAAAACATGTATTCACTAGTCACATAAATCTAATCTAAGAGTCAATGCATCACTTGAGTCGTGTAATCATAACGACGAGTGGCCTATGATTGCATGACCTTGGCAAACGAATGGTGGGATTGCACGACCCCAAGAACGGACAATAAGTGCTCCGTGGCCCTTGCCATGGGCGTGCCGCCACCACCTCCCACCACCTCTCGCCTCCCTATACCTCCTCCCCCTCCAGAGCTTCGGCCCTTGCCGTGGGCGCATCTCTCTCTTAGGTTTTGACATGGACACTGAACATGGATGAATGTCCAATCTAAGTTGTCTCCTCGGTCACGATGGGCCTGTCAAATTTAAGAGAGTTATTGCCCGTACGAGCAACTTAAGAACGGACACTGGGATTGTACTGGTGTTTGAAAACCCAGTCAACTACATTAATCGATCCTTGAACTAAACAAACATGGAAGCACATAGGAGGGTAACCCTCATCTCCCTAACTATGCACGATGCCCTAAAATCTTATTGTATTGGTCGGTCCAAATCAACTATTGATCAAGCTTTTCGTTATAATGTCTCAATTGATTCCATCAAGGTTTGTTCAATCAATTGGGTACAAAGCAATGATCCTAACCCATGCAATAATTTATTCGGTTTCTCTTCCTGGGGGAGAAAACGAGATCCGGTGGGACTCGACGAGGACATCAAACAAGCGACTTCACCTAATATCACTTAGGTCTTGTTGTATCCTTGTCCGTCCGATTACATACATCATGAATGATATGAAATGCCAACGTCAATTCGTTCGAGAATGGGTCTACCTAGTGTCATCCGAGAATGCATGGACGGCTCATTTCTGAAACCCTACTCTTTTCAGCAAAATACCTGTCGTGTAATATTCCAAACCTCAACCTCAATTTGAGAGGGGGAAAAAGGGAAGGACATGTGGGCAACCAACAAATCGATCGTAAGCAATAAAATAAAATAAAATAAAATTAAAATTAAAAAAAATTGAAAAAAAAAAAACAATGGTCGAAATTCAAGCCCCTTAGACACAAGAAAGAATTATGACACAAAAAAAATACTAAAAAATTTCTAAACCTATAGTATTTATGTCAATTCAATCATAAATATTTTAATTAAGTTAAATTTAAGACTTGACCAAAATTTGCTGATATAAATGGCAGGCGCCTTACACGGCACAACTAGCATTGATATTCAGAAATTTTGAAGATTTTTCTGAAGTTTTCATTGCTTTTTTTTCTTAACCGTGGGCCGACAATGTCTAAGTACTACACCCCTTGCTGGGCACAGGCACACGCCTAGATAAGAAATTAGACCTATCAGACGAATCACCTAAGATTTCTTAGTTTTTATTTTTTTTATTCTGAAGTAAATCCTAATTAATAAATTATACTTTTCTTTTAATGTTGGAAAACTCTCACTTATGGAGAATATAAGAAACCAAATAGAAAAAAGAAATCATCAGTTCTAGGTCCTAGTGGGCTGATTCTTGGCTCCACAAACGAAAAACTGACCCAACCTAAAACCGATCGCTCGTACGCAAAATATGCTTTCACTGGGGCCGTATCACAACTTCGCCCACATCAAAAACCACGTCTCAGCTTGGATCTTTTCTTTTAATCTATTTTATAATTTTAAATTTCTAAAGAAATTACAATTATTTTTTTAGCAGTCACTTTGGAAGCTCCGTCAATATAACGGCAGCAAGGACGGATATACTTTTTTTTTTTTTTTGGTTCCCCTCTCCCTTTTTTCCTGCAATTTTATTGTATTATAAGTTATATTAATTTATCGATATAATCGACGACAATGCTCGTTCTTGGTTTTGGATCCCTGTAAACTCTCGTTACCTCGACGGAGTTCTCTCCTCACCTGGGACTCTCTCTCTTCATCTTCTTCGCCCTGCTTTGTTTTCTCTTCACTCCGCTTGCTGCTTCCTCCAGGTTACTCTCCGCGTCCTTCCTCTCCTGTTCTGTAGTTACTTCTCTCTCTCTCTCTCTCTCTCTCTCTCTCTCTCTCTCTCTCTCTCCCCTCTTGGGTTTTGTTCGGCATCCCTGTAATTTGCGGGGTATTGAAGGAAGACCCTGGAGGTAGCCTGCCCTCTGGGGAGTTGCTTTCGTTGATTCGAGAAGTCTGCATTTTGCATGGCGTGAGTTTCTGGGGATGATTGATGTTAGTGTGAGATGAGGACACCTTGTCATCGCTGAGAAACGAACATGGTCGCAGGTGTTCTTTTTGCCTTCTCGCATATGAATTCGTGTCAAAGGAGAAGTGTAGAATAGGTCGATTCGTGCCGCATTACTACGAATAGGAGCTCCTCTGAGGTTCCTTTTAGTGGCTGAGTGATTCTTGGCGATGGTTGTTCAGAACTTTGAAGGAACATGGAGATGTAATATTTCCTGTCCCCTCGTTTCTGACGGTCCATGCGAAGCTATCTAAGGTGCTCTCTGAAATATGCCAAGCGTTAGCATATTGGGACTTCATGTGGAATTTGATTATTTGGATTTTGTGAGGGAACAACCTATGGGTCATTATGATAGGCTAATGGAGCTATCATACAAGGAATAAGAATAGGAGTGTTATAATTTTCATACAACGCTTACTTAAGTGTCAAACTTTTTTCATGTTCATTTGAATACCACAAATTTGAAAGATCAATCATTTGAGTGTCACTGGCAAATGCCAGTTGCCCTAAATGGCTTCATTGATGCTAACATGGAAATTTTTTAATATTTTTTTAATATTTTAAATTTTTTTATTTTCCTTTTTTTCCCTTCTTTTTTTAGGGTCGACGGGGGTAACTGGCCGAGAAACCCTCTCATCCAATGGGTGAGGGTGCCCTCATCCACATTTGTGCCTCACCCAAGGCTTTTATGGCCAAGGGCAAGGCGCCCCTCCCCTAGATTGGGCGAGGGTTTCGCGGCTTGACCCTCACCAGCCCCAAAAAAAATGTGAAAAAGCAAAAGAAAAACAAAAAAAAAATTCAAAAAAAAATCCATGTAAGATGATTTGCCGGAATTAATACTCAAGTAATCGATTTTACTTTGATTTGTCACTCAAGTGAGTGGAAAAAAAATTAACGCTAAATGAATATCGTATGAAAATTATGGCACTCATGTTGTTCTTCTTCCGTCGGATTGTATTACTCTAACCTCTTTTTTTTCATTTATCTTGTTGTTCATCTTGTTCTGTGTTGGAAAATTGACCCACAGTGAAATCTGGACAGGCTTTGTTAAACTTACTGTGAAATTTTAGGAGGCCTCATCATGTTCAGGAAGTCGTCGAGTAGAAATGAGAGATCCAAAGGCGTGAAGATAAAACATGGTCTTCAGATTCTACTTTTGCTCGGTATATGCTTCTGGTTGATATATCAAGTCAAGTACTCACATGATAAGAAGAGGGAATTGAATGAGAAAGAGGCCAAAACATCGGTGAAAGAAGATGGTGGTGGCGCTGTGAAGTTTGGGAGAAAGGATCTTCATCCTCGTCGGGACGAAACGGCTAAAATCACGAATCATGGGGAAAATGAAGAGGAAAGGAGAGAGGAGACTGATGAATTGTAAAGAAAAGCTAAATACCTAATTTGAATTTTAAGGGAGGTCCCCGAACTTTCTTTGTTTTGTCAATTGAGTACTAAAGTATATGAGTTTTTGTTCGAGTTCGTCATTCTGTCGAAATTATGAATGAGATCATGGCTTGGCAGTTGAGCTGATATTGAAATGTTGATGTGGCATTCTACGTGGCTTTTGGAAAAACTAAAGTACAAAATAAGAAATACATAATTGAAAAATTAAAAGCAAGATAATTATTAAAAAGAATAAAAAAATAAGTAAATTTAAATAATGGAAAAACGGTGTTCATCAATGGTGTGAATCTCGCCTAGTCATGTGATCTTGGCGGCAATTGGCTTGGCGTCGCGTGATCTCCACAAGCGAAAACTAGGTTTTGTGCGACCCTAGGCAGGCCATAAGGGCTCCACGGCCCTTACCGACATGTGGATGTGCTGCCGCCGCGGCCGCCGCCGCCTCCCCCTTCTTCTAACTCACTCTTAGGTTTTGACATGGACATTGAACGAGTATGAATGTCCAAACCTAAGATTCCTCCACGGTTATTATGAGCCTGCCTGGGCCTAGCACAGGGTCCAACTGTGTTTCCCAAACACATGGCCCCCCTCCTTCAGCAAGGCCGAGCCCAGCATTGATTGAAGAGGCAGTTGGGTCCCCACTGCGTTTGTCTAATTTGAGAGAGCATTTTGACTAGCTTTTGAAAACCCAGCTTACTTACGTTAATTAAGCCTAGATCTAAACAACCACGGGAGCACATAGGAGGGTGACCTTCATCTCCTAAGGTTTGCACTCCATCTAATCAAACTATGCCCAATGTTCGAAAATCTTATTATATTAGTCAGATCAATTAAGTATTAATCAGACTTTTCACTACATGTATCAATTGTCGATCAATTGAATTGGGTAATAGGGTTGAGCATATCAAACCAATCAAATCAGGAACCACTCGAACTAGACCAAACTAGCTTGTTGGGTCCAATTCTCGAGGCATTGGTCTAGTTGCCAATTCCAATTTAGTGATTTTCAATTCGGTTCCTAGTTTCCCAGTTTGGGGGAATTGAACTTTTAAATATATATATATATATAATATAATTATATTTTTTTAATTATTTTCGAAAATAGCGATAAACCTTAAAATAGTAACAATTCTAGTATATTTTTTTTTTAAGTTGTTACAATTTTTAAAATTCTTTTTACTAAGTGATTGGTTTCATTGGACCAGCCCAAGCTAGTTCTCGATCCCATGACCGTTCGATCCAATCCTCAATTCTCGCAACTTAGGAGGAATCAAATCGGAGTAAGAACCGATCACCCCTATTGAGTGCTAAGCAATGATCCCAACTCATGTACTTTATTCAATTTCTCCCTATGGGGAAGAAAGGTCCGGCCAGACTCAACTCGTGAAGAGGGCATCAAAGAAGCAGCAACTTCACCTAATATCATTAAGGTCTTGTCGTGTCCTCGTCTGTCCAATTACGTGCATCGTGAGTGAGGATGGACAACAATGAAATGTCAACGTCCGTTCGTTCCAAAGTCGCTAATAGGTTTAATTGGTGTCGTCCAAGAATGCATGGTCTTACCTACGCTGACAGCTCATTTATGGACCCCCTGCTCTTTCCAGCAACGTATCTATCGTGCAAAATTCCAAGCCACAATCTCAATTTGAAAGGACAAAAAGGGATAGGACACGTGAGCGACCAACAGATTGATAGTAAGCAAAAACAAATATAAAAAACAAAATAAATAATTAAAATTCAAGACTTAGATAGAAGAAAGAATTATGACATAAAAAATTAGTAAAAATTTCTAAACCTATTGCATTTGCATTAATTCAATCCTAAATTTTTTAATTGTACAAATTGAATTTTAGATTTTTTGACGATTTATTAATGTAGTCTATCCAGCTAATATTAGCCGAAAATTACCAACATAAACATCAAATGACTTAGGTGAGATAGCTAATACTAACATTTAAAATTTTTTCAATTTTTTATGAAATTTTATTACTTTTTTCTTTTTCCTTTCCTTCTTTCTTTCCCTATTGTGGGTCAACAAGGTTTGAGCGAGGCCTCCACCTCTTGCCAGCCATGGGCAAGCACCTAAATAAGAAATCGATTGGACCGATGGATCCACCAAGATTTATTAATTTTTTTATTTTTTATTATGAAACAAACCATAATTATAAAATTATATTTTTCTTGTAATATTGGAAAATTCTCGGTTATAGGGATATATGAGAAACCGAAAAACAAAAGAAATCACCGATTTTAGGATCTGGTGGGCCGATTCATGGTTCCACAAATGTAAACCTATCCAATAATCTAAAATCTACCACTCCTACGCATTGCCTTCATTGGGCCAACCCGTATGAGTACTTTTCCCTCATCAAAACCACATTTCAGATTGAAACCTTTTTTTTTTTTTATTTTATAAAATTTAAATCCTCAAGAAATTATAACTCTTTTTTAACAATCACTTTAGAAGCTCCGTCAATATCACGGCGGCGACGACGGCAGTCCCCCGGCAGTCTCTCTTCTTTTTTTTTTTCCCTTTTTTCTCCCTCTCTTGTTCTGCAAATTTCATTTTATTATATGCTATATCATTTCTTTCTTTCTTTTACAGTAAAATATATAAAATATTATTATATCGATATACTCGACGACAGCGGTCGTTCTCGGTTTTGGATCCCTTCAAACTCTCATTACCTCGACGGATTTCTCTTCCTATTCTTCGCCCTGCTTCGCTTTCTCTTCACTCCACTTCGCTCGCTGCTCCCTCCGGCCAGGTATCCTCCTGTCCTTCCACTTCCCTTCTGCAGCCACTTTTCTCTCCCTCTCTCTCTCTCTCTTCTGTTCTGTCGAGGGTATTGCTCGGTTTTGTTGATGATTGTCTCTGGAATTCGTTCTCGAACGAGGCAAGATTTGGGGTTCCAGGGCTCTGATGATGGGTTTTGAGTCCTGTGTCTGATCGTGGTTTGAATTTATCTTCTTGGGTTCGCTCCTTTGCCCTCCTCTCCTTTTTTTCCCTTTTTGGGTCGTAATCTTGTTGGGTTTTGGTTCGGCGTCCCTGTAGTTTGCAGGGTACTCAAGAAAGGCTGTAGATGGTTGAGGTCAGTGTGAGATGAGGGCACCTTGTAATCGCTGAGAAGCGAAAATGGTCGCAGTTGTTCTCTTTTTTTGCTTTCTTGTATGTGAATTCAAGACGAAGGGGAGTCTCGAATAGGTCGATTCGTGCCGAATTACTGCAAATGGTAGCTCCTCTGAGGTTCTTGTTAATGACTGAGTGTTTCTTGGAGATGATTGTTCAGGAATTGAATTAACTACCTAAGAATCTTATTTATCGTGGCCAACTTTGGATTAGAAGATGGATGGGTAATCGTTCCTATAGACTGGTTTCTGAATGTCTGTGCGAAGCTATCTGAAGTGATCTGCGAAACATGCCAAGGGTTAGCAATTGGGACTTTATGTGGAGTTGATTATATTGACTTTGTGAGGGAACAACCTGTAGGTCGTTGTGATAGGCTGATAGAGTCTGTCGTATTGTATTACTCTTACCTTTTCTCATTTATCTTGTTGTTCATCTTGTTCTGTTTTGGTAAATTGACCCACTGTGAATTCTGGTCAGCCTTTGCTAAACTTACTGTCAGATTGTGAAAGGTATCATCATGTTCAAGAAGTCATCAAGTAGAAATCAGAGATCTAAAGGCGTGAAGATAAAACATGGTCTGCAGATTTTACTTTTGCTTGGTATATGCTTCTGGTTGATATATCAAGTTAAGTACTCACATGATAAGAAGAGGGAACTGAATGAGAAAGATGCCAAAACAGCGGCAAAAGAAGAAAGTGGTCGTGCTGTGAAGTTTGGGAGAAAGGATCTTCATCCTCTTAGGGATGAAATGGCTACAATCACGAATCATGTGGAAGATGAACAGGAAAGCAGGGAGGACATTGATGAAGCAAGTACAATAGATAAACAGGAAAGCAGAGAGGAGAATGACGAAAACAAGCACAACGAAGAGCATGATGAAGAAACAAGTAAGCATGAGGTAGGGCTGGGAGAAGAGGGGAACAATCACAAACATGATGAAAGAGAGGATGCAAATGATGGTGTAACAGATCAAGAAGCTGCAAGGAGACATGAAGAGGAAGAAGAGCGTGAAGAAGAGGAAAATAGGATTGATGATCCAGAAGTAGAGAGAGAAGGTGGAGAAGATGAGAACGATGAGCCTGATGAAGAGAAAGTGCAGGGAGAAGTTGATCGTGAGGAGGAGTTCATAGATGAGGAGAAAGAGAGAGAAGAGGATAATGATGAGAGGGAGACTGAAGGTGATGATGGGGAGGACAAAGAGGGTCAAGCGGAGGATGAGAATGTTTCAGAGGATGAAGAACACAACGAGAGTGAGAGTGAGAGTGGTCATAGTAAGCATGAGGCACGTGAAGAAAATTACAAAGCTGATGATGCTTCCAGCGCAGTTACCCATGACACCCAAACTACATTAATGGACTCAGAAAAGCTAGGTTTACATGATGCCGATGATAATTCTGAGTCAAGTAAAACAGGTCGGGAAAGCAACTCAACCATCTCTGACCAAATTAATGAAGGTCAGGATAACTCGAGGTTAAATATGGAAGAAAATCAAGTTGCTGAAAAGGCTGCAAATTCCAGTGAAGTGGTAAGTCAAATTAAGGATCATGATGATACCAAGACTGGCCCTGCAAATAGCTCACTTCTGAAACCAGCCATTACTGCCAATCCCAAGGACCAAGAAGATGCAGGAGTCAACTCCACGGAAGTGCATATGGGATCTATCAATAACTTGACAATGAGTGGTCCAGTGATTAATGGGACTGAGAACATCTTGGATTCACCTCAAGCTCCAAATCGAACTTGGGTTGATGCGGATGCCAGTGATGGCTCCAACCAGCAAAATATTAGAGTGGAGATTGCCAAAGCCTCTACCGGGAATTCTTCCAGCGGCGAATCTAATTCAACCTCATCAATCCCCACTACTGAAGTGGGGAATTCATCAAATTTCATTAGCAATCAGACATCAACAGTAAAGGATGAGAACACCAGCTCCAACATGAAAGGTGAAGCAGAGAACATTTTGAAACTACCCTCGATGACAAAGGAGAATGATGATCGTACCCACAAGGAGACTTCGGATCGCCGGAGCGAGGCAGGCAGTAGTAACGCCAGTTAATATGTCCACTGTCTGATCAACGAGAATCGCAAGACTCGACTGCACTACAAAGCTGTCCTCACTGAATCTTCGGATTTTTTTTCGGATTTGCTGGAGTAAAGATAAACAGCTGGACTTAGATACAGGTGATGTGCTTCCTGGGCTCTGAAGGATGTGTGAATTTTGGTTTCTTTCTTTTCTGGGTCCTCTTTTTTCTTTTTTGCTTCTCTGTTTGGAATGTGCAAGAAGCCTTTTCTTATCAGTGCATCTGACTATAGGTAATCAATCTCTAACTACTAAACTACAGCTACCACTCTTTAGGCTGAGAATGGGCTCTCTCTCTCTCTCTCTCTCTCTCTCTCTCTCTGCGCACAAGTTTTTCTTTGATGTATGCACGCATGAATGTTCTTCTTCAGCTGTTTCTGAAATGTAAATTCCCTTAGATTCTCTCTGTGCTAAGAACTGCAAAGGTGTCCTGGGTTTCTATTATGAGCAGAACATGTTGCATACGCATTTTGTGTGTTTACTGGATGATCAAACGGGCGTTATGCGATCGCTGAACAGCTGACCCGACAATTATGTTGACCGACTGAAATCAAATCCTAAGTGGATTTCTTTTAGGACAATGAACGAGAAAATCCTAAATCTTGTCATGAAATTGAACTGAACTCCTAAAACTCTCGTTTCATGTATTCGAATCCGAAAAACTCAGGACTTTGATGCGCTCGGGTTCTTTCATTAACTATGTAAATTTTAAACAGATGGGAAATATGTTGACTGACTGAAATCAATTCCTGAATGCATTTCTTTAAGGACAAGAACCAAGAAAATCCTAAACCTTGTCATGGAATTGAACTAAACTCCTAAAACTCTCGTTTCATGTATTTGAATCCTAAAATCTCTATTTCGTGTATTCGAATCCTAAAAACTCTCAACTTTGATTCGTTTGAGTCCTTTTATTAATTTTGTCAATTTTAAGCGGATGGAAAATATTGCATATCATTTTATTCTTTATCACGTCGAATTTTCAATATTCTAGAACCTAACAGAGTTGAGAAGCTGACGGAAGGGATGAAGTCGACGACGGTGATAAGCCTTAGGATATAAATGTACAAAATGAAAAATTTTAGGATTTACTTTTATTATCTCGACAAGTTTTAAGACTCTTGGTGTAATTGTCTCGATTTAATTTTAGTGGTTAACTTTAGCAAATTCTGTCTTCCATGTTTGGTTATGTCTAATCAGTGAATTTTAAGTTTGAAAAGCAACTAATAATTTATGGTTAGTTAAAGTGCGTATCTATGCGTGAGCACTGACCTAAGTATTTCCTAATGAAAAGCATATAATGACACATACGTCATTGGTGAATTTTCATGAGCATTGTAAACTATACAGAGTAAGTAAGCGTACGACGGAGCCGGCGGCGCTGAGAGTCCAGTAAACGGGCGGCAGGAGAAGTGAATGGTCCCTTGCCGGCCAAATCAAGCAAGCGACCAAAATGATCGAGCATGCCTTGAAATTTTTAAGAGTCTAGTGTTTTATGAGTACTCTATAATATGGGAAATTTGGGTAATATGGGAAATGTGCACCATTCTAGAGTATTGTTGTAATTAATATGGACAATTGGTAGATGAGGAGATAAGATTTTCATCGTTAGATCAAAGGAAAATTTATGCAACAGAGGGGGTTTTTGAATAAATATAGGTCTCACTTCTCATTTGTACAAAAATAATAGAAATTTAAAGCTGCTTTTTCTCCTCACATCATTTAAATTCCATTATTAAATGGACCAAGTAAGACGGGCGAGGAAGGTGCGCGAGAAGTTGTGCTTTGGATTTTTTGTTTTTTTGTCCGATCTAAAGCTATTCAATGTCAACCATGGCATGATTTTGACATTATTGGAATTCAGCATTATAAGATAACTTTCTCCTCTCCAATTGCATTTGATATTATCCAAATAAAAATCAGGAAAAAAAAAATGTCTAACCTAAGGATAGGATAAATTCTTAGATGTCCAGACATTGCATGATCAATCAAGACCACTGTGGCACATCAGTGAATCTAAAATTTTCTTTATTTACATAAAGATGAATGATAAAAAAAAAACATTCGAAACTATCCAAATTCAAATCATGAGCAGAAGAAGAAAGGCCTCTTGCATTCATCAATAAAATCCAGGTCCTCCAATTTGGCCATAATCGTTGAATTTCCCTTCATTCTCATGCACCAAATGGTTTACTGCCATGTCGGCATCGCCGGCCTCGGCCACATTCGCCGCCGCACCCACCGTGGCCCCATACGGCTGGAGGAGCGACTTCATCATCATGTCGTCGGCCTTCATGGCAACCTTCTGCATCAGCTCTTCGACCGCGACCACGTACTGCTCGAGCTCCTCGGCCGCCATGTCGTCGTCCAACGGCTTGTCCCACCAGAACCTCCCGCTGCCGCTGCTGCTGCTGCTGCTGCCGCCGCCCATCCTCTCCCTCTCACCTCCCTTCAACTGCACGCCTCGCTGCTTCTCTCTCGCCAGCTCTTGCAAAACACCGTCGTACTCCTCGTTCAGCGCATGCAGGGCTGGCACGATGTCGTCAACCGCGACGGCTCCTCCTTCTTCACCTCCATCCTGGGGGGAATCGGTGCTCGTTTCACGGATGTAACGGTCGACGACGAAGTCGACATTCGGGTGTCCGAAGCAGAATATCTTGTGGACTGGAGAGAAGACGATGATGGCGATCTGCGCGCCGCAGAGAATGCAGAGCTCGCTCGCCTTCTTGAAGAGGCCGGACCGGCGTTTGGAGAAGGTGACTTGCTGGCTGCTCTTGTTTGTGATTTTCTTGATCTCAATCTTCTTCCTCCCTTTGCTGGGTTTGGGTGTCTTGGTGAGTTTCTTTACGATAACCATGGTGAACTTTTGGAGTTATTTATGATTGAAGGGGAAGAAAACATAACGAGAAAGGCATGTAGTTTTAATTAAGTAATGCGATTCTTGAAGTTTAATTATGGAAATGGAGATTCTGGTTTATCTCGACAAAGATAAATTTGGTAAGACAGAGATTTAGGACCAAGAGCAATCCAGAATATAAGATTGATTGGCATTTTGGATAAGTTTATGAAGTTTTTCCCGGTGGAGCTCTCCCGAATTGAAAAATGAATTTTTAATCTTTTTAACTTTTGTCTGAAAATCCCAAAAATACTAACACTAGCTAAATAAATAATAATGATCGACTATAAATTAAACAGTAATTTGAAAAGCTCATATTATTTCCACTTTACGAAAATCTATAGACACGCCTTAAAACGAAATACTTACCTAATTAGTTATGCCTATTCGACCCTTAACTTTTTCAAATTATGTAAATCCTAAACTTTTGATCGAAATTTCAATATAATTTTTTCGGCCAATTTATGCGAGAAATTGCTAACATAGTGAGCTGTCTTATGTGGATTGTCATGTAAGTGATTTTCAATCACAATTAGCCATGAGGACTACATTAAAATTACAAAAGATGTTTTAAACCACATTAACAAAATTGGATTTAGCACTGAATTGGTACCGTATGATAGTATTATGACTAATTGAGTAATATTCCTCTTTTAAACCTAAATAGTCTAAAATAGCGCTCATCAAGACCTCATTAATGGTAAGATTTATGAAAAAGGAAAAACATAAATTTAACGTTGACCAATCAATCTCGTGATTTTTCCACATTTACTTAACTGTTCTTTCTTCTTCTTTTGTGTTCTCATTGAAAAACTTTACATAATTGCTACCCTTTTACAATCTCTCTAATTGACTTAATGATCGGAATCTTATTCTACAATGTCTCTACAATTCAATCTCTAACAACTCTATGTCATATACAATTATTTGGTTCAAATTCTAGTGAGTGGACTCTCTGGTTAAAGTTGTGAACCTTAAATGATTATAAGATATGTTAATTAAAAAGATTAACGATAAGGTCCAAACTCATTACCGTAAATGCACATAGAATTTAGCTTAAACATATTAGTAAGTACAAGAGAAATGAAAGTTCTATAAAGCAGACGAAAATCCCGAAAGTAGTGGACTCAAACGACACTGTTTTGACTGATATAGACAGTCTTGTTTTTTCATGAAAATGTGTAGCTTTTGCATATTTGATAATGACAACTTTCACCCTTTCCACCTTGTGGTAATCAATTAGTTCTCTTGAGATAAAAATTTAAGATCATAAATCTACTATCCCTATTTATCACCTGATAAAATATGAGTAACTCTATAGGAGGTAATGAAAAGAAACGAATATTCAAGCGCTCATCAATTTCAAGATTAGCAAGCCTAATTTCAATTGCTAACAAGCTTACTATGTTGTCCAGAAAAGCTCTCTTTTGTAGATTCTAAATTTGACTAAAACTCCTTTACCATCCTACAAAAACTCAAACTTTATTTCCTGAATAACATCGAATCTCTATTACAATTTTTTCCATATTTAGTACATACCGTACCATTTTTGCTGGTCGCAGACAAACTAGATTGAGTTTGGGAGAAGATATCAATTGGTTTGGTTAAAAATTTTTGCAGAAAGTGTCGCTTTGATTTCTATAATCAGATCCTTTAAGATCCTAATAAATCATGTTCTGTCAAAATTTTCGCCTCTCTAAATTTTATTTTTGACTAAGCTTTGTTTAGAGATGTGGTTCTTTTCAGATCCCGACCAAGAAAGATAGTGGTATATATGTATGTGTGTGTATATAATATATGTGCGCGCGCGCAACCAAAATTAACATATTAGATAAAAATTTTGGAAGCCAAGCTTGTGAGTCCGGACGAAAAACCATAGCAAATCAAATGAATTATTCTATGCTTAATTTATAAGCCAAATCCAAGGATTATTTAAACCTCAAAGATCAAGAAATTCCATGAAGTGTCCATATTTTCTATTTGGATGTAATCTGGGGATATGTTGCTAAAGCATACTCAGCGGGGGAGTTCACTAAAAAAATCCCATGAATATCATATTTTTAAAAATGAATTTAATATTTCTTTTTGAAGATTTAGCACTTTTCCGATGAATGATTGTATCTGGATGGTCTCAAAATTTATATGTATGAAGTCCGTGATTTTTACATGAGGAGATTGAATTTTTTTTTTTTAAGAGATAGGGATACCAAAAGTTGTAAAATTTGTCATAAAAATGCGATTAGAGTGCTAATACTTTTAAAAAGTACAATCAAGTCTTAAACTTGTTAGGTTAGTGCAATTGAGTCATTGTGTAGATCTCGTCTGATTTGGTTAACAAAAAATGATGACATGATTTTTTTATCAATTTCTCTATCCTATGTAGCATTAATGTAAACCAAAGCATGAAGCATAACGCTAAAATGACATCTATTTGGTTCAAATCCTAATTTTTTAGATTAAGAATAAACAAGACTAAATCTTTTCCTTTTGAAAAAATAAATTCAAACTAAAAGAAGAAAAATAAAAAGGAAAAAACAAAGCTTGCGGGTCCTCGCTTGGTGGGGCGGCGCCATTACCATCACTGGCCGTAGCCCAGATTTCGGCCAGCCTCACCGGCCCTTTCGATGAAGCGCCACACTAGGCTTGATTGCTGGCCCTTGCCCCTTTTTTTTTTTTTTTTATCTTTAAAAAAAGAATAGCCTGTCAATTCTTTTTTACTCTAATTTAATTAAGGCTTGGGGTAAAAATGAGGATCTGGACCAAAATGACGATGCTTTAGTGCTTTAGTTAATATTAACGAAGGAGAGAAAAAATAATTTAAAAAAAAAAACCTAAATTGGTACAATTCATATCAATATTTTTATTTATGACAAATTTACAATTTTCGACAAATTTACTCTAAATTAATTTTTTTGATCATAAATTTGGTACACGTGCGGTACATTTACCATCTTTCAATTTTCCCAAATTTGACTGTTGTGATGTCCAATCAATTTTATTTTCTAGATTACTTAATCAAATTTGATATGTTTTTTTATTCAAAGGCTACCAAATGTGCATTTTTGTCAGTTGTATTCTAACTCTTAATTTATTCCCAGACATTTTCCACTCATACCATTCACATGCAAGTTCCATCTTTATAAGATATGAGAATCGAAAACAGATTGCGGACCACAAACCAAAAACGAGTGAAGCAATCACAATATGTGAACTTCTTTTGTATATGTGCGCAAGCGATCTGTCCATCTTTTAGTTAATGGGCATTCTCTCGGCACAAGAATGAAGTGCACATTTGGTAGTCTTTGAATATTTTCTAATAATGATTCCAATAAAAAGAAAAAAAAATTAAGTATTAATGATATGGAGGCAACGTTAGAGTAATCCGGAAAATAAAACTTTTGGGAAAATTGAAAGATGACTTAATTGCACTTTTAGAGTAAATTTGTAATAACTTTTGGTATACTTCTTCTTTTTTTTAATTATCTGATGGGGTGAGAGATTGAATGTAAATGGGTCAAATACTATACAAAAGCACATCTATTTTTATTCTAAAGACACGTTATTATTATAGCGAAGCCTCAAAACATTACAAATTAAAATTCAACCCGACTTATTAGACTATTCTATTCATCTTGCAACATGCTTCAAACCTAACGGTGTCGAACCTCCAGGAGGTTTCCCTCTGTCCTTCTGTAAACTAAACAGGGAAATTCATTTTTCCTTTATGTTGGGATTTGTGATTTCCCCCTTGGCCAGTACTAATTTTAGTGACTCCATAGAAAGAGCTATTATGGTCGGTGTCCATTTTTATCATGTGATTAATTTGTACGCTGTTGATGCTACTCGCGGTAGAGACACTAAAAGTACATAAAAGTGTCTCATTGCTACTTCATTTAATCAAGTAAACATGAAGTTGCACAGTTAATAAAGCCACATTTGGAAAATTGAACTGTGCCCCTCAAGGTTAAAACAGTTGATTGAGATTTTGAGGATTTCCAGCTCAGTAGCTAGATGTTACGTATTCTTATCCCATCACTACATAAAATTACTATGGGTTAAAGGCCACATACACAGGCCAAAAATTTAGACTTAATTAGTTCATAAAATTTGCTAGGTGCCTATGGGCATCTAGGTAGTTGTATCTCCCACACTCGTGGTCCTAAATTATTAATGAAAAATAAATAATTTTGATAAGATGTGATATGCCAAGCAAATGTTGTAAATTCATATAAGTTGATAAATTTAAGTTGATAAATTTAATATATATATATATATATTGGTAAACAATAACAAGATTTGGTAAACTAAAACACTAAAACACAAATAAAAGTCGCTCATTAACTAAAACGAGAATTGATAATCTGCAACTTTCAAATATTTTAATCGGGAAAAGTTGATAAATCATTCAAATAAAGGTTAGTAAATTCACGTAATAGTTGGTAAATTAGAAGCATCGATAAGAAAAATAATTCTTAGTCGATAGAAGATAAAAAGCTGATGATTTGCAAACTGCCAAAAAAGTTGGTAACTTTGTAAAAAGTGTTGTTGGTAAGTTACCAACAAAAAATTCCTCTCCCAGGCGCTCTAGGTTTTCCTCTACCACATGTGTCATGCCCCGATCCTCGGTCACGTGCCCATCCTTCATCCTTGGTCAACTTTAAAAGCGATATCCCAAGATGTATCACCGACCCTTTCATTTTAATATGCACATGCGGAAGCAATTATAAATCCCCATATAATAAAATAATGGGATAGAAAAGCAATGCCATATTTTTCATCTTAAAATTCACAACCATACTTTTAAACAACCACACCTCATAGTATTTTACAATACTATTAACAAAGGCCTAATCTCACATTCAACCACCTATGAATAGGGTTCACAAAAGAGGATGGGATCTCAATCCTCATCCGGATTGTACTCAGAATCATCATCCCGATTTTCCTCTGATTCTTTAGAATCAAACTCATTCTCTTCCAGCTCTTCATCTTCTTCTGGCTCCTACTCAAGGGCATCCAATAGGTAATCCTCCTCCGATTCCTCCTCCTCAAGCTCTTCTACTTCTAGCCATTCCCACTCTTGATTCTCCTCATGTCCTTCCTCTTGACCAACTATCTCCTCTTCTTTTGGCATGCTCCAGTTGGATCCTGCTACTAAGTATATCGGTGACTCATATTACTCTCGAGCTTCGGGTCCTTTGCATCCACTACTGACCTATCCTTATAGTCAGCTGTCCCATTTCCGAATGCCTCCTCCAGGACGAACATAGGCACATCAATTTCTAGCATGGGACCCACTCTTCGCCAATTATAGTACTCACGATACCATGATCGATACTTGTGGGGTCTTAGGGCGTCATTATCCACATCAACCTAGACGGTCGACTAAACCAATACATACTCTACTCCTTCGAGATGAGGGTGAATCGGGAAATGGGTTTCTATTTCTATGACTTCCACGGGTACACCAAAATGCATATGAGGATGAGGAGGTGGAGGTGCTGCTATCTAGGGACCTGAAATGGTTATACAATAACCATTGAGATCACGTCTTAGTGAATTCTACCTCCTAAGACTCAATTAGTAAACTAATACACTAACCATACTGCTTATGCACACACGAGTCAAAAGACTTACCTTGGCCTCAGATTCCACCTATAAATCTGCACAGTTCAATAGACACCCAAATAATCATATCACAGATCGATATCTTCATCAATTAATCTAGTCATTTACATGTCCATCGGACCATTCACTAGTCATTTCTAATCCATACTATGCATTTTACAAGATAGTATAACTAGTCGCCGAGCCACATGCATTCTCTAAGCTGCCATATTCACCAAAGCGACGTAATAATCACCGAGCCTCGTGAATTTTCTAAGACAACTTATACACCAAGGCGATATACTAATTACTGAGCCACGTGCATTCTCTAAGGCGACTTTTCACCAAGGTAACGTACTAACAACCGAACCATGTGCTTTTCTAGGTGATAAATATAATCAACAATTTACATGCGTTCTCTAAGGCATCATATATGCCAAAGTCACACAGCATTTCTTCTCATCTTTTATCATACCCGATAAAATATCGTGCGTGGGCACACGATTGGCATTAACCGAAATATAATATTTTCATTTCCATAACTCTCACATTTTCTGTCATCCACTAAAACATTTTTGGCATTATTAACCGATGCCCAGTTATTTTTCAATTAATAACCAACATTATTCAATTTAGGAAATAAATCTTGAATTCACAAATAATTCAATTCAGCACAAAATAAAGCCTAATTAAATAAACAGACCGCGCCACGACAATCAGCTCAAAATTCCAGTCGTCGACTATCCCTGCCTAATTTTCGAAAATTAAATAAATAATTAAATAACTTCAAAATTTAATAAATAAATGCTAGAAATCCAATTTAGGCCCGTAATGCCTAATTGGACGCTAGAACGGATCGGGAAAAATCTCAAGATGCATTTAATAAATAGAAGTACGTCTCTACTTACTAATTACATGAACCAATTGCCTAATATGCATCATTAAATCACTAATTAAATTATTCTAAACTAATCAAAACACCTAAACATGCTTAATTAACACTAATCAACCCTTAAGCATAATTAGCAAACTAAGCAAGAATTAGTGAGCTAAACTCACCCGTTTAAGAATCCGGTCATATTGAAATGTCAAGAACGTCGCGGGAGACGTTTTTCTCCAAAGCGGCAATGACTTTCGAACACGGCTCGGGCCTGAAACTTGGCCTGCAAGACTCACGAGCTGCTGGATTTTTCCACAGCTATTGAGGCTGAACCGAATTGCAGGAAATGCTAGGGTTGACTAGCGGAAGTTCCTTCGCATGCGTGAGGCAGCAATGGCGGAGAAGACCAACGAAAATGAAGCTACGGCGTTGATTGAGTGGGGCGGCTGAACAAAAGAGAAAGAGTTGGAGGCTTGTGTGTCAGCCAAATAGGTGTGAAAGTGCCGCAATTGATGAAAGGAAATAAATTACAAAAGATGGAAAGGAGAGGAGGTGTGTCGGCAAGAGAGGATGAGGGTGAGATGTAAATAAGCTAGACTAAAAGTCAAGATAATGTAAGAGAAGGAAAAATGGGGCACAGCAGGCTGTCGATGGGTTTGGGGGGGTGGATTTCGCACGAGGAGAGGGAGAGAGAGAGTACGAGTGAGTGGGGACATCAGCCAAGAGGGGTGGGGGGAAGAAAAAGAAAAATAAAAGGAAATTAAAAGAAATTTCCTAAAACCGAAAATCCTCAGTCCCACTTGCTCTTGGTTAGTCCAATTTGATCACCAAAAATTCCCATGCTATAGAACTTGACCCTCACTTGCTTTCTTGTGTCAAATTTCTCTCAAACAACAAATCTTGGGCAACAAAAACAGTCATTTCCTTTAATTGCGAATTTTAATTCAATTTTTTCTCGGAATCCGATTTTTTGAACAAACAAATCTGGTTAAGGTCCAATTTGAATTTAGAAAAAGTCCAAACAACTTCCATTCATCAAATCACTCACACTAGATGCCAAAAATCCCTTCAAATTGGCTAATTCGAATTTATGTTCATTTTCCGAATCGTCCACAACGATCTTCCGTAAAAATCCCGAACTCACCAATATTTCCTCGAAAGATGAGTCAACGTTTCTAGAATTTGTTGTGACATAACAAAATCTTCAAATTCTGAAATTGGACTTGAATTGGCGGTTAATTTCCATTCGACGTGTTTTAGGCGTGATCTAGGCTACCGGGTAATTTTCAGAACTTTTTAGGGCAAATGTCCCATGGTTGATTTTCTTCGAGCCACAATGAATTCACTCGACTCAATGGCAACTCTCAATTGTTGTGACAATCTCGATGATTCAATTATGGACACAGGGTACCAAAACGACGAAGAAATCAAACTAGTGCCGGTCGACGAGAATTTTCCAATTTAGTGGAGTCACCCACGATCGGCCACACATCTTAGTCGAACAGACCTATCTTTGATCTCAATTCGATTTTTAACTATGTTGTATTGGCCTTTAAAGATAAGCACGGTCGAGAAGCCAATTCCTAGTCAAATTCTCAAGTCTATTGCCTTAAAATTCCTTAATGGCTTCCCTAAATAGTCTAGTTATCTCGAAAGTGATCGGCTCTAAGAATAGCTCTATAGACGCGTCGATAAAATACCGAATTAATTCAGTAGAAAACAGTTTGAAAATTCAGGATGTCACAACATGATAATTTTCACTCGATTCCCTCGTGCTAACACCCTCTTCAATGTTTCTTCCGTTCCAATCCTCCCCCATCAACCTCAACCCTTCTCAATATGAAGATGCTCACCCCGACTGACCTCAATTCCTCTTTCCCCGGTCGTCTCCCTTGTATTTTCAAATCTTATTAGCTCTTGTAACCATCTCGAGCCAGCATTCCTATATTAATCCCCCATCCAAACCCTAATTTCGTTCTGGGCTTCTTTCTGCATCTCCTCACCTACCTTATCCTCATCTCGTGCATCCCTCTCAAAACCTTAAACTTCGGCCCCAAGTTATCCAACCCTCATAACAGGCCGAAACCTATCAACTATCCCATGCTCGACTTCTTTCCTTCGCTTTCCCTAGCCACAACCCAACCCTTTCGGCCTTCCTTACACTTCTCCCTACCCATCTTTCAACACCCCTTCCATGGATTTGTCTGGCCTTGCTTTACTTGGCCTGGCTTCCCCTGTAGAATAGCAGCAAGTATGATGAGGAAAATAGTCTGCCAGAATTCCAACCTTTCTCTACAATCAAGCATCAAGGTTCTACTCAACGATTTCAAATGACTCACTGAGAGTTATCCTGGTATCATTACGAAGTTTGGCCACGAGCTTTCTAGTCCTAAGCTATTCTTTTCTCCATATCATCGCGCCTTCTTGAAGTAGGCCTTATGGCAGATCCTAATTCTAAAGTGACCAGGTTAGAGGTGCTCTGTAAAAACTTGGGTAACTTATGGTTTGAAGATTATGTTATAGATGTTACAGAGGGTATTTCCGATGAAAAGTTAAAAGAATGCCGGCTAACATTATTTGGCAAACTCTATTCTTGACCAAACATTAATTTTCAGGACTTTCTCAGCACTATGAAATGGGCATGGAGGACGGAGAATGTTTCGTGTACCTTGTTAGAACCAAGCTTCTTCTCATTCTCTTTTAAATCAGAAGCTGAGAAGCAAAAAGTCCTCGATGTTGAGCCGTGGTTTTTTTCCAACAACCTACTAGTGCTCTAGCAATATGATCCTGACATTCCCAATATTTGCTATGATTTCTCTCACTGTCCCTTTTGGGTGCATTTGTTTGGCTTACCATTTGGCAGAGTCACAACGGAGGTAGTTAGAGAGATTGCCTCCAAGATTAGCGAAGTTCTTGAGGTGAAACTGGAAGTGATAACTCTATAAAAATAGAGTTATTTTACCTATTTTAGGCAACAATTAATGCATTATCTATGAGAAAATATTTGGATTTCATTCTGATTATTTAAATTTTCCTTGTTTATGCAGAATAATGAGATATGGAGAAGATAAGGAAAAAAATGGCAATTATCGGAATTCAAATAAAAGCAGCGAGTGAAGATGGATATCAAATCAGGAAATTCTTGATTTTGTTCCCGATGTTATCTGCAAGCATTGAGAGATAGATATTTTAGATTTCCTATAAATAGGAAGAGAGAGCAGCTAGGGTTTTTTTGGAGAGAGATCATTTTTCCATTGTTCTGAGAGTTTTTCAAAGATTTGGAAGAGAAGACAAAAGTGGTGACAGAATTCTTGTTCTTTGATTCAAGATGCTGGGTTTGATTTATATTTTTATTTTTTCTTCTACTATGTTCTAATTTTCTTTTGTTAGGGCTACGATGTAGCCTAACCATGATGATGTGAATTTCATGATTTTTATGTTTTACAATTGATTTCATTCATGTGAGTTATATATTATTGCGTTTAATGCTTTTGAGTGACTGGCCACCACTTGAATGATCTGAAGTGCATGTTTGAGACTGAGAGGTGATAATATGCAATTGCTCATTATAATATATAACCATGAATTAAACGTGGATAGAAATATACCGCGTTATTTGTGTAGCTTTCGGTGATAAGGTGATCCAAAAGACTCATTGTAAACCAGGAATATTCATAGTTTTTAATGCACTCATGTTTATTTTAATTCACATAGAGATATAGTGGATTAATAAGCTGAGTAAGTTTGCTATACCTAGAGATAGGATAGTAAATAGATTAAGAAATTTCGCTATCACATGTTTGATATCGTTCTTGTATTCACAACAATCTGAAATTCATATATAGTGGTTATGGTGAAATCAGATGCTCTAACATATTTATCTGATTGATTTTACTGCATTTAGTCTACAAATTTCGTTTTTAATTCATTCTTAATTATATTTTGATTTGTTAGATAAATTTTAGAATTAGTCTATTTTAGTATTTAATTGGTTTATTAATCATCGATCTCCGTGGGACGATACTTTATCTCATCATTATATTACTTGTTCGATACGTGCACTTGCGTTTAGAATTTTACGAACAGGAAGCAAAAGGAAATAACATTTATAAGGTTAGAAAAGCAAGAATCAAGCTGAATCTACCTACACCTCTTAAAACATGGATAGTTGTCAACTTGGGAAGCAAAAAGTTGTGGATCGAATTCAAATATGAAAAAGTTGCCACATTATTGCTACTCTTGTGGTAAAATGGGCCATTATGCCACTGCCTGTAAAGAGACACCTTACGAAAACACAAGGTTGGAGGAAGATATACTAGGTAACTACGAGAACTGGTTATGAGCTAAGGTCCAGGAACTCAGCCCGTATGGAAAAATATTTTATGGCAAGCAAACCCAACTCATTGAAGACAAAGAAATGGTGCCGGAATCTCCCCCGGCAGCGGATACCCATGAAACACTGCCAGCACAGAACACAGCAACACAGCCCCTCTTGCCTCTCCATGCCCAGCATCTCTTGAAGAAGGGGCCCAAACAGCACGTTGAATATCTCCTCTCTTCTCGAGCTTTAACCATTATAGAAGGCAAAGCTCCACATAAGCGAGACAGCAGTTGCTTAGATGCGGATTCCATGCTAACACTACACAATGAACAGATTAAAGAAGTCGGAAAAGAGAGGCAATTCTATTTAGAGTTAGAAAGAGGTTCAGCTAGAGGCAAAGCCAGATCTACCAAGCTCCCCACATCAAAGAGAGGTAAGTGATTTTTCCCATATGGCGCTCAAGCCTCCAAGACAACATCTGTTGACCACTTACAACTAGTGGACACCCCTGTAACAGAGGAGGATAAATCAACTCAATGGATTTTGGTGACTAGCCCTAATAAGCCACCAGTGCGCCCATGAAACTACTAAGTTGGAATTGTTAGGGGTTGGGTTCTCCCTTGACAATTCAAGCTCTTAGAGTCCTGGTGACTCAGGAAATGCCCAATCTTATATTTCTTACGAAAACTAAAAATCAAGAGCAAACAGTGCAAAGACTAAGAAGATGACTCAAGTTTTCTCACAATTTTTTTGGTGAATCGAAAAGAGTTATTGGGGGGTTTAGCTCTTTTTTGGGACGACTAGGTAACCATTTCCATAGACTCACATTCTGAATATCTTATCAACGTGTAGTGCCTTCTCCATGACAATAGACAGAATATGCAAATTACTTTTCTCCATGCTCCTATTGCATTTCTGATAGAATTATACTCTGGGAGGAAATACAAAGAGCAAGTGCCTTCCATCACCTTCCTTGGTTGTGCATCGGGGACTTTAATGAGATTTTATACCATTGGGAAAAAGTAGGAAAGAGGATGGCATAACACTTTCGACTTACCACATTCGGGGATTTCTTATATGCCTGCTTATTAATGGACCTGGATAGCAAGGGGTGCGCATTTATCTGAATGAACAGAAGAGAGGGAGATGAAAATGTTAAAAAAAGGTTGGACAGAGCTCTTTGTACCATGGACTGGAGAATAGCTTATCCAAATGTCGAAGTCACAGCCTTACCAGCTATTGGTTTCCGACCACAGTCCTCTCATCCTGTCAACTTTACTCACTTTGACACGAAAGCAGCGTGAGTTTAAATATGAGGCATATTGGGCGAAAGATGAAGATTGTAAGAGGATTGTCAAGTGATCATGGGAGGATCCCCACAGGAAGAATATGGTTGAGAAACTACACATAGTGGCTACTCAACTAGCGGCATGGAGTAAAAAACGATTCCCCAATGCTTATAATAAAATCGAAGGCCTAAAAAATGAGCTTCAGATTTGGATGAACAACCCCACATTGCAGTATGATCATTGCAGAATTCAAAATATCCACAAAGAGATTGAAGCACTATGGCAACAAGAAGAAATGTTCTGGGGCATAAGATCTAGAATTAAGTGGTTCAAATGGGGGGATAGGAATATAAGAAATTTTCATGCTACCATTATACAACGGAGAAACAGAAACTGCATTTCTATGCTGATGAATGCCGAAGGCAACTGGGTGAGGAATAATGAAACTCTCAAAAACATGACGACGAATTTCTTCAAAAATTTATATACTTCAGTGGGTCCTTGGAATTTCCAGCCTATTATAAACCACATTCCATCGTCAGTCGATGCAGTTATGAACCTTAAACTCACTGAAGCTGTGACTAAGGAAGAAATTTATGTTGCAATACACCAATTGGGTGCTACCAAAGCTCCTAGACCGGATGGACTGAACGGTCTCTTTTTTCAGCAACATTGGCAAGACATCAGCGAGGATATTCTTAGGGAAGTGCAGCTTTTCTTTGAATCTGGAACCCTTAACCCAGCCTTGAACAAAATCCAAATCACTCTCATCCTCAAAAACCAAAATCCAAAAAAGTTATATCAATTTCAGCCCATAAGCTTGTGTAACTTTGTTTACAAGATCATCTCTAAAATCCTCACAAACAAACTAAAACCATTATTACTAGACATAATCGCTATGGAACAAAGTGCTTTCGTGGGGAGTCGGCAAATTCAGGATAATATTTTGATTATTCAAGAAGTTCTCCACAAATTAAGAACTCGAGATAGGAGGAAAAAATTTCAAGTCATTCTTAAACTCAACATGCAAAAAGCTTATGACTGAATAGAGTGGGACTTCCTGCAAGAGTGTCTAAGAAAGATGGGCTTTAGCGACGAATGGGTGAAGTGGGTTATGCAATGTGTCACTATAGTGTCCTACAACATCAAGTTTAATGGAGAGTCCTCACACTACTTCAAGCCATCTCGAGGTATTCGCCAGGGAGATCCTCTATCCCCGTATTTGTTTATTATTGTAGCTAATGTCTTATCCCACATGATGAAACAAGCAAATGCAGCAGATACCATCCACAGCATTAAACTGAACAGAAATTGCCCAACTCTCTCTCACTTATTATTTGCAAACGACTCTATTTTTTTCCTAGATTGTACAGTTTGGAATGCCAAAACCTGGTAACTATACTCCACCAATATTGTTATGCATCAGGCCAGGCCATAAATCTGAACAAATCAAGATTATTTTTCAGCAAATGGTGTCCAGAAAGCCTTTGAAGAAACATGGTGTCAGTGTTGAGAGTTCTCGAAATTGCAAAAACAGGGAAATATTTAGGAATCCCCTTGCACTAGGAGGCCTAAAAAAAAGATATGTTTGCTTGGATACTTGCCAGGATAAACTCAAAGTTGGAGAGTTGGAAAGAAAACCTGCTTTCGTGAGCTAGTAAGGAAATTCTTCTCAAATCAATAATTCAGGCAATACCTCAATATACAATGTCAATTTTCAATAATTCTTCTCAAAAAAAGATATGTTTGCTTGGATACTTGCCAGGATAAACTCAAAGTTGGAGAGTTGGAAAGAAAACCTGCTTTCGTGAGCTAGTAAGGAAATTCTTCTCAAATCAATAATTCAGGCAATACCTCAATATACAATGTCAATTTTCAAAATCCCAGTTTCAATTATCAAAGCCGTTGAGAAGAAAATTGCTAACTTATGGTGGAGAAATACCAACAAGACAGTTGGTCTGCACTGGAGAAAATGGAATCTCCTAAAGCTTCGTAAGGAGGAAGGCAGTCTTGGCTTTAAGAACCTACTTGCTTTTAACATCGCTATGCTAGGAAAACAAGCCTAGAGGATTTCTCAGCATCCGAATACACTTTGGAGCCAACTCATGAAAGGACTTTACTTCTCAAACTGTGACTTCTAGTGTGCAGGGAAAGGTTCAAGTCCATCGTGGGGTTGGCAAAGCTTATTAGCAGGAAGAGATGCAATTGCTCCCCAAGTTATGTGGGTAGTGAGTAATAGACAATAAATTTCAATTCAAGAGGATAAAGTGGCTAAAGAAAGGACTGATGTGAGGACTTGTAAGACCGAATGGACCAAGCAAAGTCGTCAACTTGATTGATTTTGAAGCCGCAACATGGAAGGAAGACCTCTTGCAATCCATGGTCAAGGACTCCCTTGTGACAGAAATCAAAGCAATCCCCATCAGCCTCCCAACTTCATAAGATAAACTAGTTTGAGCAAATAACAAATCGAGGACCTATACGGTGAAGAGTGGTTACTTTTCAACTAGAAAACCTATTGCTCATCGAGAGCCAACACCAACAACATCACACCAATTTGATCCAGACATATGGAAGCTTATCTAGAACTCTATCATACAAGCTAAAATAATTTTTTTCCTTTGGAGTGCTTGCCAAAATGCATTGCCTACTTTGGATAATCTCTATAGAAGGAAGATTGTATATGTACCAATGTGCACAATATGCAATCTGGAACTAGAGACAATCGAGCACACTTTGTTGCTTTGCCCCAGGACAACACAAATATGGAATGAGCCAACCCTACAAGTCCACATAGATCGAGTGGGTCTAACACGATTTGATGACTAGTTGTGCAAATATCATGCAAGACCAAGGAACTCACGTAATTTTGAACTGGTTGCCACAGTTTTATGGTGCATATGAAAGGATAGCAACCACTTCATCTTCAAGAAACATCCCTTCAACCCACACCAAACTCTGTTCAGAGCTACAATCTCACAGGAGAGCTTCACAATTTGGAATAAAAATCACAAAATGGGAAGCAAGGTCAAGATCTACCTGAACTTGACAAATGGCAACCCCCACCCCCAGGAGTTCTCAAAATAAACATCGATGCTTCATTCAAAGATGTCTATACAGCTAGCAACTCACCTAATGTATCTCAAGAGGAGGTGGTGTGTAGCAATGAAGCTATTTCAGATCCTACCCTGGCTTCAATCTCCAATTGCAACATCACTCCGGCTAACCCAAGTGCTTTCCCAACCTCTATTCCAGCCTCGAATGCAAACATAGCTGAGAGCGACATTGATATACCACATAACCCGAAGGTAAACAGCACTACTCGTAAGGATAAAATGTATAGAGCTATGTTGCCCCGAGCTGAATTAAGAAGTATAGACTGGGCACGATGCTTACCTGGTTTAAATAGAGAGGCAAGCCGAGAAATACCCATCCCGAGTCAAAGGCACACCCACAAAGGCATGCCCGAGATGCCCAGTAGATGTCGAGCACAAGATTACGGGAAGCATCCCCTGGGTGGCAGCCCCAACGACGCTTGGCTTGTACCACCTACAAAGACTTATCACAAATTCAAATCTGTCAATGCTGAATACATAGCACAACTTTGGAACCGGAGGCCCATCCGAATGGCCCTCCTTGCTAAGAACACCAGATCGACAAAGCTGGATAGGGGCAACCCCCACCTAAATAACAACGACAACGAGGATGAGTTCGACCCACTGGAGACGCCCAACTCGATCCAGATCTATAATAGAGCACGCCTGCCTGAGCTGCATAGCAAAGTTGAAGTGAGAGATCGTGGCAAGCTCCCCTTGACCAGTGACACCATTGATGAAGAATCTACCACCTCTACAACACCTGCACACGACCTCAGATTTACTGGATCTGACTCTCCAGCATAGCAGCAAGACAAAAGACTCACCAATGATGCCCACCATGTAAGGATTTGCATATCTGAAGAGAGGAATAGGGATAGGACCTACCCGTGCAGCAGTGACACAAAGGAAGGACCCACCTCTCCTCCTGGCCCCGATCAAACCAAGTGACATGCTGATAGTAGACCTGATCTGGCATCACGCCCCACCACGACCAAAGAGACAACTAGGGGATTCTTCGATACTCAGTAGAGAAGACCATTCTCTCAAGCTGTTGTTGCTTGCATCTGTAGAGACTCACTTGGCCCAATAAGAGATGGGTTTGCAAAAAATGTCGAGGTGAGTTCAGCTGAACAAGTGGAGGCCGTAGCTTTAGTCGAAACCCTAGATTTTATATCTTCAAAGCTCACCCCGAATTCCCCAGAAAAAGAAATAGTACTTTTGTTTGATTGTCATATGCTGGTGGAAAGTGTTCTCTCCTCACCTACTTTAAGCTGGTCAATGCAGCCTCTCATGGACCGGGCCAAGCACAAACTGGAGATTATTTCGGGACTGACTTTTGGCCACTGTAGCCATAGTACCAATAGAGTAGCCGATTGGTTAGCTAAAACCCAACGTATGGGTTGTTTGCCTAGAAACTGGATTATTAACCCCCCCCCCCCATACTCTTTTTTATTTACTATGTACTGATGCACATGATGTATTTGTTCAAACCCTCAAATAGTAATGATATCCTGCTTATTTGTCAAAAAAAAAATAAAAAAGTTACCAACAAAGAACTAGGGAAATAAGGCGTTCATTAATTGTTTTTCACTCAAAATGTTTTTGAGACTTACCAATTTTTTCCAAATTTTACTGACACGAGTAAACAAATTAATTTTTTTTTGGAAATATTAGAACCTTGCATTCCTCTCACCTTTTGAAAACGAAACAATATTATCTCTCTCACCTTTTTACTTTAGCTGTCTTTAATCAGTTTCGAGTAGCCAACACAGATTTCTACGCTTGTCACTCACATTAACGCACGATTAAACTCGTTAATGAGTGAGTAGAATGCTTTTTACATGACCTTAAATTGTCTACCTTGACATGTCTAGCCCAAAGATAACGAAGTTCGATTGATTTTAAAGAATAAGGCATATTTGTTTTCTCGCTTGTCTCTTCTCGTCTTTTTTCAGAGACGTTGGACCAAAGAAAGTGGCAAAACTTCCCTGCCGGAGTTCGGTTCGACATGAGTCGACAGTGTTGCCATTACGGCTGAAAATTCATATTAATTTTATTATAATGTGTGTCATGTTTTGTTGGTTTTTAGCATCTTGATTATGATTCAAATTTTCGAATATTTAAATTAGGATGAAAACATGTTGGTTCATATCAATATAATAAAAGTATGTGTGTCGTGTTGTGTACTATCGAGATTTTCTCTTTGTAATTTATGTTTTATCTAGTGTTGTCTAAACAGATCGTACCATGAATTATTTTCTTTTTTAGAGACCATGCGTGGATATCTATAAGATTCATGAAATTTGATCGGTTTTTTCTTCTTTTTTTTGTCGAAAAAAATTTGTATTCATGGCTTAAAAGGGTAAATGAGAAATACATACATTTTTATGGTGAAGCAAATCGAAGCAAAGCAAAGGCTAGAACACTACAAAACAAGCCAAATCCAGAAAACAATGAGAATTAACAAAATACTGGCAGGGTTAAATACACACTCATTTTAAAAGAATGGATCTGTCAAGAAAAATAATTGATGGCAAATTATTGGATCTCATAACATCATCCATAATGAGCACATGCCACTCCAATAACTACGGTGTTGCCATTTGACTATGTGGGCCTAGGTTCAGTTTCCGCTACACTGTCACTATACAAAGACAACCAAAATAGGTTGAATAAACGCAGATCTAACCTTTGAAAGAGCAAACCTTCATAGTTTAGTAAGATGCTAGAGTTCTTACAATCATCATTGAAACTGGAGGTAGAGAACCTATACACAAACAGAGCATGAGAGTATCAAATTTCCGAAAACATTATTAAACTCCTAAATTCAAATTGGTATAGAAGAACTCCTAAGTCTAAAACTAGATTTAGAGCGTTCAAATTCTCAAATCTAGAACTAAATCAGGAGAGCATAGCTCCCAAATCTAAATCAGGAGAGAAAAAAGAGGAAAAGTACAAAAAAAAAAAAAACTCAAGAAAATCAAAACAGATAGAGGTGAGGATGAAACTAACTTAAACCCTCCCTATGATTGAAGGTTGAAGAAGACAATGAAAAGAGAAGAGAGGAAAAAACTTTTCGATTGCTAATCTTGAATTTAGGTTAATTGAATTTGACATTTGATTGGCTGAGTATGCATAAATTAAGTCTAGATAAAGTATCTCCCTTATGTATGAAACGATTCTCTCAAGCGATCACGTGCCGTCAATAAGGTTTTGTCTCGCGAAGTTGATTTCTATGTTTTTAATGTGAAAAGGAGGTAATTTGACGAGACCCATCTCCGCCATTTCCAAGACATCATTGTCCGACAAAGAACGTTTCCACCTGCACATGGTTTTGGGCGAATGATTGTGTGTCGATATCAGAAGGGAGTCCAGATTCAGCTAAGTACTGTAGAGGGATCAAATCCCCAAATGAGTAGATTCAATGCCCCAATACTTTCGGGTTGGAGGGAACATTCGAATCAAATCATGGGACTTCGACTCTTCTCCATATTATTACTGCTTTTGACTTCAAGTCGCTTGCACATTCGAATCAAATCGTGGGACTCGAGGACATCACCATGGGGATGTCTCGTCCAGCGTCTAAAAGAAACCTTTTGATTTAATTATGAAAACAGATCATTAGAAGGTTTTACTTTGAAATCACCTCTGTTGTCGATAACACATGTTATTCACGTGGACAAGCATTTCACGGATAGATAATATATGTGAGGTGTAGCAGTTTGGCTACGATAAATCAAGGGCCAAATAAATGATTTTCCATGTCACTTATTTACGAGGCTTATATATGCTTCATGTGGTGTAGGATTACTATTTTTAGATTAGTTTAATTGTAATTTACAATGATTGTAATTAAGTATAGTTCTCTTCCCAGCCTATATTGACCGCATTGCTCATGTTTCTCCGTCATAGTCTGTAGCTTCAATTTCTGTTCAAAACTCTTCTGCTACTCATTTATGAGAGAAAGACACCACCACCAAACTTCCCACCACCAAACAAGCGAAATCCTAAAATTTTAACGCAAATGGTCGATGAATGCACCCTTACGTGCTGGGAGAATTACAAAAAAAGTCATAAATCTATTATAATTATGCCAATTCAGTCCTAAAATTTTTTTTTTTTGCCAATTTAGTTGTAAACTTTTATAATTGTGCCAATTCAGTCCTTCCTGCCAAAATTGGCCGGCCGACGCTGATGTGGATGTCGGTCGAAGATAGCTGGCCGGCGAACAATTTTTTAATAATTTTTTAATTTTTTTTCGAATTTTTATATTTTTTACCTTCTTCTTATTCCTCTAGCCGGCCGGCGAGGCTAACCTCACCGGCCACTGAGCGAAGCCCCCGCAAGCCTTGTCCAACGACGGTGAGGCCGCCGTCACTAGATCTAGCAAGGCTCGATCTCACCATGGCCGTCGCTGGGCGAGGCTTGCCTTCGCCAATGGCCGGCAAGGTCAGCCTCGCCAACCCTCGCCTCTAGCCAGCGCCGGAGGAAGAAGAAGGCAAAAAAAAAATAATAATAATAATAAAATAATTAAAAAAAATAAATAAAATTCGGAAAAAAATTAAAAAAATTGTTCTTCGGCTAATTGTCTCCGGCCATTCAATTTTGGCCGGAATGACTGAATTGGCATAATTATAAAAGGTTTATGACTAAATTAACCAAAAAAAAAAATGGTTTATGATTAAATTAACAAAAAAAAAGGTTTATGACTAAATTGGCACAATTACAATAAATTGATGACTTTATTAGTAATTTTCCCTTTACGTGCCACCACGACTCAAACCCGTTAAGGCCGCAGCACTTCCATGCTATTCTAACACATTCCGGGGGTTATATTATGACTTGCCGCAATCAGCCGGAGTTAGTAAAAGTTGGCTACTAAACACCACACTATACGTCTGGTAAGATTTCGGTAAGATTCATGCACCGCCAGAACGCCACGTGCCTGATGCTCCTTCCGCATGCTGACATCATCACTGACATCATCAGTCAGGTCGGCATAGCCTCGTTAGTCTCTGGTCGTTCACTAACGTGACTAGATTGGTTCGATTACTTTTCCGACCAGTTAGACCCAGTCTTGGTCGGTTTTGGCGATCTTTGACTGGTTCCTAAGGTATTTTGGCATTATGCCGAGTCCACTTTTTACTTTATTTTCTCCATATATGCTCATTAGGTACTGTTTTCTTCAAATTTCTTGTCCAATTTATTGTGTTAAAATGGTAAAGTGCATATTATTGATAAATTAAAAGCTTCAATATTCATTTGCTATCATCTACAACCTAAGTACCCTATAGGGCTGAACATCTGACTCTCGGAAAAGAAGTCCACATGCAAGTCCATCATTCATTACGGCTACCAAAAATGCTTCTCCAAATGGATTGACTCCTACTCTCTCCTTAAAAGATCCGCGATTCATCATTTGAGAATCTAGTACTACTGGCTCATATGTCCCATCAACTATACCGCTTCAAGTACTTCTAATGTGTAGTTTTTTGCTTTTCCTGCCACAATTTTATGATTTCAAAATCTAATTTGCTTCACTCAAAATCATTCATTACATGTACCTACTGTTCACACAACTGATGATTCCCGAACAAGAGTCAGCCATAAAGAAAATATTTCGATATCCACATTATCCTTACCAAATACGTTTATGGCTCCCAAACTCTCCCAAATTTAATTTCAATAGGATAATTGCATGAGCTTAGTTTTGATGTTCACTTTTCTCCTCATGGTTGTCATGCGCATGGATGGGGACTATGAACACCTATTCGAGCTCATTTCCTTGAATATTCTCAACATTTTTTTGTTGGGTGTGCTGCCATGATGTCAACTCAAACATAACATTCTCGATTAGGTCATGCATCTTCCTCTAAATTAAGATCTCTAATTTTTAAATGGTTATTTAGATTCTAGTGATAATAAACATTTTGATAACCCACCTTGTTAGTTGGGAAACATCATGGCTTGTCATTAATCTAATTTTGATCTTGCTGAAATTTGGGGACCTTCTTCAACCCCACCAAAGAATTATAATCTTCTTCAAGTCTTTGGTAGTGCTTCTGCCAAAAAAAAAAAAAAAAGTCTTTGGTAGTGCTTATTATTATACTATTCTTTCACATGATCACACAAAGTTAGAATCTTGTGCCCATTTACATTGCTTCCTTGGGTATGGCTTTGAGTGCAAAGTGGATAGATATAGAGATCCTATTTCTTACCGTCTTCGTATGTCTTGTCACGTTACCTCTTGGGAACATGGGATGTTCTTATCTCCTCATCCATTCGAATCCCTTCAACCCTTCTAGTCATCGGGTCTTGTTCCTTCTTCACCAACACTTTAGTGGATTTAATCCCAAAAGCTCCCACACTTCCATCCACTTGTAAATCTTCCTCTCAGAACTTTCTTCTTCTTCTAATTATGATGCAAGTCCTTTTGTAGATACCACCTCAACAACTTTTAGCATGCCTACTCCATCTACTAATTCTCTACTAGCCAACATTCCATCAACCTCTATCCAGTGTTCCATAAGAGTAAGTCGATCTTCTATTAGACTTCAGGATTACCATTGCTTCTCTTTCCAAACCTTGCACATATAGAAAAGCTAGTACGAATCATGTTTAGCACCTAGCAATGGCAAAAAAGGTGAAAGCCTTTTGACAAATATCACGTTGATTTGCCTTTAGATAAGTCCCTTGTAGGTTGTAAATGGGTCTATAAAATTAAGATAAAGATAGATGATACAATAGACCATTACAAGACTCAGTTAGTGGCGAAAGGCCATTACATAGGAATATGAAATTGACTATGAAGAGACTTTTACTCTTGTTTCGCGTCTTCCTTTTGTCTGTGATCTTTTTGTTATTGCCTTGTTTAAGCACCAAATTTTATTTAAATGGATATTAAAAATGCATTCCTACATGACAATCTCGCTCAGGAAGTTTACATGATGCCTTCTCCTAGATATACTTATCATTCCAATAAAGTGTGTAGAGTTTGTCTAGCATTATATGGCTTGAAACAAGATCCTCGGGCATGGTACTCTAGGTTTAGCTCAATCATGGAATATCTTGACTTCCAATCTAGTCCCTACACCATGGTCCTTTTGTTCGAAGTGCATTTCATGGGTATATTATGCTACTCTTACATTTGAACAACATGATTATTATTGGTGATGATCATGCTAGCATTTCAAAACTCTAGCAAAATAGTTTGAAATGAAATATCTTGAGCAACTCAGCTACCTTTTAGACTTGGAGGGTAATTCAAATTCCTCTAATTATTATCTTTCTGAATCAATGCCAAATTTGATGACAAAGATGAGACTCCTCTTCGAATTCTACACTATTGATAGCTAGTCGACAGTCTTATATATCTTACTATTATATGACTCAACACCACCTTTGTTGTTCTTATTATCAATTATATATCACCAAGCCCCATATGACTTATTTTATTGTAGTCCTACAAAATCTTGCTTACGTCAAGGGGACATTATTTCATGGCCTTTACTTTTTGCTTAGTCACCCTTGGAATTGACAACTTATTTTGATGATGACTAGGTTGGTGACTCATAATCATTGCTCTACTATGGTCTACTATTTCTTCTAAGGCAATTTATTTATTTCATTGCGTAGGAAGAAATATACTATTGCCACTTCATCTATTACAAAAGTAGAATGTTGAACTCTTATCGATATGACATCAAATATACTATGGTTGCAATGACTACTAAAAAAAAAAATGAGAGTGCATCATTATCAAAAAATTCTCTAAAAAATCCTAAATTTATTGTACTTTTCCCAATTTAGTTCAAATCTTTAAATGTACTAATTGAATCTAAGCAATTTCGTGTTTGGTCAATTGTATCCATCTAGCCAATTTTAATCAGAGTTCCTTAATGTCAACACCGGTCGTCCTATGTGCACAACCTATGCAAACATGAACAATTTTTATAATGTTTTAATATGTTTTAATTTTTTTGAATTTTTATTTTTTTATTTTCTTTGCTTTTATTTTTTTTTCAAACTCTATTGATGAGGTTGTTGGCTAACCATAATCAATCACAAGCCAAGGTGAACAACCCTTGCCAACCACATGTAAGTGTGTCGTGACCCTTGCTAGGATTACTCTTGCCCAAATCTAGACAAGGGCCGATACCCTTGCCTATTGACCAACTAAGGCTGTGATGCTCTTGCCGGCCTACTAAAGTTATTAAAAAAAATTAAAATAAGAATGACAATAAAAAAATCCAAAAAATTTAAAATATTATTAAAAACTGTTCACATCAATATTGGCCATGCCACGTAAGACCATCAGTGTCTATATCAATAATTTCCAACTAAAATTAGCTAGATAGACTCAATTGAGAAAGCATGAAAAGGTTTAAAACTCAATTAACATGATTAAAAAATTTAAGATAAAATTGGTGAAAATGCAAGAATTTATCTTCTTCTTTGACAATCAAAGTGCCATCCAAATAGCATACAACGATGTTTTTCATGAATGCACCAAGTAGACTGTTATTTCATCCAATATTACGTTCTTCATATCACTATTTGGCTTGTCTTCACTTCAATTTTTGAACAAAATGCTGATATCTTAACCAAAACACATTCATTTGTGTATATTCTAGATCTTTTCTTCAAGTTGCCTTGAGTTTGAATGGGGATCTTATATACATTTGGTTACTATGTAGGATTACTATTTCTGAGATTGGGCTAATTTTAGTTTACAAAAATTATAATTAAGTCTGTCTTTTTTAGATATTTTCCCAAACTCAAGTCGACTTTTTTCAAGTCATCTTGAGTTTGCATGGGGACCTTAGATATATATATTCGATTATTGTGTAGGATTACCATTTCTGAGATTAGGCTAATTATAGCTTTCAATAATTATAATTAAGTATAATTGTCTTCTCACCCTATTTATATGGGGCTTGTACTCTTCATTAGGATTTATACAGAATATTACATTTCTCTCTCATCTTAATTCTTTTTATTTTGTTGATCATATCTCTAACTCTCATCTCCCTCTTGAACTTTTGTTTTGCCTTTTTGTAGATCTTAGGCATCGACCCCACACCTATGATACTAGCATCCCCGTCCCCCTCCTCCCCACTTTCTCTACCAATGGGCCGTTTGCCCAGTTCTTATCACAATTTTGAACTATATAAACGTACTGTCTTTTTATTATATTTAACTATTTTTATCATCTATGGCGTTGGAATTATTTACACACAGTGTTGTTGTGACCTAACAAATGAGTGTTTAATTAGCTTGTATCAACATCAAAAAGGGCGCTAAAACTCTTATCATTGCGACTTAGATTGAAAATGATAGGCTCAAGTTTCCTTTTTGCTTATGTGTTTGTCTAAGGAAAGAAGACTAAAGTCCCTATTAACCCCCTCCGCTGAATTTGTATAGTTGCTTGTCATGCTGGTTCTACATCACTTGTACAATTGTCAATTGAATGTACTTATTTCCATAAGTATTATTTTATTAAGATCGATACTCTCCAAAAGCCTTCATGTCATATTGAACACTCCAATGCATATTCAACACTATTCGACACTTTTCAACACTCTCCAATACTCAGTCAACACATGTCGGAAAATCTAATACTTAGTCAACTCTTCCGACACTCTCCAACACATGAGTCAAAATTTCCAACATGTAAGTTTCAAAATTCCAACACGTGATTTTAATATGCACATGGTCAATTTTTTTTAAAAAAAAAATCAATAAATGAAGGGATTAAAATATAAATATGTAAGAAAATGAAAAATAATAAAAATAATAAAGAGGATGGAAGAAAAGTCTAATATTCTCTTCTCGCCTAACTTTTACTTCCTACAATACACAAATCACCCCAAAAGTTGATTTTTTTTATCTTCTCTTCTAACACGCTTTAACACACAAGTCCAAAATGTGGATTGCTTTTTTTTTTCCCTCAAAGTTTTTATGGATTATTAGAGTGTAGTTGAATTTATCAAATTGAAAAAATAAATGATATTAACAAATTGTGAATTGATATTTTAATGAAAATTTATTCTAGGCTCTTTTATTATTATTTATTTATTTGTGAATTTGAATCAAATTAATTTGATTAAAATAATCATAAAAATGATAATTGATCATGCATATATAAAATTATATATTTAATATACAACATGTCCCAACGTATTAAAATTCTTTATTTTTTGAGAAAAGACTTATCGGCGTGTCATATCATGTTATATCGATATCGATGCTACTTAGGTTTCATCTAATTCAAACCCCAACAATCCCCTTCCCTCTCGGTTCTTTTCACACCTCACGTGAAGTCCATCCAGACAGTGTATATAAACCAAACCCAAACATGTCTCCACCGAAACACTTCAAAACACACCTCTACTTCCTCTGCTTTATTTACCTCTCTCTGCTTGCTCATCTCTAATAACCCTCTTGAGATTTCTCTTTCCTTTTCCTTACAGAGAGAGGACCACAGAAAATGCCCAAAGCGTGCGCGACAAAGAAGAGCTTGAAGAACAATTCGAAAGGGAGGCTGCCTCCGAAGAGAGGACAGGTCAAAGTTGGGATCTTCAGGTGGGTTGCGAAGAAAGTGGCCAATATAGCATCGATGGCAGGGGCCGGTAGGAAGAGAAGCTGCATCGTGGACAAGCCGGCCTTGGCGACACCCCATAAATGTACGATTCAACCCTGCAATTGTCCCAGAGAATTTGATGAGGCAGACGGAGAGAATAAAAATAAATGATGATTGTTTGTGCTCTCGAGGAAAAAGATGATCATGTACTAGTAATTTACGATGACTATATGTCAGTGGATGATAGATGCTTAATGTCTCTGATACAAGCACAGAGAAAGGGAACAAAATGTAGGTTTACTTCATGACCGTTCTTGGGTATCTCTATCAATCAATATATATTCACAAAGGAAGGTAATTTGCATTTCTAGCATTTACCTCTCTTTTTTTTTTTTTTCCACTTCGTTTTCCTTTTGTTGTTGCAATAATTAATTCTTGTTTCTTGATTTATTTGATTTGAATGCCCTTTTCCGTTGCCTACTTCTTCTTCTTCTTTTTTATGTCTTTGTTTTCTGGGGCCAAAACCTACTTCCTGCTTGATGAGTGTGAAGACTATGGAATTTTTGTCCCATGAGATGAAAAATGGGATAAAGATATCGCATGTATCATAATTTTTGTGCGGCTCTCACTTAAGTGCTTTAACTTTTAAAAAATGTTCATTTGAGTATTATAAATTTTCAATCGATCACTTTAGTGTCCTCACTTTTAAATAAATGTTCCATATCAAATTCCGGGCACTTATAGTAAGCGTTTTTAAATGTTGGGGCTCTCAAATGATCAATTGGAAAGTTTTGGCATTTATCCAAGCATCATACAAAAATTGACACTTATGATATCATTTCTAATAAAAAAGTTTTAAAAAAATCATGTAGATCTACTTCATTTACAAACATATTCTCCATCAAAGTAACGTAGGCTATATCTGCTCCCGATGTCGAAATAAGTAACCTAATAACCGCGATATACTTCAACAAATTGTGACCGAAAAGTTTCCCTTTCCCTTTTTGCTGAGGAAAAAAAAAACAGGGAATCGCATCATGGATCACGCATGCTGTGATGTGTTATTTTTACTTTCATTAATCGCGTTTCAGAAGAGTTCGGGGAGGAGCACTTGTCACTTTCATGTCATTTCCTTCTAGTAAAACAAAATCTCATATGTAGAATTTCCAATTCCCACTCGCGTTTCTCGACTAACTTTCAAGGAGGGACAAAAGGCCGATGAGAAAAGGCCCGCGTTATTTTCACCCTTTTGTTGACTATTAAAATCCATGGCCATGATTGGGGGTAGGGACCAATGTGTGAGATAAAAGATTTTTCTTCTTTTTCAAAAGATTTCCCTAGTGAATAACTAAATAAAATAGATGGGAGATAGAAGAAAGAAATGCTCTGCCAAAAAGCAAGGCAAAAACTTAAGAATGAGTGAAAAGCGTAGAACAAACTAAAAAGAATTCCCTTATTACATTAAATTAACTATGTTATCCCTTGCAAGTCCATTATTAATTAAAGATAATTTCTTACCCTTTTTTTCCTTTCTTTTTCTTTTGTTTCAATTTTACAGAGACGAAACTATTCACATTTATTAAGGTTAAATGTGAGGCCCACTCTTGATTTAAGATTTCTTGCCTTCTTTTATGCTTTTCTGAAATTCTCCTTTCTTTCTCCATTTGGAACAAAATAAGGTAGTTTGTTTAGCATAGAGCTAACTAATTATTATGTTAATGAGTTGTATATTATCTTTTTGGTACTAGGAAACTATTATTTCAAAAGTAAATTAAACACAAGTAAGAATATAAAGAATTATCTATTGATTTTAGTACCCATTTTATTTAATTATAACTTTAATATGTGTCATTAGTTTGTAATCTGTATATCTTATCTACTAGACTTTCATTTTATTAAGTGAATCTAATAGTCTTAACATTTAGTTATTCTCCAAGCCATCATTGCATGATGTTTTAAAAGATACTTTCAAATATATATATATAACAAAGTTAAGTACATAAAAAATTCTAAACATCCATTATTATCATGCAAACGAAAAATAAAATGGTCCCTATAACACTATTACATACTATCTTTATCTTGATTACATGGTATTATTAGCTGTTGACAAGAAATTATGACAATTCTAATGGCATTCTAAGACAAGCCATTTGAAAGCATATTTTTTGTCAATTTTAAATGCATCCGAATTTTCATAGAACCATCAATTATCCTCAAAATACAAATTTATTGTAACAATAACAATTAGCATATTCAACTCAACAAAAGATATTGTTTGTTCAGCTAATTGGCTCCCCAAAAATAGGTTACTCTTTTGAAAAAAAAATTATTATCTAAATCAAACAATAGAATTTTTAATTACATTAATAAGAGAGACATTGTTAACTTAAAACAATATATATCAAGAATAATTTTCAATGTTTTGAAGCTTCAAATGAATGTGTCGACATAATTGATTGCTATTCTCTATTCGCAATTTCATCATCAATAGATACACTTAAGCAATTTGAATCATTTCCAATATTGTCTTCCATGGTGACTACACTATAGAAAACAATACAATAGAAGATGAACAAATTGTGTATAATACATTCATCACCACAATATTCAATTTTTGATTAATTTCTCATAAATTTGTACCACAAAATCAAAGTCAACAATCATAAGAATTATTTGTGGAAAAAAAAGTTAATAATTGGAAGAATAAGTTTAGAAGAAGACAAACGTGAAGGAAATGTTAAAAAGTAATTGGTCTGGAGGAAGAAGTTAAGGTGAAAAAAGTCATTTAAAAGGGATGCTGTTAGTTTTGTCTTTTTATAAATTTGAAACAAAAGAAGAAGAAAATAAGATAATAAATAATAGTAAGTTGAGAATGTGACCCACAAAGGACAATGAAGTCAATTTGATGTGATAATGGAGTTTCATGAACCAATAATAGGGTAGAAATAGCACGATCAAAAAAAAAAAAAAAAAAGCCGGGAACATGCACTTTTTTTCACTTCTTTAAAGTACAAGACAGTTGATAACCTAATATCCTAAAAAAGCCTTCAACTTTAGGTCCAATTTCAATTTCACACTAAAATTTTTTTATCCCATAAAAAATCTCTAACTTTAAGTCTAGTCCCAATTCAACTCTAAAACTTTTCATCCTATAAAAAATCTATAACTTTAAGTCCAATCCCAATTTGACCCCATTAAAAAGCCCAACCAATCTCAATTCTACCCTAAACTTTTTGTTATTGTCTTATAAAGAACCACCAATTTTTTTTTTTTTTTTGAGTCCCAAATTTTTCTTCAATAACTCTCCTTCCAAAAAAAAAAAAAAAAAAAAAAAAGATTGACAATTAAGAGATAAAAAAAAAAAAAAAAAACTCTCTAGTGAGATGTTTAAACATCCCAAGCCAAATGTCTTGAGTGTGAGCTTTCCAGCAGCAAGAGATAGAAGACTCTCAAGCATGAGAGATTGAAGACAAAGCACAAAATCAAAGATTGTTGGGCGAGATGGAAAGAAACTCTCTTAGAAGTAAGAGTGATTGAAGAAAGCCAACTCCAATTGCTCAATAACGCATCGTTTTCTTTGATATGAAATGAGAGCAATGACGTGAAAATGTCATGTCACTTAGGGTGATTTTCAGACAAAGGTTAATGAGGGTAGATATGAGATTCAAGTAAAAGTTGGCAATCTTTTATGAGACCAAAAAAAAAAAAAAGTTCAAGGTAGAATTGAGACTAGACCTAAAGTTGGTGATTTTTTATAAAATAAAAAAAAAAATTAGGGTACAATTGGGACTAAAGCACAAGCTTTAGATTTTTTATTAGATAAAAAAAATTATGATGGAATTGGGACTATAGCTAAAATTAGGATTTTTTAGGGTATTAGGCCGACACACACATAAAGCCAATCCAAGCTAAATTGAGAGAGGCGTGGCTTTATACTAAGGGCCGAAGCAAGGAGTTGCTAGGTGAGAATTGACCCTCATTTGGGACATGGTAAAATTGTTTTTGTAGTTAAGTATAACAATAGAAAGAAAAACTTCTCTTTGAAGTCGTATCAAAATTAAAACAGGCTTTTGCCCGTAATAGATCACTTACATGTAAATCCTAAAATCACAAATCCGCAAAAAAAAAAAAAAAAAAAAAAAAAAAAAAAACTTGTTTTCATATATTAACATAATTGAGAGTGTTGGTGTTAAATTAGAGAAGCATGTGGGTCTACCTTGCCCCATAAATTAATCAAAAGTTCCTATTTTATATTTCACTTTTTTTCTTTTTTTCTTTTTTTTCCTTTTTTTTTTTTTTGTAATGAGATCAAATAAAGCTCTATGTACCTATGTTCTTGAACACATTTGTTTAATGACTACAACAAACTAAGGAAGGAAATAGGCCAACTATAATTTTATAGGGACAAAAACCCACTAGATACCAAATAAAGAAAATAGTCGATACTTTCTCAAACTAGTAGACTCATGCACATCTATCCAAAGATGACTTTTGTATTATAAAAAACTCATAACTGGTTTATCCTTACCATAATCCCAAACCAGTACACTAATGTCACATTCACTCCAAATTAATTTTCGTGTCACATTCACTCAACAACTTGTACACTTGTGTCATATTTACCTCAAACTAAATGTGACACAAGATGTGGCACGGGTGTACCGGTTTTGTGTAAACGTGACACAGGTACTAGTTTGGAGTAAATGTGATATAAGTGTATTAATTTGAGATTTTTTATGATATAAAAATTAATTTTGAGTAAATATGGTACATATGTATCAGGTTGAGATTTTTTTATGACATTAAACTTATAGAAAATGCATCTATTCATTTTTTGTGCTTTTCTTCCTTAGAGAGGAACAACAACTGGGGTCAAGTCGCTGACAATTTTTCCCACTTCCCCACGATTAATTTGGCTAAGTTTTGGTAGACATCAGTTTGACTGATATATAGTTTTAATTAAGGCTTGGAAAATTTCATGACTTCAACTCTCGCTGATGCTTTAGTTTGTTCAATCATCCTAGATGAAAGAATCAAAACCCTTCGAATATATGCTCTAGTCTTTCTTAAAGATCTTCCTAGTTATAACTAGTTTAAAACTGTGGTTACTAACGGTCGTCCAATGCGTAATTCTATATCAGTCTGTTGTACATTGACATTGGTTCATCAATTGTTCGTGGATCGAATAGAAATCCATCAATATGAGCTGAACACGATTGGAATCCACCTAACATAATGAGAATTGTTGAAGTCACCGAGTAGACTCTATTGGTTTTTCTAATTAGACAAGTAGCAAGGGCTTTCGATAGACAGGTACCTTAATAAGTGTAAGTTATGAATTAAGTAAAGATTTTTACGTGGACCGACTTCTTTTGCTCTCCTTTCTGTTTCTTGGGATGATTGGTCAAATAATTTTAAACCAACAATATGGTGGCTAATTCAATATTTAACTTTTCAATTGTGCTAATTTAGTCATAAACGTTTTGATAATTTGCCAATGTTGCCTTTTTAGCCAAAATTTGGTTGGAAAGTATTGCCATAGACACCAACTATCCTATGTAACACGACCATTACTAACGTGGATAATTTTTATATTTTTTTTTTAGAGCTTTTCCTTTCTTTTTTCTCTTTTTTAACAACTAAGGGCTGGTGAGGGGTTGTTGGCCACTGGATGAGGCTCAATGACCCTTGCTAACCAACGACCCTTGCTAGCCACTAGGCGAGGGCTTGTGAGCCCTCATAGGCTATAGGTGAGGGCCACAATTCTCACTCAATGGCTAGTAGGCCCCCACCAACCTTAATAGTAAAAAAAAAAAAAAAAAATATAAATTATAAAAAATTTAGAAAATTATAAAAAAAATATCAATATTGGTCATGCCACGTAGAACGACATAAGTCCACTTCATTGATTTCTCACCAAACTTAGCTGAAATGATTACATTGGCAAATCATTGAAAGATTTATGACTAACCTAATATAATTGAAAGGTTTAAGACTAAATTTTTTAAATAATTTTCTCATGTTTCTCTCTTTTGTTCTCTCTTTTTCTGCTACCTTGGTTTCTCTGTTGATTCTACAATCTTGAATCTAATAAAATGTACGCGATTCCATTGGCCAACACAATTTTCTCATGTTTCTCTCTTTTATTCTCTCTTTTTCCACTATCACGCTTTCTCTGTCGATTCTACAGTCTTGAATCTAACATAATTTATGTGATTCCATCGGCCAACACTAATCATCTGTCAGTTTCATGTTGAAATCATTATATTTGTAACCCCGCTTTAGGAAAAGAAAATCATGGGGGGATGATAGCAAGTTGTGGGTCGCTCCAACTAAAGGTGATTGGTTCCCGAATGGTTCAATTCCCATTCAAGAACCAAGAAGCAAACCAGAGGCCAGTTCCCAGTTTTTCGAATCGAGAACCGAACTGGTGCATCTTAGAACTAGACCGGAACGATCCGATTCAATTGTCAAGTGGGCCAATGGAACCAATAGATAAAAACATAAAATTGCAGTTTTCCTTGGAAAACTTTTTGATGAACTAGCTTTAGCTGTAAGAATACCTAAATCTGATTGAATCCTTTCGTCAATGGATCATTTTGTACTTGTGCTTGTTGATCGTGTATATGTCTTTCCCCTCATTTCTTGCTGAGGGTTTGTTGTTTGGAAATTCTGGCCCGTCGTCCCACCCGCATTTTGAGGCGAAGTGCCTAATGCATCTGCGCATGTTTGAATAAATAATATTCAGTTTATTTGTTTAAAGTTGCCCAGTTCACCCAAAAAAAAAAAAAAAGTGAACGAGGGTTTATCTTGTGAAGAAAGGATTAGGACCTTTTAGCTTTCAAATTTTTTTTAAGAAATTAAAAAATAATGATAAAATAAAATAAAATTGATCTAGTCTGAGTTATTCAAGTGAGCAATTCCACACATGAAACTGGAAACCGAACCAAAAAACCACTAATTCTAATTTTTTTGGATTGGAAATTGCCCAAAATCAATCGGTTCCAATCAAGATAGTTCTTTTTGCTCAGCTTTAGCCCCAACTATAAATGGAATCGCTGAATTAGTTGTCTAGATAAACTTCCAATATGACTTTAAAATATTTGTTGTAGGGGTGAGTCGAAGGAATGCCACGATAACTCTTTTTCACCCCTTAAGGCAATAAAGGGAGTGAGTGACCCATGAGCAAGCGATTTATGTACCTTTATTTATGGATCTGATATAAGTATGTCTTGAAGGTTTTGGCTGATGCACAAATGTTCTTTTTTAGAACTGAGGCTGCTAAGAAAAGGCGGTGGCGATATGCAGTACCGTTGACCTAGTGAAGACGTTGCTTCTAAGCCTAATTATACTATAAAAACTTATTTCAATGAAGACGATATTGGATCAATAAATGGATTTGAGGATAGGAGCAGTAGAATGTTATTTCTCTTTATAAAGCATCTAAAAACTGTTGTGAGCGGAAAAGGAAATAATCGAATTCCAACCTTTCACTTCCATAATTTAAGACGATTTGATGGTATTCTATTAATCAAATATTTCATATAAAGGCCCACGTATCGTATTAAACTAATGTTCAGGAACCATCTACTTTATAAGCTATCAGTCTATGATGGTAAAAAACTCCTCTTCACTTTCAAAGATTCTTTAAATTTGCTTCCTTGTAGCCTGTCATCATTAGCCAAAACTTTATGTCCGGACTCTGGGTGGGTTGCTTTTATTCGTTCAGCCAGTTCCATCCCTTGAGAGAGAAATTCCTAATCTTTGCGAGCCATTTCCGGGCCTTCTCGCTAGGAGTTCTATTACATTCCGTCCACTCTCCGTAAGAGATGGTACTCTTTTTTTACAGTGAAATTATTCTAGGCATGCTCCCTCTTTTTTTAGTCTAGGCAAGAAAGCGGAAAATTTCAAAGAAAAGAGAAGTCAAATGGGAAAAGTGCCCCCTATTTGATTCAGGCAGTCGTCTGAAAGTGCTCACTGGGCTTCAGAACCCATATGCTTTACACAGGGAATTCGGCTGCGCTTTGGAGGGAAGAATCTCATTTACGCATTCACCCGGGGAGAGGTAGCTTGAAGGGGGTTTTATTCTTATCAAAGGCTCCATATAAAGGGTCTAAGCATAGGTAATGCTAGGGGAACAGCAGCGCCTAGTTATCCAATAAGGCTAAGACGTGGATGCATTCTAGGGCGCGAACCTTTTCTTTGAATTTATTTAAACTAGAATGACATAAGATGCTTGACCAAAGCAATGGTTAGTGGAATATAACAGTAAATAGTGATTATCAAAAGTGACAATTCATTATAATCGTTTAATATGAATACAGGTGAAACATGAATAGACCCTAAAACCTACGACGGCATAGTTTTTAGGTTTCATAAAATGCATGATCAGTTCCAAGTTCCAAAAATATGGAAACCAGTTCAATGAGTGGGTTTCAAAGTCAAAGTGAAACCTAGATCGATCATAAAGCTACTTCCTAAAGCTAACATGGCCGTCGAACCATGCTGAAATATGATGCGGCCTCTATGGACAAGCTATTGTGGAGAGATTTGCCTACATGAAATTGCATAAATATTCATTTCGGTCCACCTCATTTCCCATTATGGGGTTACCACGGCATCATACGCCAACATTGTTCGACAACTGCGCAGCTTGAATTGATCGGAATTGTTATGGTCTTCATTCGAAAACTAATCTAAGTTAAAGGGTCTGATAGAAAAGATAAAATATTCATGGACATAATTGAAAAGGTTGGGAGTTTAGAGCAGAGAAGTAGAGTTTTACCAACGAGCAAATGATTGATATTTGTAAGGATCATATTTCGCATCCTTTTTTCTCCATTTAGTTACACTTTATCTCGCATTTTTTTAAGTGATTACAATTTACATTCTCATTCTATGTTTTCGAGCAGGACCTCTTCAGATTCTGCCTTTGTACTTGATGTGCTAGGTTCCTCTTCTGCTAAATTGTCTCCAGCCTGCAATTCAACAAACGCAAAGGTAAGAAGCAAAGATAGAGAACCATAGAACTCGACAGATTAACAAGCGCAAGCATGGTTATTTTTTAGCTGTCCTCTACCCGTCAAACGCCACTCTCTTCAAACGAATACCAAAAGGTAATGATTTACCACTTCCATGATCAATATATTGTCATAGGATCGTTCAAGTTAAGCAGACAAAAGTTCGGTAAATCTGAGCAAGAGACCATTTGGATACTGATGCTGCCTAGCCAGGTACAATCTACAATTTACTGGAATACTCCTAAGTTACCAAATCTTTGCAAGGCAATTCGTGCACAAGTCAACAACGGGTATTGCTCCGAAGAGGCTAGAAGTACAACGGAATCACAACACAAGAACAAATTACATACCAACTGGCACTTTTGGCTAAACTGACAGCAATCTTGAATAGAAAATCATTTAACTCCTCTCTGGCCTTCTCTTCCTCCTCCTCCTGATCCCCACATGGGCGTCTTTGAAAGGGGAAAACAAAAGAAACAGCAAATCTTGCCTATCCTCCACCTTTATCGTTCCATTACATCCAAAACACTAAACACCTTATATTCTCAACATGAATAGTGAAAAGAGCAAACCCAAGAGCTCTCTCATTTGTAATTTCCACAAAAACAATTGAAACCGATTGCTCTATAGCCATTTCGCAAGTCACCGTTTGTTATACGAGCTGATGAGAAACAAATGACCTTGGCGGAGATTTTCAATTGGTCAGGTTTTGGCTGGACCAATTGCTGGAGAGATTCGATGCACTTCTCAACCTTCTCGCCGTTGCTTCTGTTTCAAATGCATAATCATCTAGATCATAAAAAGAAACCAGCCATCAAAACATGTACTTAAAATAACAGATGGCTTTTGATTTATTGATCTATCATTATGCTTACAATGATCTCAGACGATATGTTCTGCAAATTCTTGACCGCTTGCTCTCAAGAAATCAAATAGGCATAATCAATAAGGTAGGCACAAGGTCTCTCCTGCAAAAGAATTTTTTGTTGTCTTATGCTCATTGCTCTTTTAGAGAAATTCAGATGAGAACTTGTGACTGTATTATGGACTTAATTATTCCTTCTAAAAATATCAGGAACATACCATTAACCAGTACTGCTTATTGAAGAGCAAGTTGTCTTCGCCCGTAGCAAACTGTACAAACTACCAGATCAAGAACTGACAAAAGCACTGTTATAAAGAGTGCAGACCCCATCATTAGAAGTTCTGAAATACTAGACTTCTGCAAATACAAGCGCTAAAGAAATAAACAAGGAGAAAAAAAAGTATACAGCCTTTGCTAGTGAGATACTAGACTTCATTCCTTCAGATTAAACAAAAAAAAATATTAGGAACAAAAATCAAAAAAGTCCACTTTCATGATGGAAATTGAAGATATGAGAAAAAGTGGAAGCAACATTCGAAGGATCTTGTTCTCAAAAGATCAGCAAGCCCTAATCCATTATTAACCCCAAAAAATGGCAAACCATTTGGAGGAGGAGAATCTGCCATCATCTTGGCAGTCAACATCCATATTATATAATCCATGTGTTGAATATTGAATTATTTGAATTATGATATGATATCCCCCAATAAATGCTATATTATGTTAATGATTTCATTCTACAGGTTGGCAACATTTAACAATATATAAAACTTACTAATTCATTTAGTTCAAATAGAGAAAACGAATTTACAAGTTTATTTATATTTGGAAAACAAAGATGGTCGAAAGTTTTTATGAGTAAAAGTTGAACTTGCTAATAGTTTTGTGGCTTTGCAACATATGGTAATTTGTGCTTCCCGCATCAACAATAACATTGTTAAATCATTTATGATACAAAAATACTTTGGACAAAATACTTTTCAAAATACATTAAAAAGAAGTCTCCCCTTATCACCTAATATTTCCTCCATTTAGGTAAAATGGCTTTTTTAAACTTGAGTTATGATTTGCATATACCATAATACTATTGATATAGTATTTTTATTTTGAGAAACTGATTGAAAGTAACGCTCAAATTTGATACGAATGATGCAAATAAAAGTTATAGAAAATTAACAGTAGTGCAAATGCTAAATCGGCATAGTTCCCTCTTCATATATAGTTACCTGATGTCATGGAAGGTCCTACTCCTATTTCAGCTCTTTTACATGTTGCTCCAATGTCAGTAGTGGGCATTTTCTTGTAGCTCAACTTCTTCCTCTTTTTATAATCATATCTCGTCTGATGAATTTCTTATATTTAATAGGCATAGTAATGATATTATTAGAAGCTACTTTAGCTCTTATTCAAAAAGATATCAAAAGAGGTTTAGCTTATTCTACAAAGTCTCAATTGAGTTATATGCTAGTATGGAATCTTATCAAGCTGCTTAGAAATACTAATCAGTAGGTAGGACAACAATTAATACGAGTAAGCAAGAAAAACTTTTCTAACTTCCGATATATTTATATTGTATAAGTCTAAGATGAGATAGAGACTTTGTATGTGGAGTTCATCTATATGAAATTGAATTTGGCTTGTTTTCATTGTCATTACTTCATGTGAAAGAGTGGAGACTGATGGTTTATGATATCTTTTCCTATTAATACCATCTTATTATGCCAAGGCAACATTAAATTCCATAAGAATTCATGGTAAATTAATTCATGTAATTGCTCTAAGGAAAGTTGATAAGTAGTTGACCATGGAAAGTGAAAGTCAATCCTTTTAAATGGGCTTTAACTTAAATGGCTGTTTCATTATTAAGTGTTTAACCTGTTTAGATAAATTTATCCTGGATAAGATCATGTTTTAAGAGATATTTCGAGACTTGTTCTACATCAAAATCCACTTATAAATTCTTATTGGTGATTACAACAAATAAATTTTGAGAGAAAAATCATCCTATTTTTTTAGGGTGGCACTATTTCCACACCATTTTTGGCTAAAACACAATTTTTTACGTAATTAAACTTACCAAATTACATTCAATCATATGACAATGATTCAATATTTACAATTAACGTTGCCCCTTTCTCAACGTAGCTAATTTACTTAATATCATATGTTGACGGCTGACTTTTTTGCTGACAAATTAATATGCATTTCTTGTAAGTATAAAAAAAAAAAAAATAAAAAGAGAGAAATAATAGTAAAAAAACAAATATGTGAACAAATAAAAGAAAAGGCAGACCAATTTGCCGCCCATCATTTGGGCCCTGAAATTTTCGGTCCACGAGTGAACCCCGCTCGAGCCCCGACTCATCCACCCACTCGAGCAGCCCGCCAGTCCAATTTGCCGACTCTCCCAACATTAAATTTCATCACGAGTTCATTGATTTATTAAAGATATTGTCAATTTTGATTGTTGGAAATTCTCAAACCATACAGTTCTTTTTCTTTTTCCAAAAACCTTACTGTTCAAGAAATACATTCGTATAGATCCCTCGGCAAAGGGAAAAACTAAAGTTTCCATTTGAATTTTGTTGTATCTTTTGGTCACGACCTATTTGAATTTGAAATATCTTATTTTTGTTATTCAACTGAGTAACTACACAACTTAATGGAAAAAACATACATATCCAACGGCCACACAAAACAGCTCAACATTCTTCGGAAAACGCCCAGATATAACAATGAAGGACGAGAATGTAAACGCAAGATAAAGCAGCATACTAGAATCACCAGTTCACTTCATATAGGAATAACAGAACACGCAGGTGTCTTTGAAGCCACAGAGAAATGAAAAACGAAAGAAAACACATACAAACCCAACAACATCAACAGCCAATAGAGATCATGGCGCAGACACCCTCTAATACTCGTCACCCTCATCATCCTCGCCCTCAGCCAACTCTGCACCAACCTCCTCATAATCCTTCTCGAGGGCAGCGAGATCCTCCCGAGCCTCAGAGAACTCACCCTCCTCCATACCCTCACCCACGTACCAGTGCACAAAGGCACGCTTGGCATACATCAGATCGAACTTGTGGTCAATGCGCGAGAAGACCTCAGCAACGCTGGTTGAGTTGGAGATCATGCACACAGCCCTCTGGACCTTGGCGAGGTCGCCTCCAGGGACAACTGTGGGCGGCTGGTAGTTGATACCGCACTTGAATCCGGTGGGGCACCAGTCGACAAACTGGATGGTGCGCTTGGTCTTGATGGTTGCCACAGCTGCGTTCACGTCCTTGGGCACCACATCACCACGGTACATGAGGCAGCACGCCATGTATTTCCCATGGCGAGGGTCGCACTTGGCCATCATAGAGGATGGCTCGAATGCGCTGTTGGTGATCTCAGCCACAGAGAGTTGCTCATGGTAGGCCTTCTCAGCCGAGATGACAGGTGCATAGGATGAAAGCATGAAGTGGATTCTGGGGTATGGGACCAAGTTGGTCTGGAATTCAGTCACATCCACATTCAGGGCACCATCAAACCTTAGAGAGGCAGTCAAGGAGGAAATGACCTGAATTCAGACATCAAAATCATGTCATTCATCACTTCAAGAGCTGAATATAGACAGAAGTCTGAACTTTAACACTGGACTGGCAACTAAAGATACCTGTGAAACAAGACGGTTCAGGTTGGTGTACGTGGGACGCTCAATGTCAAGAGAACGCCTGCAGATATCATAAATGGCCTCATTGTCCAGAAGCACAGCGACATCGGTGTGCTCCAGAAGGGAGTGGGTCGAGAGGACACTGTTGTAGGGCTCGACAACAGATGTGGACACCTGAGGGGATGGGTAGACAGTGAAACCCAACTTGGATTTCTTGCCATAATCCACAGACAGGCGCTCCAACAAAAGGGAACCAAGCCCCGAACCAGTGCCTCCACCGACGGCATTGAACACAAGGAACCCTTGAAGACCAGTGCAGTTGTCAGCAAGCTTTCTGATGCGGTCCAAGCAGAGATCGACAATTTCCTTCCCAACTGCAACAAAGAAATAAAACCATTAATTCAAATTAACTGTGACAAACATGCAAACGATGTATACAAACAGAACAGAGTATAATTTACTTGTGTAGTGGCCACGAGCAAAGTTGTTGGCAGCATCTTCCTTGCCGCTGATGAGCTGCTCAGGGTGAAAGAGCTGGCGGTAGGTTCCAGTCCTGACCTCGTCGATGACAGTGGGCTCAAGATCTACAAAGACAGCACGAGGGACGTGCTTCCCAGCACCAGTTTCGCTGAAGAAGGTGTTGAAGGCATCATCACCTCCGCCAACGGTCTTGTCATTTGGCATCTGGCCATCAGGCTGCAGAACAGGAGAAAAACCAGAGACATTCAGCCTATGTCACAGCAGAAACTTGCAGACTTCAAAAATACATCCATCAACCTATCTCAAAGAATTTCATGATCACGTACAACATTTCCACATCAAAGCCATACTCCACTCAAACTACACCGATTCACATCCAGCTCTTTCCGAACATTAGTTCCAATTAAATGATACATAAGATCCTACACTCTGAAAATACAACATACAGTCGCAGATCTGTACATTTTACGTTAAACTCATACATAATTCAAGCTTTGATAAAACGATACATCAGATCAGGCAGATCCTCAGATCCAGCGCATTGCAAACCTCCAGAAAATCAGATCCGACTATTAATAAACACCAGATCTGACTAAATCGCATGATATAGACATAAAACGACAAACGGCAAAAGAAACAAGCGATTCATATCATCGACTCAAACCTCAAATCCGAACTAAACAAGATCTAGCGCAGATCACAACCAAATCCATCCGCTCCGCACGTCATTTCCGATCAATCGACGGCGAGATTCCCGGATCTAGCGATTCCCGTGCGCCGGAACCTCAAATCCCAACTAAACAAGATCTAGCGCAGATCACAGCCAAATCCATCCGCTCCACACGTCATTTCCGAACAACCGCCGGCGAGACTCGCGGATCTAGCGATTCCCGCGCGCCGGAACAACGCACGTCCAGATCCGACGCGAAGCTCACAGATCCGACGACGGAACCTCAGAACCGAACCCGGATCTACATCGGCATTGTCGAAGAAAACCCACACACGTACAACGAGATCGACGGCGGGGAGGAGGAACGAACCTGAATGCCGTGCTCGAGGCAGTACAGCTCCCAGCAGGCGTTCCCGACCTGGATACCGGCCTGGCCGATGTGGATGCTGATGCACTCCCTCATCTTCGTCGCCGGAAAACGGAGGGGGATCGGAAGAGGGCTTCGCCGGAGGGGAGACCGGGGGAAACGGCGGTCGCCGGAGGGGAGGTCGAAGGCGTTTATGAAGACGCCTTCTTGGAGAAAGTCTCTCTCTCTATCTCTAGATCTGGAGAACCGGAAACGGTGCGTGATCTTCGTCGCGATGAGGAGGGCTCGCTATATAGAGAAGGGAGAGTGGGGGTCGGGGGGTGGAGTTAACCATGGTTAGTTGGGGTGGTGAGGTTTGGACGGCGGAGATTGAGGGGGAGGGGCATGGGGAGGAGCGGGGGCTGGCCGATCGGGGGCCACGTGGCTTAACCGCGGTTAGCTCGAACGTCTCTTTCTGACTCTGGGTTTTTTTGAATTTTTGAATTTTTTGAATCGTTGCCGCTTTGTTTGGTTCAGTATTATTGCAGGCTTCTTGTTTTGTTGGGTGGTTAGTGGTGCCGGATTCTCGCGTTGAGCACGTGCTGGCGGGCCCCGCTCGGCGGGCGGGCCGGGCTCCTCGGCCCGGCCCGGCCCGGCCCGGAATATGATTATTGAAAGAGATTGTGAATTCGTTTTGTTGATAATTTTGCGATATTTAATATTTGCCTAACATGACGTAAGCCCATGTTTCGGCCCGGAATATGATCATTGAAAGAGATTGTGAATTCGTTTTGTTGATAATTTTGCTTTGATATTTAATATTTGTAAGTACTACCAACATGACGTAAGCCCATATTTCAAATGAAGCGGAGAATGCTGTAAAACTCGAAGGCAAAGGTGAAGTGATAAAATAACTCAAAGCCCTAAAATTATTTTTCTTTTGTTTCTTATTTCTATTTACTTTTATTTTTAGCTGGAAATTTTGAAATTAAAATAAAAGGACGGCACCGATGAGCTACTCGGCACACTCGTGTTTTTCCCTTGGGCGGGCCTTGGATGCAAATCTTAGGAAGTTTAGGCCCGAGACCTAGTAAGTCTATTCATGGATTTGTCTAGTAAGTCTATTCATGGATTTGTCTAGTAAGTCTATTCATGGATTTGTCTATCTCACTAGAAAATAAAACATGGCAAAGCTATCAAAAAGGTTGATAAAAGTTCGCTTTCAATCCAACAATTGATGAGGATTGTGAATCAAAGGCTAGCTTTTGATTTGTTAGTCCCCACAAACTCTATAATGGATGAGTACGCAACATGATTAGACAAGTTCTCACAATATGACTAAACAAGTTCTCGTTCATATATCAGAGATGATTCTTGACACTTCTTTCAAATATGATCTTTTATCATTTAACTTTTAAGGATTAATGATCGACGCGACCAGAAAGCATTTCATATGAGAATTATATCACGACATTAACACGCGGTTTAAGAAGCCAATAAAAATATGATGATTTTAAAGTTTTTAACACTATTATGACAACCATCTTACATGGACAATTTGATTGATTCTATCGTATCACATCAGTCATCGAACAAACAAATGAAACACTTTTCCCTCAGCACCAGCTTGCTAGGGCTATGCCACGAGGCCCAACCAACTCCTCTCTCTCTCTCTCTCTCTCTCTCTCTCTCTCTCTCCCTCTCTCTAAGAAGCATAAAAATAAAATAAAAATAACACCTCATGTCGTCCTTCATTTATTACCAAAGATCTCACCATTCAAAAGTAATTAAAGCGTTGAAAGACATCCTATGACCTAAACTAAGCCAAAGAAAAAAAGAGCAACCAGTACAAGGTCACCAAAGAATTGGGCATTACCCGTAAGTCTAACCAAGAGAGCTACTCTTTTACCTCTTATTCTCAGCAGACAAGTATTAGGGAAAAGCCGTTCCGACCCGAAATTACACATACCGGCTTTCATTCCAATCGACCGCATTGGGGTGATGATTCAAGTGCTGCTCAATCTAGAACTGGATGCGAATACGCATAGCTGCTGAGAAATGAATTGGCCCGAGAATAATCAATGGCGATCTATGAATTTGCTCTTGGGAAGGATAATACTATTGCCTTCTTCAATCCTTCCTGCACAATGTCCAGTTCGGTTGTGTGCATGAACTACGTAACTGGCTGTGCCCCACTCCATGCACGATGATCGCCGTCGGCTTCGTTCATCTTATAACTACGGTTTTCTTGCATGTAAGTAACCCCGGACCACACTCCACGGATCAGCAAGATGCTAACGAACACAACACTTCCAAGGGTACATACAACCTGAAAGCACACGGATATTAGCACGCAAATTTTGGCAAACACAATGTAGGTAGAAGTACAATCACAATCCTTGGAAAAAAAACGACAGCTTTGGCCAATGGCCGGGGGAAAAGGACATATGTGCTGCAGGAGCAGTACAGTAAAACCGAGCTCCAGTGTCAACTTGAAGGAAATAAATCTAGTCTACGAAATGAGAAGAAAACCTTAAATCTGAAATCAGAAATCCTACAAACGCTTACGCTTTCCAACAGAATTTTGGGGACAATATCCAACGTTATCAAATTATTCAAGATGGCAACTTTCTTGCATTAGGAATCCAAAAAACAGTCCGGCTCAACTTTTATCAACTGTATATTCTCTATTAGAGCCTCAAAGGCACTTCCTATGATTGTTGAATAAAAGGCTTCAGACTCTAGACATGCAACTGATGTTCATGAAATCAAGCAGAATTTACATGATAAGTAAAATTCTTCTTACAGCATATACCATACCGATCACTGACCTATGTATCATCTTGAAATTCATGCTGTGAGAAAACTCTTTCAACTAAGTACTTCAACTCCAAGCTACTATTGATAAGTTCCAGGATTTAATGCATAAAAAACAACACAATCAATCAGGCATTATTCCTTTGCCATGTATTTCTGCAATTAATGATAGAGAAAGATATATCCCGGAAGTCAAATTGATTGTACAAAAGGTGAAGACACAATAATTGACATAGCAAAACAATCAGAAACAGAAAAGGCCAAGATATAAGCTTTGCACTGAGCATGGTTTCAAATAGATTAGACGCAAAAACTTATCTTACAACTACAAGGACTTCATGGTACACAAGAAAACATATCAGAAAAGGCTCAAAAAATAATCATATTAAAGAAAAGCATGAAGCCCAATTGAGGACGAATAATTACCCAGTGCATATAGTAGACTCTGTATGAACTGAAATTCATGTTATTTGTAGTACTCTTCTAATCTTTGTATGCCATATAAAAGAGCATGCTGCATATTTCATCATTTTTTCGACATGAGAGCAGTGTCCTCGCATAATACTCTGGTTAAACACGTATTAAGCAACGAAGACACATCTGGAAAGCTATGCTCAAGTCCAAAGTGCATTGGAGAGTGAAATCTTCTGCAGTATTTTGTAGATAAATATTCTCGGAAAGCACTAGAGAGCCATCAATCAGTTCAACTCGAATATCTCGGACTATCATTTGAGGATTTTCTGGTCCTAGACTTTGCAGGGTGTCGTGATACCACGGGCTAGATGCTAGACTTCTTGATTTGGCAAAACAAGTTAACAGAAAATTCTTCTTAAATATTGTTCAAAATTATCCTATAGTCGTCTTTCTGATGATAAAAAAGCCTGATGGTCCTTCACCCTTCGAGTGCACTAGCATTTACAGTCAAGCGAGATTCTATAGGATTGATCTTGTCTCCCTCTCACTAAACTGTTCGGTGTTACTTCATTTCCTTCATTCGTAAGGTATTTTTTCACTTACTTAGATTCATGCACTTCTCAGTTTACAAAAGGAGAAAGAATCGTTGCCCAGTTTTGTGATAATATAGTGAAGTACACACAACTAGCAAGATACAGATCAGTTGCACTTTTGGAAAACTTATGACTTTCTTAAGACTGTGATTTCCAAATAAAGTTGACCACACTCCTAATCATCAGAGCATTTCATTGTGATTCCCAATGTGACGTGACAACTAGATCATTATTCCAATTTAGGCATCTTGGGAAACAGTGCTAAGTACTGCAGGCATCAAAGTTCGAGCAGACACTAGCAGAGGTTTTTGGCAAGAAAGTTAAAAAGAAAGACTCTTTGGGACTGTGTCATCAAAGCTTCTTCTGCCTCCACTGAAGACCATAGTATCTTATCCCTTTCAAGAATTCAATTAGCTTAGGAAAAGCGAAGGATCTTTGGTGGGATAAGAAGAAGCTACTATGGCTCCCAAATTCTCAAAGTTCCACAAAAAAGCCACAAGTTCCTTATGATTGTTGGCTTGTAATGGACAGTGTAGCAATTTAAACACTTTGGAGTGGTACATTGTAACTTTGCCTGGTCATTAAGTGTTCATTCTAGAAAGGGTTCATAATTTATTTATTTTTTTTAACATTTTTGGGTGATTTTGGTCAGATGCAGGGGGAGGGGCGACATGCAAAAATGGTAAATCAGTTGAAAAGCAAAATATCCTAGGAGCATACACAAGGCAAGGATTTAGCCAGATGGCAAACAAGCGGAACATATTTGCTACTACCACATGGGCTCAAACTGAGTAAGCATGTTTGGAGGCAGGATGAATCCATCTTAAGCACCAAAGTTGTATTCTTTATTCAAACTATGGCTACTCTAAGAGAGAGCATGTCACTGAATTCACTCAAAATGGTACATGAAATTGGAAACACTGAAAATCGTAAGTTACCTCCAGAAATGCCTTCAAGACCCACAGAAATGCTAAAATCAGGACCCCATTCACGGAAAAGCTGACCTGCAAAATGGAAATGAATGATTCACCGACTGATCAGTAACCATCCAAAGACAACTGTTATTGGAAAAGTGATGTAGAGAAACTCAAATGATAATCATTCACCCCCAAAGAACTGCAACATTAGCCTTTTCCTTGGATAGCTTGAGTCCTCCCCTCCACAGGTCAAAAATTCAAAAAGCAAAAAGAGACACTTTACGTTGAGACAAATCATACATCCAATTCAAGCCTTCTAAAATCAGCAATTGACAAGGACACATTCACTAATAGAAAGGAACTGCAATTGAGGAGCAGCAGACACAAGTTTAAGATGAACCAGCTGACAAACACAATCATTCGAACCTATCGGGAAACCGTAAGCAATCACTCAAACTGCACCAGTTTAAACTGCCTCGTACTTCTAGAAAAAGCATGAATCAACATAAAGTGAATCACCAACCGATCAACACAACGAGCCATGGACATTGGGGGACCAACACGAAGCCAGCAGCTCAAGACATCGCAACATCGCGACATCGCAAACCGTCAGCGAACCAATTCCCAATCAACAGGAAAATCCCCTGCTTAACCAATACAAGAAAAACCGAACATTCGCCTCACCAATTGGGTCGAAATCGAAACGGGCAGAACCGACCGCACGGCCTTCCTCGCCCTCCTGGAAATCTTCCGGAACACGTTCTGAACGAACCTCACCAGCAGGTCCAAGCTCCGATCCTCATCCTCATCGCTGCCGTCCCCACCGTCATCATCATCCCCGTACACCGAGTCGATGGCGCGGCTCCAGTTCCTGGCATGCCCCACCAGATTGCCCCCGCCGCCTCCCTGCACACAACACGGCAATCAAGAAAAGACCAAAACTCGCGAACATCGCGAAGAATGTTTCCGGCGACGGACCTGAGGGAAACCGGAGGCGCGCCGCCGGGAAGCGCGGAGGCGGGAGCGGAGAGAGGAGGGGCTCGGCGGCGGAAACGGCCGGCGGGTCGTGATCGAGAAGCCGTCGGCGGCGATGGGTCGGCGGGGGACGAGGCGGGGAGCGGCTGCGGCGAGGTGTAGCTGCCGCCGGAGCTGGAGCTGGAGCTTCAACATGGTGCGGGCGGCGGCGCGGCGTTCATGGAGGTGGAGGCGGGTTGTTCAGGAGATTCTTGCGAGAAGAAGGAGGCGACGGCGACGGGAAAAAGTCCCGACAGTACACGTGGCGGGGGCAGAAAGATGCATGACGTGAACTGGGAAACCTCTGATGCCTTGAACCCATCGAATCCTACATTAGATTCCACGACTGTCCTAACCTTAAAATTTGTTATAAAAAAAAAAAAGAGAGATCAGATTAAAAAGTTATAGATTTTCTTTTTTTAGTCTGGAAAAAAAATGTTGTAGAATTTAAGAGCACGAAATGGGCAGGTTTCAATACTTGTCTTGCAATTATTTTTTATGGTATTGTGAAAAGGGAAAAGGCGACTTTTTCTTTGGTTTTAGTGTCGAATTTGTGAATATTATCTAAGTTTCAAAATATTATTAGAGAACAGATTTATATATGAAATATTGTTAAAGTATTAGGTGCTCCGAGTTGATGAAAAGGCAAGGAATATTCAAAGTAGGATTTAGATTGAACAAAAAGTGAAATTCCATCCTACACAATAAGTGCCCGTATTGTTTGTGCTAGCCAACAATTAACCTTGAAATATTTGCCAATTGATGGTATTTGTAAGGGGACGCCCAGTCATAAAATCATAACGGGCCAAGGTGATTTAATAATTTATAATGTTTTAGAACTTAACTATCGTTAGAAACGCACGGTAAAAGTCCAAATACGGGCAAATTAACAACAAGAAGCCTGAGTTCAAACCCATTAAAGTTTGTTAAGTTAAATCTATCTTCACTCAAAAACTTAAATTAATAAATTATATGCCAACTAGAATAATATTAACTGATTTATACCGCACTAATTCACTTATGTTGGACTTTAGAACACTCCATCTATTCTAATGTTTGGTGAATATGTCAATAAAAAAAAAAAAATTGGTGATCAAGGCGGTTTCCAAGCAAACAAGCGTTTGGCTAGTCTCAATGGCAACTTCATGGTTCGATATGCTAGAGATGAAGGTGGGCATTGGGTATTTAAGTTGAAATAAGTTGATACATAAGAGTACCTAAACTAATCGGGAGCAAACCTAATATCGAACTCACATGGGCGGGAATTGTTACAAATCTCACATCAAAGTATTAGTGTAATGTAAAGTAATTAATATTATCCTAATTAACTCATGACTTATTATTTGAAACTTTTCAAGTGAAAGTGGATCCAATTGGATATATTGATGGACTTTGACTTAGAATCCTTCTTGGCCATATCAATTCGTTCATCAATTTGGCATTTAATGATAAGATACCGATTAGGCTATACCTCATGACCCATTCGCAAATTCCTCATAGATTGTTTTTCAATTACTTATACTTTCATAAATATGAAAAAGAAAAAAAAAAAACAACTCATCCACCTTCCAATTATAGTATATTTATCAAAATTTGAACCTGAACAGGTCTTAAAAGATTTCAGCTCAGTTTTCATTCGAATCTCAAGATTATCAAGATGTCACATATCAAGAGGGTATTCCTTCCTCCCGGAGAAGACAAAGATATAAGGAAAATTGAGGATGTGAAGCATGCGGACACCAACGCACTAAAATAAGAAATGCAATTGTGGAGCTCGCATATAAAACTTCATATTCCAATTAATCAAAGAAATTGCCAACAAACTATGCTTGCACAAACTGCGACAGTTCGTATAGAAGATGAACTGTACAATTATCGGTGAGCTTCTACTACTCCTTGCCATTTCATAGACATCACAAACTACCCAACACTTTAGGTCTCCTACATGATGATCCTGCATCCGTCTCTCTTAGTATCACTGTAATAATCACACACTCGATCCACTGCCTCTGGATCTATCACGGCCTTTTCAAAAGTCACTTCTGAAGAACGGAGACTCAAAGAATGAGCTCGAAAATGTCCCTCCAACGTTGGGGAAGAGGGTGAGGAAACAGATGAGGCCGAGGACGATCCCCCAGGCAAACCTATCCTCTCCCAAGGGCGTGATCTCGTCCTTGGCGGGTATTTCCTCTCCACCCCGGAAGAAGGTGGCGAAGAGTCCCCAGGCTAAGCACAGGACACTGCCGCTGAGTCCGCCAATGCCGAGTAAAAGTGAAGTGGCGAAGGATAGCAAAGCGGCCGTGCTTCTGCCAAACATGGCTTGAGCGATGCGGCCTCCTTCGAGTCTTCCACATGGCAACAGGTTTAGGGAAGTCACCACCATGCCTGCAGAAGCTTTGAGTCAGCATCTGCTGCATTGGTTGCTTGCAAGATGGAAGCAAAGTGGTGATTCCACGGTCATAAGACTCGAGGAACACTATTCATCCTCAAAATATCTTCATAGTTTCAAATCAGTCTAACAGATTAGGTTGATAATCCAAATGAAATCAGGCTAACTTTGATCCTGGATCTTAGGATATTCTTTCAGATCTGTTATGATCACTATGGAGCAAATTATGTGCTCAAAAAAAAGTTATATCCTCAGCAAACAAGAACATAATTTCTCTCAACATTTTGTATGTAAAAAAGACAAAGCCCAGATCATGTGAATTACATGCCTGTTTCAACATAGACGAGGCAGCGCAATGATATAGGAAAGGGAAGAAAAGAAAAAAAAGAACTGAAAACTAACAGAGAGAGGTGCAATGAATCAACTTCTCAATGCACAAAAACTCACCAAGAAGTCCAGCAAAAGCAAGGGGATCGACAGGAACGCCAACACCTTCCACAGCATAGGGCAACACATTACCCAGGTCATCGGTATAAGGTCCAATGACGAATTGGATAAAAGAGAGCAACGGGTTGTTAAAGAAAAACTGTGGCCTTATATATCTGCAAAAGATAAGAGAACAGGCATGTTATCAATGAGCATGTTACTCATTATTACTAAGGTCACTGCTAGAGTTTTCCAACCTGAAAAGTTTAACAGTATTCAATAAAGCTTACAGTGCATTGTCACCACCGTTGAAGCTGCCATCAGCCACAAATGCTGCAATTGTGAGTGCTAGTGATGTCAGATAAGCACTGGCCGTACGGGCCACCGGAATGTCGAAAAGTGCTTTTTTATTCGGTAGCAGGGACTCGTAGTTATTCATGACTCCCAAGCACCCCGTCCAATTTGATGGGACTAGAAATGACGGGCTCAGTTTCACACCATATCGAGCTGCTGTGACTCTCGTGGCTATCTGCAAGATGCACATAACCATATGGTCTTCAGTTTGATTAAAGAACCAAATGTCCACAAGAATGAATACCGGCATAGCTAGATAGCCCAGTATCACTTAAGTTCGGTATGATTAGCTCCAGAAAACAAGCATGCCTCTCAGCAAACCATCGGGCTACTCAAAGACACCAGATGTAGAGAGAATTAAGGCAAACAACCAATTGTCCAGAAAAGCATCGAAGTAAAAGACAGTATAGCGTACCTCAGAGACTCCCAGAATGGAAACGAAACCGCCGAAAAGAGGGACAACATTTGAGAGGTAATCATCAAAAGTTGCATCTGGTTTGAGGAAGAAGCCGCTCATTAGAGCTATGGTCCCAAAAGTTGTCACGCACAATGCTACTGCACTAACGTATCCCCAGGGAGTGCTAAGCCTGGTAGATTCAAACTGCAGATCCATCTCTGATTTTGGTTGCACCACACAAGCCTACACACATACATTGGAGTCATGGGGAACTTTCAGTGACATTAAATACTGTCTGACCTCAGAAAAACTCAGTTAACTATCAAAAATCTATCAGATTAGACTATAGACATAAAAACTAAAACACTACTCACGGAAAAACTGAATCAGTGACCAGGAAACAATGACAGTTTATTCAGGTACAAGATATTAATGTCTAAGGGAATGTGGCATTTATTCTACCAAGTGACTTATCGAGCAGATTAATTGCAAAGAACCCAGAAAGGCATTTACTAACGGGTTTGCATCCAAGTTTGACAATAGATGATTTCATCAACAGAGAGATGGAAATGTTTCAACTTGGCAATGGTCCCGCAAGATCATTCGCCTTTACTGCAGTACAACTAATGCTCAAGTTACAAATATACCCAACATTGAGGCAAGTGTATAAGCCAAATGATGTATAACATTCTTCCAAAAAAAAAAAAAAAAATGCAATGAAGAAATCTTGTACATGCCGTATAACAGGCCCTGGTTCAATGAAAAATTAATCAGTCTAGTAGGTGCAGCTATGCTATAGATAGCAGATCATCATGAAGCTCTTCTTAAGTACCTGTTTAGTAATGTCATCTGCCTTCTCCTCCATGAACCACACGACTACCTCCCGACCTGCTGCCTCAGACAGCTTGCTCTCCAGTTCAGGAATGACCTCGTCGATGGGCCTCCTTAGATTACCAATGAAAATGCCCCCATCTCCGAACCTCCGAACATCAGTTGCGAAGAACGTATTGAAGCCAAAACAGCTCCTCAACTGCCAAACAGAAATTTGAACAGTGAAACATGGAATAGGTAGTGTTGGGGCATTGCTTCCACTGAACATTCATCGAAAAAGAACCAACTATTGCAGGTCTATGAATCACATCTCCAAATTACCAAAGAAATTTTCGTTAATTGACAACTAATGCTGTAATCGAAACACTATAGAACTATACCCACATAACAAAGTCTATCCACGTGCATCTGCTTAATTTGGCAGGCGAGCCCCATCTTAATTTCACAATTAACTCGACATTATATATAACCAATTGTTATGTATTACGAGTCTTTCCCCACAAAGGACACAAAAATCCTACAAACCAACAGAATTACAGCACATGTTCTACTTCTACACACAAGAAGCAAGAGTTAAAAGTCAATTCTCAGGCCAAATAATTAAGAATACCACTGTAACACTCATTGCTGTCCCCATATAACAAAACCAACCAATCGCATGTTCTTTGCTCACACATGCTTAGAATTTGATGAATTTGATCCCACGCGATGCAAAGATCACGCTGTTCGATCAAGTGCTAACGAAAGTTGTATCCCTTCACTCACCTTGTTAAGATCAAGAGCTTTGAAGGTCTCCTCGGCTTTCTCCAATCTCTCCCTCTCCTTGGCCAAACTATCCCGCGCGATCCGATTGAACAGCCCCACGATCGGGTTGTCGCTGCTCTCTCTGTCCAGCTCCTTGAGCTTCCTGTCAGCCCTCTTCTTTTCCAGCTTTATCGCGGCCTCGATGGAAGGACTGCCCATGAACCTCTTGAACTCCTCGTCGCTCTTCCAGTCCATTTCCTGCTGCTTCTCCCTCTCCCTCTCCTCCTCCTCGCTCTCTCCCGACGTCTCGGTCGCCTCCGCGTCTCCATCCTCGTGCCCCGGCCTTTCGGACACCACGGCTACCGAAGAAGAGCTGGCGGGCTCGTTCTCGCGGTCGTCCCCGGCGGACGACTTGAGCGGCCGCAAGGAGGAGCCGGGCCTGGACGAGAGAGAAGAGGGTATACGTGCACGTTGGCCAAATGGGTGTCCGACGTTGCTCTTCTTGATGAGAGGCAACGACGGGGAGCACCGCGGGTTGGTGATGAACACGGTCGCCATGGCAGGAGGAGCTTGCATGGGCGGTGAGGTTTCGACGGAGAAGCCATGGCTATATAAACGGGGCGCTGATCCTGCTGCATGGACATGGCCGAGCAGGGTCTAGAAAGTTGGAGAAGAGTTCCAGAGGGACGGAGAGACAAGGGTGGCGACAAGGAAGAACAGACTCGGCCTCCACGCTCGGCTTTGGAGAGAGTTGAATGGAAGACATTTCTGTGGCTGCTAAAAAATGGCTTTGGATTTTGACTGTGACTGGGAGATACGTGGATTCTTGAACAGTTGAATGACTCCCCGGAGTGTGATGTCACGGGCCGACAGTTTCTCAACCGCGAAATAACCCGTGTGGTATCTGATCAACAGTCTACAGATGACACCAAACCAACCTTCCTTTTATAGGTCTTCCTTCACACAATGTCGTCTTTCAACCAGGGATATCAAGCCAACAAGTCGATTGATTGAGAGAAATGGATTCTTGAACAGTTAAATGACTTCCGAGAGCAGGATAGATAAGAGATGGTTCACTCTGAGACATGTGTCATGAGATTCCTTGACCGTAGAATAATTCGTGTGGCATTTGGTGAGCGGATAATATCAAACTAGCCTTTCTTCTATAGTTGTTTTGGGAGAACAATGTAGTCTTGCTTCACAAAGTGTCTTTCAATCGGGGATATCGAGCTGACTCGATTGATGGAAAAATATATGAATTCTTGAACAATTGAATGACTTCAAGGATAGATAAGCAAATGGTTCACTCTCAAACATGTCACAGGCCGATAGTTCCTTGACCGCGGAATAACTCGTGGAAAATATAGTGAGCCGTATTGTTGCAAAGAGCAATACGGCGAATGACTTCCTTATATCAAATTGTACCACGCCTAATTTAGCTCGAGTGTGTAATCCATCAAGTAAGATAGCATATCACTTTAGATATAACAATTGATTTTGCTTTGCCACAACATCGGCTTTCCAACAATTTGTGCATGGGAGGCCAAAAACTCCTAGCACCAACTATTCTAACACCACTCCTATAAATTACTTTACATTCAAACCCTCTACAATACTCATTTTTCACTAGGTAACCCCAAACTCCACTCATGAAGATATGCTGAGTACATAAGGATCACAAACCATGACATATGCAAGAAACAACATTGCACGATTGCTTCCTTAGGTTTTCTCAAATGAGTGTTTTCTTGTGTTTAGTGGATCAAAGTAGTAAAAATACATATGTCAACATTGATCTGTGTTTGACACATAATTTTTCTTTTTCAAAAGTTTTCTTAAATCATCTTGAAAAATTGGGGACGTGTATCACTATGGTGGATATAATATGCAATGCAATATCTAAAAATTTAATATATTTAATGTGGTAATGTCATCTTGAACTTTTAAATTATTCAATGTGGTATTTAGACTTTTGATATATGTTCATTTTAGTTTCTAAATTATTAACCTAAGGAATCTCAATGTAAATTACTAGCAACATTGACTAAATTGAACATATATTAAAATTTCAGAAACTACATTGAACAAATCAGAAATTTATGGATGATATTGCATATTAGGATAAAATTTAGGTTTACATTAAATAAATTAAAAGTTATTAAGAATCGAAATCCATATTAATCCGAAATTCATAAACCATTTATATTATTATCTCTTTCTTTATAGAAAATTAACTTATTTAGCATTGTAGTACTAGTAATTTTCAAATTGTTGAGTCTTGGATTTCTCGTGTAATTGAAAATTTTTAATGAAGAATTGAAGAAGAACTACTCATTCAAAAGAAAAAACAAAGTTGATTTGCTTTGAATAAAGTTATGAAATGACTAAATTAGTCTCAAATTATGTCATTAATTCATCAGGTGGCCAAGGGCACGCATGGACTCTATTTTTTCTTATTCTTTTATTTTCGAGAACAGGTTTAGAATAGAGATCTATTAGGTAACGCAATTTCATTTTTCTATTTTCCAAACTTATTTTTGGTCCAAAAATAAGTTTGGAACATAGATGAGAGATAAAATATTTTTACTTTTTTATTTCTGAAACAAAAATGAAAAATAAAAAAAAATCTTTTCATTGCACTTGCTTTTGTGACTAGCTAGCCATCCACTATTGTCGGCCATCCGCCAGCCTCCTGTCACCATCTAAGAGGGAGAATTTTGTGTTGTTAACCTTTATGTTCCCATATTTTTGTTGGCATTGTCCAAGAGGGAGAATTTTGTGTTGTTAACAAACGAATTTATGTTCTAATTTGGGAATGGAAATTTTATATTGTTATCAAAAGCATATTTTTGTTGAGAAACTTGTTGACATAATAGAAATTGAAAAATCTATTTTTAGCCATAAATTGATTTCTAGAACAATAATTCTCATTCGTACCCAAAATTTTCACTGACTGACTTGCAAGTGCATCTCATTTATTTTGGTAGCAACAATAGGGGCAATTTTGTGCGAGATATAATGATTTTATCTATTTTGAAGAAGCCCCAAATGGAAGAAGACCCAAAACGAGGTTAGGGTTCGTACTTAAAATCCCTAATTTTGTTCATTCACCTCCAAAATCCCCAATTTCGTTCTTGTGGACTTGCGTCTCTCGACCTCTCCTTAACCATGAAAATAATCTCAGCTTCCGCGTCCTTTTCTCTGCTTCGTTTCATGCGCTGGTTTCTGCCCATTTTTGTTTCGGCAAATCCATGTTTTCTGGTCCTAATCGATGCTGCTTCTTTTGGACCTTGGGGACAGATGCTGATCTGAATTGTAGAAAGGGATTTTGAGCAAGAACCCTAACTTCAGATTGGGTAAGATCAAAATGTTTCAGACAAAATTGCCCCGATTTTGCCTCCAGAGTAAGCATGCGAGTCGCATCTAGAAAGTGAAATGGCGAGGAATTGGCCAATCAATGAGCTCAAGGTCTCATTTGAGATTTTTTTTTTTTTGTTAGTCCTACTATAATCCTATTCTAATACACACTCTCGCAGATTTTGCTGCCCCCATCATTTCTGCGGGCGTGAGAGTCGAAACTCACTTCTGAAATGAAATCGTCCCTACCCCAATCCCCCCTGAGAAGGTGGGGATTTGAATCTCCAACCTCCCCCTTCCAATTTGAGATTAAATGATCACTTTGAGACCTTATTTAAAATAAGATTTACTTTAAAAACTCTCTTGAGAATAAAAGTTCCACTTTATGCTCTTTTTTGAAATTCTCTTACATTTGAGCATTTAATTTTATGGAAAAAACCACTAAAAACCCCAAACTTTGCTCAAAGTAATAAATTTATCAAAAACTTTTTTTTGTGACATGAAAAACTAAAAACTTTTCAAACTGTAACACATTTACCCCATTAAAGGCATTTTTATCTTATATTTTATGTTTTTCCATTTTCTTTTTTTTTTCTTTTTCCCTTCGCTAGCCATGGCAGAGTCGGTGTTCGGTGAGGGCCTAGCGAGGGATGCCCTCGTCGGACTTGAGCAAGGGGTGCCCTCGCTAGATTTGGTGAGGGAGGCCCTCGCTTGACGCTGAGGGTGACCTTCGCTTAATGCCGGCGAGGGTAGCCCTTGCTCGATGCTAGCTTCCCTTCGCCGGCCATGGCAAAGCTGGTAGAGGGAAGAAAGAAGAAAAAAAAAGAAAAAAGTTTTAAAAAGTAAAAAGATCAAAATGCCCTTTAATTTAGGGTAAATGTGTCATATGACAAAAGTTCATGATTTTTTGTGTCACAAAAAAAATTAGGGATAAATATATCATGGTTGGTAAATTTTATAGTTTTTCAAGTTACAAAAAAATATTAGGAGTAAATTTGTTACTTTGGACAAAATTTGAGATTTTTCATAATTTTTTTTCCTTAATTTTAAGGGTGCATTTGTCATTTTTAGGCTTGAGATTGATCCTAGCTAGGGCCAAACAAGCTAGGCCACTATCACAATTTTAAAGGAAGTACAAGAAAAGTTCAACACATTAAATGTAAGGCTTTATAAACTGCACATCGATATCATTTACTTGACAAGTTTTGAGGCTGATGATGTACTGATAAGTTAACGTGCAGTTTTTAATTCTTTCTGCAGTTTTTAGTTCTTTCTAAGAATTGACTAGCTAGCCGTTTCCTATTGTCGATATAAAAAGAATTTATGTATGCATCTAGCAACGGATAATTGACATTTAATATATTCAGTCATATACCATTCTCCAATTGGCACGTAAATTTTTTTTATACAATGAGAGCGGACATAATAATAATAATAATAATAATAATAATAATAATAATAATAATAAAAATGTATGGGAAAAAATGTGAAAAGGAAATAAAATAAATTTTGCAATTGTGAAATGGTAAGAAAGAACCACTTTTGGGAAAACAGAGAGCATTGGGGAAAGAGCAAACCCAGAATTGAAGAGGTTGCTCCAAACGCTCACCGCATGAAGGCGGAGAGCAGAGGACGACAAACAGAGACGCAAAAGCATCGCAAACGCATTTCCCTTCGACTCGCAGAGCGCACGGATCGATCTCTTCGCTCCCGAAACCGAAGCCGGCAGCAGAAGAAGAAGACCCACCAAGAGCACTCCTCAGTACTCGCTGCAGGGCTGCGAACCCAGAAGGAGCGCGGTCACCGGAGGTACGAGGCGCTCTCTGCCACGCTTTTTTCTTGTCGCGAATGGGAATATTTGTCGGTCGGTAGCGGCAAATTCCCGTGATGGGTTTTGCGGTTTGCTTTCGTTTGGAACGATCTTGGGTGGATTGTCGAGTCTAGAATGGCGGGTCGTGTTCTGAATCGTGAGAGAAGGTTGGGGGGGGGGGTTGGAAATTTTGATAAGGAGAGAGGGTTGGTGAAGAAAATTGAAGGGAGAGGGAGAGGGAGAGTTTTCGCTTAGAGATTGACCCGCGAGTTGCTTTCTTGGACTGGGAGATCGTTGCGGAAGTGGCACCGCCGGACGTTTCTGACAATGGTTGGGTGGTTTGGGCATTCGATTTCGACCAAATTGCTGCTTAGGACCCGATTTTTTTCCCCTCTGGCGCTCATTTGACTAAGATTGTAGCAAATGGAGTGAGTAGCTAAAGGAATGAAAGGAAGATGAAGTGGAGTAGGGAAAGGTCTCCGTGCATTGCAAGTCTTCAAGTTGGTGGCCACAAATAAATGTGATGGTTTTATCAAGAGAGGCTGGGCGAGTGTTCTATCTGATTTCAAGTCAGTTCTTCTGGCTTTTAGTATGTGCAGCTGAAGAAGCACACTCTACTATCGAATATCAGATCGTGTTGAAAAAGCGAATCTGAATTCATATTAGTCATGCCATGTTGGACTCTGCATGCTTTCTGTCCATGCTCTTTCGTCATGTCTTTCAATGCAGCAGCATCATTGAGGACAGCTAATTAGATCCTTTATTGCACTCCAGTCGGATGTTTGGTAGAATGTCCTTGCAGTGGAAATCTGGATTTTCAATGAGTAGATGTCTTCTATGTGTATCTGGTCATTCATACTCTACTACTCTACTACTCTATTATGAAGGGCTATTTAACAATGACCTAAATGATGGATACAGATCTCTCAAATGGACTTAGTACTAAATTTGTGGATAAATATATGAAGTAAAGGGGTCGTGGTCATCTTTACCAAAAAAAAAAGGGGTCATGGCCATGATGACACTTGCATTTGGACAAAAAAGCAATTTAATTTGAGTAATTGCATTTTCGTGTCAATTTTAAATGCCTTTTCCTGGCAAATCATGTGCTCAGTATGTGGTGGGACCTGGCGTCTTTACGCCTAACTGAGTGAAACAAATCTTGCACCTTAAATTTTGTCCATTAAAGTAATACTTCAGCTGATATGCAGACTGAAATATAAAATTACTTGTGCATTCATTTTAACTTTCAAGCTTGACATTGCTTTGAGGCCTTTGCATTGTCGTTTGCAGTTACAAACAGAGAAGATCTTTTCCTAACAAGATTGTTTGTAACCCAAAAATAAGCCTTTTGACACTTTCTGCGTCTGGAGATTTGCCAAGTTTGCTGTCACAACCATAACTTCCATCATTAAAGAGAGTTGGGGGGGTGGAGTTTGATTCTCATCAGCACTGCCACACAGCCACCATATTAGTTAAGCACTTCTTTAGAATGTTTATGCTTATGGTGATCTTAAAGTCTCTATTTTGGTATTTGAAGTGGCTTGTTTCGTTAGGCGCTAATAGAGGACCTGTGCAAATTCATGAATCGGAAACATGGTTTGTGTCTATTTGTTCGATAATAGCGCAGAGCAAACATAATTCTGCAAGTAATTTATTATACTACGCCATATAAACCCAAGATATTGATAAAAAATGTATTTTGGACATTGATGGTAGATGATCGCGAGTATGATTTGCTTTTGTATAAGAAAATTTTGTGCTTATGTTCACAGAGTTATTGGATTGATAGTTGTTTGCTCTTAAACTTAATATCCTACTTACTTTTGGCCTTGAAGTTCAAACATGTTGAACGACATCTGTTTTCTTATAACAAGAATATGTAACACAAAAATATAGGCAAAATCATCAATAATCCTTTGCCATGTTAGTTGATCAGATCAAGTTTACCCGGAGGACATGAATAATTCAAACAGTCATGACTACTAAGACAATGGCAATGACATATTATTTATAGGTATCCAATTTTTTAAAATTCCTTCCAACTTATTACAACTTCCTTTATTTGCTTTTAGTTTGGAGAGAAGCTTGTGCATTAAACTCGGATACCTCAACATGATTTCTTAAAATAGCACCTACTATGCAGTTGCATTTGGCTCTGATTAGAGATCTGAAAATAATGCAAAAAATGTCTATAAATCTTTTTTCAAAATGTCATCGTATTTTTGGGGAAGATGAATAACGAGTGAGCATATTGGAAGGATCAACACATAATTTGCATATGTTCTCAAGGTCTTTCTTCTTGCCATGTCAAGGAACTACCTGCAAAGTGTAAGAACCAAGTTTTTTGAGTCACACATAAAACCCCATGAAGGTGTTATAGAGTTCATTTGTGCCCGTGCTGTAAAATCAAAGCTTTTATTACAAATAGCTTTATTACAAATAGCTTCGTTGAATCTCCTTTCTACATCTTCACAAAGTAACAAAACTAGCATTGAAGGTTATTTGTATTGACAAAAGAAGAGCATGAAAAGAGGTTATTCATCAGTTGTCCTCTTACATAATTTTTCCTTGTTTGAAGTTTATCTTAAGTTTGGTTGATTGCAATAACTTTGTACATGGAAGTTCTTTCTCTATTGATGTCATTTTGTCTAGTATAATTATTTCCTTAGTGATCTAAATATTGCTGATACCTGCTGCCTTTGTAGTGCTATCTTGACTTTGATGACTTTCTCAGTATCTTAAAAGGGAGTTTTGAGGATGGGAAATTTTGAAAGTTTTGTAGGAGGAATGAATTAGCGAGCCAATTGAGACATTGCTTATGATTATGAGATAATGGAACCCAGCTTGTAGTGTATGGATTGCCTGTGGTTCCTTGAGTGCTGGCTTAAAAAAGGAATGCCATCAACTATGGCATTAATGGTCACTAATTCCTTGCCCACCGGATGTTTGGATTTTGGGTTTTGAGGAAAAACGGTGATTTGTCTCTATAAATTGAAATGTGCCTCAATGTCATTATGGCTTCTCAGGTCTCAAAGAAGAAATATCAATCAAATTGGAAAGAAATCTTGCCAAGAACTTTGTACTAGCTCAGCCAATTAACCAAATATTAGTAAGAGGGAAGTGCTAACTGGAATGGAAGTAACCAAACAGAGAGTGAGTAGTGGCGAGAAATGTCTCCATTCATGTTAGTTTTGGTGATAGTTTCTGTTGTAAAGTTATTGGCTGTTTAAGTTGGAAATGACAATTATTTGGGAAAAGAAAAGACAATGATCGTAGATTACTGACTCAATGGGAAAACATTGTTGAAAAAGTCGATCAGGGGAAAGAGTAATTAGGTTGATGACTAGGCCGGATGGTCAAGTATTCATGTGGTATGGTTATATCTGGTCCTTTGTAACTGAGACTGTTACAATAATCAATTGTTACAATACGAATACAGTGACGTATGTGGCATAACCACATGAGGGTGTAGTTACATATATATTTGTACTTAATGATATATGGAGATAAGCATGTAATGTTGTATTTAATATTGTGTGTGTTTTCATTGTGCTGCAAAGTCCAAAAGTTCTAACATGTTCGTTTCTGGTGCAGTATTTTTTTGAAGCTGGTTACTCAGTTCCAATGGCCAATGATACTCAATTTTCAGGTTTTCAGGTACTATTATGGGACATAGTTTTATTCCTCATGCAATATTAATGTCCTCTCAAAATGACTGAATCTGTTTAGAGTCTCTGGTGGACATATATCTCTAGTGATAACAATGTACTTTTTAAAACCCGGACTATGCCTAAGAGATATCATCTTTTCCATATCTAAATTGGTGCACAAATCCCCCAGGGAGAGGTGAGGGGGTTGTTTGCGTTGTGGGGAGCTAAACATGGACACTTGTATTGTGAAGCGCAGCATCTGGGTGAAACAAATAATGTGACGCTGCAAAGATTATTATACCTTAAATCTGCAGGAAATCTGCCATACATTATGAAAAGACGGTGATTGAAGTGGTTTGGTGCTGTGTCTAGGAAGACTCAGTGGAAAAGCAACCCATATAGATAGGATGTAAATTACAACCAAAAGAAAGTGTAGAAGGTGATTTAGCCATTGGACTATGAGAAAACAAGAATAGAGACAGAATGATCAACATTCAACAATTCTGTTTTAAGGATAAGATGGCTAGAAACTGTAAGAACTTGACGATTTATAAATTGGACTCAAGAGTTGAATACCATTTGATGGAAAAAATGGAGTTGTGATAAAGTAACAGGGCTTAAGTTCACTTGCAATCAATTGAGCAAGTCTACAGTAGACAAAAGAATGCCAACATATCTTCTGCTTATCTGCTGAGCGGAACTAATAACCATCTTCATGGCTTACCGGGGAATTGATTCCCGCTTTCCATGGGTGAATGGAGACCAAGGAAACCTATGAGGTCTTTTTTTTGTTTTTTAATAGGTGTTAGGCATGGAGTGTACATATTCATTTGCCTCAGGAATAGTTTCATGACTCATTTTCATTTTCTAATGTTGGTTGTCCTATAATTCAGTGCCTGGTTCTTTCTGACTGTTTTACTACAGCCTCTACAGCCTCCTGTAGTTGGTTCTGCAGATCCTCCAAGGAATTTTACTCAGCCAGCGCCTGTTCAAGTACTGCCATTCTCCATTTTATTCATGTCTCTGCTTGTTACTGTGATTAACATCAATCTAAAACTGCTTTTAATCTAAAATTATTGCAGCCTTGGCCAGCACTTCCGCCTCAGCAACCACAGCAGTTTGTTTCAACAGTACCTCAACATTTTCAGACTCCTAGCCATGGTACCATACTCATGAATATTGGATTGCCTTCTGCCCCTCCGCATCCCCAATTTCCTCCACCAGTTCAACATTTGGCTCCAAGGCCTGGGCAGCCAGTTCAGAATGTCCTTCCTCCTCCTCCTCCGGGGCCATTGCCTATTTCTCAGCAAAATAAGCCCATGGCATCTGAGTCACTACGACCTCATCAGCCTAGTGGTCTTGTTTCGAATAACTTCATGCCTGCAGGGAGCGGCCTAAGGGCTCCTCTGTCATCATCATACACAGTAAGATCAGAAGTCTTATTAATTGAAAATTTCTTCTAAGCTCTTTCCTCGCATGGCTTTCATGGACTGCATTAATTGCAGTTTGCTTCTCATGGGGGACAGCAGCAAGGGAACTTAGTTACTCCAAGGCCCCCTTCTCTTTACCATCAAATGTCTCAACCACAGGCTTCAGGAGTCCCAAGTGGGGATCATGTCAATCTGCCATCTGAAAGCCAGAACACTACTCCTGTGACTGTGTTGCTGGTTACCAGTGAGCAGCCTGCGGTTTCTTCTGCACTAGCACTTGTATGAATTTAATATGGTTAAGTTGTTTCACCTCATTGGCCACATAGTTTTTTCTCACTGCAACGAAACTTTGAACTTTCTCCTTTTATAGATACTTTGAAGAACTTCTTGAAATTCTACTTTGAAATTTTCAGGAGTCAAGCGGTCAGCATAACTCTTCTGAAGTTGTCCAAAGAATCCAAACTGATTGGATAGAGCATACATCTCCTGCAGGAAGAAAGTATGTGATTCTGATGGATTCTTTTTAGACGCACTTTCTTGAAGAGGAAAGGAATTCTCATATTGAAAATGAACAAAAAAAAAAAAAAAAAACTAGAATTGACCCTCTTGGTAGATAGAGAATGCTTATGAAGGGCAAACTTTCTTTGCCTGATGAGAACTTATAATGCTTATAGCATGCAATATGTGGCAATTGTATTGCCATTGTAATGATAACTGAAATAGTGCTGTCCTGGAAATCAATATTCTCCTGGAGGATAACTTGCAAAGAATTCCAATACACAAGATAGAAAAGATGAATTTTAAAGCACAAAGAATGATGGTGTATAGCTTGAGAAGATGGTTAATCTCAAGCTTTTGGTGGTAAATTTGTATTCAGTTCCCTTCATTACTTCATCATGAAAGTGGTTGGATCAACTTTTTCTGTCTTTAGTGTCTCCGCATTCTGCTGAATAGGCTTAATTAGAGTTGACTAGCCAAAAAAGTGGGTCAATCAAAAGAAACTGTTTCCTTTTGGAACAAAAGTTAAGCCTATAGGGGAGAAGTTTGTATTTGCCCCATTAAGAGTACAATGTGGGGATTCTTGTTCATGTGATATAGTGACCTGAGGAATAGGTAAGACCAATGAAGAAGATGGGTTGACAACATAGGGGAGGTTTTTGTATATTATGGAGAATATAGCACAAATTAGAGCACAATGGAGTGATTGGGGCAAAACAGCTATGCCCACCTTTAGAGAAGCTATCCGCTTGGGTAATACTGATGTTGCTGATATGCTGAATATGGGTTGGGTTTCTCTTGTTAACTGGTAATTAATTCTAAAGGTAAAGTGAGTCACAGAGAGAAAGAAGCAATAGCTCGAGTTGCTTTTGCAACAGGTAGGGGGTAATTTAGGATTTGAAGCACCAAATTGATGACATCTCCTGGCCAAGGCTGCTAGTTTGTGCTTTAGCTGTGTTGAGTTGTTACGATATGTTAGTCACTTTTATTGATTTTGGTGGTGATAAGAATCCAGCAAGTGCAGTACTTCAATGGGGCAATTGATGAAGGGGCCTAGCCCTTCTTTCATTTGTATGCCATTTTCTGTGGTTGGGGATGGTTACTTGTTATCTTCATTTGTCTTGCTCATGGATACTTTGTAGACACAAGATGTACGCAACTTTTGTGCAAAAGCATGAAAAGTGACTCAAATATCACTCGATGGCGTTGGAAGTAATGTCAAAGTGATTTCAATTGTCTTCTGAGGCATTGTAGAGCCAGATTGCCTTCAAAATGAGTGAAGTTGCCTTCAAAATGAGTGAGAATGGTCATGCTTCAAATTTGATTTTATTGAGTAGATCCAGATATTACAATCGAATGACAAGTAAATGCAAAGTGGCTCTTACAGCCTTCTTTTTATTGAACTACACATGTTTTTCTTGTCTACCCTTTTCCGGTTTACATTTCATTAATTTAGCTTCTAAAGTACCTGATTTTATTCTGCTCTCTGTTGTCTGTTGTAGATATTATTACAACAAGAAGACAAAACAATCTACATGGCAGAAGCCCTTTGAGTTGATGACGGTAACTGAGGTGGGCTATACTTCACTTGATGCTTGACAGTAATCACATTCATACTTGTATGTTGTTTATCTCGTAATATCGTGATCCAGGGTAACCTTTCCTGATATAACATAAATTACTTCGTATGTGGTATGGGATTTCTTGTTATATGTGCTTTGATTACCATTCCAACTTATGTATCTGGCATTTCATTGCTCTTCCTGTTTGAGGAGAGAGGTAACACAAAACAAGAGCTGGTTTGTAACTTGGTCAAAAAGGAAAGCGTTTCTGAGTTTTGTACCCATAGTAAAATTTTGGTGCTTTCTAAGGAGCAAATATGACTACATTTGTGCTTTTAGCATGAGCATCTTAGTTTTTGTGGTAATCTTATTTATATGAAGATGCTTATTGATCTTTCAGAGTAGAAATTATTATGCATTATCATTAGTGTTGGAACCAAGAAATCTGTTTCTACTACTTGAGTCATCTTTTGTTGATATGATGTTGCAGCAGTTGCTGTTAATTGAACTTAAGTAGGTGTCTCAAGTTTGTTAGGAGTGTGAGATTGGATGCTGACATGGTTTCTAATTTTCTGTGCACATTGTGAGACTTAAGTTGGGTAAGTGTGGTTATTTGGTGTTTGTTCAACAAAAGAGCATAGTTCGAGGTGTTTGTCCTGTAACGGGAAATTGTCATTAGGTTTCATTAAAAGGATTTTCTGTGTGAAGATGCATTCTGAAGGAGCTTTACTTCCAGGCAACACTGTTGATCCCTCTATGCCTGAACATAATGAAATTTAAGTCCGTATGATTTGTGGACCCTCTTTCAGTAACTGATAAATTCATTTATGTCAAGATCCTTTTCCAGCTTTTAACAAGAAGAAGGATGAGGCAATTTGTTAACCTCTTTTAATTTTTTTGGTCACTATTAGGATAAAGGAAAACATAAGACTTGCTTGGGTAGGGAAAAAATGTCAAGAATAACTTGCGTGTTTGGGTTATCTAATCTTGGTATGGGGCAGGGGGAGAACCGATACCCATTTTCTTCCGTTTGTTAAAATTTGTGGTTGATATTTCTGATCCGTAAAACTATGTGTGGGTTTTGGTTTCTCACTTATCAACCAGTTTAGCAGTTCACTGATATATTCCTTTATGTTGTTCCTTTTAATATTGAAATTTTCTGTTCCGTGAATTGATTGATCTAGTTAATTGTGTTAAATCTGGTGGACTTGCATAGTTAGTGGATATCTGGTTATGTTGCCAGGCTTTTGAATTATTAGATGGCCTGCTTATTGGGAGAGAATTTTGAGGCATGTTGTCTTAGAAGTCTGATCTTCTATAATGTCATATAGCCCTCAATTATTTTAGGTTTCACTTGATTTAGTCCCATTATTATCTCTTCTGGTATGGTCTCTGAGGTTTTATGAAGTGTGTTTACTTTTGATACTTTTTACATGGATCTTCGTGGTTTGAGAATGGAACTGTCAATTCTATTTTTTTCTGTACGCGCTTTGCATGACATCCATAGCTTCAAAGGCACTTATAGGTACATGCCCTGCTCCTCTCTTGATTGGTAATATGTGATATGCGTCTTTGCTGCTTGGCTTATCTACTAGTTAACCCTAATGTTAGTATCTTGTCATTTTACTACTTCCTTCAGTGTGACAATTCTATCTTCTTAATCATCCATTTTGAGGAATTTAGTGATGAAAAAAATACCCAAGTATGCTTGCAATTCTTCATAATCAAGTGTTGACTGAACATTTTAAACATATAGGATGGTTTCTGAGCTTTCAAGCGAGCTTTTGCGATGCAGTTTCTGTTGCATGCAAGTTCATTCACATTTTAGAGTATGTCACTCTTATAGTACTGTTTGAAAAGATCATTCTTCATCAACGTGGAGGCTTGGTAGGGATTAAAAATTTCATTACTAAGGCTTAATTGTTGATTTCATTGTGACGTCAAAATAGTATAAACAATTGGGAGTCAGCTTGGGTCCTGAAATAATGAGGAACAATTAAAAGTCATTGTGTTGTGGTTTAGAGTGGAATAAGTAAAGAGTTCCTGATTTGATGCATTTTACTGAGTTCAAAATGGGAAATGGCTCCTCCATCTCCTTCTGGCTGGGTGGTCTATGGACCTTTTATTTGAGCTATCTCTGGAATTGTTCCAAATAGCTTCCCATCATTAAAACAGTGTCATTATTTCTTCTTTTAATTATTCTATATGTGGACAAGATTTTTCCATATCTTCTCCATTTCCCTCCTAAAAAAGCCATTTAGTTTTTCTATTTGACCATGCGTAGTTTTTTTATTTTTTATTTTGAGTGTTCTCTTTTGCTCATTGTCATTCTCTTACTGTGACAGCGTGCGGATGCTTCAACCGACTGGAAGGAATTTACAAGTTCTGACGGAAGGACGTGTGTACTTTTCAAGTCAAGTTAATGTTCATCCCTATAAGCTTAGTTTTGTTTTAACTCTATCCTGTTGATTGACATGTAGATACTACTACAACAAGGCTACTAAGCAGTCTAAGTGGGAAATGCCTGCTGAACTGAAGGTGCCTAATCTCATTCACTTTTGCATCTCTTTACCCTTCTATCGCGCTATCCTGTTTTGACACTCTTCAATTCCAGTTGGCTCGTGAGGAAGCAAAGAGAAAATTGGCCCCAGGAACACAATCAGAGTCCTTACCTTCCTCTTCTACCTCATTGGTTCCAGTTAATGAACCTGATGGTGCAGATATATCATCTTCCGCATCTCAAGGACCTACATCAAGCCCAGTTCCAGCGGCACCTCTTAATGCCTCTGGGGACACAGAGTCAGCAGTGGTTGCTGAATCAGAAGAAATATCTGTCCCAGTGCCTACTTCAACGTTGGTGGCTCTTGTCTTGGATACATCCATGGATGATGCTGAGCAAACTGTTGTTCAACAGAGCAATGAAGTTGCTGCTGATGCGATTGATGATGGCACAACCCCAATGTAATCTATTAAAGAATCTATCATGTCATAGAAAGTCAGCCAAGTAGCTTTAGATTGGATTGAACTTTCTGTACTTAAATTTGCAGGATTGATTCCAAGAAATCCACTATTCAGGATGTTCCCTGGTCAGCTGGAGTATTTGTTCAAGACAAAGTATGCCTGAAATTATCTTGTAATGTTGTTCTCTAGTTTGCAGTTCCTATGCCATAAGCAATTTAACCATTTACTTTTCAGGAAGCCAAGAATATTGAAGTGAGTGCTGAAGGGGCAGAGACACTTGTCGAAGAGAAATTAACTAATAGTGAACCATCACCTTATGCCACTAAGCTGGTATGACACGTGATTTGCAATATTTTGGTCCTTTCAAGAGATATTCTGGGTACTGTAATTTGAGTTATGATGATCCTTACTTGTTTAGGATGCTAAAGCTGCATTTAATGCACTTCTGGAGAATGCAAATATTGGTTCTGACTGGACTTGGGAGCGAGTAAGTTACTGTTCTTGAAGCTTTTGTTTGCACTCAAATAACTTCAAGTATTGATGGTAGCACTGACTTTTCAGGCAATGAGAACAATTATAAATGATAAAAGGTATGGTGCTTTAAAAACACTCGGAGAGAGGAAGGAAGCATTCAATGAGGTAAAATTTTAAATTGTCAGCTCTATAATGGTCATTCTATCCTCCTTTCTTTTGACTAATTCACTTATATTTTATGGGACAGTATGTTGGTCAAAGGAAAAAGCAGGATGCTGAGGATAGACGCATTCAACAGAAAAAAGCTAGGGATAATTTTAAGCAAATGTTAGAAGTGAGTCATTTATTGCCTCACTTTGAAAAATTTATTTTTTTCCCTCTAGCTTTCTGATTTCTTCTTTACTAAATTTTGACCCAGGAATGCAGAGAGCTGACATCTTCTTCAAGATGGAGGTGTGTCTTGGTGATGGTTTTCTTTCTGTCCTTTATGTTGGTGACATTATCACTAACGTTCCTATATAATTAAATATTGTTTAGCAAAGTAGTGACATTGTTTGAAGAAGATGAACGTTTCAAAGCTATTGAAAGAGACAAAGACCGGAAGGATATATTTGAGAGCTTCATAGTTGAGCTGGAAAAGAAGGTATTCTTTTCCTTTTGGTCTTAGACAAGGCTTTTTGCGTACCTAAATTGTGCTACCCAATTGTGGATTGACATTATTTTTTGCAGCATATTTGATTGATTCTTTCCGGTCCACGTGTACTTTTATGTTTAGTGCATAAAGAGAAATATAAAATAAAGGGTGGTGTGAGGATACTGTCGTGTGAAATCAATTAGATGAGATCTGTTTAGTCTAATGGTGAGGATAAAAGCAGTGCGTTGCCACCCAGAAAATTCAAGTGGTGTAACTTCTTCTTGTGCCTTTCAAAATTACTATTTCAGTTTTGTGCCTGTGTGATGCGGCAACTGGAGGCAGTTACCAAAAACATCTGATGTGCTTTTGGGCTGTGTTAAGCATACTAGTGAATCAGACCAATTTTAATGCATATGAAAAGGTGCCTAATTTGGCAGCAGCTCTCTCTAATTATGAGAAGTGAATAATTTCTTTCCATGCACATGACGCTACATATTGATTATTTACTGTCATTCAAACCTATTGGACATTGATAGTTGCTTATTGCAAAATTTCACTGCGACATTTGTGGTGAACCTGAAATTTGTCATGTCGAAGCTTGAATAGGAAACTAGGTACTTGACAAGAATTTGGAATTTCCTTTTTCGAAAGCATATGGGAAAGTACCTTTTTGAAAATCTTTTTGGTTTTTGCTTGATCTGGTTGTGATTGATTGATCTATGGTTGGTTTAAACTGGTATCTAATATATCAATCTGTGGGGTAATTTCATCTACATTCTTAAACTAAGTATGTATAAACTTCTCTGTCATTAGGAGAGGGAGAGATCTTTGGAGGAGCGGAAGAAAAATATGAGGGAATACAGGCAATTCTTGGAGTCTTGCGATTTTATTAAGGTACTTTCTGGCAAACTCCTCTTTGATAGCATATTTCCAATTCTCATCTATGTTATTGGTATGCTTTTTTTTTTCCCCATGTCCAGTCCCTCTATTGGGGAAGTCAATCTCTCCCATCCCCTGATTGCCTTCTCTTATGTAGGCAAGCAGTCAGTGGCGCAAACTACAAGATCGCTTGGAGGCTGATGAGAGATGTTCACGCCTGGAAAAGATGGATCGGTTAGAGATATTCCAGGTTTGTACTAATTCTTTGGGGATATTTTTGGTAATTGATACTGGCCTGATGAACGTGATTTTTCAGGATTATCTGCATGATCTAGAGAAAGAAGAGGAGGAGCAGAGGAAGATACAGAAGGTGCTGTACTATTTATTGTCAGGCAGTTTAATGTTTTTCATCTTCATAATATTTCTTTCTTTTTTGATGAGGTGAACTGATTTGACATCTTTCTTGTGTCCATTGTTTTCCTGTCATTTTTACTGATGCAGGAGGAAATGAGAAAGGCAGAACGCAAAAACCGCGATGAATTCCGCAAATTGATGGAAGAACATGTTGCTGCTGGCACCCTAACTGCTAAGACTCTTTGGCGTGATTACTACATGATGGTTAGAGTCGACTGTTTCCTCTATGGTATGAATATATTTAGTTACTAAACTACCTATCTGTTTTACTTTTGATGGTTCTAGGTTAAAGATTTGCCAGCATATATGGCAGTTGCGTCAAATACAGCAGGTTCAACGCCAAAAGATTTGTTTGAAGATGTTGCCGAGGAACTACAGAAACAGGTGAAGTGCGCCTTTATGTCAAGTTTTTTTTGGTGTACATTGAGTTAGAATTCGAAGTCATTTTCTTAATTTATTTAAGAGCTAAAATCCATATAAGTTTTTCTTTGGACACGCTGCTGTGTAAATGATCTGTGCCTATTAATAACAGCAAAATAATTCTATCTAGAATGATTCATGTTGGAATTCTGGATCTTATATCTAATGATTCTAGGACTTGCTTGCGAAGTAAAACTGTCAACCAAGCCTTCATTGGACTTCACATGGGTGGCGGGGGCTAAGTGAATATGTCAACTCCAGTTATCAATATGAGCCTAATGGCACTTTTAGCATCTCTCGTAATACCCCTTACTGGAGTTACCTCAGCCAGCATTCTTACTTTTATCATCATGAAATTAATAGTTCAAGTCTCTTCACTGCCTCATATTCTCTTTTTGGTGAGGATTTATGTACTATGGGTGCTTTTGCCCTTCTATCAATATTTTCCGTATTGCATAGTGCTCATGGTGGTTCTTAGAAACTTTAAAACTTTTAGAAGTATTTTAAAGACTGGGGTTTTTGAATGATTTCTCCACTAAGGCTTCATTTGTTTCGCGGAAAATAAATGATTTGGAAAACATTTTCTAGAAAACGATTGCTTATCTCACTTACAAAAGTAAATAAACGAAAGATATTTTCATTGTCCACAAAAAGGATTACACATAAATCATTGTTGATAACAAATTTTTTTTCGTTGACTAATAATTTCAAGTGATACTGGTGATCAGCAGGAAAATATTTTCCAAAACATTCATTTTTTGTAAAACAAACGAAAGCTAAAATTGAACTCTAAATCTACTTCTTTGTATAATGAAGCCTTGTCTCAAAAATGCAAATTAGCTTTGCTTCAAGGTACCATCTCTTCCCAAGGTTTACTGAGTTTTCTCCACTAAGGCCAGTTTCTGTAATGCTAGATTGTGTCTCCACCATCTTAATACATTAGTCACTCCTTTCAGATTTTGGGACATCTATCATAGATTCTAGATTTATTATGCCATAGAAAATGTTGTGTGGCTGTGAACAAAGATATTAGAGGAACCTATTTAGTATGGTTAGGACATGTGAAATGATGGGTTTTAGATTTTATAGTTAAAAGCTGTCATGTTATGGTGGGGATGCTGGGGAAATGAGATAGCAGAAAGGTTAGAGATGTGAACGTTACTTCAAATAAGGACCAAGGTCTCAAATTGCAGTAGATGTCTTGTCAGTGGTATCACAGCAATAACGCTGGTATTGGCTTGCATTTTTTTCGTCGCAATAGTGGCCAATAGCAGTAGCTGCGCGAGTGCTATATTGCAGCTGCTATTTACAACCAGGATAAGGACGTTAATCCATTATATTGATATCGTCAATCGTGGAAGAAGATCCAAATGCTGAACTTGCATTCTTAAATTTAAGAATTTGATTCCTGATCTGTTTTACTCGTGGAAACAGATGTGTTGTGATTAACATGCATCATGGTGCCTCATTTTTCATAGTAATTTTGTAGAAAAATAGCATAAACATGTATGGTTCAATGGAACTACCTGCTTTTTGTTCACTTGTTCAAATTATGCCCCTCTATAGTTTCTTCACCTATAGCTTTAAAGTTAGCAACATGCATTGTATCAATGGTCACTCTTATATAGGGAACTCACCTGTTCCCCATCATTTCTGCTTCCCCCTTTTGGGAATTACATGATAATCATTTACTAAATATATCATTTTTCTACTTAATGCTTTCACTCAGTACGTCAATGCTGTGGGAAGATTTGCTCTTCATTATCTTCTAGTGTTCTTTTGGTGAAACACAAGAATCTATTGCTTCTACGGTTGATTTTAAGTTTCATTTCTTAGTTATTTTGGATAATGTCATCTCATGTCTTAGTCTCTTTCCAGATCATGCAATGATCAATTGAAGGCAAGTTCACTAATTTTGTTGCTGTGGCTCTTGAAAATTTACCTTATTGAGTTGTGCCTATGATGCCGTTGTTAAACATGAAAAAATATGTGCTCGGAAAGTGGCAAATTCTGACTTATCTTCCTTTGGCAGTATGAGGAGGATAAATCTCAAGTAGATGATGCAGTAAAAATTAGAAAGGTATGATTGATTGGAGGGTTTTGCTGTTTCTTGCCTCTATCATCTCTTCTAATCTTCTGGCTTGTGTCAGATCTCCTTAACATCAACCTGGACCATTGAAGGCCTGAAAGCATCCATTGCAGATGATATTCGTGGCACACCCATATCAGATATTAATTTTAAAGTATGTTTATTTTCTTGGCTTGTTAATTCGTTCCACTCACCGCTTGTTTCTTCCTTCCGGTTCTTCAATAATTGGTCCACAGAGTGTGTTAATTTTCAGCGCAAACTATTTCTGAACAATTAGCTAGGGGCTTGTTATGTTTCATTGTTTGTTTGGCCTCTGACATCGTGCTGTTGCAAAACAGTAAAAGTTGGTTATGTGTAGCCTGTATTTTATTGGCACTATTTGGAGTAAATAGGTGGCGCATGAATTGTTATTGCTATATGATTATGTGTGCTGAAAGCCAAAACGTTAAATGATTAAATATTTCTACCTGATTGAACAACTGTAGTAATCATGATCTTTTAGGCATGATATGGTAGAAAGTCGGTCAGAAACCATGTTGATTGACAAAGTGTTTTTTGCTTACAAAAGCTGGTTGCTTAGATTCCTGTGAATTACTTTGGACTATTTTAGTCAGTCAAATGGTTTTTAGCATTAAGCAATTGACAGTTCCTATAAAAACTTCATTCTCAGCCTGGTGAGTTTCATAAATGCTGACTAAGAGATCAAGGAATTGGATGCCTGTACAAAGGAACTGTTAATTGGATAATTACATTCTACGGACAGATGGATGCATTCAGCACTTGCAATTTCCAGCTGAACCATGATATTTAATGTTTATATGGTGAAATGGGCCAGAATTTGGCAAAATATATCTCAATTTATTAACAATTGACATACCGAACATTCTCAAGGATATGCAAGAATTTGATAGCTGTGAGTAGCAAGGTGGTGATTTTTCCACCAAGAAGTTAGGCAGGAGCTTGAGTTTAGATTTGTTCAGCTCAATTGCAAGCAAGGGAAAAAAGTGTATTTGTCAGTGAAATGTTCTTAAATACAGAAATATGATCCTGACTTCTAGAGTGGGTTGGATGAAGGAGGAGAGACTAATGAGAGAAGGAACCTAATATATAAGCTTGGCTTAAACAGTTAAGACTTTATCATGCAATAGAAACATCTGATCTGGATTTTCTTGCTTTTTGCAGTTAGTGTTCGATGACTTGCTGAAAGAGCCCGGAAGAAAGAAGAGAGAGTTGTTAAAAAGCGTAAACGACTGGGTGATAAGTTCTTTGATTTACTTACGACTATAAGGGTATTGCGAATGGATGTCAACTATATACCTTCACACTCACCTTATGTATCTGCATATCGTAGAGATATGTTTTTGCTATCTCAATTTGATCTTCTCATTTCCAGGAAATAACTCCATCTTCAGCATGGGATGAGTGCAAACAATTGGTTGAAAATAGTCATGAGTACAGGTATAGCTTAAAACATTGTTAAATTTGATTATATTATTACATGTAGTTGTTTGAAGATACCAGCCATATTCCATTTTAAATTCTGCAGACTACTGTTTAAATGAGCTAAATCTGTCTATCTAAATGCTATATTATTTTAATTTAACTTTGCTGAGGGGACTTTTCTGCATATAAGAAACGAAGTAAGTCTGATATCTGGGTGTCTATCCACAGCATTTATCCTACCTCGATATTTGAATATCCAGCTTTAATTTTCTTCTTGTCTTTCTGAGATGCTGTTACATACACTAGAATCTGACATTGCGAAAAAAATCCTTGTGCAGTTCAATTGGTGATGATATATATTGTCAGGAAATTTTTGAAGAGTACATAACAAAATTGAAGGATCACGAAACAAGAAAACACAAGGAGGAAAAGGTACTTATCTGCTCTGATTCTATATATATAACACTCTCGATTGTTGCTCCTTTATTTTTGTTATTTTCAATTTGTAAATGAAAGTAAATATGTATGATAGTCTACGCTCCATTATTTTGAGACATTTGCCAGAACACACTGAGGCCAAAGGAACCTCGAAATTTGGTGCTATGCTGCAATTGAAGTAGTGATGCAAAAATCAGATGGAATTTAGCTAGATTTTTATTCTTTTTGGCTCAATTTAAGGGCAGATTACTATGGCACTTGTGTTGTTTTAGCTCTAGTACTTCAAGTTTTTATTTTTACTACCTTAACATTATGGCAAAAGAGAAGGCTACAAAAGTCAAAATTATTATGACCATGCAAAATTTCATGTGTTGGTACTCATTGCCTCAAGTTTTCATTGTCTATCGCTTGTTTTGCTTCTTTGCAGGCAGAAAGGGAAAAGAAGAAGCGGGGAAAAGAAGGGAAAAGAGGGAAAGATAGGAGAGAAAAAGATAGGTATGATAGAGAGGAGGAAATCGAGGGACAATGGAGCAGACAGTGACCGAGAAATTTTGTCTGAGACTCGTGCATCTTATAAGAAGAAAAAATCAGGTGAAGATCGTGAAAGAAAGCGTCACAGGCATATTCATAGAACATCAGATCATATGGACATTGCTGAGGCAGAGCATTCTGAAAAATATCACAGACACAATGGTGACCATAAGAAGGCCACACAGGTATCTGGTATTTCCTCTGTTTCTTAGCTTGAGCTAGCTGCCATTTTCCTTTGAGAGGAGATTATATGAAAAAGTTATCCAAGTGGACTTGTCTCTATGTTTCAGTTTTGGCTGGATTTCTTTATCTTGTGGGTTCATAACACAGAGAGTTGCCATGTCAGTTGTGGTTTTTGGACAGAATAGTCATGTTATAGCATTTCAGTGTCACAAATAACACCGTAAGGTACTTTTTTCTGCACCTAGAATGCTCAGTGTAATGAAACCAGGTTTCGCTCTTTTTTCCAACTTATAAGACATTTATCTTTACTTTCATTTTGAGCACATTCTCCATAGCTTAGTGGGTTTGTGTGTAGAAAATCAAATCCAAAAGCATAAACTATCTGGTGAAGAGAAATTACATGTACATATGCCCATCGAAATGCCCCACTTAAGCGATGAGGGATAATACTTTAGCAACTCCTCTCACTTGCAAATCAGACTAAGATATTTAAAAAGAATGCAACTGGAACTAAAGAACAGGGAGCCACATGTGGAATAAACTTAAATGGACATGAAGGATTTGGACCAAGGTATGATATCATGTTAGAAAGGTCGACGAATTTTTATTTATTTATTAAGTTGGTGGAGAGAGGCTGCATGAATATAAAACCCATTGAAACACGAAATTCAAGTGACATGAGATGATGCTTTAACGTGAAAACATAATCATCAAAACCAAATCTTCATATAAAGTTTGCTTATCAAGTACCCTGGGAGCACTCATTAACAAGGTCCATTAGATAAATGGGTAATTACCGGTGTTTCAGGTCGTCATAAGAAGTAATCAACTGCTGCACTACTGCAGCAACATCAACAAAAATTGGATTGTTGCATCCTTTTCCCTGTGAATGTGCAACCTTAGATCGCTACTCTTAGTTCTTGCTCCTTTCCATAGCAGAATGGTTTCCAAAGAAACCAGAAAGTTTAGTTCCAGCTCATATGTTTATGTGCGAATTTGTTTTGAGAGGGTGGTACTCCATCAGTCATTGGCTTCAAGCAGAAGCATTTATTGTCACTTTTTGGGGCCAAATGCTATGTTTGTTGTAATATAGGGTGAATGGCATAGTACTTTTGATCCTGGGAGGCAGCACACACTGAATGAATCTGAATCAATCTTTTTGAACTGCCTGCCACTGGCATTCATATCTCTAGAAGCAACCATAGCTAGGGGCGCTCACGAGCTGGTCTTTTGTGAAAATTGTAGCGTGCATTGAACTCATTGGGCCAGATGTTTTTACACCTGAAAGCTTAGCCTGGTTTTGTAGGCTGGCTGGCCTGACCAAATCTTTCCTGGTTCAGGATTAGCCTGGTTTGAAAAACTGCAAATGAGGAGCAAAAAGAGACCTAAATCTAAGAAATTCCTCAGTTCCATTCAAAATCACCAAAAAAATACATAAGAGTTCCAAATTAACACCCCCACAGAAAGAATGAGAAACATCAACCAACAAAGACACAGAGAAGGGTACAAAACCACAGTAGAAAAGGCAATAACAGGTAACCGACGCTTGAGGTTACTGGTGTCCTGTCGTCAGTTGTGGTCGCTTTTCATGTAGTTTTCTAGCAAGACATGGGTGAAATTACTTGATTTGAAGCGATTAGGGTCATCACTTACCATTGTCGCTTGGCCGGAATAGATGGTTGACATTGGTCGAACTTCATGGTTGGTCATTGTTGGATACCTAGATGCCTGATGGTGGACGTTGGAGTTGTGGGGTCAATCAAGGGTGGAGATGAGAGGGAGCTGAGATAGGGGTGATTGGTTCCTGGCTTAGAACTAGGAGCCGATTCCATGACTTCTGGTTCCAAAAGATAAGAACCCATTTGGAGCCACCGATTCCTAAACTGCTCAGGTCTGGTTTGGTTTGTGGTCTAAATTGAGATCCGGCCCATTTTTTAATGACGGATAAGAGTTGCACCTTTCCAATACAAAAACATATGTTGGTTAGGTGGTTATGTTGTTATTTGTTGGTGTTGAAGACCATGGTTTGATTCTCAATGGGTGCAAAAGTATTCTTTTGTTTGTTTAAAGGAGGCTTCAAAACCGGTTCAACCGGGAAAACGAACTGGTTAAACTGGTTCTGGGTTGAACAGAAGCAGTGCACACCCTAGTTGAGAGAGCTAGATATGAAGTTGAGAGAGCTAGAGGAGGCGTGACAATGAGCATCAGGGTTCTTGCGTTTTAACTTTTTAATATATGTTATCTTACATATGTATTTTTGGGCGAGGCCAGTTTTTTCGAGCCTCCGATACTGGGGCCCTAAAACAGAACCGGCCTGGAAAATTTACAAGGCAGGCCTGAAAGCCTGGACTGAGCTTAGCCCAGATCCAAAAAAGTTGGGTCAGCCTGGGCTTTTTGGGGCGCTGGACTTTTTCTACACCCGTACCAGCTACATCTACCCCCCCGGGGACTCTTTCTCTCTCTGTTTTTTTTTTTTTTTTTTTTTTTAAGCAGAGAGCACCATTGAGGTAACATTGTTGAGATTTGGATAGGATGTTTATTATCATGAAAGCTGGTGCCCTTAATACCTTTCAGTTGCTATTCAAAGGATTCATTTGTTTAATTGGGGAGATCTGCTGTATTGAGGTTAATGTACATTATAAAGTGGTTGGTGGTGCACACTGCTGAACGCAAGGAGAGAATCAGAGGGCAAGTGAAAACGCTGTTGCTTTTGCTCTCTTTGGTGTTTTGTCTTGCTAAGTGGTATTTTCACTCCGTAAACAAGGAGGTCAAAGGATTACTTGAAGTCCTCAATTTGTACATAGCTCATACTATGGACTTACACCTCAGTCAACCACTTCCTCTTTGGTTCATCTCCGTGTTCTTTGGCTATTCCATGCTCTATTCTGTCGACTCCTCCTTCTGAGGTTTGTTCTTGTCCAATGGTTCCTGACAGCACTACTGTGCTGATTTTTTTTTTTTTTTTGCATAACTTATGGTGTAGCATGAATCCACTCCAGAGTCTGACAGCGAAAGCTGCCGTAGGAGACACAAGAGAGATCGCAGAAATGGTTCTCACAGAAGTGGTGGGTATGAGGAGGAACTTGAAGATGGGGAATTTGGCGAAGATGTAAAAAAGTAGTAGTTTGGCTCTGTTCATTTTTGAGCTGCTGTGAACCTTTATAAGCTCCCTGCGAAGTCCAGCTAAGTCAGTTAGTCATGATATCACTTTTCATATAGAGAAAACGAGCTGTTTTGTATGTGTTTTCGGCTCCTTTAAATGCGTGCATATCTTCTATTTTCTTTAATTTATTTTTGGGTTTTCATACATCTGGCCTAGGTGGGTTTACTGCATATTAGGAAAATGTCATCTTGATACTGATGAGGTTTCACTGAAGCATGTTGTTGTTGGTGCTTTGGGATGTTTAGAGACTAGCAATTCTTGATGGCGTCCTTTGCTCTGTTTCTTGGCAAGATGACACCAACCCGTTTGATCTCTGGGCTAGAGAATTTTGAACTGGCTTTGAGGACTCTTGTAGAAAACCAATTATCTTCTGTATGTGAAGCAACGATAAATGGAGAGAATTATTGACCATTGCAGAAGGCATTGTTGGATATGTTTTAACAATTTGTGAGCAGATGTTTTGAGTATATTTGACATGCAGTTGCCGATGAACATCTTACCCTTTCTCAAAGTGGCAACCAAGGCAAAGCCCCTTTGACTGCTAAGTAGGCTTATGAGGATTTTGCTCTTCCAGATTGATCAGTACTGGCATATTTTAACTCTAAATTTCGAAAAAGTGAATTCCGGCAAATAATTCTCTGATCCATGTCTATGGAAAGTACAATCAATAGCTGGAAGAGACTGAAGGGAGAGAAGTAAGGATTATCTATTTTATCTAGAAAAGTTTAATTGGTATCATGAGAGTGGAAGGATTCAAAGGGTGTTCTATATCAAAGTTCTGATGTATCATAGGAAAAAGAACAAAAAAAAGGTGAAAAAGAGCGCTCGTTTCATGATTTCAAGTTCCGCTCATTCTCAGATGAAAACCACAATTTGGGTCGATACATATAAATATAAATAGACGAAGATATTAAGCATGAGCACTGTTAACTTGTGTGTATCCGCAAATGATCGGTTGTGGTGGATTGATTTAGGAGTCTTATGAAGTATGAATAAAAGTTCTAGAAAAGGTTTTGACTTCAGGATTGCTTTTATGGACCAAAGAATTTTGTGTCATGGGAGTCATCGTGAAGTAGATGCGTTCGGTGCCCTACAAAGTACAAAGGAAGTAGAATATCCTTCTACAGGATTAGGTTAATTGCCCGAAATTCAGAGAGAGACAGAGAGACTTCTCTGGGGGGAAATTCCAATTTCTCTAAAGTTATAATGAGTAGAATAATAGTTCTTTGCAGTTCTAAACAAAGGAGTAGGTTAATTTAACATCCCACAGTTTTCTAGAAACTTTGAGGATAAATCATGTGTTTTCAAGAGGGAAAGTACCAAAATAGCTATAAATATATTATATTGGTACCAATTCAGTTATAAATATTTCAATTAGATCAATTTAGTCATAAATATTTTGATATTGATATTAATTTGGTCCATCTAGCCAATTTATATCAGAAATTGTTGATGTGGACAACAGCTGTCCTATGTGGTATGGTCATCGTTAACATGAATATTTTAAATAATATTTTAATATTTTTTTGAATTTGTAATATATATATATATATATTTTTTCCCTTCCCTTTTCTTTGCCTTTTCTTTTTGCTGTTGGCCATCGCCGGCCACTGACCACATCCGTGGCTAGTGAGAACTGGCCTTGCTTGGGTCACCTTCGTTAGCCATAGGCAAGGGTTGGCCTCACTAGGCCGTGCTTGGGCAAGGGTGAGCATCGGTCGTCCAAGCGCGACTAGGCGAGGCCCCCATCGCAAGATCTAGTTTGGGTTTTCCCTCACCGATCCTCGCTTAGGCAAGGACAAGGCTGGTTGGGTCTTGTCGTTGCCTAGGCAAGCCACGATGAGGTCGCCTTGGCCTAGGTGTGGGTTGGCCTCGCCAAATCTGCCTTGGGGGGGGGGGGGTCACCTAGTTGTGCCTACATGGTCGACGCTCACCCTCCCCCAAGCGCAGCCCAATGAGGCCAACCCTCGCTTATGGTCGGTGACGGCAAGGGTGACATAGGTGAGGCCAGCCCTTGCCAATCATGGATGTGGCCAATGGCTGGCGAAGGCCATTAGCAAAGAGAAAAGGTAGGGAAAAGAGAAGGGAAAAAAAGAAAACAAAATCAAAAACTTATTTTAAAAATTTTAAAAAATTAAAATATCATTAAAAATGTCTACGTAAGCATTAGTTGAGCCATATAGGATGGTTGGTATCCACGTCAGTAATTTCCTGCTCAAATTGGCCGCATGGATTGGATTAGTATTAATGTGAAAATGTTTATGATTAAATTGATCAATTGAAAAATTTATGATTGAGTTGGTACCAATACAATTATTTATAACTTGTTTGGTACTCTTCCCGTTTTCGGGAACTAGTTTGATCATTTCTTTAGAATTTGTTGGTTCCGTGCAATTAATCCAATATGAATTTTACTTGAATATGCCTTTTTCTACTCCAATAGTTGATTTGGACCAAAAACTAGTAGATCTAATCAGATGATTATGAAGTATAAAAATCCGAGTCTTGCTTTTTCTGTATGATTGTTTATATTCATTTATTTGGGAGGACTTTAGTGCTCATCATCTCCTCCCTGGAGTTTACAAGAGAATGTTAGGGCTACATGACCGAAAATACAGTGCCCCGCTAACTAATAGATTAATCTTACAGTCAATCGGATTCAAGAATCTGCCTAGTGGTTTCGTTTAGATGAACGTGCTTATTCCCATTCTTTAGTTTATTTATCTCCCAGCATTGTAGCGATTGACTTATCCCTCAAGATGCATTCATTCATGTAGGTTTCTCATTAAATTCAGCAAGTCACAAGATCTTCATTTGTGCATGTTCAATGCTCAGATGGTAACCTTCATCGCCCCACTTGTTTCTGCCAGTTCATGCGGCCTGTGAGAGTAGTTTAACCTATACGATACTTCATTGTCGTGCTCGAGTTTTTCATGGTGGAATATCAAAAAGAAATTCTTGTAAAGTGTTATAAACAATTTCTCGTAGGGGGAGCAATTCTGTTGTGATTTAGTTTGGGGTCCCCATTGCCATACAAATTATGATAGAGAAAAAGTTTAGGAGAGCTATTTTTGGGCGTATAGAAGAACAAAAGAAAAATGATACAAATGGTTCTCAAACTTTTTGTACAAATTCAAATTAATCTCTAGATTATATGAAAATGTCTAATGAAAAAATAACACTGGATTAAATATACAAGTATTTATTGTCCCTAAACTTTATTTTTTGAAATGATAATATTGGATATTTTTATATAGTCTATGAATTAGGCTGAATACTTATAAAAAATGTTAGGGACCAAATTGAACTGATTAAAAGTTTAAGGACAATATTACAATTGAGTTAAAGTTCAGTGAATATATTGAACAAATTAATAATTTAAGCACAACATGACATATGAGGTTAAAATTTATGGACTATCCCCAAACACAATATTACAATTGAGTTAAAGTTCAGTGAATATATTGAACAAATTAATAATTTAAGCACAACATGACATATGAGGTTAACATTTATGGACTATCCCCAAACAATCTCAGAGAGAGAGAGAACTATTTGTCTAATTATTCCCAAAAAATCTTGGAGAGAGAGACATTCCCCAAATGATCTCTTAGAGGGAGGGAGGGAGGGAAGGGGGGGGGGGCATCGGCATGGTAAGTTGTCGTTGAAAAGCTCATCAAATCGAACCCTTCCTCATCATCAATTAGGCATGCTAAGATGCTCACTTTTTCACCGTCAAAAGTCCCACCCGATCCAGCCTCACTAAATGCACAAGGGAGTGATGCAAGCTGTTGACCCATGATTAAACATGAGTTGTGACGGAGCGCATATGATTAGGAGGGAACAGGCCAAAAGAACCATCATACGTCATGCATAGTGGAGCTCTCTCTTTTCGGACAATTCGGTGGGAATAAGAATGAGCATCATGATTGGAGATCCTTCTTCTTGTTCCTATAAAGATAATGCACCTTATGTTGGGTGGGAACATACTCATGCACATGTTAGTTTCTAAGCTCCTTAACTTGGACATATTCGATGGGACCACAAAAATGGTGGTGAGAATTACCTAATTAGCAGATCAATTTGGCATTGTTCTCAATCTCGGTTGCTTTATCGGTTATCAAAGACGACGCCAAATTTTCCACAGGTATGACAACTATAGAAGTTCGTCTTGAATAGAGTGACTTATTCGCATTTTCAAGTTTCCTCCGGTTCTCAATTAGAATATTCATGTACTCCTCACCCAACTAATCATGTAACTTTGACATGTGACTTACAAACCCAATTTATGGCCACTAAAAGACTCTTTTGGAGCTAGGAGGATAGGGCACAAAACTCAGGCAACTTAAGGCCGATTTAGCAATGCTTCTGTTTCCCGAGAACAATTTTTTTTTAGAAATACTTTTTTTTTTCTATTTTTATTCTCCAAAATAATTTCTTAGTAAAATAATATGTTTAGTAACTATACAAAATTTCTATTTTCAAAATGGAAAAAGAATAGAAATATGTTTGGTATGATTCATAAAATTTTTTATAATGTAGAATTTCTTTTACTTTTTTTGTTTTTCTTATTTTTCATTATCGTCCGCCGCCACTACCGACGACGGGTAGCCATGGGCGGCGGATGGTGGTTGGCTGGTAGCAGGTAGCAGTGAGGGTGGCGACTGACAAAGAAGAAGAAGAAAAGAAAAAAAAGAAAAAAAGAAAAGATAAAATAACTTGTCTTTAGAAAATGTTTCTGGGAGCAAGAAACTACTTTTATCTACTTATTGTTTTCTAGAGAATATAAATTTAATTCCTTTGTCACTTTTCTATTCTAGAGAATATAAAAATTAATTGATGTTACCAAATAGATTTATGTTCTATTTTTGTTTCAGGGAACAAAAAAAAAAAAAAATTGGGAGAAATAGAAATGATACCAAATAGAGCATTAATAACCACTTATCTTGACCTAATAGTTGTGTATTTATTCAGTTCATACTTGAGCAATTAAACAAAAACATGATTTCATATATTCAGTTCATACATATCTGATTGCACAATTGTGATTTAATATTTAATTTTCTCCTTGTTTAAATTCTCGCGGCGACTACATTTTTGAAGTCCCATCATAAAACATGCTTAACTTTTTTTCATCAAATTTTTCCAAGACAAAATCTAATGTATTTTCATCTATATGTCCTGCATCTTTATATTATATTTTCATTTCATTTATCCCTATTTGAGGCGTCTACAACGTTAGGTCAACTTCTAACTGGAGTCGAACACCCTTAACATCTAGAGTGGCCATTGCTAACTTCACTCGAATAATCAAACATCTAATGAAATAGGACTGGCTAATTCATCGGTACAACATATGCACAAAACCAATCATATTATCTTCTGTATGTACAAACCCTTCACTTTAATCCATTAATTTTCGTATCATTATATAATGAAATCTCTGCCGGATCATCTTATGCAGGCTCTCCATCCATTTCGTACACACATGAATAACGGTTGACTATTAAAAACAACCATCACTTTCGTGATGAATTTTCTCCAAAAAAATATGGACAAGAGGGCGGAATAATGAGAAAATAAATCAAGAGGGTCATTTTCATGAAAGGTTTAATTCATAATTAAGGGTAGGTGTTGAATTTATAGAGTTGGGACTGGAATCATAAGATCTTGACAGACGTCTCAATCAAGGTTATCTCCTTTTAGTTTTATTTTTAGAATTGATCTTTAATGATGATTTTCAGCGTGTCCATTGCACTATGTCTGGATTATTTGACTGAGTCAAAGGGTGGGGATGGAAAAAAAAAAAATTGACGTTAACTAGTTAAAGAAAGAGAAAATGGGAAGCTCAGCTCAGTTTAAGACAGAGAGCACGTCGAGGGCACGCAATGGGGAAGAAAGGGTAAGAATGGGAAAGAAAGAAAGCAGAAAGAAAAGAAAGGAAAATGGAAAAGGAATGCGGCTTTTGCGTGTACACACCACGGAAATTTCACCAAACCAAATTTACTTCTTTCGTAATGCCGGATGAGGATTTAAGCCCTTTATTCTTCTAGTCGAAATAATTTTTTTAAATTATGCAAAAATTTGAAATGTGAGATTTGATTTTGAAGTTATTAAACTACGAAATTACATGGACATCATAGATTAAGGCATTGTGGAGTTGTTGAGCTTGACAGGAGTCGATTTGAAGTATCAATTTAGTCGGCGAGATATTTTAGAATTTCACGCTCCAATTCCATGTTATAGATAGTTTTGAATAATCATTTTGGATGAGTGATTTGCAAACGTGTGAGAATCATTTTGTTAGCTATGAAGCTTGGTTTTGTTGTTTTATAGTTGAGGTAATGTTTACTTGAATTTGACATCGACCTTCATTCAATTGATAGGATTATGAGATGGCGAGCTCCTATAGCTAAGGTATTTAATTATAGGTGTTCTTACCAGTGAAAAGAAAGGTAATAGTGAGGAGTGACTTACCATTAGCAGCACACAAAACAAGATCCAAATCCAGGACATGACAGTTTTTGGTACGCTATGCAATATAAATAAGACAATTTTATGAGGCCCTTTCAGAGATCTTACGAGTTAGGTTTCCACCAGCTGAAAACCTTAACTCAAAAATCCATCTTCTGATGATTCGACAACAAAAGGAAAAGACCTTGCACAAAAAAGAATAGCACTACACTTTGGTTGCTCATGGTCTTGCCCATTGCCCACAATCTCCGGAACAACAAACAGGCTATTCCCTTATGCCTTAGTTACATGTCATCTCAAAAACATTCTTCTCGAAGGAGTGCTGCATAGTGGATTATGGCCCCTTTTAGTTTGGCATTTGGAAGGGACTTTGAGACTCTAAAGTCTCTTAACTAAATGCAAATGTGTTTGGTTCAATTTTTTGGATGACTTTGACAAGATGCAATTGTATCTCCAAATGGCTCTAAGGGCCTTTAACCCAATGTAGCTCTAGAAGTACTTTGGGAGGTTGCATCTTCGGAATGCAAGTTCTTGGTATTATTCATCTTCTTCATAGAAATGAACGGAGGTCGACGATCGTCGGCCAAAGAGTTGCCTGCATTGGCGACTGTCACCTGAGGCGTTGCTCGACACCCGGCAATTGCCACCTGGGGGTGGCGGCCACTCGACGATCGCCGCCTGAGGTTGTGTGACCTCAGGCGTTGCGTTAGGTTCGGCGACCTTAGGTGGTGGTTGCCTGGGTTCGTGCGACCCAAGCGATGGAGGCTTGAGGTCACCGGACCTCAGGTGACGCTTGGGTCATGCGACCCAAGCGACAGCTGTACGACCTAGGTGACTGTCGCTTGGGTCGCGCGCTAGGTGACAGTCGCCTTGGTTCGCACGACCTAGGTGACGATTGCCTGTTGCCGCCAAACTGTAGGCAACGCTTGGGGTCTGGTGGCAATAGGTGGCCCCCGCCTGAGGTTTTCGACCCATACGACCGCTTGGGTTGCGACCCCAGGCGTCGCCTGAGGTCCAACAACCTTAGGTGAGGTTGTTTGGCAGTCAGATCTGGCCGTTGGTGGCTACATTAAAAAAAAAATTAAAAACTTTTTTTTATGTATAAAACTTAACAAAAAGTCTTTTACAAAATGTAATTTTTACCAAACAGTATTTAGGCTAAAGTCCTTTCACAATGCACTTTAAAATTACAATTTACCAAACGCTATTTGCATTTTTACAAATCCCTTTAGCTTAAAGGTATTTGCATTTTCTCAATGACATTTGCCGAAAAGTCGAACCAAACGGGTTTTCTGTCTCATCTTAATAGATCTTACAACTAACACTCAATCCATCAAATATTTTGGTACTTCGCCTATGTTTCCTGGACACTCTAAATTTTTTTCCCATGTGAAAGCCCCAATATCATTTTGCATTTTAACTTTTCTATCTTGTTTCACTGGACATTGAGAAGAAGCCTACCCCTGTTTATTCTCAGTAAAGTGACCTCTATGCTCTCAGCATCCGATGCGTTGGAAGTGACCAAAGTTAGAAGTTAAAAGTTAAATTAGTTCCGCAAATTTTCCTTTTCACCCATGTCGCTTGGGAACAACAGCTCGTGGCTTTCGTCTACCTAACCCAAGCAATAGATAAGATAGGGTTTGACTAAATTGGATGATAAGGCATGGCTCACTGAAGTAAAGAGAACGGAAGTAGAAAAGAATATGTTGTCAGGAGAATTACGACAAAATGAAAAATCACAAATTCAAGTCCTTAGATAGTTACGTGCATCTTTTAAGCAGCCTTCAGTTTTCCCCATTTGCATGAATTTTCATTGTTGACTTAGGGACAGTGTGGGACCAGAGATGAAGATAATATAAGCAAAAAATTATTGGAACAGAGCATGAATCCTCCGCCAAATTAAAATAAAAATTAAAAAAAGAAGAAGATTTGCAATCCATCAACATCTCTGACTGATATCTCTAAGATTATGCCAAAAACTCCAAGCCATTGAACCGCTGTATCAGAGACGTATACACTTTCTGGCTGGCCGGGTAAAAATGCAAAACTAGACATTGCATTCTCCTAATTTCGACATTTATATCTCAAAAATATTCTCCCCATCTTTGGTATGCAATCATGCTTTTTTCGTTATCTTAGAAGCTTGAAAGGAGTCGCTCCATATTCCAACTCTTTGGCCTAAGCGATCACTTCCTGCATTCATCACGATGTTCTTTCATTGTCTTTGTCGGAACGCGTCATTAGAAAATCAGAATAATTGGTGAACTTATATAATGTAAAAAACTTACTCAAAAGGAATAATATAGTACACAGCATTCTTCATGGCTTCACTTTTGTAATTCCACTTTTGCCCCTATAAATAATTTTCATCAGCCACGCCCCCCTATATAAATACGTTGGAACCCGTTCTCCTTCTTCTCCGTGTCTCGTTCTGCGTTGTCTGACCCATCTGTAGAAAGCTCGAAACCCAAAGAGAAGAGAAGAGAAGAGAAGAGAGAGAGAGAGAGAGAGAGAGAGAGAAGATGTATCCGAGGGTCAAATGTCTGGCCGTCTTGGCCCTCCTCGCCGTCTCCTTCGCCGCCGTGTCCTCGGCGGCGCGCCCCCTGCCAGCATCTCGCGGCGCCGCTTCGGCTTCGACGACAGGGCCTCAGCCTCAGGTACACCACATTCCTGCTTTTTTTTAGCTCCTCAAACTTAGTTGTTTTCTCGAAACCCATGTCGATCCATCGCGAGATGTCCGTCCGTTCGGTTCTGATCTTTTTACCCTTTGCTTGTCGGCTCTGCGCCTGTTTGTGGCCGAAGGTCGGTGAAGACTGCGGCGGCGGCGGCGGCGGCGGCGGAGGAGGGGCGGAGGAGTGCTTGATGCGACGAACCCTAGACGCTCACCTCGACTACATCTACACCCAGAATCACCAGCCTTGAGAAGATCATTTTCATTTTTTTTTTTTACTTTATTTTAGTTTTCATTTCTCAATTTTTCATTTAGTGATACTTTTTTTTTCCTTCCAAATTCATGTTTTTTCCTTTGTGCGTATTAAAGTAATCAAATCAATGGGAGGCTTCTTGGGTCATGTTCTTACTGGTGGTGTCAAATTTTTTTTTTTCTTTTTTGCTTTTCTTTAAGGATTATATCGCTTATTCGTGGACATTAATTAATTTTCTGGCACGAGAAAAATAGAGCAATTATAAAAAAGGTACGAGTAAAAAAGAATTTTATTAATCTCTTACTTCTTATTTTCCTGGTAACCGTAAAAGAAAACTCTTTGCGAAGAACCGTTTGCAAAGTGGCAAAAGGACACAAGGCCAAGACTCCTTTAATTCTACACACATAACTCAGCACTTTAAAGGCTTAAAGTCGGAGCATTAAATTATGCTTCTGAATCCGTTTTGATTAGCGGGATATAATTCTATTGGTAGTAATTCCCCATTAGAGTTTTATTGAACTTTTTCGACAAGTTCTCCGAGGTTAAGCATGTGGAAGACGGTCAAACCCATTCAGAAACCTTCTATGCTAGTCAAAATATAGAGAGAAAAAGAAAAGCTCTCGATAAAAAGGTTTTTGTCTTTGATTGTGTATGCTCGAAAAGGAATTTAATGTAATGCTTTTGCATGTAATTAATTTCCAATTTAGGCTAAAATATAAATGACAAAACCATGGAGATTTAGAATAAATTTTAGGGAGCGTCCCTATTGACGTTTGGTTTTGCATGAGTTCCCATGTGGTTTTTGCGCATGAGAGTTGGAGAACAATTGCACCTTCTCACCACACAAGCATCCTGATCCAGATCATAATATATTTGCTTGCGACTCCACCTACATTGGACTAAGTCAAAGCCTCTATCTAAGTTGAATATTATCCTCTACTTCTAATTTATATATTTAAGAACCACGAGGAAAACGGAATTTATCGCTCAAATTGAGCATTGAAAACCAACCTCCATTTATAAAATGATATTTGTACTTTGTTTTTAGCATAATTAGAAGCGTATTTCGGAGGGTAATTGAGCAATCAGTCGACCCTCTGTGCATCCGTCGTATCTCAATGTAATCCAGGTTTATTTTTTTCTCTTAACTCCCACATAAAGTGTCATAATGCACAAACACTTTGAAAATTAATAGTCATCAATGTGTTATTATGACATTCTATGTGGAAGTTATAATATTAATTACGACAAGGGATCATAGAAAACCCCCAGCCAAGAAATTACTTAGTTTTTTTTTTTTTTTTTTTTTAAAGAATGGGAAAAAAGAACATGAAATCGTTACTTTTGTAATCAAAATTTAATTTGAAATTCTAGTAGACTTTATTGTTTAATCCATTCATCCGATTTCCATTAATTTCGAAGTTAAAAATTATACAAGATTTTTCTTTTTGTCGGCATAATCATTAGTAAGCCAGCTCATTGGACTACTTTTGGGAGGGAGATATTGAGATTTACATGCACGATAAAAAGAAGGCAGAAGATATGGGATTGGATGATGCCATGACTTCAAGTTCGTTTGATTATTGAATTTTTGTTCGAACGCTAAATGCACAAAGGAATGATGCAAGTCTTGCTGTTGACCCATGATTAGTCATGAGTTGTGAAGGAGCGCATATGATTAGAAGAGCACAAGCCGAAAGAGCCATCATGCGTGATCCGCAGCGAGCTCTCTCTTTTCGGACAATTCGGCGGGAATAAGAATGGCCATCATGATTGGAGATCCTACTTGTCGTTCCTATAAAGATAATCCTCCGGCAAATTAAAATAAAAATAAAAAAGAAGATTTTGCAATCCATCAACATCTCTGGCTGATATCTCCAAGATTATGCCAAAAACTCCAAGCCATTGAACCGCTGTATCAGAGACGTATACACTTTGGGGCTATTTGGTAACGTTTCTTTTTTTTGTTTCGAGGAACGAAACAAAAAAAAGTGTTTCTGTTCCGGAAACACTTTTTGAACAAAAAGATGCGTTTGGTAAATTTGTTCCGGAAATAAAAAAATGAATAAAAACACGTTTGGTAAATTTTTGTTCTTTTTTTGTTTCTTTCAATTTTTAATACTTTTTTTTATTTTTCATTTTTTCCTTTATTTTTTATTTTTTTTCTTTCGGCTGGTTGCCGGCCTCTCGGCGACCGGCCGACGGGGTGGGACCTCGCCTAGCCACGGTGAGGCTCGCCGGCCCGGCGAGGCCGAGCCTCGCCGTCGTTAAGGCGACGCTCGGCCTCGCCGGATCCGGGCGAGCCCGAGCTCGCCGTGGGTCGGGTGTCGCCGGCCCTTGATGGCCGGCCATGGTCGAGGCCGCGTCGCCGCGCCCTCGACGGCCGACCATGGCCAAGGCCAGCGATCGGCCAAAGAGAAAGAAGAAGAAAAGAGGAAGAGAAGAGAAGAGAGAGAAGAAGAAACAAGAAACAAAAAATTGTTTCTTCAAAATTGTTTCCTAAACGAGAAACAACTTTTTTTTGTTTCTCGTTTTACGCTCTTTTGAGTTCCGTTAACAAAAAAACAAAAAAAGAACAAACGCAAACAAACGCGTTTTACTTCTTTTTTTGTTCCTAAACAAAAAAACAGAAAATGTGTTTATAAACACTTCTGAGAAGTGAAAACATGCAGGGCCTTTCTGGCTGGCCGGCTAAAAATGCAAAACTAGACATTGCATTCTCCTAATTTTGACATTTATATCTCCAAAATATCCTCCCAATCTTTGATACGCAATCATGCTTCTTTCATTATCTTAGAAGCTTGAAAGGAGTCACTCCATATTCAAACTCTTTGGCCTGAGCCATCACTTCCTGCATTCATCACGATGTTCTCTCATTGTCTTCGTCGGAACGCGGCATTGCAAAATCACTTTTATAATTCCACTTTTGCCCCTACAAATAATTTTCATCAGCCTCGCCCCCCTATATAAATACGTTGGAACCCGTTCTCCTTCTTCTCCGTGTCTCGTTCTGCGTTGTCTGACCCATCTGTAGAAAGCTCGAAACCCAAAGAGAAGAGAAGAGGGGAGAGAGAGAGAAGATGTCTCCGAGAGTCAAATGTCTCGCTGTCTTGGCCCTACTCGCCGTCTCCTTCGCCGCCGTCTCCTCGGCCGCGCGCCCCCTGCCGGCATCTCGCGGCGCCGCTTCGGCTTCGACGACAGGGCCTCAGCCTCAGGTATACCACCTTCCTGCTTTTTTTAGCTCCTCAAACTTAGTTGTTTTCTCGAAACCCATTTCGATCCATCGCGAGATGTCCGTTCGTTTCTGATCTTTTTATCCCTTTGCTTGTCGTCTCTGCGCGTGTTTGTGGCCGAAGGTCGGTGAGGACTGCGGCGGCGGCGGCGGCGGAGGAGGGGCGGAGGAGTGCTTGATGCGACGAACCCTAGACGCTCACCTCGACTACATCTACACCCAGAATCACAAGCCTTGAGAAGATCATTTTCATCTTTTTTTTTTTTTTTTTTATTTTTGTTTTCATTTCTCAATTTTTCATTTAGTGATACTTTTTTTTCCTTCCAAATTCATGTTTTTTTATTTTTGTGCGTTTTAAAGTAATCAAATCAATGGGAGGCTTGGGTCATGTTCTTACTGGTGGTGTCAATTTTTATATTTTTAGGATTATATCGCTTATTCATGGACATTAATTAATTTTCGGGCACGAGAAAAATAGAGCAATTATAAAAAGGTACGAGTAAAAAAGAATTTAATTAATCTCTTACTTCTTATTTTCCTGGTAATCGTAAAAGAAAACTATTTGTGAAGAACCGTTTGCAAAGCGGCAAAAGGACAAAAGGCGAAGACTCCTTTAATTCTACATACATAACTCAGCACTTTAAAGGCTTAAGGTCGGAGCAATAAATTATGATTCTGAATCCGTTTTGATTAGAGGGATATAATTCTATTGGTAGTAATTCCCCATTAGAGTTTTATTGAACTTTTTCGACTAGTTTTCTGAGGTTAAGCATGTGGAAGACGGTCAAACCCATTCAGAAACCTTCTATGCTAGTCAAAATATAGAGAAAAAGAAAAGCTCTCGATAAAAAGGTTTTTGTCTTTGATTGTGTATGCTCGAAGAGGAATTTAATGTAATGCTTTTGCATGTAATTAATTTCCAAATTAGGCTAAAATATAAATGACAAAACCATGGAGATTTAGAATAAATTTTAGGGAGCGTCCCTATTGACGTTTGGTTTTGCATGAGTTCCCATGTGGTTTTTGCGCATGAGAGTTGGAGAACAATTGCACCTTCTCACCACACAAGCATCCTGATCCAAATCATAATATATTTGCTTGCGACTCCACCTACATTGGACTAAGTCAAAGCCTCTATCTAAGTTGAATATTATCCTCCTCTACTTCTAATCTCTATATTTAAGCACCACGAGGAAAACGGAACTTATCGCTCAAATTGAGCATTGAAAACCAACCGCCATTTATAAAATGATATTTGTACTTTGTTTTTAGCATAATTAGAAGCGTATTTCGGAGGGTAATTGAGCAATCAGTCGACCCTCTGTGCATCCGTCGTATCTCAATGTAATCCAGGTTTATTTTTATCTCTCAACTCCCACATAAAGTGTCATAATGCACAAACACTTTGAAATTAATAGTCATCAATGTGTTATTAGTCGAATTGGTAGATAATCTCAATCAAATGAATTTCGTTTTAATGGGAGTCAATTTGTTAATTAATTAGGGTCAGCCTTGAAACAATTCATTGCATTGATATTTATCAAATCGAATTTTGACCCTATACTATACTATCTAGGTAGGTCAAATTTTTCGTTGCTGAATGAATCACACTAGCCATTCAGAGTCTACTGCATAGATTTCTATAAATAGAATCTATAGATAGAAATATATATATAATATATATAGATAAATCTTATATGCATAGTAGGAACTAATTGAGGAATTGAATCAAATTGGCCCTTTTAACTCAGTGGTAGAGTAACGCCATGGTAAGGCGTAAGTCATCGGTTCAAATCCGACAAGGTTTTTTTTTTTTTTTTTTAAATAAAACTCAGAAGTTATAATATTAATAACAACAAGGGATCATAGAAAGCCCCCAGCCCAGAAATTACTTAGTTTTTTTTTTTTTAAAAGAATGGGAAAAAAGAATATGAAATCTTTGCTTTTGTAATCAAAATTTAATTTGAAATTCTAGTAGACTTTATTATTTAATCCATTCATCCGATTTCCATTAATTTCGAAGTTAAATTATACAAGATTTTTCTTTTTGTCGGCAAAATCATTAGGAAGCCAGCTCATTGGACTACTTTTGGGAGGGAGATATTGAGATTTACATGCACGATAAAAAGAAGGCAGAAGATATGGGATTGGATGATGCCATGACTTCAAGTTCGTTTGATTATTGAAATTTTGTTCGAACACTAAATGCACAAAGGAATGATGCAAGTCTTGCTGTTGACCCATGATTAGTCATGAGTTGTGAAGGAGCGCATATGATTAGAAGAGCACAAACCGAAAGAGCCATCATGCGTGATCCGCAGCAAGCTCTCTCTTTTTGGACAATTCGGCGGGAATTAGAATGGACATCATGATTGGAGATCCTACTTGTCGTTCCTATAAAGATAATACACCTTACGTTCGGTGTGAACGTCCTTATTCACATGTTGGTTTCTAAGCTCCTCCACTTAAGACATATTTGATGTGATTACAAAAGTGGTACTGCAAATTGCATAATTAGCAATTCAATTTCGCATCATTTTGAATCCGGGTGACTCTGCCGGTTATCAAAGAAGATGCCCGCATTTGACAAAGTACTACATTTTCGGTTTCAAATACGTAATTTCCTGGACTTATGACGGACCATAGATGTTCATCACTGATTTATCGGCACTTCCAAGTTTCGTCCAATTCATAATGCATGTCATATCTATTCCTCATCCAAGAAATCATGCATTTTCGATCGAAGTATCATCCCGACAACCCAATTTATGGTTCCTAATTAGAATCGAGCCTTTTGGAACTTGGGTGATTGGGCACATCTAACCATGTATCTTGACTTGACAGTCGTACATATATTCAGTTCATATTACCACCAAAAACCCTAAAATATGCCTATGGTGACACATGTACTCTTAAATTTTTTGTGTAACACCATAAATTCTTAACTTGTACTTTTATGACATATGTACATTTTGTCAAAATTTTGTTAATAAGAATAGTTAAAAATTTGCCTACATAGATGCAAGAAAGCAAATAATGTTGAAATGGCGCCTCATGTGACTTAAGTGAAATAAAAATGACGTTGTTTTAGCTGAAAAATCATCTAATGAGGAACCTTAATGGAGGGTAAATGTGTCATATAGGTATAAATTTAGGTTTTTATGTCACAATTTTTTTTTTTGATAAATGTATCGCAGCAGGTATACTTTAATAATTTTTGTGACTTTTTCCCTTTAAAAAATATAAATGTAGTAATTATGCATACTATATTCATATTCAACTCGATTTCTTTCTTGCTCGTTATTGAACGTTTTTCACTAACCTCTTCGATTGCACAATTGCGATTTCATATCTTATGATCTCTCTATTTAAACACTCGAGGTGGCTACAATTTCTTTATTCTTTTCTTTTTTTTTTTTGGTATGAAATAGGGCTAAAGCCCAATATAAAATTGTATTTTAATGTTGTAAATTTACTATCGCTTTTTTATCACTTAATAAAATATGTAGTAACTCTCTAAAGGACAATGAAAAGAATTTAATTGCTAGGCGCTTATCAAATTCTATATCTGGCTAGTCAATAGAACGGTTTCCTTCTAAAAAATTATGTTGTACTTTAAACTTGAAGTGAGAGCTCAATGGTATTATGAGCTGTTTAAGTCCCATCACGGTTACATCAATCGAAATTTTCCAAGACAAAACCTAATGGATTTTCATTTATATGCCACGCATCTTTGTAATACGTTTTCATTTCATATATCACTATTTGAGGCCGCTACACTATTAGGTCAACTTCTAACTTGAGTTGACCATCCTCAACATTGTTGAAAGGCCCTTGCTAACGTCACTCAAATAATCAAATTATCAACGGCCGATTCTTTTGCGACAGATATGTTCTTATAGAATGAGTGTGTGCTTAAACCTACCGGTGCTTTGTTGATGCTCTTTATTTTCTTGATATGACTTTATTTTGTAGTATTCTAAGCTTTGTTCTAATCCGATCTACTTTACTTTAGAAGTCTACGTCTTTCTCAAGTATTTTTTCAATAATAAATACAATTTTCTTTCTTTCGAAAGAAAGAAAAAAAAAACCTTTTAGGGCTGGCTAAATCCTTGGTTACAACACATCCACAAAACCGATTAGATTTTGTCGTCTACATGTGCAACCCGTTGACTTTAATCCATCAATTTCTGTATCATTACAATGAAATACATCCACAAAACCGATTAGATTTTGTCGTCTACATGTGCAACCCGTTGACTTTAATCCATCAATTTCTGTATCATTACAATGAAATCTCCGCTGGATCATCTTATCCAGACTCTCCATTGATCCCATTCACACACGAACAATGATTGGCTATTCATAAATCCATCGCTTTTGCAATGAAATTTCTATAAAGAAGATGAACAAGAGAGGAGAACAATGAGAAAATAAATCGAAAGGGTCATTTTCATGACAGGTTACATTCCAAATCACGGGTAGGCACTGAATTTATAGGATTCGACTGCAATCATGAAGTGTTAATAGCTGTCTTAAACAAGGTTTTTCTCCCTTCAATTTAATTTTTAGAACTGATTCTCAATCATGATTTTGAGCCTATCCGGTGCACTATGTCAATTAGAATTATATATATAAAAGAGATGATATTAAAAAAAGGAAAAAAGAAAAAAAGAAAAGATTTAGGCTAGTGGTATGTCTTGCTTTATTCAAATTAAAATCTCATGAAATAAATGGTTCAGCTACCACTTTTATTTAATCAAGTATAGTTTAAAATTTTTACAAGTGGCCTAGGCCGGTTGTTATACCACTCTTTTATAAGATGGATGAGGTTTAAGTATTATTCAAGAAAAGAAAAGAAAAGAAAAGAAAAGAAAAGAATAGAATAGAATAGAATAGAATAGAATAGAATGTATGATCTATTCCCTTTTGTGAATCATTTAAATTTTGTATTGCTATCTACTTAGATCATGTAAAAAGAAAAAAAAAGAGAGGCTTGTGCTATTAACTTATTTTCACTATTTATTGGCTCCCAACACTCTCTATCACATTTAATTGTCTACGTTATTCTTTATGGATCTCACTCTTGATTTAAGTTTGTTTCCTGCCTTTTTGCGAGGCAAAAAAATATAATTGTGCACAGCAATTTGGTCGGCGTAACTTTCGCAATTCTACTTTTGCCTCTTCCATCCATATCATTCCATCAGCCACTCTCCCTGTAAGTACTTCTGAATTCCTTCTGCGTTCTCGAAGAAACCTCGAAGCTCAAAGAAGAGAGAGAGATGTATCCGAGAGTCAGATGTCTTGCCCTCTTGGCCCTCCTCGTCGTCTCCTTCATCGCCGTCACTTCAGCCGCCTGTCCCGACCCGGCATTTCACGGCGATGCTTCAGCGACACCGTCGCAGTCTCAGGTACGCCCGCATGCTTCTTGTCCCTTGAATTTCGTTGCTTTCTCGGAATTACTCTATCATCTCTCAATATGTGATGACCTAGACCCGGGGTAGTATGGAGAGACGGACTAAGATTGCCTCGGCAGTATGCGGGTGAGGAGAGTGTGACGGCCCGAGCGGCAGTGTGCAGGGAGCAGGGATGGCGGTGCGTTCGTGCCTTGGTCCTCGGACGTGCGCAAGGAAGGGTTTCCTCTTTTGTCTCACATCGCCTAGGGAGGGAGGTCTGGGATGCCTTATAAGGCAATGTGCCCTCTAACTATACATACGTGTTTTCTTGGGGTAGTATGGGCTGCCTCTGTCACGCCCCGATCCTCGGGCACGCACACATCCTTCTTACTTGGTCGATTTTATAATGCGATATCCCAGGACAATGTATCGCCGACCCTTTCATTTTTATTAACACATGCGGAAGCGCTTAAAATCCCTGCATAATAAAACGATGGGATAGAAAAGCGGGTCATATTTTTCATATTGAAATTTATAACCACACTTTTATACAAACCACAAATCACTTCATAACTATTCACATCAAAACAGATTTCATAAGAAGATAGAAACTTAGACGAACTGGGCCGAACTCAATGCCCCTCTCAGGATTGTCTTCTTCTTCCAAAATCATTCTCTTCGATCTCACCTCCGAGTTCTCCTTCTCGGATTCCTCCTCCTCGCTTCTTCGCGGTCCCGAAATGGTTTTCCCCAAATCGGGATGAGACTACGTCTCAAATAGTTCTACCCCACTAAGCCCGATTAGTAAACCACTATACTAAAGGCCGTCTAAACACGCATAGGTCGAAGGCGTACCTTAGCATCGATCCCACCTCGCAAGTCGTCACAATTTACAATAGGCACTCAAGCAATCATATCACCGATCGAAGCATCGATCAAATCGACCTAATCGATTACAAACCAACAAAACCACTCACGATCAATTCCCTTCAATCAATCATTTCACAATATCGATTAAAGCAAAGATCAATCGACCTAGTCGATTACATATCGCTGGATCATTCCCCGCCGCTTCCCTTATTCAAATTTCAAATCGTACTCACAACTTCGCAAGCCTAGGCTACCAAATTTCTTGGTAACAAATTACGGTCCCAAAGGACACGACCTACCTTTAGGTAGCAAATTACGGCCCAATGGGCGCGACCTTTAATAGGTGGCGGATTACGGCCTTATCGGGCGCGGTGATCGGGTGGCAAATTACGGCCTTCTCGGCGCGACCCATATCGGGTGGCAAATTACGGCCTTCTCGCGCGACCGATCGGGTGGCAAATTACGGCCTTCTCAGCACAACCGATTCCAAATTCGGTGGCAAATCTCGTCCCAACTGGCATAGCCATACTTCGCGGCTTCCAGGTTTAACTCACAACCTCTCACAGTCAAATTCTAATTGAATGCCGACACTCGGTCAATCTTGGGATGAATCCCCACATACTTATCAACTCACTCAATTTTCACACGATATTAACATACCGATGAATCTTAGCCAAGAGTATATTCAAATCACTCTCACAATTCCACTCACTTTACAACTCAACAGAGCATTATAAATGCTGAATAAATATACTTGGCTATTTACCAATCAATAATTCAATCTCAATCAATTCCAATCAATTTAGGGTAATTCCCTAAAATATCACCATTTCTTCAATTCCATACAACGTAGAGCTCAAATAAATAAAAGGACTGCGCCAACGATCAGCACGAGATTTCGGTCGTCGGCCATCAAAATCTTAATTTCCGAAAAATAAATAAATAATTAATTAATTTCGAAAATTAATTATTAATTATTAAAAATTCCATTTAGCTCAAAATAAAGCCAATTTAAATAAACGGGCTGCACCACGATCATCAGCATAATATTCCGGTCACTGGCCATCTCAACCTTAATTTCCGAAAAATAAATAATTAAATAATAAATTCCGAAAATTAAACAATTAACATTAAAATTCAATTTAGCTCAAATTAAAGCCCGATTAAATAAACGGACTTCACCACGGTCATCAGCATAATTTTCCGGTCACGGGCCATCTCCCTTGAATTTTCGGAAAATAAATAATTATTTAATTTAATTCCCAAAATTAATATTTAAATGCCCAAAAACCTCACTTAGGCCCGAATCGCCAAATTGAAGCCCGATTAGGGGTCCGAAAATTCCCGAGATGCCTTCAATAAATAGTAGACCATGCCTACTGCTTAATTGCACAATCAATTTATTTAAATCACATCACAATTGACTAATAATTGCTAATTTAATCTAATCTAACAACCTAAACATAATTAATTAAATCTAAACCAGCTTAAAGCATAATTAGCCACTAATCCTGGATTAGTGAGATTACTCACCAAATCGCGCGCAAATCGGATCAATCCGACGGCGGCGACGCGAGGAACGAAACTTCCCAAAGCACGGCTCGGGTTCGGGGCCGGGAAACGGCCCAAAAGCGGGCCCGAAGTGCTGGAAACCCACTTCGTGGGTCTGCTGGTTGGCTGCGAAACAGGGGAAAACAGAGATGGTTAGGGGCGGAGAAGGGTTCGGGAGAACGGGCGGTGCTCCGGGGAGGGCCGGTGGAGGTCCGGCGGCTTCAAACGGCGGCCGGAGGTGGGCTGGTCGGTGCGAAACAGGGGCGAACAGCAGCTGGTTCGCACGGCCTGGGCGCGCGCGGACGGCGGCGAGCGCACGGGCGAGGCGCGGCGGTGCGGCGGCGCGGCGGCGGGACGAGCGGCGAGCGGGCGGTGGCCTTCGGCGAGCTGCTGTCCTTCCTCCGTTTCTGGTTTCCGCGAAGAAGAAAGAAGACAGGAGGGGTTCGGTCGCATGGGGGAAGAAGGAAGAGAGAAGAGAGAGAAGATAAACTTGGACTAGTCAAAGGGAAAAAAGAGAGAAAGAAAATGGGCGGTGGGGAGGGCTACGCACGAAGGGGGAGGGGAGAGGAGAGAGAAAGAAAAGAGAGAAAAAGAAAGAAAAGAAAAGAGAGGGGGAGAGGAAAAAGAGAAAAGAAAAGAGAAGGAGAGAGAGAGAGAAAGAAAAATAAATTGCATACTTCTATTATGCAAATTTTCCTTTTTTCTTTCTATTTTAATTTTTGTCTTTAAATTTCTTCCGATAATTTCTTTATTGAAATTTCGACCCGTCAATAAATTGACGAATGAGACATGATCCTAAAAATAAAATTATGACGCTTAAAATTCGATTCCCGAAATCGAGTTCAATTTCGTGGTTAAAAATCGATCGACGTGATTTTAGCTCAATCCAACCAATTAGGTAGCTTTTAGGATTTTACAGCTGATACATCCCTTAACGGCTTTACCCAATAGGTTAGTTAACTCATGAGTGATCAGCTTCGTAGAAAAGGCCATAGGACGCCGACGAAACGCCCATTTCACTTTATCGAAACGGCCGAATTTCGGATGTCACAAATCGAAAAGAACAAAACCATGAGGACTTAGTGTCCAAAGCGGACAATATGTGAGGATGTTGTACATACGCATTTTCTTGGGGTAGTATGGGCTTGATTTCTTATTTTCTTTTGCTGATGACCGTAAAAGAAGACTATTTATGAAGAACCTTGCAAAGTTACAAAAGCAAAAAGGCCAAGACTCCTTTGATTCTATTTAACTTAGCATTTTTTTATGCTTTTAAGTTCATTATTCGAACAAAGAGTTAAATTTATAATGTAAATCATCCATCCAACCTCATTTTGACTACTGGGATATAATTCAATTAATAGTGATTCCTAGTTAGGATTTTGTTGGACTTTTTTGACTAACTTTGCGAAATTAAACATCTTGCGCCAAACCCATTTTGATGACCAGAATCGAGCCTTCTATGCTAGCCAAAAACATGAAGGAGAAAAAGAAAAGCTCGATAAAAATGTTTTTGTCTTTGATTGTGTACATACTCAAAGAGGAATTTTATGTTTTGCTTTGCATGTAATCGTCTTCCATATTAGGCTAAAATACCAGCTCATGAAATGACAAAACCATCGAGGTTTAGGATGAATTTTAGGGAGAGTCCCAATTGACGTATGGCTTTGCATGAGTTCCCATGTGCTTTTGCACGTGAGAGTTGGGGTTGCACCTACCCACCACGCAAGCATCTTGATCCCAAATCATAATACATTTGCCTGCAACTCCACCTACCTTGGACAATTCAAAGCTTCTGTCTAAGTTGACTCTCATCCTCCTCCACCCCTAATTTCTATATTGAATTGCCACGAAAAAAAAAAAAAAAACATAATTTGTCGTCTAGATCGAGCATTGTCATTTACAAATGATAACTATACTTTTATTTTAGCATCATTTGGAGCATAATTAGGAGGGTAATCGAGGCCAAGTAATCCAGACTTTAGTCCTTTGAGCAACCAATCATCCATTATATGTCATTATAATCAAGGTTTATATTTCTATAGTAACTCCCACAAAAAGTGTCGTAGTGCACAAACACTTTAAAATCAGTAGTCATGGGTGTGTTGTCACGACATTCTACGTGGAAGTTATAATATGGCAAGGTATCATAGAAAATCCATAGCTAAGAAATTATTAACGTCTTTTTAGGAATGATAAAAAAGAATATAAAATCTTTACTTTTGTAATCATGGATTAGTTGATAAACATAATTAAAATGTTAATTTCACAATCTAGTAGACTTTATTGTTTTATGCATTCATCCGATTTCCATTAATTTGAAAATTAAATTATACAAGATTTTTGTCTTTGTTAGCATGATCTAATGTAAGGCAGCTCATTGGTAGGGAGATATTGACATATAATTCAATATATCCATACAACTATTGCTCTGTCTCATGCACCTCCTTTGATCATCTTAAAGCTTCATCAACTATGAGCTCGGAATAACTATCTATTGCAATAGAATCTAATGACTTTGCAGACACCGTCTTATCTACCATACTCTGAATTCATCTAGGCTCTCCCTGAAGCTTCTCTAGTTTCTAAACATCGTCCAGATCTTTTTCCCCAATCGGTCTCTTACACGTTTTTTTTTTTTTTTTTTTAATGGCAGATTTTTCAAAGGTAATATTTTTATTTAACATAAAACTTGGTGAATCTCCCTCAGTGCACCATAGCTCGTATCCCTTCAACCCATGTGTATAGTCTAAGAATAAGCACTTCCTTGCCTTGGTTTAGCACATCATCATTCATTCACACAAGCATAAGTAGGCAACCGAACACTCTTAGTTTGATATAATCAAAAGCACCCCCCCCCCCTTTTTTTGGCTATTGGAATAATCAGCAGACTTACCTCACCATGTTTCTCAAGAAGTTTCTAATTGATTTTTGGTGATGGTGATCTATTCACTAAACAACAAGTAGTATTCACTACTTCAACCTAGAAATCTTCACTTAATCTGACGTTGAAGAGTAAAGAGCAAGCTTTCTCCAATATAATTTTATTTATCAGTTATGTAACTCTATTAAGTTATAGTGTACAGGCAATGGTGCAATATTTCATTATGCCTTCCTTTGTGCCAAACTAATGGAGCTCATCATAACAGAATTTGAACCCTTTATTAGTTCTTAGGCACATGATGTTCTTCCCATGACTTGAACCAACCAAGCACCTTGCTCTTGTGCTTAAGTAATAAATCTAGACCTTCCTTGAAACATCATCAATATAGGATAATACATACTTAACACCACCCTTGGATGGAACTTGAGAAGGTCCCTCCAAGTTTGAGTGTATGAAGTGTAAAATCTTTGAGATCCGGTGATCTGTTGCATTGAACTTTACTCTTCGCCAATTACCCATGTCATACAGTTCACAAAAGTTCAGTTTCTCAATCGGATAGCCTTCTAGTAGACCTCTCTGACTTCAAACAATCATTTCCCTCTCACTCATGTGTCCAAGTCTCATATGCCACAATTGTGTCATGTCTTGACTTGAAGCCTTAGAGAATCTAGTAGATGAGCCAATCACTATCTTTCCGTAGAGGTGATACAACTGGGGAAATTACCAAAAAAGTCCTAAATCAATTAAAATTGTGCCAATTTATTCACAAACATTTTTTGATTAATTCAGTCTTAAATCTTTTATATTTGTACCAGTTTAGTTCACTTGGCCAATTTTGGCTGGTCGGCGCCGACGTAGTGCTACTGGTGCTGACGTGGCATTTTTAAAATAATATTTTAAATATTTTTTGAATTTGTTATAATTTTTTTCTTTTTTCTTTTATTGTCTTATATTTTTCCCCTTCCCCTACATTAGTGTCGCCAAGGGCCACCGGTAGTGGATGAGGGGCATCACGGCCCTCATCGGTAGTGGGCGAGGGCATCGCAACCCTCACTTGATCTAGCCAAGGAGGATGCCATGGCCCTTGCCTAGTCTAAGCGAGGGCTGTGATGGCCTCACCAAGTCTAAGCAAGTGAGGGCACAACGCCCTCGCCCACTATTGACAAGGGTCGGTTGGCGACCCTTGCCAGTGCTAAGGATAGGGGAAGAGGAAGGGGAAGGAAAGATAAAAAAAGAAAATAAAAGAAAAATGCCACGTTAGTGCCAGTAGTATCATGTCAATGCTAGCCAGATAATGCAAAAGGTTTATGACTAAATTGACAAAATAAAAAGTTTAGGATTGAATTGGCATAATTACAATAGGTGTGAGACGTTTTTGGTAGCTCTCCCCATATAACCCAAAGTCTATCTTCCCTAGCATTATAGTAAGCACACCTCAAAAGACCTTTAAAGTCCACCTTTAGTGGGGATTTGGCATCCATATTTATCAAGAGCACTCAATGAAATAAGATTTTTTTCTCAGCTTTGGTACATGCCTTACGTCAATCAACTTTCTCACCAATTCATCATGGATCTTAATATGAACTGTTCCGATCACTATCACTTCACAAGTAGCATCATTTCCCATAAGCATCTTACCACCTTCCATGCACTGATAATTAATAAATCATTGTCTATGAGAAGTAACATGATAAGAACACCCATAGTCAGCACCTAATCATCACCTGATGAACTCGTGGTGACTGTTAAAACAATATCAACATCACTACAACTATTATCTATTGTGGTAATGATATTACCATTGCTTGCAACCTCCATCTTAACTCCTTTACCCTTGTACTTCAGACAATCTCTCCTATAGTGCCGTACCTTATTGCAGTGATAACATTGACAATTCCGAATGTTGGACCTTAATTTAGAATGACTATTCCATATGCTACATCCAGAATCTCTACATTTGACTCTACTCCAGATAATCAACCTTGCATCATATTTTCCACTAAGTTTTCTTCTCATAACTTCTTTGCAACTTCTTAGAAAATAAGGCAGATTTTACATCTTCTCAGATAATCGCAGTATGTCTTCGTAGCAGTGAATCCCTAAATTGCTCAAAAGTATCAGATAAAGATGCCAACAACGTCATACCTTGTTTCTCATTGGGTAATGCCTCACTAACGTGTTGATAAGGATGAACAATAGAGACTAATAATGAGAAAATAAATCAACAGGGTCATTTTCATGATAAGTTTATTCCAACTTAAGGGTCAGTGTATAATTTATAAGGATGTATCGTAGTCATAAAGTGTTGATGGCAATCTTAAGTAAGGTCTCCCTTATCGTGACTTTAATTGAGGTGAATCACTAAAATGAAAGTTAAAATATTACTAAGCCCAAAGGCTTAGTACTTACTTTCCCAAGCCCTCCCCAATCGCAACTTTTGATTTTTAATTTAATCAACTCAATATGCAAATTGGTTTATTTAGAAATTGTCAATAATCAGATATTTGTAAATTGATTAGACACCACCCTAGTGAAGTGTGTGTTGAGAGCACCTTACTTCTACAAATTAAATATTCATGGATATGGGAATTTTATTACGTTAGATAAATCTAATGCTCTTTAGGTACTTTTATATTTTATTTTCAAAAATATTTTGCAAATAGTCTTGGTTGATTATAGTCTTGGTTGATTTTAACCATAAGCCACTAATGCAAGAGTGATCAAGTGGGGAACAATAGATAATGTAACACTCAATAATCAAAGCAATTAATAAACTACTAGATATAAGGGAAAAACTTCATTACCGCTAAGCAAAGCATTGCTTCATTGTTATCAATACCCCAAATATCTACAAGATGTTAACGTAAAAATGTGCATTCCCTAAACATGATTTCTAATGTAATTCTAACTTTTTTTTTTCTTGTTATGAAAACTAAACTATATGCAATTTATATTTAAGTTTAACATGCAATATAATTCTAGGTTATGTCTACATGATGCTAATTTAACTAATGATAAGTGACATGCAATCTAACTTCAATGACGCACAAAGTATTGCACTAATCTAACATGACGTGCAATCTAATTTATATAATCCTAAACATGCAATCACAAAATGGCATGTAAATATTGGTGACATGGAAAACAATAACAGTTTAACATGATGACGTGGCAATGAGGCATGGCATACGATAAAGTGGCAATGTGATGATGTGGAATTGATGCAACTGATTCTATATGATATGTATATTATTATTATTTTTGTGATTTCTATTTTAGGAATTAAAATAAGAAGTTAGATAAATATGTAATTACCTAATTCAAACTGGGAAATAATTTTAATTAAATCTTATTAAAAATTAGGAAATTTCCTAAATTACTATATTGCTCCTAAACATGAAGTTCTAAACTAGAAAAAAATCAGATAAACTAGGAAATTGACTGCCCACGTTCTCATTGATAATTTAGGAAGGCTCTGATACGCGCAATTAGATGAAGTAGGAGATTTGATTATGTGAATTGAGTGAGTCGGAGGACTTAGATCATGTCAAAACATTTTGCGAAAAGGAAAAGGAAAAGAAATTTTTTAAGCATTCTAATTGATAAATTAGGAAGGATAAGATTGCACAAATCCAGTAAATTAGGAAATGTGGTTATCATATTCGGATTATTAAGAGATTTATTCATAAGCATCATAATCCCGACACCATCTATCACATCTAGTTGACCACATTATTCCTTACCAATCCCATTCTCGATTTAAAATTATATTTTTCCAACTTTTGCAGATCCACTTTTGTCCCTTCCATATCATTCGAATCAGCCACTCTCCCTATAAATACATTCGAATTCGCTCACTTCCTTCTCCTTGTCTTGTCTAGCGTTTTCGAGGAAACCTCGCCACCCTAAGAAGAGAGAGAGATGTCTCCGAGAGTCAAATGTCTCGCCCTCTTGGCCCTCCTCGCCGTCTCCTTCGTCGCCATCTGTTCGGCCGCGCGTCCCGACCCGGCATCTCACGGTGCCGCTTCGACGACACAGTCTCGGCCTCAGGTACGCCGCGCTTCTTGTTCCTCGACTTTTGTTGCTTTCTCGGAATCAGTCGATCCATCGCTCAATGTTCTTTCGTTCGTTCGTTTCTGATCTTTACCTTTTTTTCGTCGTCGTCGTCTTTGCGGGTTAGGGATCGAAGGTCGGTGAAGGTTGCAGCGGCGTGGGAGAAGAGGAGTGCCTGAAGCGAAAAACCTTAGATGCCAACATCGATTACATCTATACCCAGAATCCGGGGCCTTGAGTTTTCTTTTTTTATTTTAACATTAATAAATGAGTTTTCATATCAAATCAATAAGATGACATGCTGTTACTGGTGATTTCATTTTCTTTTCATTTTATTTGGGATTATATTGCTTATTCATGTACATGAATTAATTTTTGGGTATGGGAAAAATGAAGTAATTATAAAGAAGATAAGGTAGAAAAGGATTTTATTGATTTATTGTTTTTCTTTTGTTGGTAACCGTAAAAGAAGGCTATTTATGAAGAACGCTTGCAAAGTTACAAAAGGCAAAAAGGCCAGGACTCCCTCAATTTTATTTAACTTTATTTGAACGGAGTTCCGTCGGTCGTCGGACCTCATTTTGATAAGCGGGGTATAATTCAGTTGGTAGTAATTCCTTGTTAGGGTTTTATCGGCTAGCTTTGTGAAATTAAACTTATCAATGATAGTCGTGCCAAACCATAATAGTTTTTGATTGATGTCATCGTCGAAACAGCTTAAGGGGATTTTACAACAATCACCACATTTCCCAACGGATAACATAATAAATTCATATTGAAATCAACAAATTATAAAATTGATAATACAAACACTTCACAACTTACTATTCGATAGCTTGGACATCGACGAAGGGTTTACAATCGATTATTGGTAGGATCTACCAGTGGTTAGAATTAATAAGTAGTTATAATCACATGTGGTATACACAAGTAGGTATAATTGACATGTGGGTATAATTGATTGGTAGATATAATCAACAAATTTTATATCACTTCTAAGTCCATTTTCACCATTCTTGCTTTTTTCATGTGTAACATTCTATTACACTTGTAGGAACTCATTGAGACAAGTCAAATCATCACAATGTCACAGCATGCCATTATTGAGACTTGCTCACACTTACCATCAAAGTCAGACTAAATTAACAAACATCAACCAATCAAGTCAAAGTATAATTTTCAACCCAAAAAAAAAAATCAAGAGTATTAAGTAGATCAATCTAACTTAGCCCCTAGAGTTTTTACTTATCTTGAACAAAAAAATTTGGACAACTCAAAGCTTTAACCACCTGCAAGGCAATATAAATAAGAACAAAAATTAGCAACATTCAATCTTTTGACAAAACTAGTTTAATAAAAGAGAATAAAGTCCACAATGTCACTTGGTAAACTCTTGAAAAGATGGAGTTGGAAGCTTTAAAAATACAAAAGGTGGAATCTTTGCTTTTACTTAAAAGATTGGAAAGTGAAACAAGAAGAGCAAAGTTGAAAATTTGAAATATTTAGGTATAGAATTACATGATAAAGGGAATGTATTTAAAAGGCTACTCAAGAGTTATCAAGAGATAAGATCAAATAACCAAGGTTAAAGTAATGATCACCTTGGGTTAAAAATAATAGGTGCAAAAGAGAGATAAGTGTTCCAATCCAAAAGTTACAAGTGGCTTAACATGAGTAGCTAAAAGGAAATAATCGAATGGAAAAAGGGAGAGTATCATTGGCCAAGTAAAATGCATGAACGAGGACTCAAGCGTATCAAAAGAATTGGCAGGATAATCTTAAAAGAGGTGATACAATGCACGATATCATTTGTTAGGCTAAGTTCGATGTCACAAACTTAAGAGCATGCACGTCAAAATACTTGGTGGAGAATGAAGGGAAAAGTACTAAAAAAGTCATAAACTTATTGCATTGGTACCAATTTAGTTCTAAACTTTTTAATTTGACTAATTCAGTTCTAAACCTTTTAATATTAGTACCAATTCAGTCCATTTGGCCAATTTTAGTCGGCCGGCACTGACGTAGATGTCGGCCGGTGGCCAAACGTTGACGTGGCAATTTTTATGATTTTTTAATTAGTATTTTCGATTTTAATTAATTTTTAATTAATTTTTTTATTTTTCCTTTTATTTTCTGCCTTCTTCCCCGACGGTGGCCGACGAGCTTCGATGAGGCTTGCTGGCCACCGGGCAAGGGCCGCAAAGCCCTCGCTTGCCACCGACGAGGGTCGCGGCTCTCGCTTGGCCTCTTCCGGGTCGCCGGTGAGGTGGCTTTGCCCGAATCTAGGCAAGGCCAACCTCACCCGTGGTTGGCAAGGCCATGGTGGCCATTGCCGGGTGGAGGCGAGGGCCGTGAAGCCCTCGCCCGCCCACGGGTGAGGGTCGCGACCCTCGCTCGACCTCACCCAAGGCCGCGGGCGAGGCAGCTTAGCCTAGATCTGGGCTAGGCCAGCCTCGCCCTGGCCTTGTCACCGAGTCCCAGGTACCTCCTCCATTGTCGACCTCATCACCGCTGTCCTCACCTCCACAAAATCCCAATTCAAGGCCCTGGTCCCTCACCTCTCGTGCCTCACGCCGCCGCTCCTTCACCTGATCTTCACCTTCGAAACCCTAGCCCACCGCCCCAACACCCTCCTCTCCTTCTTCCGATGGTGCTAGTCCCACAACCCGTTCCTCGCTTGCTCCCCATCCCTCCTCCTCTCCCTCCTCCCATGGCAAGGCTAGGGCGAGGCTGGCCTTGCCTAGATCTCGGGCGAAGTTGCCTTGTTGGCGGCCATGGGAGAGGCCGAGCGAGGGTCGCGACCCTTGCCGGCAATAGGTGAGGGCTTAGCGGCCCTCGCCCGGTCACCAAGGAGCCTCACTGGAGGCTCATTGGCCACCGCCAGGAAGAAAGCAGAAAATAAAAGGAAAAAGAAAAAAGAAAAAAAAAAAAATTAATAAAATATTAATAAATTATCGAAAAAATAATAAAAAAATCATAACAATTGCCATGTCGCATTCGGCCACCAGCCAATGTCCACGTTAGTGCCAACCGGCCAAAATTGGCCGGATGGATTGAATTTGTACCAATATTAAAAAGGTTTAGAACTGAATTAGTCTAATTGAAAAGTTTAGAACTAAATTGGTACCAATGCAATAGGTTTATGACTTTTTTGGTATTTTTCCTGAAAATGAAGAGAGGTGTGCACAAATTGAAGATGATAAATGGCTCAAATATATAATTTCAAAGTAGATATTTTGCTAAGTTATCAAGATATTTCTATATAAACTAGTAAATCAGTGTCCATTCTAAATACTGAAAAATCTATAATTTTTTTTATTCCACTAAAATTATTAATGAAAGATAATGAATGTTAGGAAAATCTCAACTTGGTAAACTTTAAAATTTGAAAACCATCCAATACATATTTCAGAGTGTATTGATCCCAATCAATACATACTAAAGTGGTAAGATAATCACCGCCGTTCTATACAATCAACCTATATATCAACATCTATCAATTTAATTCTAAAGCATCACATTTCAGGTGATTATGATAATGGAAAATCATCCTTTGCACCTTCTGTACCTTGCAAAATTAATGACCTACCTGAGATTTCATACATCCAAAATTCCTAATTTATTAATGCTTAATGTTACATCTTAAATATTATTATCGAATATAAAAAATTCTGGATGTCACACTTACCTTTGACTAAGTCAGCGTCTCTCTAAGTTGACTTCCATCTTCCTCTACTTCTAACTTCTATATTTACTCGACATGAGAAAAACAGAATTTTTCGCTCAAATTTAGCATTGAACCCCCCTGCCATTTATCAAATGATAGTTTTTAACACAAATAGGAGGGTAATTCTGGCCAGGAAATACCGACTATAGTCTGTCGAGCGACCAACCGCATTGTAATCAAGGTTTATTTTTTTGTCACAACTCCCACATAAAATTTCGTAACGCACAAACACTTTGAAACCAATAGTCATGGGTTTGTTGTCACGACATTCTACGTGGAAGCTTTTGATAATGACAAGAGATCATAAAAACCCCAGCCAAGAAATTATTAAGTTCTTTTTTGGAATGAGAGATAAGAATATGAAATCTTTATTTTTGTAATCATGGATAAATTTATAAATATGATAAAAAAATTAATATGAAATTCTTGTAGACTTTATTGTTTAATCCATTAATCGAATTTCCATTAATTTGGAAGTTAAATTATGCATGATTTTTGGCAAGGCAGCTCATTGGACTAATTTTTGGGAACAAGATATTGAGATTTACATGCATGAAAAAGAAGACATAAGATTGGGATTGGATATGCCATGACTCAAGTTCGTTTGATTATTGAAATTTTGTTCGAACAGAAAATCTAGATATTTGAACTCAAAATTGCAATCCAAAGGTACAAAAGCATATAAGAAGTGAGAACACAAACTATTCAAATATGCACAAAGGTTTTGTACAAAAGCATATAAAACCGAAGTGATATCTTTTATGAACACAAACTATTCAAAAAGAAAAAACTATTCAAATATGATTCGACTAATTTTTAAGATACGTTTAAATTATCACGTCGGCATCACATTTGCAAATCAAAGTATCTTGTCAATATATTTGTATATCTTCTTTTTGTATTGTTGATGGGGGAATATGATTTTAGGTCTGTCGATTTTATATTCACCAAATGCCCCTATGGAAAATGTATTTTCTTACCATATCCTTAGATAAAAAAAAAAATTCGAAGAAATGCATTCTCTTCAAGTAGTCTTATATATCGAATAAAGAAAATGCAAATGAAAGGTGCCCGATTACTTTGATCATTATTAATCTCAAAGTCAAATAATTTTTTAGTGCATTTGTTTGGGAAAATTTGACAAAAAAGGAAAACACTTTTTAGAAAATTATCTTTTAGGAAAATGATTAATTTTTATTTGTTTGGTGGTATGTGACAAAAAATGTTTTAGCATTTGGATTTCATTTTCAAAATGATTTTAATCTCATCCAAAAAGAATAACGTGCAATCATCAAGGCCGGTGACTAAGCCTTGGTGATGGCCGCAACGAGGCCAACCCGCCATTGTAGTTGGTTGGTGTGGGTTCATTGACAAACACTTGAGAAAGAATGAAAAACAAAGGAGGAAGAAAAAAAAATTAAAAATAGAAAAGAAAAAAATAAATATTTAAGAAATCAAATTTTGAAATAAAAGAAAAAAAAATAAAATATTAAAAAATTCAAAATGAGCAATTTTAGAAAGTATTTTCACCCTTTTAGATTTAGGATTTTTTTTTTTTGATCAAATAGATTTAGGAATTTACTTTTTTAATTTCATGCATGAATATTTTCCTTAATCAAATAGTGTTTTCAATTGATAATCATTTTTAACAAATCAAACGGGTGAAAATTCGAAAAACTAATTTAGGGAAAACACTCTCTCAAACAAATGGACCCATACTCTCATTAGTTTTCCTTTTCCTTTTCCTTTTTTTCCTTTGGTGTGTGCTTTTTTTTTTTTTTGGGAAAAACCACTAAGATACTTTGGAGGGCCAATCATGCCCACGTCCACTTTGCAATACCGAATAATCGAATATGTTTGACCTCGACATTCAATATCATTCCCGATATGCATGATAATGTTGACCGAATTCATTATGCTTGTGTCCATTACTCATGAGTTTGAATACGTACTGATTAGACATGATTAAGAGGCGGGTCCAGCATAAATTGGGTTGGGTGTTTCGGGATTGAGCTTGTCAAGTACAATGTTATACTTTTTCTAGGAAAAAAAAAAAACAAAGTACAATGTTGGACCTGTCCATAATGTGGAAATAATAAATTCATAGGCCCTATCTATCCGGCCCTATAGACCCTATAGACCTCCTAAGACAGTGTTTCATCCTTTGAATTTCAATTAGGATTGGATAAAAATGTCATATTAAAATCTTCCAAACGTTCTTTGGATTGTGAAATATTCTTATCGCATGTTTTATTCAATCCAAGATGGAATAAAAATATTTAAAATCTCACCTTCTCAATGTATAATCTCCCATGATATCCATATTTTACAGCTTGAGCTCCCTCAGCAGTGTCTCAAACCCGCTCTCTCAAGTTACCTTCGGTTTGTCTACTTCACCCCCGGTTTTGCTATTTTTACCGCCATCTCCACCACTAGATCATAATCCTAACTCAGCTGCACCACGTATCAGAGGCGATACAGACACGGGCGAAGACGAGCCTTGGGTCATTGAAGGCATCGTGAAGTGACTGGGGAGGTAGCATCGTGGCAATTTGGTAGATAAGATAGTGACTGCTGATTAGATGTGAAGGATGGCGATGAGGTGGTGGACGCCGTGTGCGAAGCTTAGGTGCCAATTGACGTCAAAGCCGACGAACTAGGGTAGTGAGGGGCGGATATGAGATGGATAGAATCCACCTGTGGATGACAATTAAGGTGGTGAGTAACAAGGGCAAAGACACCTCTCTTTCTTGTGAAAGAACAAGATCCTTCGAAAGCATTTGAATTAGCCATGTAACATATAATTTCTCATTTTCATCATAAATTATCAGAGTATGATTGAATGGACAACAATTGGAAGACAAGGACGATAGCGCGGTAGTTGGAGGCTATAATGATCGGCTCCATCACTCCATTATTAGAAAAAAAAAAAAAAAAAATTGTTGTATTACTATCTTTTTAAAACTAATTTAAGTGTATGTCTGAGTAAATTTCTGTTCTAAACATATTCTTAAATGGGTAAACTGAAAAACAGATTGATTATCACGGCCGGCAACTTTTGTCATTTCCTCTTACAAAATGATTTTCATCAGCCACGGCCCCCCGCTATAAATACGTTGGAACTTGCTCTCCTTCTTCTCCGTGTCTTGTCCTGCGTCGTTCGACCCATTGGAAGAAAAGCTCGAAACCCGAAGAGAGAGAGAGAGAGAGAGAGAGAGAGAGAGATGTCTCCAAGAGTCAGATGTCTCGCTCTCTTGGCCCTCCTCGCCGTCTCCTTCTCCGCCGCCGTCTCCTCCGCCGCACGCCCCGAGCCGGCGTCTCGCGGCGCCGCTTCGACTTCGACGACGCAGCCTCGGCCTCAGGTACCACCACCTTCCTGTTTTTCAGTTCTTGTTTTCTCGAAACCATGTCGATCCATCGCGAGATGTTGGTTTCTGATCTTTACCCTTTCTCGTCGTCTCTGCGTGTGTTCGTGACCGAAGGTCGGTGAAGACTGCGGCGGCGGCGGCGGAGGAGGGGCGGAGGAGTGCTTGATGCGACGAACCCTAGAGGCTCACCTCGATTACATCTACACGCAGAATCACCAGCCTTGAGAAGCCTTTTTTTCATTTTTTTTTTTTGTACTTCTTTTTGTTTTAGTTTTCATTTCTCAATTATTTTTTGTCATTTTGTGATATTATTATTATTATTTTCCAAATTCATGTTTTGCTTTGTGAGTATGAACGGAATCAAATCAATGGGAGGCTTGCGTGAAGTTGTTACTGGTGTAGTTGTTCCTGGTATTGTCATTTCCTTTTCATTTTATTTTGGGATTATATTGCTTATTCATAGACATTAATTAACCTATGGGTAAGAGAAAAATAAAGCAATTATAAATAAGTAAAAAATAATTTGACTAATTTTTTATTTTCTTTTGCTGATAACCGTGAAAGAAGACTATTTATGAACAAAGCTTGACGTTGCAAAAGGAAAAATGCCAAGACTCCTTCAATTCTACTTAACTTAACATGCTTTTAATGCTTAAACTTTGTTATTCGAATGGAGCGTCAAATCTCAACGGCATATAATTCGATTGGTAGTAATTCCTTATCAGGGTTTTATTGAATTTTTTTGACCAGCTTTGTGAAATTAAGCATTGGGCGACAGTTGCATCAAACCCATCTCGATGACCTAAAATCAATCCTTGTATGCTGGCCAAAACATAAAGAGAAAAAGAAAAGCTCGATAAATTGTTTTCGTCTTTGATGGTGTATGTGCTCAAAGAGGAATTTGACGCATTGCTTTGCATTTAATCAATTTCCATATTAGGCCAAAATACCAGCTCATGAAATGGCAAAATCATGGAGTGTTGGGTGAATTTTTGGGAGATTCCCTATTGATGTACGGTTTTGCATGAGTTCCAATGTGGGTTTGCACATGGTAGTCGGGGACAATTGCACCTACCCACTGCACAAGCATCTTGATACCCAATCATAATATATATGCTTGGAACTCCGCCTACCTTGTACTAGTCAAAGCCACTCTAAGTTGACCTTCATCCTCCCCTACTTGTAATTTTTAAGTATAATCGCCACGAGAAAACCGGAATTTGTCCCCCAAATTGAGCATTGAGCCCCTCCTGCCATTTATAAAATCATAATAGCACTTTGTTTTTAGCATAATTGGGAGCGTAGTTCGGAGGGTGATGAGGCCAAGAAGGCCCGACTATAGTCCCTCAAACAATCAACAGCCCGCCGTACCTGATTGATTGTGACGCATGTTTTTTTTTTTTAAATAAAAAATTGTAATTCCCATATAAAGTGTCATGATATGTAGGGTTAAGCAAAATAAATCATCTCGATCGGTCAGTTTTCAACGTTTCACAATGACACTGATCCAATTATCAGTTTCATGTAATTGGAATTAGTGAATTTCGGTGTAGTTCCCAATTTCATATGTGGAATCACTTACTTAAACAGAAATCATTTTTATTTTATTTTTTTTTATTGTCAAAAATCCTAATAATTGAGGTTGATGTTGCTTCACGCTTCTCACCAAAGGAGGGATTGGGGCGAGAGCCTTGGTCTAGGGGAGTCCTTGTTGATGGTTTTGTGCGCATGATCAGAGTCTCTTCAGTGATCCCAGTGGAAGCACAGGCTATGTTACAAACCCTAAAGTTTTTTGAAGGAAGAGAAGAAAAGCAGATGGAGTTGGAGTCAAATAATGTTGAACTGATGAAAGCTTTAGTGGAAAGTACACCGCAGAGCAACTGGGAAGTAGATGCGTTAATATGTGAAGTGAAGGCACGTGTTAATACTTTCCCAAATCTGAAAATAGCCCATTGCCGACGAGAATGCAACAAAGTGGCAGAATGGGTTGTCAAGGCTCCCTTCTTATCTTTTGGACTTGTTATGTTTTGAAGCTAGTGCTTCTACTATCCAAACCTTGCTTGAATGAAATGCTATAAATTTCTTGTCAACCAAAAAAAAAAAAAAAAAAAAAAAAAAACTATGCTTCCAATGAGCATCGAAGCGTTGTCCTTGTTGATTTGGAGCTTGCTGGTCCCAAATATCCTGCGGCGAGGTGGGAATTTCCGGCTTCCTAACTCACTATTCCTTCGCTTGTCCCCGGCCACCATCATCAATGTCTTCTACACTATCTTTGAGTGACTCTGATGTCTTCTTTTTGGTGCCCAAATTAGTTAGCTGGGCTTCGTAAGCCAAAAATAATAAAGCGTGCCCAATACACAGGAATCCATGGAGAGTGCGCCAGAATGCCAACAGTCGAGAAATAGGGGTCTTGAACAATGCGACAAAAGGCTTGTTGAAACCGACGAGATGGGAATACAAGCAGTTATAGCGGAAATATTGGCAAGGCAGAGCGGTCACCGATAAGAAATTGAGAAGATTGTAGATATTGAAATGATAACTGCTGAAAGGTAGTTACCTGTGGATTACCACTATAAATAACCTAAGAAGCATCAATGTATGGACCTTTCGCCAAATCAACAATCAATCATTCAGTTTAAGTTTTTTCAATTGTTATTGTTATCTTTCATTTTATTGCACTTTTACATTCATTCGTACATCTACTTTTCTCCTGTTTTCTTGCATTTTACTTTTGCCAGTTGTTTAGATTAGTTGCTTCCTTTTCGGAGTCACACAGAACCCATTGCAAATAATAAAACCCAAGCTTTGCATCTTTGGTGAAAGATTTTGTCGAGGGAACATTTCCCTGTCGAACACTTCTTCAATTCAATCTAAGCTCTAGCAGATTCTTACCAGAGGTGACGTTGACTTGAGAGGACAGGAAGTGTAGAGCTCTTTGCCTTTGGAGGCAAGATATTGAATGGTAAGCGGTCTTCATCTCCATCCCTATAATTTAACCTCTCTAAACTTCATCTTCCTCTTAATCTCCATCCTCTCTGTCTTCATGTTCCTTTGCGCTTCTCATCGCAAGTCCCAGAAGTTGACAAAGCACAGCGTGTCCATCCCCCATTCAAGCGAGAAGAAGTTTGTCTCGAGGCTCAACAGCAGCATTAGCAGCAAGGCGCTCCTTATGGTGAAGATGAGATCGTGGAAGAAGATGGAGGGAGGAGAAGAAGATCACGGTGACGACAGCCATGCGGCTCTTTGGAGAGGAAGACGATCGTATAAGGACAACGGTTCTATTTATCCACCAGGAAATCAGTCCGGATTGGTCTGGCAGGATCAGATAGTCCAGTACTCAGTTCTAGAAACTAGAAACCAGTCCCTCTTATCCGGTTCCTGATTCTTGGAACGGAATTAGACCACCCAGGCACCAATTACCCATAATAATGCACAAATACTTTGAAATCGATAGTCATCGGTGTGTTATTACAACATTTACCTATAAGTTATGATATCCATTATGACGAGGGATCATAGAAACCCCTAGCCAAGAAACTAATAAGTTTTCTCTAAAGAGCCACAATGTGCAAATGATTACAACCTCCCAAAATCAATTCATGATAAACAACAATGGAGCTCATTGCAACTTTCCAAAGCCATAAGTTTAACTTTGACAAGAAATATAAATGAGCTATGGGAAAAGTGCCAAAAAAGTCCTAAACCTTTTCGTTTTGTGCCGATTTGGTCCTAAACCTTTTTTTGGTGCCGATTTGGTCCTAAACCTTTTTACGTTGTGCCGATTTAGTCCTTTCCGGTCAATTTTGCCCGGATTTTGCTGACTGGACACCGGCCGACCGACGTGGCCTGATCGGCTCGACGTGTACAATTTTTAATAATATTTTATTTTTTTTAATATTTTTTATTTTTTAAAATTATTTTCTCTTTTAATTTTTATTCTTTTCTTTTTCTTTTTCTTTTTTTTTCTGCTCATCTTCTTCCTCCAGCCGGTCGCCGGAGCTCGGCGACCGGCCGCGGCGACGGCCGGCGAGGTCGAGGTCGACCTCGCCGGCCACCTCGCCCGGTGGCGGTGAGGGCGGCCTCGCGCCGGGCGGCGAGGCCGCCCTCGAGGCTTGGACGGCGAGGGCGAGCACCGCCAGCTCCTCCTCGTGCCGGCGAGCGAGGCCGCCCTCGAGGCTGGGACGGCGAGGGCGAGCACCGCGCTCCTCCTCGCCGAATGGCGAGGTCGAGCCTTGCCGGCCGTGGGCGAGGCTCGACCCTCGCCGGATCTGCGAGGGCGAGCCTTGCCCGCCCGGTGCGAGGCCGCCCTCGAGACCCGGGCGGCGAGGCTCGCCCTTGCCGGATCTCGCGAGGGTCGAGCCTCGCCACGGCCGGCGAGGGCGAGCCCCGCCCATCCGGCGCCCTCGCCGGCCGTGGCGGGCCGCCCTCGAGGCCTAGGCGGCGAGGCTCGCCCTCGCCGGATCCGCGAGGCTCGAGCCTCGCCCACGGCCGGCGAGGGCGAGCCCCGCCAGCTCCTCCTCGCGTCGGATTTGGGGAGGTCGGCGAGGCTCGACCCTCCCGGATCCGGCGAGGGCGAGCCTCGCCCGCCCGGCGCGAGGCCGCCCTCGAGGCCTGGGCGGCGAGGCTCGCCCTCGCCGGATGGGCGAGGGTCGAGCCCCGCCCACGGACGGCGAGGGCGAGCCCGCCCTCCTCCTCCTCGCGGGATCTCGGCGAGGGCGAGCCTCGCCGGCCGGGCACGAGGCCGCCCTCGCCGGCCGTCGCCTCGGCCGGTCGCCGAGCTCCGGCGGCCGGGAGGAAGAAGATGAGCAGAAAAAAAGAAAAAGAAAAAGAAAAGAATAAAAATTAAAAGAGAAAATAATTTTAAAAAAAAAAAAATATTAAAATATTAAAATATTATTAAAAGTTGTACACGCGCCGCCGATCATGCCACGTCGGCCGGGCCGGTGTCAGTAAAAATCCGCCAAAATTGGCCGGAAAGGACTGAATCGGCACAACGTAAAAAAAGGTTTAGGACCAAATCGGCACCAAAAAAAGGTTTAGGACCAAATCGGCAAAAACCAAAAGGTTTAGGACTTTTTTTGGCACTTTTCCCAATGAGCTATAGTGACATCAACAGTATACATCAGCTAGTAATGCCAAAGCTAACGAGAGAAAGGAAATATAATAATTCTTTCTAGTGATTTTGAAAAGTATAGTTTTAACTCTTTCGTCATTTTTACGAAAAAAATCAATGAGTTACAAAGAAGAAAAAGTTTTGACTCTTTTACTGTTTTTGTGAATCTTCAATGAGAACTAAAGAGCTATGGAAGAAGAGAAGTTTTGACTCTCACTGTTTTTGTGGAGTTTTGATTAGAAAAAAATAGTTGCGGAACAGTGGCAAATCGGAAACATTTTGCTAATTCTCGAAAACGGTAAGAGAGTAGGGTTTTTTTTTTTTTTTTTTTTTCAAAAATCTCCTCGCCCCTCACTTTCGAGAATTAGAAAAATGTTTGTCATCTTGAATTTGATGCACTTTTGCTTAGGCTTGGTGCCACGAGATATCGGATCGTTTAACTTCACTTTTATTTACTTATATTTTTATATTAGTTTTCTGTCTCTCCTTTTTATTCCTTTATTATTCCCTTTAATAATTCCTTAATAAAAAAATCATTAAATAATAGGATTAATACCCTGAAAAACCCCAAATTGGTATACATTTGATAAATTTACCCCAAACTGGTACATTTGTGACAAATTTATCCTCTGTTAGTTTTCGTTAAATTTTATTCTCAAATTATTAAGTTAAGTAACACGTGACAGTTGACCGGTATACCAATTTAGGATTTTATGCTCCATTTATCACCGTTTACAATTTTTGTGATTTTTTTGTGGTATTAATCCAATTTAGCATAGGGTATATTTGTCACAAATTTATTATTTTAGGGTTTTTTGCAGTCAAATAAATTAGTTTGGAGTAAATTTGTCATAAATGTACCAGTTTAGAGTTTTTTATAGTCGGTCGAGGTAAATTTGTCACAGGTATACCAGTTTGGGTTTTTCATGTACCAGTTTGGGGTTTTTCATGGTCAAAAAAATAATTTGAGGTAAATTTGTCACAAGTGTACCAGTTGGGGTTTTTCAGGGTATTAACCCTAAATAATAAACTATAATGATGCAATGAATTTTAATCCCTGTTACAAAACATAGCCTTAAGGATTTTCGTATCTCTCTCTAGAACCTATTAACTTTTTTTCATGAGAAAATAGTAGATGCTCGATTAGGCTTGCAAAGCTAGACTATTAATAAGCATATTGTCGACTCAACAAGATATATAAATAACTTGAGCTCAAACTTAAAATCAGAAAAGTCAATCCCCAGTAATTGTCGAGTCAAGCCCATGTTATTTGCGAGTAGGTTGACTTGAATAGTCCCATTTACATTCGCAAATATCAACACCAAAATTGTAAAAATAAGGCAAATAAGCTATTCAAATCTTTGACTTTACTGATTTTTCAAAATTTATGTAAACTATCGCATTCAAATCTCGATTAGGCTTGCAAAGCTTGTCGAATGGAGTACTAATAAACATATGGCCGACTCAATAAGATATATAAATAACTTGAGTTCGAACTCAAAATCAACAAAGTCAATTTCCAGCCATTGTTGAGTCGAGCCCGTGCTATTTGTGAGTAGGTTGACTTGAATAGTCCCATTGACATTCGTAAGTATCAACACTGAAATTTTAAAAATAAAGTAAATAAGTTACTGAAATCTTTGACTCTACTAATTTTATTTTTCCCAAATGCCCCTATGGCAACAATATTTCCTATCATATCCTTAGATTAAAGAAAATAAAAGTGATGCAATCTTCCCATTTTTATTTTTTTGGTGCTTTTTTGTGGGGGCAGAAACCGCTAAGATGCTTTGGAGGGCCAATCATGCTTACTCAAAGTTGTCGGCCCACTTAGTATGCGGAATCATTGACTACGTTTGACCTCGACATTCAAATATTCTATCTGATGTCAATGATGATATTGACCAAATTCGTCACGCGACGGTCCTCATGATTCATGAGTTTAGGCATGTAGCACATAGACATGATTACCGCATACCACGTGTAGCGCATGATTGAGAGCCGGCACGCTCCGATTGCCGCATACCACGTGTGGCACATGATTGAGAGCTCGCGGGCCCTCGTTGCCGATTGGCCGGCGTCACCGGCCCTTGGCCAAGGCCCGGGAACCCCAGCCGACCCTCCCCCCTCCGTTGCTAGCCCTTCCCGGCGGCGGTGGGGAGGTAGTGAGGGCTTGCAGCCCCTAGATCGCGGCCCTTGCCGCCAGTTGGCCGGGGGCCGGCAACCCCGGCCAACCCTCCCCCCTCCATCGTCGGCCCTTGCCGGCGATGACGGGGAGGCAACGGCGCGGCGAGGGCTTAGCGCCGCCCCTTCGGCCTCCATTTTTATTTATTTATTTATTTTTAGTTTTTTAATTTTTAGAATATTTTAAATAAAATTAAGTTTAAATTTAATTTAATTAATTTTTATATTATTATTTACATATCAGACATGAAACGGCGTTGTTTTGCATTTTCTCGCCACGTCAGCATGCAAAACAACGCTGTTTTGGACCAAACTCGCCGGAAAATTGCCACGTCAGCCATTTGGCTGGATTTTCGCCGAAGTGGCACCTAAGTGTTCCATTTAACTTTGAAACTAGTACTTAAGTGTACATTTTCGAAGTTATGACATTTAAGTGTCATTTTGTACCAAGTTATGGCATTTGGGCTGTTCTTCTGCCACACACAAGTGTAAAACATCCAATTCAAGAGCAGGCGTATCATCTTTCACCTTGCTGAAAGTAGATGTCCAGAAGAAAGCTTAAAGAACAGCAATGGAATGCTAGTAAGTAAAACTACATTATCACGACAAAAAGGCCATTCCACCACAGCACTTCAGAAGCACTGTTCTTATATTTTGTTGAAGGCGACAATGTCACAACTCTGAACGTATTCATTGGTAGGCTCAGCTTGAAGATGCTCCTTGATGAGGGTGTCCATTGAGACAAGGTCATCCACAATGGTCATCATGATTTGCAACTTCTTATCCCGTAACCCACTGGAACCAGTTTCGCTGCAAGGAAGAAAGCAAAAGAAGAAATCCTCATAAGGTGATAAACATGACATTCAGTGACAAAGCATTGTGGTCATACTAGCAATATAATGAGACAGTCAAAACTTACAAGCTCCCCAGAAGAGCCTAGGCATCTCCACCCTCCTAACAGCCTCTTCCAGCTTCTTCATGTCTGTCTCATCGTCCCAAGGTTTCACATCCAAGAGGACAGATGACTTTCCACCTATAACAGGAACCAGATACACACACAAGCCAAGATATTGAAATCACTGATGAGAATTTTATTCCAAAAAAAGAAACAAGTTCAGGCTAGCAAGCAGCCTAATCAACTCGATAAATAAGTTTCTAAGAATTAGGTTTTAACACCTTCAAGCAAGCAAGCTGTATACATCTATCTATCTTTTGTTTTCTTTATCGCAGAGCAAAGTTCACTTGCTGATCATATCAGGTATAAACGTAAATGAACCAGGACGCATCAGCCCTCAAGAGTCAATATATAACAGCTACTACTATTGTATGTATTTTTTTTCTTAACCCAGGAGAGAAGTGACTTCAAGAAAGTGAATTTAGGAGAATGATTGCAAAGTTACTTTCTTTCTTCTTTGTGAATGCCTTTTTGGCTGCCTCCCTCTCTTCTGCTGCCTTCTGGTCCTCCTCTGTCTCTTCACCAAAGAGATCCAAGTCGTTGTCATCTTCAGCGGGAGCAGCCTGGTGAAAAGAAAATGAAACATCAAATCTTGACCATTCAAAATAGAAACGTCAGCAAAAGTCAAAAACTCTACCGAGTTAAAGCGAATCTTAAAGAGATGCATTCAGTTGCTTAGTGATCTAAAGGTCAACTTAACATAAGGTCCTTGTTTCGAAATTTAAGACTATCTATTTACTCATGCATGTAATTCCACAGGACAAGATAAGGACAACTTTCTCCACAATGCCAAGATAGTAGGGTCTAATCACTTAGTCATTATTAAGTTGTTCAAACCTAGATCAAAGCAAGATCCCTATTCTGTAACATGTGTAGCAGTGTGCATAAAAAGCATTCACTGAATCAAATGAAACAATGTTTCTGAGTTTTACTCGCCACTATGGATAAAATTCCATCGGTGCTTACTGAAGATTGGAAGGGATAATTCCATTTTGGGTTACATAAAGTGTAAGAATTAATAGAATTAGCAAAAGAAAGGTTATGTAGCTAGAAGAAGCGAGGCCTCTAGCAACAGGACCACCTCATCTGCCACAAAGGCTTTACAGACAGAACAGGCTCTCCTGATAATAGAAAAGCATACCTCGATGAAAGTAAAATTGAGATTTTTGAGAAGATTAGCCTATATGTAAAACAAGAAAATCTGTAACATCGAAAGCTTATGATGCCAAATTCTTATTAAAACAACAACAAACTGAGCCTATCCCTCTGAACGGGGTGGATAAATCCTTCTACACCATTTCATTCGATTCAATTTCTCATCGAAGTCTTAAAAAAGAAGCCACTGCATCCGTACATATAACATATCCCTCAACTTCTTCAACTAGAGCACCTTTGGCACCTACTCTCTAAGTAGCGCCAACATTGACATGTGACATGGGACACAACACACACGACACGACACGACACACCGACACGTCATTTTTAAAAAAAAATAGAAAATTCCGACACGTTAGGACACGTTAGATATTAAATATATATTTTTATATATACATAATAAATTATCATTTTTATGTTTATTTCAATCAAATTAATTTCATTCAAATTCATAAATAATTAAATAAATAAATAATCCTATAATAAATTTACACTAGAAACATTTATCCACCATTTATTAATATCATTCATTGTTTCAATTAAACAAATTCAACTCTATTTATAATTCATAAACTTGACAAAAAGACAAGTAATCCACATTTTGGACTCACATATTAGATATGTCGGAAGAGGAGAAAAAACACCTAGGGGATGAATTGTGTATCACCAGAAGTGAGAGTCAAAATAGAAGAGAATAGTAGATTTTTTTTTCTTTCTTCATTTATTATTTTTATTATTGTGTTTTATTTTTTCACATATATACATTTTGACCTCTCATTTATTAAATTTTTTAAAATGGACCTCAATATCGGAATCACATGTTAGAAAATTGTATGTTAGAATTCTAACTCGAATGTCAAAGGGTGTTGGGAAAGTTGACCAGGTGTCGGATTTTCCAACACGTGTTGACCAAGTGTCGAGAGTGTCCGAGAGTGTTGGAGAGTGTTGGAACGTATCGAAGTGTCCGACACGACAATTAGGGTTTTGGAGAGTGTCGGTGCTTCATAGCGTATAACTCGAGGAAAACAACTACTCCTAGCAATGGGAAGGTCAAGCACAGAGCCGCCTTCAAGCATCGTCTCTTGTCATGCAAAGAGAAGACCACCTGGGAGACACATATTGAGAATGAAATGAAGAGTCTACAAATAAAGCCCCAACTTGTATAGACCGCCTTCACCTTCACATAGAACACATTGTGGATGAGGCCTAGTTCAATTTTGATGACTTTAAAAACCTCTACACTATGCTTGTCACGCACTAGCTCCCTTAAGCCTTTTAAGGACTTGCTCAGGTCCAACAGTATCGACAGGCAAGTGTCACATTCCTCCTAGCTAAACAAGTGATCTACGAAAAGATGCTGACTAGTGTCGACCAAGTTGCTGGCCGCTAGCAGTGTGCACACATGGCCTTGTATTCTTGGTCCTCAGAGTCCTTCCTGGAACTCAGTTTCTGAGACAAAAGGTCTGTGATTGCATCATTGATCATAATCATTGCATCATCCCGTACCTCAACGACTTGATGAGGCATGACATTGTATCCCTTAGCCTCCTTCAACTCGCATTCCTCTACAATTGAAAAAAGAGACACATTCTTTTTTTAACGGTCAATGGTCAAAGTCAACATTCAATGGTTAACGGTCAACGGGTCAAGAGTCAATGGTCAACGGGTCACCAAAGATGGGTCGGGTCAGGCCAAATCAAGCAACCCGCACGTGCCTGGCACGTGCGCGAGCAACCGCCGGCTGACGTCACGATGATGTCAGCCGGCAAGTGCTGCGCACAAGCCAACGGTTGCTGCACGCATGCCGCACACGCACGTGCGGTTACCATGCGCGTACGTTGCACGCGCCTGCGGTTTCCCCTACTTGCATGTGCCAGCAAATTATGTGTGCTCAACACGTGGCCTCCCTTGTCGATCCACGAGGAGGGCAGTTGCTGCTCACCCTTCGCTTCCTTACTTGTGATCGTCTCAAGAATTAGTTCCCTCATATAGCCTATCATGTCCCCGCGGCCATGGTAGAGAAACTTCACCCCATCTCGTCAACGTGCAATAGCTTAAGGAATTTCCACCGGCAAAAGTCATTTTCTTTGAAGGAGCACCTCATTTGGTTGTATTGGCCGATGGAATTGGACCACTTGCGCCTTTTAGACAACGGTTGGATTCGATTGACAAAATTGAACACAGCTGATTGCTTGTTCTTTATGAGCCAACAAGCAAATTGGTTGGAGAAAGGATATGAGACAGTGCATATATACGTCGAGGAAAATGGCTGCTCCTAGCAACAGGAAGGTCAAGCACATATCCGCCTTCAAGTATCGTCTTTTGTCATGCAAAGAGAAGACCACCAGGGAGACACATATTGAGAATGAAATTAAGAGTCTACAAATAAAGCCCCAGCTTGTATAGACCGCCTTCACCCGTCGCATAGAACACATCGTAGATGGGCCCAGTTCAATTTTGATGACTTTAAAAACCTCTATACTGTGCTCATCACGCACTAGCTCCCTTGAGCCTTTTAAAGGACCTGCTCAGGTCCAACAATATCGACAGGCAAGTGTCGCGTTCCTCCAAGCTGAACAAGTGATCTGCGGAAAGACGCTAACTAGTGTCGACCAAGCTGTTGGCCTCTAGCAGTGCACACACATGGCCCTTGTATTCTTGGTCCTTAGAGTCCTTCCTCGAACTCAATTTCTAAGACAAAAGGTCTGCGATTGCATCATTGATCATAATCGTTGCATCATCCTATACCTCAATGACTTGATGAGGCATGACATTGTACCCCTCAGCCTCCTTCAACTTGCATTCCTCTACAATTGAAAAAAGAAACACATTATTTTTTCTTTTTTTTAAACGGTCAACGGGTCAATAGTCAACGGTCAACAATCAACAAGTCAATAGTCAATGGTCAATGGTCAACGGGTCATCGAAGACAGGTTGGGTCGAGCTGAACCAACCGACTCAGCACGTGCCTGGCGCGTGCATGGGCAACCACTAGTTGACGTCACGATTACGTCAACCGGCGGTGGCCCGCGCACACGCTAGCGGTTGCCGCACACGTGCGTGCGGTTACAGTGCGCGTGCGTTCCACACACCTACGGTTTCCCCTACTTGCGCGTGCTGGCAAATTATGTGTGCTCAACACGTGGCCTCCCCCATCGATTGACGAGGAGGGCAATTGCTGCTCACCCTTCGCTTCCTTACCTGTGATCGTCTCAAGAATTAGTTCCCTCATATAGCTTGTCACGTTCTCGCAGCCATGGTAGAGAAACTTCATCTTTATTCAAAATTAAAGTCTTTCATATTATCAACATTTTCAGCTAGATATGAGAATTACATGATTATAGTAAATGAAATTTTAGTGTAGAATCATAATTAAAGGATCTTAAATTGATTGTAAATTAAATATTGGACAGATGTAATTTATATCTATGAATTTGAGCTAAATAATATAACATGTCGTTCTTAGAATATTTGTAATCTAAATTGGCTGTCACAGTTAATCTATGGATATGAATTGAAATATATGAAAATATGAGGACAGAAAAGAAAAGGGAGTGTTATATTTTACCTTCTTTTCCGTCAGTCCTTTGAAAGCTTCCTCGTCGACCCATAGTCCATTATGTTTCATGAGTGGTTCATCTTCGCAGAAAATGCTCCTTCCAAGATCCCTCAATTGATCACGTATGCTTGATTCACCATCATCCTCAATTTTTATCAAGTACATCATATTCAACCCTTCAATTCCTTGACGGTCGTCCCACGTGTACATAGCAAATTCAATCTTTTTGCCCATAAAGAAATAGGCAATATAGAAGAAAATCTCCTTATGTCGAACTTCTAATGCATCATAACATATCTTCGATTTCCCTAAGATGTCTCTATATGGTCGTTCTTTTAATTTGTTCAGCATATCAACCCAAACCTCTTGATTTGTTTTTTTTTTTATAGGGAAATCCACCCATAGTGAATATGATGTCACGAGATATAACTGCAAAGTCACTTGAATATTTGTTAAATAAAATGAAAGAATGAACCTCATTTATCTCGCTCATTTTATGCTTGTAGTCTACCTCACATTTAGATCGGTAAAGAATAGCTTCATTTCTAGTTGTAACAATTATAATACTTCCTGAAGCAAACCAGTAACCTCCTCCAGCCAAAGCATCTAGCTGATCCTTGTGATCTATATCATCCAAAAGAATGACAACCTTTTTCCTTGTGAATCTAGATTTAATTAAGTTAATTCCCCGATCCACTGTAGACATTGCATTTTTTTTCTTGTAGTATCTCAGATATTAGTCGACTCTATAGATATTTAATACCATGGCGCTCGGTCATTTTTCGAATATCTGGAAGGAAGCATACGTGATCAAATTTATTTGAGAGTTCATTGTAGATGCACTTGGCAAAAGTTGTCTTGCCTATCCCGCCCATGCCATAAATTCCAATCATTCGAGCATTGACGAAAGGACTATCTATGTGACTCATAATCTTCTTCAGCTGATCATCAAGTTCAACTAGTTCCTTCGGAACAAGTAGAGGAAAATCTTTTCGTAACTCTCCTAGAACAGTTCCGACAACACGTTCTATCAGTTCTCCCTCATGCCTGTCAAGCACAAAAACAATGAGAGACGATGAACCTAGAGATGGTCCAGGCAAATTTGATCCTTATCAACTCAACCAATCCCCGCTGGAAGTTGATTTTATTCGGTGGCATTCAATCTTTGGAAGATTAAGCATTGACATCCTTTGTAGGTGTATTTTTTTTTTTTTTTAGTGATCGATAATATTGGCTAGACGGGTTGGGTCGGGCCGAACCGAGCGACCTGGCATGTGCCTGGTGCATGCGCGGGCAACTGCCAGCTGACGTCACGATGACGTCAGTTGGCGCGTGCCGCGCACGCGCCAGCGGTTGCCGCACGCGCATGCAGTTACCGTGCGCGTGCAGGTTTCCCCTGCTCACACGTGCCAACAAATTATGTGTGCTCAACACGTGGCCTCCCTATTGATCCACGAGGAGGGCAGTTGCTACTCAGGCCTTCGCTTCCTTACCAGTGATCGTCTCAAGAATTAGTTCCCTCATATAGCTTGTCACGTCCTCACGGCCATGGTAGAGAAACTTCATCTTTATTCAAAATTGAAGTCTTTCAGATTATCAACATTTTCAGCTAGATATGAGAATTACATGATTATAGTAAATGAAATTTTAGTGTAGAATCATAATTAAATGATCTTAAATTGATTGTAAATTAAATATTGGACATATGTAATTTATATCAATGAATTTGAGCTAAATAATATAACATGTCATCCTTAGAATATTTGTAATCTAAATTGGCTGTCACAATTAATCTATGGATATGAATTGATGTTGACATAGAATTTTCCATAAAATGTGGGAGCGTTTGTCCATAATAGATAAAAGATTAGAATTGATCAAATCAAATATATGAAAATATGAGGACGGAAAAGAAAAGGGAGTGTCATATGTTACCTTCTTTTCCGTCCGTCCTTTGAAGGCTTCCTCGTCGACCCATAGTCCGTTATGTTTCATGAGTGGTTGGTCTTCGCAGAAAGCCCATGTTATTTGCGAGTAGGTTGACTTGAATAGTCCCATTTACATTCGTAAGTATCAACACCAAAATTGTAAAAATAAGGCAAATAAGCTATTCAAATCTTCAACTTTACTAATTTTTCAAAATTTATGTAAACTATCACATTCAAATCTCGATTACGCTTGCAAAGCCTGTCAAATGGAGTATCGATAAGCATATGGTTGACTCAATAAGATTTATAAATAACTTGAGCTCAAACTCAAAATCAGAAAAGTCAATTTCCAACCATTGTTGAGTCAAGCCCATGCTATTGGCGAGTAGGTTGACTCGACTAGTCCCATTGACATTCGTAAGTATCAACACCGAAATTGTAAAAATAAAGTAAATAAGCTATTCAAATCTTCGACTCTATTAAATTTTTAAAAATCACGTAAACTATCGCATTGATGTGAAATTTGTAAATCAACTTATCTTTCAATCTACCTATTTATCTTCTATTTGTCCTTCTGATTAGGTCTATCGGTTTTATTTTTCCCCATGGCAACAATATTTCCTATCATATATCCTTACATTAAAGAAAATAGAAGTGATGCAATCTTCCCATCTTTATTTTTTTGGTGCTTTTTTGTGGGGGCAAAAACCGCCAAGATGCTTTGGAGGGCCAATCATGCTTTACTCAAAGTCGTCGGCCCACTTATTTATTATGCGGAATCATTGACTACGTTTGACCTTGACATTCAAATATTCTATCTGATGTCAATGATGATGTTGACCAAATTCGTCACGCGACGGTCCTCATGAGTCTAGGCATGGAGCACATAGACATCATTACCGCATACCCCGTGTAGCGCATGATTGAGATCCGGTGAGCTCCGATTGCATACTCTATGCAAAATCCTGGACCTCATCATTAAGAGTAATATCGGGAATACTGAGATCTAGATGCCAAAATCGATTCACATAGCAAAGTGTTAAACCATGACGTGAAACTGTAGCTCAGTGATTGGTTAAGCTAGGCTTATCGAAGCATCCAACAGTAGTCTGTCGTGGTTCAGAAATCGGTTCGGTGGACCGACCTTAGTATCTCCGAGGAGATTCTTCAATGCCGAGAGAGATTTGGTTTGGTCCCTTGACTACTAATCCGTGTCTAGACCAGGATTAGTAGGGATGGGCCCAAAAGCCTTTGGAAGTGGGGGCCCAACCTGGCCAATCCATTCACTCCACCAGCCTCAAACTTGTGCTTTCGAACCCTTTTTGGTGGGCCAAATGTGTCATTCTCCAAGTTGGAATAGCCCTTCTTGATTCGGAAGTTCTCGTAACTTTTTAGGGTTCGCCATCATAGATTAGATTTTGTACCCTTCTTCTTCAGTATTGGATCTAATTAAAAGAAGTATACCTTAAGCACTTATTAACAATGAAATGCAAAAAGTACAATATGAAATGCACTAACAGTCTTTATGATATGCATAACCAATGCTTCAAGAATCGAATATTTCCTTTTAAAAATATATTCAACAATTGTCTCAAGGACACTTATGAAGGCAATTGGACACTTGTGAAAAAGACCATATGACTTCACAGTTGCGACTATATTTGATAGAACTTTGGCAATTCTCATGTTCTCACGAAACTACAGAGACACCTCTTTTAAATTACTCTTCAAATTTTGATTTAGGGTGATTTTGGTTCAACTTTGCAAATTGGCTTTGGGTGTAATGTAAATATTGAAACTTACAGCTCTTTGGAGAAATGTAAATTGTGTTTGGTAAAAACTCTTTGCAAATAGACTTTAGTTTCAAGCAATGTTTGGCTTAAAAAAAAAAAACTTTTAGAAGGGGCTTTGACTTTATTTTTTTACATTTCTTTTCTAAAAAGAACTTAAGCCCTTCACCAACTCCAGGGAAGGGCTATGGCTGCCAGTGAGCCAGATTTGGCTCCATCAACCATTAGCTGAGGCCGCCTAACCTTAGGCGATGACTGCCTTGATCTTGTGGAGGTCACTTGACCCCAAGCAAGGGCTACCTAAGGTATTGTGACCTCAGGGGAGGGCCGCGTGAGGTCATGCAATCTTGGGTGAGGGTCGCCTAAGGTTGCAAGACACAAGCGGCGGTCACGTGACCCTCACTAGCCCTTCGTTAGCCGGATTTGTTTTCTTGGCCACCCTTGTCCCAAAAAAGATGAATAATTATAAGGAGAGGCAAAACCAAAAAATCAAAGAATTGGTGAGTGCATTTATGGAAAGAAAGAAATATTTTAATCTTAATTTTAGCATATTGCAAGTGCTACTTCGGAATATTGGGCGAAAGTACCGTTGGGCTTTAGCCATTCTACAAATACTTTCCAACCCTTTTTGGTGGGCCAAATGTGTCATTCTCCAAGTTGGAATAGCCCTTCTTGATTAGGAAGTTCTCATAACTTTTTGGGGTTCGCCTTTATGGATTAGATTTTGTATCCTTCTTCCTTAGTACTGGATCTTATTAGACGAAGTATACCTTAAGCACTTATTAATAATTAAATGAGGAAAGTACAATATGAAATGCACTAACAGTCTTTATGATGTGCATAAAGCAATGCTTCGAGAATCGAATATTTCTTTTTAAAAATATATTCAACAATTGTCTTAAGGACACTTGTGAAAAACACCGTATGATATCATAGTTGTGACCATATTTGATAGAAATTTGGCAATTCTCGTGTTCTTGCGAAATTGCAAAGACAACCTTTTTAAATTACTCTTCGAATTCGATTTAGTTCGTTTATTTTCAATTTTTCAATTGCAGTTTAAATTATTACTTTAACTTTTACATAAATTATGCAAACATTACAAGAATAAGTACCAACCATTGTATATTGTGAAATTCTTGAATGTCAAACATTAAAAAAAGAAGAAGTCAAACTACATGCTCTGCAAGATTGGAAAAAAAGTAAAAAATCTAAAGAAAAAGTCTCTCTAAACAGACCGTTCCATGTATTTGCACAAGAAAAGATGATTTCATCAATTCAATCCAAGCGACTTCTATAGGGCGTCGCCTGTTAATTTTTCAGAACACGTGGGGCGCTTCCGCGATTGTACAAAAGTAGAAGGACCATCGGAGTAATTTACGCGAAAAGGGGCATCGGGCAGCCAAGGAATTAATGTTCATCTGTCTTTCGTCCGTCACGGGCATCCAATGGGCAGCGCAAGAATATGGCTTCAAAAGAATTTGACTTGAAATCTGGGTCGACCCGCCAGTCATTCCTTATACCTAACCAAAGAATTCGACTTGCGAAAATTGATTTACACGTGCGCGAAGCTGATAAACAACATCAATCTACATAAATTATGCATTAAGTCAAATTCCCTTTCTTGGGAAAGCGGTCCCACAAAAATTTTATGCGAAGTCGTCTTGATCGTGCACGATGCATCCCTGACATTAGCTCACCCTATCTAAGAATGGTATTTTACATTGGTTTCCATTGCGTGACTCGGGATGTCAATTGGTGAAAAACTCCGGTCGGGGATGCAGCCTTGGCGCAAGAGCATCACAGTACTTGGCCGTGAAAGGACGAAGCTGCTCGGCGCGAGGTTCTCGCCTCCTAGGGGCAGGAGGAGGGGCAGCTCTAAAAAGTTAGGTGGGGAGTGTCGCATCTACCCAAATTTTGAATATAGACATTTCAGTCAATTTTTATTGAAAATCGATGGCGTGGCGATGTATCATATAGAACGGCTGATAATGATTGACAATGATTGGACCACAATGATGTTCAACAAAATTGGATTGAAAGGACTGATTAAAATTTCACACAAAGTTTAAGACTAAATTGATAAGATTGGAAGGTTTATAATTGACTTGATATAATAGATTTAGGACTAATTTGATAAATGTCCTGCTCTATCATGTATAATTTTTCAAGTGAACACCTCGAGATTGATTTGAATTCGAGGGAAGGGGGCTCCGAAAGATTAGGTGGAGATTTTGTATCATCATCAAAAGTCAAAGGCACAATGATGTGTCATGTAAAATGGGCAGCTCTAAAAAGTTAGGTGGGGAGTGTCACATCCACGCGAAATTAAAATGCAGGCATTCCAGTCAAGTTTTACTAAAAGTCAACGGCATGGTGATGTGTCATGTAAAATGGCTGCCGACAACTTGACTACCATGCTAGTGATATTTAGGAAAATTGGATTGAAATGACTGCATTAAAATTTCATACAAAGTTTATGACTAAACTAATAAGATTGGATTGTTTATAATTGACTTGATATGATAGATTTAGGACTGATTAGATAATTTTCCTACTCTATCATATATAATTTTTCAAGCAAACGCCTCAAGATTGATTTGATTTGGAGGGGAAGGGGGTTCCGAAAGATTAGGTGGAGATTTTGTATTGTTGTCAAGAGTCACATCCATTAATGAGGTGAATTCTTATAAATCCATCTTCCGAAGGAACTGGACATTATAATTTTTCATCATCCGATTCGAGCAAGAATCAAATAAACCAAAAAAAGAAAATAAATCTATATGTTATAAAATATATATAGTATCCACCATTCATATAAGAGACTTGTATTTTGTAAAATATGACTATTCGTTGAAACAACGGTCTTTCAATAAATTTTGAAGGGACCAGCTACGAACAAAATATTTCACGTGTCCAAATTAAAATTGGTTTGATTTATATGTCCTTGCTTCCACTTTAAAAAAAAAAAAAATCACAAATCGTCCACTTAACTTTAATTTTTAACTATTAGAAAAACGTCTTCCACATATGTTACAAGAAAAGAAAACATTCACCATGTAACCTCGAATCCATACAATTTCACACACATTTCTACATGTAAATTAAGTAAAATTAATTACACCCATTCGCGTTTACCACCTTTAACATATATTACTTCTCAATTTCTTCCCGCTCTTTTTGCACTAATAATCCATGTATTCTCCTAACTAGATATATGAAGTCTTACTTCTCAAGTTTAAAGTAACCTATTATACAAATATCAATTCAATCTTAAGCATTCCAATTTTATTAATTCAATTTTAAAATTTTACTCTAAATTTTAATATTAACCCAATTTCGCCGAAAATCAATTACGTAACATCGTGTCATAGAAGATAACTAGCAATAACTGGATCATCACACTTGCGATTTCTAGCAAATTTAGCCCAAAAGGATTGCATTAGAGTTTCACACAAAATGGACTAAACAAGCAAAATTAGAAAGTTTAAAATTAAATTGGCATCCATACATTAGATTTAAGACCGGTATGATAATTTTCCCGATCTATTATGTATAATTTTTAAAACAGACATCTCAAATCTTCAAAATCTTTCAAAATAGTCGCTCATCACCGAAAATTAAACTATGTCACAGAAACCACAAAACCCTAAAGTCGAAGGATCCTCTTCTTGTCTTATCCCGTTCCCCTGTGAATCTCACTGTGGTGATTTTCTTTTGAAGAAATCGTCTCGAACTCAAGTAAGGGAGGACGTTGAACGGCCGCGCGGTGCCGCAAGCCCCAACCACCTTTCTGAGACTTGGTTTTTTTGAACAGCCAGTAGCGCGCTTGTGCAGTTCAAAGGTAGCCGGACGACAAGACAGTACAGAACCCGGACAAGAAGGTCCGTACCGCCCCCCGACAACGCACGACGCTCGCAGAAACCCTCGCCTCGTGGGGCTCGTGCGGAATCCCCCCATTTTTCGTACATGGAATTGGGACGACGCGCACGTGGAAAATGCCAGACTCGACCACGTCCGTTCGGATTTCCTTGTTATTTTTTTTCTTGATTAGATGGGGAAAAGCTGTTGGACCAACCGTTCTTGGTAAGCGGGGAGGAGATACGCGTTAGTACTATTGGTTTCTCTTATTGGAATGCCCAACAAGGGGCTTTCTTCGTTTCCGTGAGAATATGAGATGGTACCGTTTTGAGGGATGGGGAATTTACAGCACCGAAACATGGGAATAGGATTTGCAATTGGAAACATTCCATGGCACAAACCATCGTGGGTCCTCGTTCTCCCTTGCCACATCATATTGTAGAATGATTTTAGGATAAAGTTTGGTTGCAAGCCAAATCCCTGATTGGTTGACTTGGATTAGAAATTTGAACTTTAGAGAACCCTAATTTTGACTCCCCGCCCCCAAAGGTGATGAGACTTGATGAATGTGATTTTGATCTTTGTCGGGTAAAAACTATGGCATTGCGGAACTTTCAACTCAAAAAGCCAAAAATTCAATACGTGATATAAGATCATATAATGCTCATAAACAATAGAAATTGTTCAAAAAGTCAGAAACTTATTGTACGACGGCTAATTCAATCATAAATTTTTCAATTATGTCAATTTGAGCCCAAACATTTTGATGATCTATAAGTGTAGTTACAAACCTTTTAACAATTTGTTAATATAGTATAATAGATTTATGACTAAATTAAAAATCTTTAAATTTTAGAATTAAATTGATAAATATCAAAATATTTAGAACTAAATTGACGTAATTGAAATATTTATGACTGAATTAGCTATCGTACAATAGGTTTAGGATAAGTGGGATGCGATGATAACTTTAAGGGTGAATTTGTTATCTTTAAGTAAAATGAGATAGACCAAAAAAAAAAAAAAATAGAAAGATGAGTCATGTCTTGATTTAAAACTAGACAGGTTATTCAGGCTTTATCAGTAGGATAAGATTATCCCCCACTGAAGAACATAAGTTCTGCGCGGTTCTGCCGTTTTCAGACGACATCGCTTACCTTCCTCCCCTGGATTAGACAGGAAGAAGCATAAGCCATGAGCAAAATCGAGCTTGGGACGTTAGATTCAAGTTTAAATTATGACAAAGATGAACTTATAAAGATAGGAAACTATATATCTTGCGCTTGCTAAGAGTCCTAAATATTTAATCTGAAAAAAAAAATGGTCCACCACAAATTTGAAAATAATATCCAAAAATCATCAAAATAATAGAAATCACAATTGAGATAACGTATTTGCGAGCTTTAATAGAATGCATTTTTCCTCATCGTTCCTAATCGAGATGCCTCAACTTGATGATTCAATTAGCGATTTGAAAATTTCCCGAAGTGTAGATGCATTAAATCTATAATAATTGATAAATTTGGTATATTTTCTTATTTACCACGGTGTAATTGGTTGCTAGCTTGAACTTAACACTCAAAAATAAAATTCGAAAATTGAAAGAGATTGAATGAGGGGGTCCTGAGATTGGGACCAATTCCTAACGTTCCAAACGCATGTAATTGGCTTCTTCAATGATGTCGGGCTAATTCCTCCTTTGTGGGATGTAATTGACTTCATAGCCAAAAGTCACCGCGGCCACGCTTCCACGTGCTAGATGTCAATTAAATTTCTCATCCCCCACTACATGGACGATGTGTATATATAAAATTCTAGGTATTCCTTGACAAATTTATGAATTCAGCATTGTCATTGGTTCAAAATAATAAAATATTGAAGAGAGAAAAAAATTGAAGCCCTAACCTAACAAGAAAGACTGGCTGGTTTTTGACAAATTGGAAAAGTAGTTGGGCCAACCGTATTCCCTAGTCTCTTATTCCCTCCATCTCAAGTGTCGAACGCCAATCTACAAGCCAAATCCCATTGATTTATGAGAACATATAATCGCCGGTCTATCTTCCTTGTTATCTCCGAGGTGACATCATATGGCTCAAAGATTTCAAAGTTCTAAATGGAGTCAACTCTCCTTAGAGTAGTTTGATTAGCATGATACTAAATTAGAGAAAATTACTAAATAAATAATAAACATATTGCATTTGTGCCAATTAAGTCTTAAAGCCTTTTAAAAATGTGCCAATTAAGTCTTTCTAGCTAATTTTAGCCAGCAATCATTGATATGTATACCAATCATTTTACATGGTATAACTGACACTATAAAGAAATTTTCGTATTTTTCAAAATGAATTATATATTTTTTCTCTTTGCTTTCTTTTTTTCATTGTGTCGGTGAGGGTCATTAGCAACCCTCACTGACTACAAGATAGGACATGAAGGTCCTGGGCAAGGCCACTGAGGTTTTGTAGGCCATGATGAGGCCTTTGCAGTTGCCAACTGGCACAATAAAAAAAGCACAGAGAAAAAAATAAAAAATAAAAAAATACAAATTTATTTTGTAGAAAATATGGATATTGTCCATGCCAGTGCTATTCATACCATATAGAACGAGTAGTGTTTGCTTTAATGATTTCTTGCCAAAAATTATCCGAAAAGACTGAATAGACAAATTGTCAAATTGTTTAACTTTAAATTGACCAAATTGAAAGGTTTATGATTGAATTAACACAAATACATTAGGTTTAAGACTTTTTTAGCGATTTCTTTTACTAATTTCTTAAATTGATTACATCATAGAACAAGCATAAGCCTAAATGGAAACAAAACCCATGAAAAATTAAACTATATGGGTTTTTGTATAACTATTTTGTGCAATATGCGAGGTTTGGTTCACCAAAAGAAATAACGCGAGAAAATGATTACTATTTTAGTAAAAATTAGCCAATCCATCGTAAATCTATTGTACATATATCAATTTAATTATGAACTTTTATGTTTTCCTTATTTTATCCTAATCCTTTGCATAAAATTCTGACGTAGTTGTTTTGGTTAATTTTTGTTGGAAATCCTAGCATAATAGTCCAGCCATCATTAGTCATCCTACGTGGCATATTGCTATGTTAGTGATTTTTGGCGACAATTGACCAGAAGAACTATATTAGAACTTTGCACAAAGATTTGGGATTTTATTTACAAAATTGAAAAGTTTAAGATTAAATTGATATTCATATAAGGTTTAGAACTAATTGGATAATTTTCCCAAACTATTCATAAGAATATGAGAGACCAAGAATGGGAACGGAATAGTTACTCTCTATTTTGGTTTGCTCGATAGAATAGTTATTCCCGAACTATTTGTTTGCATGGTTTACAACAATCACATTTGTAATAAGTTAGGAATAATAACTAAAAAAATCCAATAATATCCACTGATGAGGTTATCAAAGCCTAACTTATCGGATAATTATATTCCTAAGATTGCGGACCAGAAATGGTTACGATTCATAGATAATTATAATACTCTTTTACATTAATGTCTGCGTATGTTTAGTCATGATTATAAAAGCCATATCATTGTTTAATGATATTGGTGATTTAGATTTGTAGTTATGATTTAGAATATGCTAAATGTAGGAACAAGGTTCAAGTCTACCGGTCTATAGCACTTTATTATTTACAACAAATAATAAAGTGTCATATTTTAGTTAACTTTTACTAAAAATGTAATTATGTCATATGATATAGTAATCATATTTAGATATTTCAGCCATCTATAATTGAAATTCATGACTACGAGTTAAGCTTTAATTGCCAGGAAATTAAGCTTTGACTAGAATTAAATGAAAAGTTAAATTATCAAGGGATAAAAAGTTTCAAAGTCTATTGATGCAGCTTTATTGTTGATTAATGTTGCTTCAAATTTGACGATTATTCAACCCATTTGATACTGGAATGAAAAAAGCATGCATAAACAACTGGACATTTTATGTTCAATATAAAAACATCGTGGCTTCATTGACTCGATCTAAAAAAGAAGTGAATACATTCACATCAAAGTATCACTATGTCAATTACAACTTCAAAAAAATATCACAATCCTACTCCCCAAATCACCATAACCCAACTAGAGAACCATGGAAGACTTAAAAATTTCCCACCAACTCTAATACTACACAAGATCAGCACAATGATAAAACACATGCTGGAACAAATAACAATTAATACTTTTTATCCCTTTTTCACTTGTGCAAACTCCCCCTTCAAATGTCAAGATCTGGCTTAGAGCAAAGGGAAAAAATCCCTTCTTCTCCTAAAAAACTCTTCCTCAAGGAAACATCTTGTGCAAACTCTTAGGTTCATCTTCTGAAGCCTAGAGCCTACTTTGCTCTGATTTTCTCTTCTAGGCCTTGGTTTTCCCTTTTTTTCTCTCCCGATCTAATCTAGGAGTCTTATTTTGCCTCGTTTGGCACTCGTAATTGTTGCTTTTCTTTGCTCGTCATAGTGAATAAATTTGCTTGCAGTTACAAATTTTGTGAGAACGTCATCATCAGTCTAACCAGCAAGATGCCTGAGATGTGGTTCTATGACTTCTCCAACAGTCGGTGGAAACTCTCCTCTCCCAATCTAAATCTAGATCTAGGAGTTTCTTAAAAGTGTTTGAGATATATTGGTCCAACATGTTATTGTCATTATTGTTGTCTCTGTATGGCATAGTATTGAGGACGTTGAATTTAGGGTGCACATTGCAAGTCATAATTTCTAGAGGGAAAGATTTCGGTGTGTGCTCATCACTAGTGACTCCGGTGATAAGTGCCCATTGTTCTATGATGCTATTATGGATCTAATCTTTTGGGACGATAGCGTGCTTAGAGCTGTAAGCCGTGCTCTTTTGTTTTTGGGTCTTGTTTTGTTTTGCAGCTCTTCTGGGATTTGTTTTGCTCAGAAACTTGTTATATTCCTCTCATGTTTGACTATAATAAATGAATGAAATTTTCTTTTGACCAAAAAGAAAATCCTTCAAACATCTCTCTGTCTTTTAAGTCTTGATTTCAGCTAGCAATATGCTCACATCGATCTTATCATGCCTCGACTAGCTTGATTGGCAAGATGCTTCATTTCTTCAAGAAGGTAAACTATTATATCCTTTGTTGAATTTGGTATCTTCAAATTAACCCACATAAATAAATGGCAACAATCGGTACCATTGAACTTAGCTCAACCATAAAAACCTTAATCTTGATTTTTCTTATTCCACCGTAATATTTGGTGATTGAATACCACAATAGCATTTACTCTAAGTGTACCTCATTAGAAGCTATGCCCCTTGGTTAAGACGTTGGCTCCGTAATTGTTCTACTTGCTACTCTTCGATATGAGGATTAGGGTTCCTTGTGCCAACATTAGGGATTGCAATTCAACTTGGGGCTCATTGTTTCCAAAGTTTTATATTTTTGAAGAGTTAAAGTTGGAGAACCGGCATCATCTTCATTGCTATGGACAAATCAATTAAGTAAACGACACCTAACAGAGAGAAATCAATAAATGAAGCTGTGCATCATTCCCTATCCATCAATTTGGATGGAGCTAGTGGAGGAACTTAATTGCATGAATATTAAATTTAAGAACTTGATTGTAGAATGTTGGTATATTTGTGCCCGCTTCCTACCCTTCCCTCTCTCAACACTATGTGGAGTGTGCCTGGCATGACCCCTCTACTTTTGTGATGGGTCATGTCGGGGTGGTTTGTTCATTATGGGTTGCGCTCATTCCAAGGATGGACTTTGCATGACATGGCACGTTGACACAACTTTATGGTTGCTCAATGGCTATTGAAGTAGCCATTTATGAAGAAAAACAGCTTAAATTGCCGTCGTGCGGCTTTGTCTGATTAATCTTTTTAAAAAATTATGCTAACTCCTCACACAGATAAAATTACATCAAATCTCTTATGATTTGAAAAGAAAAAAAAAATACATTCTTAGACTTTGTTTGTTTTTGGGAAAATAGATGATTTGATAAATAATTTCCAAAAAATAATCGATTGTATTGCTTACGAAAATGAACGAACAGAAAAAATTTCATTGTTCACAAAAACATTTACACATAAATTGTTGTCGATAATGATAATAAAATATTTTTCATTAATTAATTATTTCAAGTGATACAAATAATTATTTTTAAAGAAATTTTTAAAATCATCCATTTTTCGTGAAATAGATACGTCCTTAATCTTATACTACTTGTTTACAATATGTCATTCTTACTCTTGATCTTCTTCTCAATTTTTTACTCATTAATAAATAGAGTAATTATGACCAAAATTGCTTTTTGAGAGTCCTATGGCATTTTGAATATATATTAATTACTTGTTTGTTTCTGGTGCGAGGGTTCTACTTAGTTGTGCCTATTAAAGGCAGGTTATTGTATATGGAACCGGGGTTCACAGAGTGCTTCCTTGTCACGCGACTCCGAGTGATTGTGGAATAAGAATCAACTTGAGAGTTTTTTTTTTTTTTTTAAGAAAAAAAAATTGAGAGTTCATGCGACCTAAGGTGTACAATTTTCAATTATTTTACCACTCAAGCTATTCCTCGAAATTCGTTCTTTTATATAGTCAAACTGAACAAAGTCATAATTATATTCTCCCTTCAAAGAGAACGTCACTGTGCTTGCATTTAGAGACGTCGGATTTGAGGATGTTGTTGGGCCATATACTTCTTCCAGGGATCCAATTTGACTTTACAATTAAAATCCAAGGAGACCACGCTTCCACGTGCTACATCTCAGTTATATTTTTTTATCCACCCATTCTATTGACGATTTCTAATATTATGCAATATAACATACTAAATTCATATGCAGTACGCATGTTGGTTGAGAAATAATAATATATTGAAGAGAGAGGGGGGGGGTGTTGGAAAATAAGGAAGTCCTAGCCTAACAAGAAAGACCGGCTCGTTATTGACAAATTGGAAATGTAGTTGGTCCACCCGTATTCACAAGTCTCTTGTCCGCTCCATCTCAACTCTCAATCGCTAATCTGCTAACTAATTCCCATAGATTGACAGCGATTTAAAATTGTTTCTGGCCCACAAAAATATACTTGAAATTGTTATGATCACTTGTTTGTTATTCGTATAGGTTAAATATTTCAAAATTCTAAAGTTTCACGATGGGAAATGTACGAGCTCTATGAAGTGAAATTTTCTCTAGAGTAGTTTGATTAGCATGATTCTAATTTGATTAAGTGTTAGAACAAGTGTAAGCCAAAATCGAAACAAAACCACGCAAGCCGAAATAGAAACAAAACCATGCTACTAATGGGAGGATTATAAAAAAATTTACAAATTTATTGCAATTGTGCTGATTAAGTTTTAAACTTATTTTTTCGGCCAATTAAGTCATAAATCTTTTCTAATTGTGTCTGTTTAGTCCATCAGGCCAAATTTGACCAGTTGGGGTTAATGAGGACGCTTGTCGACGCCGACTGTCTCACCAACGTTGGTGCAAACAATTTTTTAATAATATTTTATTTTTTGAATTTTCATAATTAATTTTTTTTCCTTTTTTTTCTTTCTCTTTTTCCCCCTCCTTTCTCCCTCTTCCTCTAGTTGGTTGCTGGACTAAGGCGGTTGGCCAGTGGTGAGTTGGAGAAGGGCTAGCTCACCTTACCTTTACTAGGTGAGGGTGAGCCTTGCTAGTGGCATGGCGAGCCCCCGCCAGACTTGGCACGGACTTGCCTTACTAGTAGCTCGCCCTCACCTAGCTATAGTGAGGTTGAGCTTGCCAAGGGCTTGCCTCACCAATGATTGGGCGAGCTTGCCCTTGCTTAGCTTGCCACTAGCCGGTTGCCTCAATTTGGCAACCAACCAAAGGAAGAAGGAGGAATGAGGAAAAAAAGGAGAAAAAAGGGAATTTATATATATATATATATATATATAATATTATTATTAAAAATTAAAAAATTGTCCAAGTTAGTGTTTGCTGGATGGACTAAATTGGTACAATTATAAGAGCTTTAAAACTCAATCAGCAAAAAAAATAAGTTTAGGATTGAACACAATTGCAATAGGTTTAAGACTTTTTTAGTAATTCTTCTCGTTGCTAATTGAACCATGTAGGTTTTCATGAATTTATTTTGTGTAATACGCAATGTTTGGTTCACTAAATGAAATAAAGCAGGAACACAATCATTATTTCGAGAAAAATAACTCAATCAATCACAAACCTATCGTGCATATGTCAATTTAGTTGTAAACTTTTCAATTTTACCAATTTACTCTTAAACCTTTGTTTGAAATTCTAATATAGTTCTTCCAATCAATTTTTTGTCAGAAATCGCTAATGTAGTGATCCGGTCATCATCAACAGCTCCACATGATATATCACCACATCAAAAATTTAAAGGCAACATATGTTGAAAATTTAAAAATTGCAGCTCCATTGACTTGATCTCAAATATAAGTGGCGACATTCATATCAAAGTATTACTAAGTCAATTACACATTCAAAAACTTATCTCAATCCTACTCCCCAAATCACCACAACACAAATAAAGAACCATGAAAGACTTAGAAAACTTCCTACCAACTCTAACACTACAAAAACCTAGGACAACGATACAACATATGCATGAACTAAAAACCAATTGATGCATCTTTTTTCACTCGTGCAAACTCCTCTTTCAAAGTTCTCTTTTTGCCTTTTGAGTCTTGATTTTAGCTAGTAGAGCATTCTTGTCAATTTTGTCATGTCTTAATTGACTTGATTAGCAAGATGCTTGATTCCTTTTAAGGAGGTTGACTATTATGTCCTTTGCCCGTTTTTGTATCTTCGAAATAACTCACCTGAAGAAATGACAACAACTCGTACCATCAAACTTAGCTCAACCATAAAATCTTCTTCTATTTTCACTTAGTCCATCGTGAGAATTAGTGATTGAAAACCACAATAGCATATTACTCCAGGTTAACCTCATTAAGAGTTACACTGCTTAATTAAGACGTTGGCCCCCATTCTTCCACTTGCCATTCTTCAATTTGGGGATTAGGGTTCCATGTGCCAATATTAAGGATTGCAATTCAATATGAGGCTAATTGTTTACAGAGTTTTATATATTTGAAGGGTTAAAGAGGGAGAAGCGGCATCATTCTGACCACTATGGACAACTCAATCCATTTTTAATCTTCTTCTACTTGTTTCCAATCTCTCATTCTCACTCCGGATCTTCTTCCCAATTATCTACTCATGAATAAATAGTTTAATTAACAAAATTACATTGGGAGAGCCACATGGCACTTTGAATATTTATTCATCAATTCCTTTGTTTTTGCTGCAAGGGTTCGACTTAGGTGCTCCTTTAAAGGCGGGTCATTTATATCGGAATTGGATTCGCAGTACATGCTTTCTTGTCGCACAGACTCCAAGCAATTGCGAATGAGAATCAAACTCAAGAACTCATACACCTTAAGACGTAAAATGTTCAAATCGCTCAATCCGTTTTTTAATTCCTTCCATTGTCAAGCTAAACAAACTCCAAAGTCATAACTTACATTCTCAACTTCAAATCAAACGTCATTGCGCGCGCATTCCATTGAAGATGTCCCTGGTAAAGTCGAGCTTTCCGAAATCAGACTAGGTTAAACAATGTTCTTGGTTACTCTTGAGCCCTATCTCGGTCGAAGGCAAACTAGGATTTGGGAAGCGGAGGCGAGAGCGTCGGATGTTGACAGCCCAAAAGGCGATCCCGCCGTAATCTCGCCTCTAGATTTCCTTTGACCAACTGTGCTTCAAACCCTCCGTTCCAAATCTGTCTTCTTCTTCTCAGATACAATACACTCTGCACAACCGAACTTCAAAGTCTAGCCCCCATCACTCCCTGGTCTTTACCAACATTTCCATCCTGCCACCCGTATCAAATTTCAAGAAGAAAATGATACCCTTCGCAACAAACTCACTGTACCACCCCTTGAGACCACGTCGACATATATATGATTCCATCTGTTTCTGCATACACAATCATCATAAGGAGCTTGCGGAAAGATTTGGGAGGTCCCCAAAAGAGAAAAGGAGAAGGGTAAAGACATTGCACACAGTTGCTGCAGCAGCAACTGCGTGAAGCGGCGCCAAGAAAATGGCCAAGATTTTCTTGCATTTGCTGCTTCTTGTGGCCTTCTCGGCCAATGCAGCTTTGGGAGCCCAGATCGTCAAGACTCTTCCCGGTTATGATGGTGAACTCCCCTTTAAGCTTGAGACTGGGTAGGTGTTTCTTTCTTGTTCTCGTTCGCTTTCCTTCAGGGTAAACAGAGAGAATTGTGATGTTGTTTTGTCTTGATTGTTTAGGTACATCTCTGTTGCGGATGCGGAGATGTTCTACTACTTCATTGAATCAGAGGGAAATCCTAAAGAAGACCCTCTTTTGCTCTGGTACAGTGGAGGCCCTGGTTGCTCTGCTTTTAATGGCCTCATTTTTGAAAATGGTCAGTCTTTTCTCAATTGTCATTTCATGGTTTGTTGTGCAAGGGGGCGTTTTTGAATGCGAGTCCATCCCAGTCGCTATGGACACATTTGCCCTATCGGCATGGCTATATTCACTGTTCCGAGATTCAATTTTGATCGCCTCCCCTGCTGGGATTGGAAACCCTGTATTTTTACCTTCCCAGAAAATTGAGTTCTTGGGTTTTATTTTAGGCAGTTGTATTCATGGTAGAAACTAAAATAGGATCAGGCACAATGACGTTATAGGATTCATTAGCTGACTCCACCTAGCAAGCAGGATAACATGGTTTGTTGTTTCTGTTGTTGTTGTGTTCATGGTGCAAAACTTATATATATTTCCTTAACGTATAGGGGCCACAGGTCAGTTTTCTAAAATTGACAGTTAATATTAATAAGTTGACTATTTAAAGAGAATTTTTTTTTTCAGACAAGAAACTAATGTTTATTGAATGAGGACAATGGCAGACAGATGCTTTAGTCACTTTGCACTATCTGTAATGAATTTCTGTTTCGTCAAGGGGTGAAAGGATGAAAAGAAATAGCAGAAGTAATATGTTGTCTGGTGGGTCATTAACCAACAAATAACCTGGATGATAGATGCAGTTGCAGTACTCAAGTTCTTTTGTGATTGAATTTGCGGTAGGAAGCACCAATATTGAATACTAATTCTTGAGACACGGCAAATCGTACTTGTATATACTGAGCACGAGCCCAAGAGACTGATGGGCAAGGCTTGTCCGTCATGTCTTGCTCTTCTATATACTAAGACTGGTATGCAAAGTTAGTATACTATGTAGAAGTGGCAGATTGTAACTCAGAACACAAACAAAGTGGACCAGTGTCACCTCGTTATTTAGTATATTGCTTTTGTATTTAATTCTAATATACCTTGAATTATTTTTCTATAGTCCTGTTTGAATTCTGTAGCCCAAAGGATCGGTTGATGCTGATATTATGTGGTGCAGCTAGTCTCACTTGTTGCTCTCAGTCTGAACTATAGCAAGAAGCAGTTATATACCAAACAGTCAAATATTTTTCCAGTTACTCATGGTTGCATATTTAGTATCAAGTCCCATCTTGTGCTTTGGTCTCTCTTAGAGGAGAAAAAGCTCACTCGATATTGCTTTCAAGTTTAGAGATAATTGTAAAAGCTTGGCTTCTTATAGGGAATGTGAAATTGACAACGGTTTCATGGAAGTTTTATCACTTTTATGAGAATCCCATTTTGAAATTGTCAGTTGTTTTCTAGCTGTTCCAAGTCGGAAAGTCTATAGAGAATCGAAAATTTATGAAATGCTTAACTCTAAAGTAGGATCCAAATGATTGCAGAGTGTCCATCCCAACCCATGTTGTTGAATTGATGCATATTAGCATTGCAAATTTGGAGACAATTGATGTTTTTCATCTTCCCTCAGTGATTGGAAATTGATCTGGCTTGAATTTCTAGCATAATTACACCCTGAAGAAGTAGAATCGTTGGCGAAAGTTATTATTGGTGATATTTTGGCACTGACTTTTAAATTTTTTTAGGTCCGTTACAATTCAACATCACTGAATATGAAGGAGGTGTGCCACAGCTGGAGTACTATCCATACTCTTGGACAAAGGTATTCTGTTTCGGATAAATTTCTTCATATCTTACTTTACCCATCAAACATGTATATTGTTTTTCTTAGTCTCGAAAGCTTTGTTGACACCTGAAACTGTTGCATTTATTGAATGTATGAATTCTTTGTTCTCCTTTCATTTTTGAGCATGCCAAATGATTGCCTAGTTCTGTGATGTTTTATGTGCTTATAGCCCCAAAATCACATGTTTTTATCTCTCGATTTTTGTCATTTTTTTTCCTTTCTTCCTTCTGGTGCTTTTGCGTAACGAGTGATAAATTTCAGACAGCAAGCATTTTGTTCGTTGATGCACCAGTCGGTACTGGCTTCTCTTATTCCACAACTGCCTCTGGTTGGTACACCTCAGACACGCAAGCTGGCTGGCAAACCTATAAGTTCTTGAGGAAAGTGAGTAAAATTCATCAAAGTGATGTTGTATTTCGGTTTTCACTTCTGAGAATGCAATTGAGTAAATTGTTTTTTTTCCCCTTAAGAAGCATCAATTAGAAGGTCGATCTGCTTATTTGATGAGATTTTGTTCTTTGTTTGGAATGCAGTGGTTGATTCACACCCACAGTATTTGAAACTCCAATTATTTGTTGGCGTTGATTCTTATTCGGGCATTTCTGGCAGTCTCCTAGTCAATCATATTATAAATGGTAAGTAGCCATGAGCTTTGATACTAGGTTACATTTTTCTTTTCAGCTTTCTGTTTTTGAACATTCTGAAAATGGCTTGCAATGCTCAAACTCTGCTGATTGCACTTTTCAGAAAATGAAGCTGGTTCTGTCCCGCGCTTGAATCTCAAGGTATAAGGGAAATCTAAGCTCGGCTTCAAGTAATAATTCAGACTAGCCTAATAATTGCAATCCCTAATTTGTGCTTTTTGCATTGTTGCAGGGTTACATTCTTGGATGTCCGCGAATTGATGCAGACATTAATGACAACTCGAAAATTATATTTTCTCATCGGATTGGCCTTATAAATGATGAGCTCTATGAGGTATTTTGCTTTGTGAAATAGCCAACTTGATGTATTGAATTCTTGGGAAAATCGTATTTCAAGCACTAAATAGAATTACAGTTGGCCAACTCTTCTTGCGCTGAATGTCTTGATTTGAACCCACAAGCATGCTGCTAGGGTCACATGTTTTCTTAATGGATCATCTTTTATGTCAACATTATATGAGCCCATCATGAAGTTCTAGCTTTAGTTGGTTTTGTCATGATGTGGCAATAACATTTTCCTGGGATTGCTGAATTTGATGTCGATCATGTAATGTTCTCGTGCAGACGTTGAAGGAGAGTTGCAATGCTAGTTACACTGATATCGATGAAAGCACATCCTCCCCTGAATGCTATGAGGCATATGAAATTTATTCTCGGGTAAGCGATTTAAACCTTGTTCTTATGCATACTACATGCAGTACATGACATTATATCATTGTGGAGATTCTTGTTATTGAATTTGCATTTTCTGTGCAGCTTATCAAAGACATAAACAAAAACGACATTTTGGAGCCTAAATGCGTTTGGGCATCCCCTAAATCCGGTGGAGAGCTCAGTTATAGATCTCTTGAAGAGAACCCCGACAACTTCATTCTCTCGCCTCCCAAGATCCCTGAATTTTGGTGCCACGTGAGTATCTTCTCTCTCTGCAGACTTGTTTTGTCTCAGCAATAAGTACTAAATCTGCAACGAAATTACACTCAAGACTTGTAGATCAAGCAATCTAGTATGGTATCATCATTAATTTCAGCATGATGGACCATGATGCTTCGAGTCTCACATACAAATCTCCAATTTGTTGAGCAAATTTTAGTGAAAAATCGATGTCTGGCATTGGTCTTGATTAGCTTGACGGTGTATGAAGAGTACTAACATGCATTGACTTTGTCTGCAGAACTTCAACTATGCCATGTCCTACTGGTGGGCGAACGATCAAGGCGTTCAGGAAGCTCTTGGCGTGCGGCTGGTACACTCCCAGGGCTCGCGTCATTCTCAAAGAAGCTCATAATCTTAAAGTTGTTACTTAATTTCGTTGTTTTGATCTCTATAACCAGGGAACAGTTGGCGACTGGGTTAGATGTAACAAGTCACTGCAGTACACAATGGATGTAAGCAGTGTCCTCGATGTTCACCAGAACCTCAGCACCAAAGGGTTGCAAGTTCTCGTATACAAGTAAATTCAAACATTCTTGTTCAATGTCCTACCTCATAGTTCCTCTATCTAGATCCACACTGATCGAGGCATAAGTCGAACTTTCTCATGGTCGAGACGAGAAAAATCCACTGCTTTTCAGCTGATTACTGTTTCACTCTAATTGAAGTGGTTTTGCTCTCTTGCTGAACTGTCGTGAAACTTTCTTGTTTTCACAGTGGCGATCACGACCTCACCATCCCAAGCACTGGAACGCAACAGTGGGTCAAGGTGCTTGACCTGACGATTGTGAATAATTGGCGACCGTGGCTTGTCGATGGCCAGATTGCTGGGTCAGTATTCTCGAGCGGACGTTCTCATCTCTTTAAACCTTTCTGGTTTAGTTCTTTCTTTTCTGTTTTGTGATTACAGAGTCCTGAATCCTTTCTGAATTATTTGACATATGCAGTTATACCATCAAGTATTCAGAACACGGTTACAGACTGACCTATGTTAGTCTCAAGGCAAGATCGATATTTCTCTCTGAATCTTTCGCCTTTACGGATTACTTGCTTTCTTCTCGGAAGTTAACTCATTTGTCTGCGCATGCACACGCGTATTTTCGTGCATGTACTGCAGGGGGCTGGTCATTCGCCTCAAGAGTACAAGCGACGAGAGTGTTACGAGATGTTTCGAAGGTTCATCCATTACTATCCGATCTAACTTGCGACCGGAGAACTGAGGAGACTAGCTTGATATGCAATAGTTTCGGATTCTTTTCTCCTTGCTTTGTCATAAATTTTGTATCCGTAAAACCGGTGTAATCAGTCAAATAATGCAAGTTTTCAATCGGGGAATTTGGGATCACGGTGTCGATGCCGATGCCGATGGTCATGGATCGACGACCTGAAGAATTTGTTAAATGATCTGAAGAGAGATGCCTGTACATGATCCTTCTGCATATTGTGCAATTGATCGTCATCACTTCTCTTTCTGTTGGGAGTTGATCATGACCCCTTGTACTAAACCTTCCAAAGTGAGACTTGATGAATGATTTTGATTGTTATTCAGTGAAAATACGGTGCTAAAGATGGAATATCCTTGAACTTGGATAGCATAAATCTAAATATGACTCACTTACATATAAAATTTCTATTTCTCAATTTCTTCTTTCTCCGTTTCTCGCTGTTTATACGTTTGGAGTTATCCGGGCCGTAAAACAGATTTATTCGGTAGGAAATAGAGAAATCGAAGAAATCGTAAAACTAAAATTTTTAACTTCTCGGTTTACAAATAGAAATAGAAATAGAAATTTTTTTTTTCTCAACTTTTCAATTTAGTCCAAAATATTTTAGATCACTAATATTGAAATAGAAATAGAAATAGTTAATTTAGTCCAAAATATTTTAATGATTTTTTAATATAATCATTCTAATCAATATTGATTGAAAATCTTAACCATTGGGCTAGATGGTGAGAATTGAATGAACAAGGTTTCATTTGTTGCACGTAAGAGATTTTATGCATGGTAATAGTCAATTGGTCATATTCATATCTAATGAGTCTTTCTTCACCTACTCTTCCGTGTATGCCAGCCAACGACTCTATTTGGCTAACTATTTTTTTAATCATAAACTTCATATTAAGGCGGTAAAAAGGGGTCAAATCATTAGGGTTTCATCCGATTTTTCTTTTATAAGGAAAAGATATCTAATAAGAAATATGTTGTTCTTATAAGAGTGTTGATGAAAATATAGATTTTGATAATAAATTTTTAAATAATCCTAGTGTTGATAATTTTGAAAAAATTGGTGACGATTTTTGAACACGGTGAGGATATTTTTAACAAAATTTGGAAAGAAATTGGAATTAGACTTGAAGTTAGGATTTTTTTAGGAGATTAGACTATTATAATCATGGCTATCATTAGACTTATTTGATTAATGTGAAATCAATTTCGGCAAAAACATAACGACATATTCACTACAATTGAATTTCAATTTTTTTTTTTGCCACGTTGTTTATTTTTCGAAAGAAAATATTACGTAATAGGAAACGTAAGCACATGTAATATAAATTCCATGAAATTGTATTTTCAAATTTTCTAATGTATTAGTATTATTTCGACTATTTTTTGTATTTGAGGATTTTCTATATTTTTTTAGTATTATTTCGGCTATTATTTTATATTTGAGAATTTCCTATGTTGTTATCTAATCAATTTCTATTCCTGAAATAGAAATTTTATTCTCGTTATCAAACAGTTTACGCCCGCAATAGAAATTTTGAGTTGTTATCAAACCAGCTTTTCGTCGTAAACTTGTCCATAAATTGAGAAATCAATTTAAAGCCGTAAATCAATTTCTCTAATAGAAATTTTGTTATGCCACCCGATCGATAAGTTATCCGGGCCGTATCGGTAGGATTAGTTTATGCCACCCGAATAACATAAAATAAAAGTGATTTGTCCCTCTCTCGCTCTTGCTCACGCGAGTAGCAGCACACCTGGACAGGCTTCAAATGGCTATCACAACAAGGCAACTAGCTAGGCTATGGTTACAAGTTGACACATGTCTGGTTTTTTCTCCGATCTATATATTTGACGTTTTCAGCCCTATCATGGTAAGTCTATCAAAACACTACAAAAATTTGTGCATGTTAAGCCATCATATTGCACCGCATCCAATCTTGTCAATTTAATATTTCATTGATCAAATGAAGCTCAAGAGACGTAATAAGCGGTCGGATAACACATCGAATTTCTAATAGATAAATGTGATCCAAATTTGGACAATGAATCAAACTCTCCTAAACCTAATAGTACATATAGATAATCCTAATGCTATGTTTATTTCTATTCTAGGCCTGCTCTGTACCATCACACCCCTCGTGGAGTTCTTATCCATCTTCGAACCCCCTTTTAAGTGTCCAAGAATTTTCCAATTCGAGTGTGGAAAGCATTGACTCATCAGGTTTCCATCTCGTGATCCCTATATTTTGAATTTAATTTTTTTTTCCTCTCTCCTCTTTAATTTCCTAACTTCTGTGATGCGCATAATAATTTTTTATTTATCTATTTTTAAGACCATTAGTTTGGCGACTGCCGATGATAAGTCAAACAGATACGATGTTTTATCTTTATCTTTCCCACCACTGCCGTCGTCATCGTCGTCCTCACTTACGCCAGAAAAGCGCGACAGATTTGGTATGAAACTAGCTTCCAGATAAGCCCCACGGCAGCAATCCGCACGCTTTTCGGAAATCTCTCCCGACCCACTTCGATTTCGGGTTGGATTTCTCCTGGGTTCCTGTCGTTTTCTTATAAAGGAGTCGTCTTGGCCACTGCCCGCATAAGCAGTCTTCGTCTGTCGAGAGAGGCTTTGATCGGCTCTGCAGCTTTCGCACGCCCGCGGCTGTCTCGGGTGAGGCTCTAGTTTTCTGTGGACGTTCTTGGGTTGATTTTCCGCTGCTTTCTTTGGTCTTTCCTGGGGTATTGGTTTACTTTGCATACGTGAGAAGTTAGATGCTGTGTTTCCCCGAGTGATCAGTGGAATTGCTGCTGCTTTTTTGTGTCGATGATGATGTGAATGTGTTTGCTTACATGTCTGATGATTTTGGGGGTGTCACTTGCCTGCTTGGTTGTGTCGGTGATGATGTCTCTGCCGACCCAATTCCATTTCGGGTAGGATTTTTCCTGGGTTTATGGTATTTTCTTATAAATATGTCGGTCTTCTCCGCTGCCGCATAAGCAGTCTTCGTCTGCCGAGGGGGCTTTGATCGGCTCTGCAGCTTTCGCAAGGCCACGGCTGTTTCGGGTGAAGGTTTAGTTTCTTGTAGAATTTCTGCGGTTGATTTCCACTGCTTTCTTATTTATTTTCTGGGTTTTGATTTCCTTTGCATGCGTGACACGTTAGATGCTGCGCCTCCCGAGTGATCAGTGGAGTTGCCGCTGCTTGTTTGTGCTGATGATGATGTAAACCTGTTTGCTTACATGTCTGATGATTTTGGGGGGGTTACACACTGATTTTGGAATTTGGGTCGATGGGTGATTTGGATTTTTTTTCTTGGTTCTTTTTTAGTTTGTTTGTTTCTATTTGGATTGATTGTAATGTAATTGGTACTGCTGTTTGTGTTGCAGAGATAGATTGCGCATATGAAAAGAATGGAGTTGGGGAAGATTTTGTTAGTTCTTCTCTGTGCTAGTCTGGCTATAGCTGGAGTGGTAAAGTTCCCTTTTTTTTCCTCTCTCTCCCGTAGTCTTGTGTTTTTGATTTTTCAAATTTGAATTTGAAACCGATGCGATTCGGTTTGAATTATGCGAACAGGTTGCCACTCCACCGACATGCCCTGCCAATGACCTTGGCGGTGAATGTGGTGATGCTGATGATTGGAAAGGAGAATTTTTCCCGGGCATTCCTAACATTCAGTATGAGGTGAGGCTTTTTGGAGAAAGGGTCTGTTTAGCTTCGATTTCGTTGCAATTTTACTTCTTTGACTTTGTGTTAGGGCCTGCAAAAGTTTGCACAGCAGATCGTGTTTTGTTTTAGCTGCTACATGCAGGTTAAAGTAGTAAACAAGATTTTGTTGTATGTATTGAAAGAAAATTCAATAATTTTGCTTGAGAACTCAAAAGTATAATTTTGAACTTTGTTATATACTGTTGGAAGTGCCTGCTGGTTGAGATTCTCAATTAAAACAACGTGTTTCTCATTTAGGGTCCTTCAAGCAAGAACCCACTGGCATATAAGTGGTATAACGCCGAAGAGGAGATACTAGGCAAGAAAATGAAGGTGGGTTCTGTTTCCTTCCTTGGTGACTTTTTCTTTTTGCTTTGCCGATCAGTTGGGCAGGTTGTAAATATTGATAGCTGGCTGATGTTGCAGGATTGGCTTAGATTTAGTGTTGCCTTTTGGCACACATTCAGGGGAACAGGAGGCGACCCATTTGGTTCTGGCACGAAGTTTTGGCCCTGGGAGGATGGCACAAATTCTTTAGCTATGGCCAAAAGGAGAAGTAAGAACTGTTTATCTAGGAAGTCAACAATAACTGTGTTCCAGTTTGGAAAATACCTCAGTTTGGATTGTATATAGGAATCAGTGCTAATAACTTTTTATTTTATTCTGCATTCGATGAACAAAACAGTGAGGGCCAACTTTGAGTTCTTGAAGAAACTTGGAGTTGATCGATGGTGCTTCCATGACAGGGATATAGCTCCTGATGGCAAGACATTGGAGGTGAGTAAATAGTCGAAGTCAGTTTTGGTATTACAAGTTCATATGTAGATTTTGGTTGCTCAGGACAATGATCTTAGAAAAAAAGTTTGAAATGCCCGTTCTTAACTTGTTCTGACGCAGCTGCCCATGAAAGTTCTTAATCCAGCAGTTGAGTTTAAGTTTGCTCTTTGTCGTTTCTGTCACAGGAATCTAATGCGAACTTGGATGAAGTAGTAGCCCTTGCGAAGGAGCTGCAGGTAGACTCCTGGACAAACAAAATAATGATTGGTTTTGTTACAGCTGTAGCACTCTTAGAATGTGCTTCTTCTATGATGCCTTCTTTATGCAATTAATGAAGTCCTCTAGCCCATTGCTTGAACACATGAAAATCCTTAACCAGACTCTGAATTTTCTATATTAGAAGCATTGGCTCAGCGTTGATTGATGGGGTGTTTGGATGGATGCTGATTTCATATTATTTCTGAGAGTCCTTTATTCATAAAGCGTATTCCTAAGCTGTGAGGGTCTTTTGCTCCTACTTTCTAAAATATGATCAAACTTGATGTTGGGACTTGAAAGCATGGTTTCTAATTCTTGTTTCCATGTTCTTGATATTCTGAGCTTAATTCGTTGAATGCAATAGAATTTCGGAGGGAAGTCTCTTGACTTGTATAGTTCCATCAAGGAAGTTCTTTTTATTGCTGCTCTAGACTATCTGTTTTGTCTCGAGTAAGATGAGATCTAGCAATTGTTTGTTATAATTTTATTGGATGTCCATGTTACCTTGTTAAGCATCAGCCATTATTGGTCAATATGCTATAGAATGATACGAGTGAATGCGGGTAAGACTCCCTTTTTTGGTTGGCTTGAACAGGAATGCATCAAATTAAAAATAGTTTATGTCTCCCACAACACAAGTGAATTAAGCTCCCTGTAGGTCCACAAATACGCTGGCCTCATAGTCGAGTTCTCTTTGGCATACAGGGAACTGAAATCCGTCCTTTGTGGGGTACAGCTCAATTGTTCGTGCATCCCCGATACATGCATGGAGGTGCCACCAGGTAATATACATGACTATGCATACTTATCTACAGAATGATGGTATTTATAAACTTAGTGTGTATATAACCATATAATGCATTTGTTTTCAATAGCCCTGAAGTTGAGGTATATGCATATGCTGCTGCTCAAGTCAAGAAAGCCATTGAGGTAAACATTTTTTGAAAGCTGTTGTATCTTTTTTTTCTGTCGCAACTTCTGGTTAATACTATATCTTATGGCTTTACGTGGACAGGTCACTCACTATTTGGGAGGAGAAAACTATGTCTTCTGGGGTGGTCGTGAAGGATATCAAACTTTATTGAATACTGACATGGGACGAGAGCTGGATCACATGGTGTGTTTGATAGCCTGCGCTTATGTTACTCTTTGAACTTTTGCCTTCTAAGCTTGCTTGATACTGGCCGCATCACCTTAATCATCTAGTATTTTACATTTTCCTTCAACTCAGCTTAACATCCTATCCTTAAAATACCTTTCATCATAATCAACAGGCAAGGTTCCTTGAAGCAGCTGTTGCCTATAAGAAGAAGATTGGATTCAATGGTGACGTCTTTCTTGACATTTAAATGGAGCAGTTCTAATAGAATTAATGTTCTATTGGATTAGGGATTATTTGGATTTGTGTTCGGACTCTTTTATATTTAGCATCTGTTAGCTCTGCCACTGAAATTCTTCCATTTGAGTGTTTATTTTGCCTGCCATACCAGCTTTGCCTGATTTTCCTTTTCCATGTGCTTAACCAGGGACTTTATTGCTTGAACCTAAGCCTCAAGAGCCAACAAAGCATCAGTATGATTCTGCATCTGTGTAAATTGGTAAAGCAGCTTCCATGAATCACCTTTACTTATGGGATTCTTATTACAGGTATGACTGGGATGTTGCTACAACTGCCAGTTTTCTGCGGAAGTATGGCCTTTTAGGTGAGTATCAAATGATTTGCCGCGTAGAAATATTGAATTAATGAATTGCTGTGTTGTTCTTTTCCTTTACTCATGTAAGTTATCTGGTGTTGGTGTACCTGCAATCCAAGAAATTTTTTTTTTACTTTTGAGTTCTTCTGCCTATTTTAAAACCATGTCTTGATGCTGCTCTGTCCATCCCCTTGCAGGAGAATTTAAAATTAATGTTGAGTGTAACCATGCAACTTTATCCGGGCACAGGTATTTCATGCTATGTGATGCTAAAACTGAATGCTGATTTGCTGCGACTAAGTTCTTGAACTTGGATTGTGTACCTGAAGATCTCATTGCTTCTGTGAAACTTTACTTCTTTTTTCATTTCTGTAGTTGTCATCACGAGCTAGAAACTGCTAGACTTAATGGTCTATTTGGAAACTTAGATGCCAACACTGGCGATCCACAGATTGGTACTTTTCTATATCCAAATCTGGAATATGCGCAATTAAAACATCTTAATAGTATTAGTAATTATGTAATGCAATCGTTGACAGGATGGGACACCGATCAGTTCCTCACTGATATTGGAGAGGCGACTTTGGTCATGCTCAGTGTGGTCAGAAATGTATGTCAAAAATTAATTTTGCTTTTGGATAGTTAAAAAGTCCTGTTGGGACAAGCTCATGTAAATGCAACTTTATAACTATGTTCTTCATCCTTGCCTTTCATAGGGAGGATTGGCACCAGGGGGCATCAATTTTGATGCCAAACTGTAAGCATCCTTTTCTTCTCTTCTCAATGGGTCTTTTCTCTTTTTTTTGGATTAATACTGATTATAGAGGCTATGAGGCATAATATGGATTTGGCCTAGTATTGTTTTTAATGCTTCATTTCACTGAAGTATAAATGTTGTTTGTGTGATATTGTAGACGAAGAGAGAGCACAGACGTTGAAGACTTGTTCATCGCTCATATTGGCGGAATGGACACCTTGGCTCGTGGGCTCCGAAATGTCGCCAAGCTGATTGAGGTGAACTAATTACTTTCGTTCAACTCATTGATGTTCCTAGTCCCGACAGTTTAGATACTTCTCCTCAATCAACATGACTAATTATGCTCACTTTTCAAACATAGGATGGTTCTCTGGATGAACTTGTCAGGAAGCGATATGAGAGCTTTGATACCGAATTCGGGGCACAAATTGAGGTACTTCTTCAGAGCAAGCATCTCCTCTTACTATTCCCTTTAAATATGCACTGATTCTTCACTCTCTTTAATTTTTCTTTTTTTCTTTTTTTATGATTGATCCTGAACTTTCTTCGTCAGGCTGGTAAGGTGGATTTTGAAACGCTTGAAAAGAAGGCTATGGAATGGGGTGAGCCCAAGGTTCCTTCAGCCAAGCAGGTAATATAGGACTTAATGAGGACCTTACATCCTTCACTTTATAATTCTGTTCTTAGGTTCTGTGCTTGGCTTATGTTTCTAGTCTTCTAATCTTCCTTTTTAAGTTAATACAGATGCTTTAAATACTAGGAAAACTTTAGAATGTGTTACTACATGACTTGGCTAGCGGTTGCTTGATCTTAAGTTGTAGGTCCTAAGAGTGCTAAATACAACACTGTTAATCAAATGATGTCACATTTGCATGTCTCAATGAAGATTTAATCCTAATCAAATAATGTCACATGTTTCATGTAGCAAAGGGACTTAACTAACTGGCTGTGGCAATGGACCAAAGTGCTTTTAAGTAATGCGTTTTCTTTTGTGTTGAGTTAGTAGGACAAATATAGGAGATATAACTGTCAAATATTGATATATTCATTGCCTCGATAAGTTGTTTCTGAAACATTGAATTGGGGCTACAAGGTTTGTTATTAATTACAAATTATGAACTTCTCTAGTACTGTCCCTCTGATGCTAAATTATTTCCTTGTTTCTTTCTAGAATGCTATCCCTTTCTCGGCTACAATTTTGCACTGAGCTACTCTTGATTATCTTGGGTGCTTTCCACGCCTAGTACTTGAAACGTCATATGTCCTTATACTGTAACCTCAGAATACACCCACATCACCATCTGATATGTAGATGACGAGCACCATCTACTTCTATATCATAGCATATTGACAGAGTCTTGATCTCAGAGTTTTTTTTTTCCCCTAGCAAACATTATCCTTTTTCAGGTGTTGGTATGGCTTGATCTGATGTACCTGTTTGCCATATTTTCAGGAACTCGCGGAGATGATTTTCCAGTCTGCATTGTAAATAAAGCAAGGGTTCTTTCTTTTTTTTTTTTTTTTTTTTTTAAACTGAGAAAGATTGTATGGTTCTCTGAGATATAATGCTAGTTTCGAAATAACACTCTAGTTTCCTTGAACTCAGATGGTTTTAGCAAATCAAATTCAACCTTTATGTTCTTGGAGCAGTAACATTGCATCTTTATCCTAATTTTGCACTTGCACGTGGTTTTTTCTAACGCTCTTTCTGATCCGAAAGAGGTAGCTATATCTTTTCGCTTCTGGGTTTATGAACTGTTACGTTCATGCATGAATTTTATGTTTAGGGAAAAATATGATGTTGCTGGTTGATTTGATTTGACCGATCAGTGGCCATATGAGATGCGTTTTAATGTGAAAGTTAACAATTTATAAAGTTTGTAGTTTGTGATTGACTTCTTTTGCCACATGCTAATCGTTACTCCACTTTATGCACCCGCAATACAAATTACATTTTGCGAGACTAGGTCAGCTCTACTCAAGTCTTCTTACAAGACTAGTCGACATCTGGCGCCCTTTCGCAGTGAGCTGGTTTTGATGCTTGTTCAATAGAATCGATCATCCAAAAGCTTAGATGTCGAGTTTCCTTTATTGAGAAGTTCAAACGTGGCTTATTTTATGTGGATTCAATCCATCAAAAAGCTCATCCAAAAACCTAACCCTGAGGAACCACTCAAGAGGAGCCTTTGATCGAATCTGAGAAACAAGTGCACTTGCTGATATTGATCTCTTTTAGTGCGATCGTGATGTTGGCCTCTCCTGGTAAAATCTTGCAACTGCTCACTGCACACTCTCATAACTCACATTGGTCCTAAAAGAACCAACGAGTGCCGCGTCATTGGGAAATCGTTTGGAACACGAGACATGAGTCCGACCTAGCGTTTTAATACGTTGGTTGTGAATCGCGGGCATGCGCAATGAGCATTAGAATAGAGCCGGCAAGGAGATCTTCATAAATTTTAAAAAAACATGAAGTTTGTTGGTGTTTCGTGGTCTGGCTTTGTCTTCTCTCTCACTCTGGACTCTCTCACAGATAGGTATCTAGACTCTCTCAAGATTCCGTGGTGAACTTACTTTCAATCTTGAAACAGGGAAAGCAATATAGGGTGCGTTTGGTAATGTTTACATTTAAAAATTGTTTAAACGTAAATAGAAAAAAGTGTTTAATTCCAGAACAATTTTTGAACAAAAAAATGCGTTTGGTAAATCTGTTCCCGAAATATAAAAAGAATAAAACACGTTTGGTAAATTTGTATAATTTTTTATTTCTTTTAATTTTTTAATATTTTTATTTTATTTTTCTATTTTCTTTCTTATTTTTCTTATTTATTTTTCCTTTTTTTCTTTTTTCTTCTTTGGCCGGTCGCCGACCTCGGCCATGGCCGGCCGGCCGGCGACGAGGGCCGGCGGCCTCGGCCATGGCCGTGACCGGCCAACGAGGGCCGGCGGCCTCGCCCGGCCACGGCGAGGCTCGCCGGCCCGGCGAGGCCGAGCTTGGCCGTGGCCGGGCGAGGCTCGGCCTCGCCTTGGCTGGGCGAGCTTGCCTAGATCCGGCGAGGCCGAGCCTCGGCGGCCGCGGCCGGGCGAGCTCGGCCTCGCCGGATCTGGCGAGATCGAGCTCGCCCGACCTCACGCTTGGTTGGGCGAGCTTAAGCTCACCCGGATCCGGCTAGGCCGAGCTCGCCCGGCCGGCCGGCGAGAGGCTTGGCCTCGCCGGCCACCGCTGTGTCGGCGTCGCTTGGCGATGGCCGGCGAGGCCGAGCCTCGCCCGCCACGGCCCGGGCTCGGCCTCGCCATGGCTCAGGCGAGGCCGCCGCCCTCGTCGGTCGGTCGTCGGCGGTCGCCGCCATGGCCAAGGCCGGCGATCGGCCAAAGAAAAAAAGAAAGAAAAAGAAGAAGAAAAGAAAAAAAATAAAAAAGAGAAGTGTTTTTAGATTTTGTTAAAACAAGAAATAACTTTTTTTTTTTTTTTTTTGCTTTTTTGTTCCTTAACAAAAACAAAAAAACAGAAATTTTTGTTCCTTTAACAGAAATAGGTGCCAGCCAAACGCACCCATATTAACTCTCTCTCTCTCTCTCTCTCTCTCTCTCTCTCTCTCTCTCTCTCTCTCAAAATAGGGGTAATGTCATAGCTGTCCTTTCACCAAAAGACAGTTGCAAATTATACCTAAAAGTCTAGCTCCCAGAAGCACTCTTGTATCATCGGTCATTGACTGAGAAACCTGAAAAAATAGGGAAGGAAATGAGTGAACAATTACAGTTTCGTGAGTAGTGCATATTTCTTCTAAATAAATCGAATATCTACTATATACTTTACAAAACAATGTTCAAAACTCATTTTATTTCTTAGTATAATAATATATAATATAAGAATAATTATATTGCTTTAACATTACCATATACATATCAGAGAATATTTTTTTAATGAATAATATTATAACAAACACTAATGGTCTAGTTCTTTGATCAATCTTATCAATTCACATATTAATGGTTTAAAACATTGATTAATCTCATCAAATCACACGTTAATAATCCATTCCATGAACTATCTCAAATTGCATGTAAATGGTCAATTCCATTGATTAAATTCGTGTTTAAATATTAACCATAATTCTGCGTAACGCCCTATGATAAGATAACTAAACTCGTTTCTTGGCAATGTCTCCACTTATATTGCTAGTGCTTGGCCCTTAAGGATATTTTAAACTAACATGCACATACCTACAAACCTATCAATAAGCTCACAGATATTAAGCACCAGCACAAACTCATACTAGTATCCTTTACAATTCACAAGCCAATTCAAAATCAAATAATAAACAATTTCACAAACCAAACATAATATCTTTCTCAACCCATTCATCAAACTAAATACATTTCTCAGACCATTTCAAAATCCATTTCATAAACTATGTTCACAATGTACATATAACATTTCGCAACATGTTTCATAATCCATTCTCAACTACCTAGTAAATGCTTGATCTAGAACTCATAATATATAGAATCTCTATAACTTTCAAGACATAAATTTACAAATTCATAAAATAAATATCACCACTTACTTGGAAATGCCCACAAAGTGTTATTTGGTATCAGAACTCCCTTTTGGTTGCTCCAATCACATCAACTTTGTCCCAATTTTCCCTCCTAAACGGAGATCTTGAATTCGCCCCCACGGGAAGGCAGCATGTAGTCTCGAGTAAGTTCATGTCGGCATTGATTCTCCCAGCTAGTTATCTATGGTGTTAAAGTCTTCTAGTGTTTCCTCTTCTTCTTGCGAGTAGTCAATATGGCTGCAAGTCTTGCAAGTGGTGTCAGTTTAGGAAAGCCTTCTTATGCCATTTGATTAATTTAAGTTCGTAATCTTAACAATTAGATGAAAATCAACTCCAAAACTAGTAAGACTACCTTAACTACAAATTGGTTAAACTATGACTACTATGAGCTAACAAACAATGTACTATTCGTGCCGACAGTTCTGTAACCCTAAAAGTTAAATGAGAATCAATGTTAAAACCCAGTAAAACTTCACTTTAACTACGAATCGCCTAAACTATGCCTAAATGCTAACAAAATAACTTCTATGTGCTAATAAAGCACTCACTTGAAGTGATTAGTCACACTTAAATGTAATGCGGAACTTGCATGTGAAATCCTAAAATTCCGCTCCTACAAAACCATTGCTCCAAATTGACTCTGGTCAAAACCGACAGCTCAAAGACACTGTAATCTATTATTTCTATCAAATCTGATAACTCAATAACTCAAAAATCAGACTTCATAGTTGAATTTGCTAAACTTCAAATTTGTGCCCAACCTAGAAAGTTACTCCGATTGAATGAATAAAAGACTTGAATCCTTATTGGGCATTGCAATTCGGGGTTGAATCGGTTTGTCATGGTGTCTGCATCGCATACATGGAATCCCCTTTCTTTTTATTCTTCTTCCCTTATTTTCTTTCTCTCCTGTTTTTGTTTTCTCTTTCCCGTGCATTGCTTTCGGTCCTCTGTCTCTAAAATCATTTTCCTAATGCACAATATTCTAGTTTCCCAACTAATCAGGTTAAATTAGGATCAATTAGGACAACAGTATCTTCTGCACCATTTCTTCTTCTCATTTTTCTTGTGGGCCCCCACCCTTTGACAGGTCAAGATATTACATTATATATCTTCATGGAGTCTGAGAGACCGACCAAAAAAAAAAAAGAATTCTGAGAGGCGTCCATTTGGATCACCGGATGCCCCAGTGCCTTCACTCTCTTGGCAATCTTGTAAGAGAACGGTGAGGTTTAAACATACAATGACGACGATGAAAATCCCCTCGGGGGGGAGGTCAAAATCTTTGGACGAGACTGTTCCCCTCGCACCTTGTCAAATGCACGCCGTACGATTTAGCAACATTACATTTAAGACCGACCTATAGCAGGGATCGAATTGCTTGGGGAGCACCTGGTTAGTGTTAGGAGATTTTCCTGTCTAATCTTTGGAAGGACGTAGCTTTCGCGTTTCTAGCTCGGGAAGTTCCAATGAATATCTTGCGGCTTTTTTTTTATGCCACTCTTGTCTCTCCTTTTTTTATGGATCTAATGTCAGAGCTTCAATCCTAACCCTCATTCAACACCGTTCGGCGGACCTCCCCTTCAACGGTGAGAAAGGGCGCTGGACACCCAACGACTTTTAGCAAGCTGGACATAGGATCCATCCTCTCCGATTGTTGCACGAAATCTCAGGTCACGATCAAACGCCTCCAAATGCCGGTCCTAAACGAACAAATCTCGTCTCGACATATGCCCCAAGAGTCTATTAAGCAGCGCGACCTCTTTTTGGATTAATCTGCTAGACCTAGCCGATCACATGACAAGAAAAATCGCGATAGAGATCCACGCCTGATCCCGGGGCGAAGCACGGATTTCCGCGCGAGTTCTAGATTTCACTTAGGCCTCATCTACCCGTACCATCCGAACGGTAAGCCTTGGCGGTATTTAGGCCTGTTAGGTAGCTATCGCCACGATTTGGCAGACCCCGGAGCCTTCGTTAGAATCGTGGGCATGCACGGCGAGCATATAGCCTTTCCTAGTGTCGCAAAAGGAGCGTGTAGAAAGCACAGCTCCATCATCACCTTAGGAAAACCTCCCCTCTCCATTCTTCCGAAAAAGCATGAAGCTGCGGGCCCTTCACGGTCCTGCTCTCTGTCTTCTCTTCTGTCTTCTCTTCCAGTCTGGACTGTCCCAAACGGTGGTCAAGTCGCTTCCCGGATTGCCTGGAGACCTCCCTTTTTATCTCGAAACCGGGTCAGTGACATTCCCTCTTCACTTTTTTGTACTGTTGTCCTTCTCTCTGGCTCTCTCTGTCTCTCTGTCTCTCTTTCTCTGCGTACTCGTTTGAATCTTTGTATGTTGTGACTGATCCTCTCCCCCTCTTTTTTCTTGTTTTAGATACATTGGAGTTGGGGAGTTGGATGATGTTCAACTTTTTTATTACTTTGTCGAGTCGGAGAGGAGCCCGAGAGACGACCCTCTGGTGCTATGGCTCACCGGCGGCCCCGGTTGTTCTGCTCTCTCCGGACTGATTTATGAGATCGGTGAGTCCTCTAAATCTTTGCCTTTGCCAAAACACAGGTCAAGAAAACCAAGCTGAGCCTGTCGGATGTGGTGGTCAACCGCCAAGGGTGAAATCTAACGTTCTTAATTTTCATGGTCATCGTCTTACTGTCTTAATCAACTAATACCCTTTTGTTTGCAAATCGAACTCCATACTCATGGTAGGTTGATTTCGAGGCTTCATGCCCAACAATATTATAGCTGACAACCAACCTTTAGAAATCAATTACTACTTTCCTAGGCGAATAGTTACTATATTATGTCTCTTATGTCAATGACACAAAAGGGGAGATTAAATAAATGGAATTAAGATACAATGACATTTCTTCTTGTTTCAAAAGGTAAGTTCATGCGGCACTTGAATTTTGTAGGCCGTCGCATGTAATAAGCTGATTACAGCATGATAAATGGACATGTCATTAAATTTTGAAATTTTATGTATTCTAAATTTCTAATATGGATGTTCATTACATGTATTGCAGGTCCATTTACGTTCAATTACGAGAAATCTACTAGATTTAGACCAGCACTCAAATTGAATGATTATTCATGGACAAAGGTAACAAGAATTGATTTATGCTACATGAACCTCTTAATTTGATTGGACAATCGTTGAGTATACTATATTTCTAGTCTTATATGTTAGCAAGCCATTCATGATTAGCTCCGTTCACTACACAGGTGGCGAATATTATATTCTTAGATCAGCCTGTTGGAACTGGATTTTCTTATGCTAATAGCTGGGAAAGTTATAATATGAACGACAACATTTCGGTTGCAGAATCTTACGAATTTCTAAGGAAGGTAAAGTCAAAAAGAGAATTTTTATATAAAGGAGAGTCTCTACCTAATTAATACTATTAATCTCTTTTTAATCTTTTGGCCTTGTTGCTTGATTTAGTGGCTTAAGCTCCATCCCCAGTTTTTGAGCAACCCACTCTACATTGCTGGGGACTCTTACTCGGGTGTCACTGTTCCAATGGTCGCTTTAGAAGTTGATAAAGGTATCATTATTTATTCATTTTTTATATTCTGCTTCCTCGTGAGTAACAATTTTCTATTTGCAATTCTACGTGTCGATATTTTTATATTCCAAAATGTTTCGAATAAAAAAGCCCAAGTGTGTACTCCCCAAGTTCAAATTAACCAAAAAATAAGAAAAATATAAGTCAATTCAAACGCGTCCTAAAAGACGATTATGTTTGTTTTCTTTGGGGATCATGGTCCATTATGATTTATACCAGGAAATGAAGCCGGTTTGGAGCCTAAGATGAATCTTAAGGTAACTATCGCTATCATCACATTAGTACACTCATTATTTTGCATTTCCTTTTTGAAAGAATGAAACTTATCAGTTCAATTTGATTCAGGGCTACGTACTCGGAAACCCTCTAACAAATTATAATAGTGACCTCAATTCAAGAGTCCCATTTGCTCATCTGAAGGGTCTTATATCAAATGAGCTATATGAGGTAAAGACTTCTGCTTTTTCTACGGTATATCACGCGACAAATTTTTTTCATGTTTTTCGTTATTGCCTGGTGCATGAAAAGATTGATTGAGACGCATACTAAATGTATTAGATGTAGATGTGCATCGTTATTTTCAGAACGAAATACAAATTCGGAAAATTTTCTTAATTATCGAGACTAATATCATAAAAATCGAGAAATCAAAAGGTAAAAGTATGTGTTCTGAGATTTTTGCCCACACCAAATATTTCTCCACGAATCACTTATTTTTACTTAATATTTGATTCCAAAATTAATGTCCATCTTATTTATGTATTCCAGTCAGCTAAAACAGATTGTAACGGCAAGTACTTAAACGTCAACGAAAGCAACGCTGATTGCGTCGACGATATTAAAGCTGTGAACCTGGTTAGATGGCATTCATTATTATTTTCTTTCCTTCCTCTCTATTTCTTTATTATTTCTTTCTGTCTTTTTTCCCTTTTTTGATCAATATTTTTTTATTATTTTTGCTAACTATAGTGCGTGGAGAATATAGATACGGCAAACATACTGGAACCGAACTGCGTGACTCAGGCTCGCAAATCGACGGTGAGTGATAGGTGGGACCCAACCTTAATAAATCGAGACCGTTCACCTCTCCTTTTGCCGACGCAGAGAGCTCCCCGGGTTTGGTGCCGGGTAAGTGTTAAGTATTTAGCATCGTAATGTGATCCATAATTAGAAACATTGTTTATTTTTCTTTTTACCTTTTAACTAATCTAATTTTAGAAAAAATGTCATAAACAGTCCCTACATTTTGGCTCAATATGTAATTTGGTCATTGAATTTTTAATTTGTTCGATATAACCTCTAAACTTTCACCTAATGCGCAATTTAATTTGTTCAATATAGTCCTTGAGCTTTTAATTCATATTCAATATAATCCTTAAACTATATGAAAATATTTAATATAATCCTTCCAGTAATTTGAGACCAGGGATTACTTGAACATTTTCATACAATTTATGGACTATATTGAACATATATTAAAAGTTATGACTACATTGAATAAGTTAAAAGTTTATGGACCGCTTAGAAATTGAGCTAAAGTCAAGGATCATATTGAACAAATTAAAAGTTCAAGGACCAAATTGTATGTTGAGTTAAAGTTCATGGACTGTTTGTGTTATTTTCCTTTAATTTTAGCCGCATATGCACTTTGACTTTTCTATACTCAAAATACCTAAAACTTCCATAATATATAAATATTAACACATAGATTCGAGTATAAGGTTTTCATAATTTATAGGAATTTGAATAATATATATATATATATATATATATATATATATATATATATTTTATTCTGACGAGAAAACAAGATGTCATTTTTTGTTTTGTTAAAGTAGACGTGATTTAATTAATTAGATCTTTGGTGGACCATCATCTTCATTGGTCAAATTACTACTTTTTCGGACTAGTTTGATCCTCTGCTTCATCATCCATTCTCTACTCAAGAATATGAAATACAACGTTAACATTTACGTTCAAGAGAAACGGGAAAGAAAAGAGTAATGTTCACATCATTGATTATTAGCCACACCATAGTAATAATGTACAGTGCAAATTTGTTACGCTGTAATTAGTATCCATTTATATCAGAATTCGATAATTAATATATCATTAAAGAACAAGGCTAGAAATTAGAAATGAAAAATCTCGAAATCTGATGATCTACCTATTTTCTTGATAATAACAAAAATTACAGAATGTCTTGTAAAATATTCCTAATATAAAGAACCATGATCAAATTGCAAAGTTCCCAGCTCAATTTAGTAACCTTGTTTTTCAATGTAGAATTATAACTATCTCTATTCCTATATCTGGGCTAGCGATAGAGAGGTTCAAGATGCTCTTCATATCCGAGAGGTATGTCAATTTGTAACAACAATATAGTAAAATCACTCTTTAATCTTTTTGCTCTTTTTTTTTTTATTATCTATTTTTGGTCTATGTTTTGTGATGTGTTTAATGATAAGCCAGGGGACAATTGAGGAGTGGGTAAGGTGCAATAAGACTTTATCTTACACATCCAATGTCCTAGTTGTCATTGACATACACAAAGAGCTCATAGAAAGGGGATTTCGAGCACTTATTTATAGGTAATTAAGCACCACTTTGCAATGTGATTTATGGCTCATAGTCGACTTGCTTACTTAATTTAATGTTACTCTTTCTTAATGTGTAGTGGTGATCACGACATGGTCATCCCGTACGTGGGAACTCAAGCCTCGATAGACACACTGAATCTGACGATTTCTACAGATTGGCATGCGTGGTTTGTTGACGGACAAGTTGCCGGGTCTGGTTTCGATAACAACCTCCTAACTATTGTATAGTTCACTTTCTAGATAAATTTTCCTGACATTGTGGTACTTATGTCGATTTTATCGAATGAGGCTCCTGCATGTTCGATACTCGGTGAAAGTAAAAGTCTATCAATCCGAGTTCCTTAGGATAATATCGCAAAGTGCATGTATAGCATCTAGACAATTTATCCTTTTTTTTTTTTTATTATACCTTCTATTGGGTATCTCAATTGTTTGGGCATGCTTTGCTCTCTTTTCTCTCTTGTAGGTATGCTACGCTATACTCTTCCTTTCCATCCCTATTAACATTTGCAACCGTCAAGGTAAAGAAATTCATATCCTATATTTTCTTCCTTACAAGCCCTTTTTTCTTAGCTTTTTCACATTTTCATATCTTAATTTCAACGAAATTGGCTCCTTAGAAGTCGCGAACCGTACGTTGAAAGTGGTGTTATATGAACTCTTCGTGCAGGGAGCGGGACACACGGCTCCAGAATACAAGCCCAAGGAATGTTTTGCACTGATTAGTAGGTGGTTCGATTATTTTTACATTTAACTTGCACTTGTATCTCCCTTTTAGTTCGACGGTTTATACGATAAACATATTGTTGATGTAATAAATTTCCCGATTTGATTGAGCTCCTTAGACATCTAATATTGTGACACCTCAAAGAGTTTTTTCTTGTAGGAATGTTGTTGATGAGTGGTAACACCACTCTCAATAAGTAACTCATGGAGAATACATACTTTACATTTTTTTTAATACATTGATCTATCTCATATCATATGCGTTCAATACCTTGATAGTCAAATTGTTTAATAGGGTGTTGAAATAAAATAAAATTGATTATTGGGGGGCCCCAAAGGCACCGTTGACAAGATCCTCAATAAGTAATTGGAAGCATCCCTCTCTTATGCACCTCCCTGGTCATTGAATGATTGATGGAAACGCAACCTGCAACGGCTCAACAACGGTACATTTTTAAGGCCAGTTATTACTATTGGTTGCTTGGTTTCACATAAGAAAGTTTGGAGGGATGTGGACCACTCTATAAGTGTAGGCGTCTTCTAACTTGTGGGCTAGACCTTACAATATCCACACACAAGTGCTCGATTTTGGCACAATTATTAGGCGCAGTTAGCCTTTTGTACACTCGTGGATAAAAAGTAGCACTAACTGTCCATTAATTATTATTTTTTTGTTTCGCGCTGCTATTTTGCTAATCTTTCTTAGTCATGTCTCAACCTTTGAAAAGTCATATTTGTTCAATCGATATTTTTAAAAGTTATGAAATTCAGAATTTAAAAAACTATTTCATTATTATTTTTATTATTTATTACTATTATTATTTTTATTCCAAATTGTGATAGGTCTTTTCAATGTAATCTTAGAATGTACCTATTCACTTTGGAACCTTTCTTGTTCATTAAGACTGAGACAATACAACGATTTTGGAATCAATGAAAAAGTTTGGTTGAAGTTTTTTTTCAAAAAAGTTATAACTATTTTTTCAATTTTTTTTGTTGGTAAATAACTATCTTTTCAATTGTTTCCCTTGAGAAATTCTGAAAAAAAAAAAAATACTAGAATTACTATATGATATTCTTGATTGAGACTTTGTTTTATTGTGGAGAATTTTTTCCAGTGACCATTAGCAATATAGTGGGGCAAATAATTCCTTAGAGACAATGTTATCACGCTTGAAAGTTTGATTTCATTCTATCCAATCCAAAGCATTTTGCCAACAATTGCAAGGGGGTTCAAATGTTTTGTTAACTACGTAATGTCTTTTTCTGAAGTTGGCGTCAAATGCTTCAATCCTCATTTTCCCTTATTCAAACTGGGGTTGGTGTACCTCCCCTTCAACGGTGAGAAGGGGCGATGACGAGCCCCTTCTCGTTTTGCACCTAAACATATGATCCATCGTCTAATTCCAAAACTCGTAATAGGATTAGAATAAAAGACACAGACACAACTATCACTTTCTTGCTCATTACACTTCACGAGCGACCAAAATTCCTGGACAAATCTCTGTCGTTTGTCAAATGACGCGAAAATACCATTTTATATGGATAAATCTCGGGGTCCATACCAAATGAGTCCATTAAGCGGGGCACGAGCCAAGCCGATTTCATGACATTGCATTTTACGAGAAATCTTTCCGTGGCCATTGTTTGGGAATTCAACTAGACGCAGACCAACTATAAAAGTGCAGCCATATTCATGGACAAAGGTAACAAGAATTTGATTCACTCCTCTGCTGGGACTTTCGCTGCATCAGTTCCCATCATTAACCAATATCATTAAAATTGGTTAATTTTTGCAGGTCGCAAATATTATATTCTTGCATGATCCTGTTGGTACCAGATTCTCTAAATGACAAATTTTCAATATCCAAGATATTTATATTCAAGATGTTTCAAGGAACCATTTAAAATTTTTTTCTAAAACTAATTGTTTATATCATGCAAAAGAATTAGTCAATGAAAATATATATTTTTTTAATAATCAACGACAATTTATATCTCAATTATTTTTTGATGATGAAGTTGACTATTTTTTTCTTAACAATATGAGCAATCATTTTTAGGAAAATTATTATCCAAATCGTTACATTCCTGTGAACAAAATACTCTCTTAATTTTACTATTAATTTTTGCTGCTTGAGCTTTGATTCAGTGGCTTACATTGCTGCCCTTTGAGTATCCGAGCAACCCCCTCAACTTATGTGCAATGCTTTTTTGAGTGTCATTACTTTTTCTCCAATCACTTAAATGTTATATAACTTTTGAATCAATTAGTTGAGTGCCATGATATATTGAAACTGTTCATCACAAGTGCCATGCCACTCCGGATTTTTGGCACTTAAGTGATGGTTTTTTATCATTCTATTTTTATAATTTTCGGTTGCCCATGGTAAACCCAACATGAGGGCAAGAAAGTGTATATTCCGAGGCTATGCACAAGGTGACTATGGCTAACGGTTGTGGTACCCATAATTAATTCACCTTTTGTTAGTAGAGAAGTTATATTTGATGAGTCCCTAAAACTAATGGGGAAGAGTGATTGTGGTAGTGTTTATATGGATAGGGAGATGTTCAATTTAAGTTTGGAGTTGAAACCAAAAACTCCTAAAGTAGATGTTGCTAGCACGTTAATAAACACAAATAGTGCTTATAGCGAGGTAGAACTTATAGAACTAATGGTTGCCGTAATTGTTGGGTTTAACAAGGTGCGTGTTTGATCTCTTGATAGGTATGCATGCGATGATTTCGCTTGATCTACGGTTGAGGAGGTTGTGTAGGAAAATCTTTGTGGAGAAGTTAATAAATGCAAGTGGTGTTGGGATTCTAATGAGGTCCAAGGTTATGGCGAAGTTCATGTGTAACTTGGATTTCAAGGATATTGGTGGCAGTCGAGCCCATAAGGGGCTATGGGAGAGTAGTAGTGAAGTTTGGAATCAAACAAAACGGTTGTGACTTGACTCAAATATCAAGCCAAGGTAAATATTGTTGAAAATATATTTTGAGTTTGAGCCTAAAAAGGAACATGTTTCATAATTTGAGTAGTTTCCTATTTTTTTAGGTTTTCTGAAAGGGATTTCCTATTTTGGATCTAACCTTGTCTATGTATAAGAAGTGTTGCTTTGTGAAGAGCATCCAAAAGGCTGCTTCTTTGTGAATTACACTCGGATACAATGCGAGAGTATTAAAGCCAATAAATTCTATGGTAACTATTATACCCCTAGATCAACTCATTAAATTTTTGTCTGCTTTGGCCCATCTCATACAAACCTCAAGATTTTGTTCTTCGGCATGCAGGTGAACATTTTCTTAGAAGATCACTCATCTTAATAGTGCTATCCCTTAAGCGTGCTTAATGTTACGTTATGTCACATATATCTTATGAGTTAATTCCAATTTTACATATATCACAAGAACACTCTCCCCCTATTAAGAGCTCAATCCGATTCACTTTTGTGTCATTTTCCATACTAAAAGATTATCAAGAGCCATTTATTTTTTGGGCCCTTTGACATCAATAATCACTCTTCGCTTCATCGGACTTGGTTGTTATAATAAGATTTTAGTGAGGAATTGTTAGTGCTAAACAACATGAGGATCATTTGGTGTAATTGGAGATGGTAAACACTAAGGGCGGTTGGGTGACTCAAATATGATTGTAATCTACATTATATCGTTTAATCTTCAATGGAATTTTGTGCTGCTCTCCTTATGGATGTTGGTTACACTGTCCGGACTATCTAAATCAATGTCCATTTATTATTTTATTTTTTTATTTTGCCATTCAATTTTATTTTATTTTTTATTTTCCACAACAACAAATTTGTCCAAAGGGTATATTTTTATAGAGTTTCAGCCGTTTTTATGAAAATGATCAGCATAATGTTAGTTAGAAGAGTTCTTCTACGGTCTATGTGAAAATAACAATGGATCTATGCATCTTGCGTGCAAGTACAAATTCTAATAAAGTGATAATTGCATTGACCAATTTATGGATTGTTTGGTAACATTTATGTTCCCAAAAACAAATTTTTTTCCAGAATTAGTCTTTTTCTATTTCTACTCCCTAAAACAATTTCTGAGTAAAAGAATAAAAAACAAAAGAAGAGAAACGTTGCGCCCTTAATGTTCTGATTTCCTCTGGAGTATAATAATGTCAATGACGATCGCTGCATTCACACAAGTCTTCAGCTCATGTAGGTGCTAGCGCTATTGGTATTTGTTTGATTTCTGTTGTTTGACTTCAATTTTTTTTTCTATATGTTAAAAGATGGTCTTTGTCTCCACTATCTTTAAATATTCGCACATTAGGGATTGACCCCATCAAAAAGCTTATCCAAAACCCTCACTATGAGGTACTAGTACTCCTCAAAGAGGGGAGGGAGTCTTAAGTCAAATCGAGAAACAAAGATGAAACACTTATTTCTTCGAATCTTTTTCTATTTCTACTCTTGCACTAGTCTTTAGTGCTCCTAGCCTGTTTCTCATCTTGTTCCTCATCCTTGCATTAGAACATCTTGTACCAGCTATCGTACTCTCTCATAACTCGTCATGTCCTACATTAACCAATCGCTCACTCAAGTAAAAAGATAGGACCTGGACTCCGGAAAGTGATCTTTTGTTGGATTAGATTATCCGACTCGAATAACATAAAAAGAGTGATTCGTCCCTCTCTTACTCTCGCTCTTGCTCTCACTCACATAAGCCGCGACACGCTCCAGCGGCTTCAAACGGCGATCATAGTAAGGCGACTAGCTTGGCTATGTCTACAACCGCTGGCCTCATGATGGAGCTTTTGTTTCTAGCTATATATTTGATGTTACTATAAAAAATTGTGAATGTTGAGCCTTTATATCATACCGCATCCAATTATGTGCAATTTCTTATTCCATTGACCAAATGAAGCTTGAAAGACATAATACAAAAATCATATAATGCATCGAATTTCTAACAGATAAATATGATTTTGGGTAGGATTTATCCTGGGTTTATGGTATTTTCTTGTAAATATGTCATTCTTTTCCTTTGCCATATAAGTAGGTGTTTGATAATATTTCTGTTAAAAAATAACGGGAAATAATTTTTGAATAGAAGAACGCGTTTATGGTAGGATTTTTCCTGGGTTTATGGTATTTTCTTGTAAATATGTCATTCTTTTCCTTTGCCATATAAGTAGGCATTTGGTAACGTTTCTATTAAAAAATAATGGGAAACAATTTTTGAACAAAAGAACTCATTTATGGTAGGATTTTTCCTGGGTTTATGGTATTTTCTTGTAAATATGTCATTCTTTCCCTTTGCCATATAAGTAGGCGTTTAGTAACATTTCTGTTAAAAAATAACGAGGAATAATTTTTGAATAAAAGAATGCATTTAGTAAACTTGTATAATTTCTATTCCTAAAATAGAAAAAAGCATGTAAAACACATTTGGTAAGTTTTTGGCCGGTCGCCGGCCAAGGCCTATGGCCGGCCTTGGTTTGGCGACCGCGGCCGAGGCCGAGCCGCCTGGCCGGCGGGCGAGGCGCGGCCTCGAAAAGGCTCGCCGGCCAGAACATAAACACATTTGGTAAGTTTGTATAATTTTTTTAATATTTTTTCTTTTTTTCTAAGAGAAAAAAGAAAAAGAAAAAAAGTTTTTCTTTTGTTTCGTTTTGTGTTTTTTGTTTCCGTTCGCAGAGAACAAAAGAACAAAAAAAAGAATAAACGCCAACTTTGGCCATTTTGTTCCCAAAAAAAAAAAAAAACCGGAAACACAAACAAACGGGGCCTTTGTATAATTTTTTTAATATTTTTTTCTTTTTTTTTTTCTTCGTTTTGGCCGGTCGCCAACTTTGGCCATGGTCGGCAACCGGCCGACAAGAGAAGACAGCCTTGCCTAGCCATGGCGAGGCTCGCTGGGCCCCATCAAGGTCGCCGCCCTCGATGGCCGATCGCCGGTTATGGCTGAGGCCGGCGACCGGCCAAAGAAAAAAAAAAGAAAGAGAAAAAAAAATAAGAATTTATTTTTCCTTTTTCCTTTTTTTTTTTCATTTTGGCTAGTCGCCAACCTCGGCCGACAAGGGAAGACAGCCTCGTCTAGCCACAGCGAGGCTCGCTGGCCCCCATTAAGGTCGTCGGCCTTCGATGGCTGGTTGTCGGTCATGGTTGAGGCCGGCGACTAGCCAAAGAAAAAAAAAAGAGATGGAAAAAATAGGAGAGAAAAAATTGTTTTTTGGGAGCAAGAAATGAGTTTTTTTTGTTTATTGTTTTTATTTTCAGGAACAAAAATATAAATAAAAGCGATTCTATTATTTTTTTTTTCCTCAAAATGAAAGAACTGAAATTGTGTTCCGGAAAAAAAAAAAAAAGAACACGAACAAACAGCCCCTTAGTCTGTCGAGGGGCTTTGATTGACTCTGTCAGCTTTCGCAAGCCCACGGCTGTTTCGGGTGAAGCTTTAGTTTCTTGTAGAAGTTCTGCGGTTGATTTTCCGCTGCTTTCTTTCTTCTTTTCTGGGCTTTGATTTCCTTCGCATGCGAGAAGCGTTAGACGCTGTGCCTCCCGAGTGATCAGTGGAGTTGCTGCTGCTTGTTTGTGTCGATGATGATGTAAACGTGTTTGCTTACATGTCTGATGATTTTTTTTTTTTTTTTGGGGGAGAGAGAAGGATTTTTTGGGGGCCCCGGGGGGGGGGGTGGGCGGGAGGGATTTACACGCTGATTTTGGGCGTCGATGGGTGAATTTTTTCTTTTCCTTTTTTTGTTCTTTTTTGTTTTGTTTGTTTTGGTTTGGATTGATTGAAAATGTGATTGGTACGGCTGTTTGTGTTGCAGAGATAGATTGCGCGCATGAAAAGAATGGAGTTGGGGAAGATTTTGTTTGTTCTTCTCTGTGCTAGTCTGGCTATAGCTGGAGTGGTAAAGCAAAGTTCCCTCCCTTTTTTCCATAGTCTTGTGTTTTTTGATTTTTCAAATTTGAATGTGAAACTGAAGTGCTGTCTGATTATGTGTTTGCGATTTGGGATGAACTATGCAAACAGGTTTCCGCTCCGCCGACATGCCTTGCCAATGACCTTGGTGGTGAATGTGGTGATGCTGATGATTGGGAAGTGAGTTCTTTTTCTTTCCCTTGGTGATTTTTCCTTTTTACTTTGCTGATCAGTTGTGTCGGTTATAAATATTGATAGCGGGCTGATGCATGCAGCATTGGCTAAGATTTAGCGTTGCCTTTTGGCATACATTCAGGGGAACAGAAGGTGATCCATTTTTCTGCCACGAAGTTTTGGCTCTGGGAGGATGGCACGAATTCTTTAGCTATGGCAAAAAGAAGTAAGAAATGTTTACCTAGGAAGTGAACAATAACTGTGATTCAGTTTGGAAAATACCTCAGTTTGGAATGTATATAGGAATCAGTGCTAATAACTTTTTATTTCATTCTGCATTCGATGAACAAAACAGTGAGGGCCCACATTGAGTTCCTGAAGAAACTTGGAGTTGATCAATGGTGCTTCCATGACAGGAATATAGCTCCTGATGGCAAGACATTGGAGGAGAGTAAATAGTCGAAGTCAGTTTTGGTATTACAAGTTCATATGTAGCTTTTGGTTGCTCAGGACAATGATCTTAGAAAAAACTTTGAAACACCCATTCTTAACTTGTGCTGATGCAGCTGCTCATGAAAATTCTTAATCCAGCAGTCGAGTTTAGGTTTGCTCTTTGTCGTTACCGTCGCAGGAATCTAATGCGAACTTGGATGAAGTAGTGGCCCTTGCGAAGGAGCTGCAGGTAGACTCCTGGACAAACAAAATATGATTGTTTTTGTTACAGCTGTAGCACTCTTGGAATGTGATTTTTTATGATGCCTTCTTTACTCAATTAATGGAGTCTTCTAGGCTATTGCTTGAACACATGAAGATCCTTAACCTGACTCTGAATTTTCTATATTAGATGCATTGGCTCAGCGTTGATTGATGGAGTGTTTGGATGGATGATGATTCCATGTTATTGCTGAGAGTACCATAATTCATAAAGCATATTCCTAAGCTGTGAGGATCTCCTACTTTCTAAAATATGATCAAACTCGATGTTGGGACTTGAAAGCATGGTTTCTAATTCATGTTTCCATGTTCTTGTTATTCTGAGCTTAATTTGTTGAATGTAATAGAATTTCGGAGGGAAGTCTCTCAACTTGTCTATTTCCATTATTCAATTATTCATTTTAATCATTTTAGGGAAGTTCTTTCTATTGCCGCTCTAGACTATCTGTTATGATCTCAAGTAAGATGAGATCTTGCAATTGTTTGTTATAATTTTTGTTGGATGCCCATGTTATCCTGTTAAGCATCAGCCATTATTGGTCAATATGCTATAGAATGAACACAAGCGAATCCAGGTAGACTCCCTTTTTTTTTTGGTGGCTTGAACAGGAATGCATTAAATTAAAAATAGTTTATATATCTCCCATGACACAAGTGAATTAAGCTCCCTGTAGGTCCACAAATACTCTGGCCTCATATTTGAGTTCTCTTTCGCATACATGGAACTGAAATCCATCCCAAGGGTACCGCTCAATTGTTCGTGCATCCCTGATACATGCATGGAGGTGCCACCAGGTAATATACATGACTATTCATAGTTATCTATAGAATGATGGTATTTGTTAACTTAGTGTGTATATAACCATATAATGCATATGTTTTCAACAGCCCCAAAGTTGGGGCATATGCATATGCTGCTGCTCAAGTCAAGAAAGCCATGAAGGTAAACATTTTTTGGAGGCTGTTGTATCTTTTATCTGTCACGAGTTCTGGTTAATACCATATCTCATGGCTTTACGTGGACAGGTCACTCACTATTTAGGAGGAGAAAACTATGTCTTCTGGGGTGGTCATGAAGGATATCAAACTTTATTGAACACATACATGGGACGAGAGCTGGATCACATGGTGTGTTTGATAGCATGCGCTTACGTTACTCTTTAAAATTTTGCCTTCAAGCTTGCTTGATACTGGCCGCATCGCCTAAATCATCTAGTATTTTACATTTTCATTCCACTCAACTTAACATCCTATCCTTAAAATACCTTTTATCATAATTGACAGGCAAGGTTCCTCGAAGCAGCTGTTGCCTATAAGGAGAAGATTGGATTCAACGGTAATGTCTTTCTTGACATTTAAATGAAGCACTTTTAATAGAAGTAGTGTTCTATTAGATTGGGGATTATCTGGATTTGTGTTCAGACTGTTTTATATTTAGCATCCGTTAGCTCTGCCACTGAAATTGTTTCACTAATTGTTTATTTTGCCTGTCATATCAGCTTTGCCTGATTTTCCTTTTCCATGTACTTAACCAGGGACTTTATTGCTTGAACCTAACCCTCAAGAGCCAACGAAGCATCAGTATGATTCTGCATTTGTGTAAATTGGTGAAACAGCTTCCATGAATCACCTTTACTTATGGGAATCTTGTTACAGGTATAACTGGGATGTTGCTACAGCTGCCAGTTTTCTGTGGAAGTATGGCCTTTTAGCTGAGTATCAAATGATTTTCCAGCCTGTGTAGGAATATTGAATTAATGATTTGCTGTGTTGTTCTTTTCCTTTACTCATGTGAGGTATCTGGTGTTAGTGTACCTGCAAGTCTTGAGGAACTTTTTTAACTTTGAGTTCTTCTGCCTAGTTTAAAACCATGTCTTGATGTTGCTCTGTCCATCCCCTTGCAGGAGCATTTAAATTTAATGTTGAGTGTAACCATGCAACTTTATCCGGGCACAAGTATTTCATGCTATGTGATGCTAAAACTGAATGCTGATTTGCTGCGACTAAGTTCTTGAATTTGGATTGTGTACCTGAAGATCTCATTGCTTCAAGCGAAACTTTACTTCTTTTTTCATTTTTTTAGTTGTCACCATGAGCTAGAAACTGGTAGACTTAATGGTCTATTTGGAAACTTAGATGCCAACACTGGTGATACACAGATTGGTACTTTTCTATATCCAAATCCGGAATATGCGCAATTAAAACATCTTAATAGTATTAGTAATTATGTAATGCAGTCGTTGACAGGATGTGACACTGATCAGTTCCTAACTGATATTGGAGAGGCGACTTTGGTCATGCTCAGTGTAGTCAGAAATGTATATCGAAAATTAATTTTGCTTTTGGATAGTTAAAAAGTCTTTTTGGGACAAGCCTATGTAAATGCAACTTTATAATTATGTTCTTCATTCTTACCTTTCATAGGGAGGATTGGCACCAGGGGGCATCAATTTTGATGCCAAACTGTAAGCATCCTTTTCTTCTCTCTCGATGCATCTTTTTTCTTTTTTAGATTAGTACTGATTATAGAGGCTGTGAGGCATAATATGGATTTTGCTTAGTGTTGTTTTCAATGCTTCATTTCATATGTCCTTTGCTGTAGTATTAATATTGTTTGTGTGATGCTGTAGATGAAGAGAAAGCATGGACGTTGAAGACTTGTTCATTGCTGATATTAGCAGAATGGACACCTCGGCTCGTGGGTTCCGAAATGTCGCCAAGCTGATTGATGTGAACTAATTACTTCCGTTCAACTCATTGATGTTCCTAGTCCTGAGTTTAGATACTGCTTCTCAATCAACATGACTAATTATGTTCACTTTTCAAACACAGGATGGTTCACTGGACGAACTCGTCAGGAAGTGATGTGAGAGCTTTGATGCCGAATACGGGGCTCAAATTGAGGTACTTCCTCAGAGCAAGCATCGCTTCTTACTATTCCCTTTAAATATGCACCGCTTCTTCACCATGTCAATTTTTTTTTTTTTTTTAATGATCCTGAACTTTCTTGGTAAGGCTGGTGAGGTGGATTTTGAAACGCTTGAAAAGAAGGCTACCGAATGGGGTGAGCCCCAGGTTCCTTCAGCTAAGCAGGTAATACAGAAGGACTTAATGAGGACCTTACATCCTTCACTTTATAATTCTGTTCTTGGGTTCTGTGCTTGGCTTATGTTTCTAATCTTTTAATCTTCCTTTTTCAGTTAATCCAGATGCTTTAAATACTAGGGAAACTTTAGAATGTGTTACCACACGACTTGGCTAGCGGTTGCTTGATCTTAAGTTGTAGGTCCTAAGAGTGCTAAATACAACACTGTTAATCAAATGATGCCACATGAGCATGTCTCAATGAAGAGTTAGTCCTAATCAAATAATGCCACATGTTTCATGAAGCAAAGGAATTAACTAACTGGCTATGGCAATGGACCAAAGTGCTTTCAGGTACTGCGTTTTCTTTTGTTTGTGTGTTATTAGGATAAATAGAAGAGATATAACTGTCCAACATTGACATATTCATTGGCTCAATAAGTTGTGCTTGAAACATTAAAAGAATTGGAGCTACAATGTTCGTTATTAGTCACAAATTATGAACTTCTTTAGTACTGTCCCTTTGATGCTAAGTTATTTCCTCTTGTTTCTTTCTTGAATGCTTTGCCTTTCTCGACTATGATTTTGCACTGAGCTACTCTTGATTATCTTTGGTGCTTTCCGCACCTAGTACTCAAAATGTCATTTGTCCTTATACTGTGACCTCAGAATATACCCACATCACCATCTGATATGTAGATGACTAGCACTATCTACTTCTATATCATAGTATATTGATGGCGTCTTGATCTTCAATTTTTTTTTCCCTAACAAGCATTATCCTTTTTCAGGTGTTGGTATGGCTTGAGCTGATGATTTACCTGTTTGCCATATTTTCAGAAACTCGTGGAGATGATTTTCCAGTCTGCATTGTAAATAAACCAAGGTTTTTTGTTTACTGAGAAAGATTGTATGGTTCTCTGAGATATAATGCTAGTTTCGAAATAACACTCTAGTTTCCTTGAACTCAGATGGTTTTAGCAAATCAAATTCAACCTTTATTTTCTTGGAGCATTATCATTGCATCTTTATCCTACTTTTAAAATTGCATGTGGTTTTTTCTAACGCTCTTTCTAATGCGAAGGAGGTAGCTATATCTTTTGCTTCTGGGTTTATGAACTGTTAGGGTTATAGTAGCGAAAGGCGTGAATTTTTTACGTTTAGGGAAAAATATGATTTTGCTGGTTATCTGATTGATTTGATGTGACAGATCAATGACCATATGACATGCGTCTCAATGTGACAGTCAAGAAGTTATAGTTCATAGCTTGCCACGTGCTAGTTGTTACATGCTAGTTGTTACTCCACTTTATGCACCCGCTATTCAAACTACATTTTGCGAGACTTGGTCAGCTCTGTTCAAGTGTTATCTGCTCAAGTCTTCTTACAAGAATGGTTGACATCGAGCGCCCATTGACAGTGAGCTGGTTTTGATCCGTGTTCAATAGAATCAACATACTGCGATAAATTTGTCCAAAGAGCACGGTTTTAGTGATTTTCGGCCCTAATGAAACGATCAGCATGCTGTTAGATGAGTTGCCTTGTGATTTATATGGAATATCGCTGTATCTACACGTCTCCTATGCAAGTACAAATTCAAACAAGTGATAATGGCAAAGGCTTTGAATGTACACAAGCACGTGACCTGCGGGAGCGCACGTGGCGCACACGTGCATGCTTAGCACCATCCAAAATCTTAAATGCTGAATTTTCTTTATTGAGAAGTTCAAATGTGGTTTATTTTATGGATTGAATCCATCAAAATGCTCATCCAAAAACCTAACCGTGAGGAACCACTCAAGAGGAGCCTTTTATCAAATCTGAGAAACAAGTACTACGTTTTGGTTAGACCTCTTTTAATGCGATCGTGGTGTTGGCCCCTCTTCGTAAATCCTGCACCTGCTCACTGCACTCTCATAACTCACATAGGTCCCAAAAGAACCAAATCCTTCGCTCGAGGAAGACGGAATTGTGACCCCGGCAACAAGTGCCGCATCATTGAGAAATCGTTTGGAACACAGGATATGAGTCCGACCAAGCGTTTTACTGCATCGATGAGCAAACTGTGTCGGGTTGTTAATCGCGGACATGCACAATGAGCATTAGAATAGAAGCAGCAAGGAGATCTTCCCAAATTCTCAAAAAACATGAAATTTGTTGGTGTTTCGTGGTCTGGCTGTCTTTTTTTTTTTTTTTTCACTCTGGACTCTCTGACAGACAGCGATCTAGGCTCTCTTAGGATTCCCTAGTGAACTTACTTTCTATCTTGAAATAGGGTCGGCGATATTTAACTCTCTCTCTCTCTCTCATAAACTTCCTAGAAGATGTTAAAATGTCCTATGTCACGTCCCGAATTCCACAAAGGTAGGGGTAACGACAAAACCGTCCTTTCACCAAAAGATAGGATCTCAAACTATACCTAAAAGTCAAGCTCCCGAAAGTGCTCTCGTATTATCGGTCGCTAATTGGGGAACCTGAAAAAATAAAGAAGAAAATGAGTGAACAATCACAGTTTAGTAAGTAGTGCATATTTCTTCTAAACAAATTGAATATCAACTATGCACTTTACAAAACAATGTTCAAAGCTTACTTATCTTAATCCTAGCATAATACACATACAATATAAGAATAATTATATTGCTTTAAAATCTACTTCCTAGATGTTAAAATGTCCTATGTCACGTCCTGAATTCCACAAAGGTAGGGGTAACGACAAAACCGTCCTTTCACCAAAAGATAGGATCTCAAACTATACCTAAAAGTCAAGCTCCCGAAAGTGTTCTCGTATTATCGGTCGCTAATTGGGGAACCTGAAAAAATAAGGAAGAAAATGAGTGAACAATCACAGTTTAGTAAGTAGTATATATTTCTTCTAAACAAATTGAATATCAACTATGCACTTTACAAAACAATGTTCAAAGCTTACTTATCTTAATCCTAGTGTAATACACATACAATATAAGAATAATTATATTGCTTTAACATCTACTTCCTAGAAGATGTTAAAATGTCCTATGTCACGTCCCGAATTCCACAAAGGTAGGGGTAACGACAAAACCGTCCTTTCACCAAAAGATAGGATCTCAAACTATACCTAAAAGTCAAGCTCCCGAAAGTGCTCTCGTATTATCGGTCGCTAATTGGGGAACCTGAAAAAACAAGGAAGAAAATGAGTGAACAATCACAGTTTAGTAAGTAGTGCATATTTCTTCTAAACAAATTGAATATCAACTATGCACTTTACAAAACAATGTTCAAAGCTTACTTATCTTAATCCTAGCATAATACACATACAATATAAGAATAATTATATTGCTTTAACATCTACTTCCTAGATGTTAAAATGTCCTATGTCACGTCCCGAATTCCACAAAGGTAGGGGTAATGACAAAACCGTCCTTTCACCAAAAGATAGGATCTCAAACTATACCTAAAAGTCAAGCTCCCGAAAGTGCTCTCGTATTATCGCTCGCTAATTGAGGAACCTGAAAAAATAAGGAAGAAAATGAGTGAACAATCACAGTTTAGTAAGTAGTGCATATTTCTTCTAAACAAATTGAATATCAACTATGCACTTTACAAAACAATGTTCAAAGCTTACTTATCTTAATCCTAGTATAATACACATACAATATAAGAATAATTATATTGCTTTAACATCTACTTCCTAGAAGATGTTAAAATGTCCTATGTCACGTCCCGAATTCCACAAAGGTAGGGGTAATGACAAAACCGTCCTTTCACCAAAAGATAGGATCTCAAACTATACCTAAAAGTCAAGCTCCCGAAAGTGGTCTCGTATTATCGGTCGCTAATTGAGGAACCTGAAAAAATAAGGAAGAAAATGAGTGAACAATCACAGTTTAGTAAGTAGTGCATATTTCTTCTAAACAAATTGAATATCAACTATGCACTTTACAAAACAATGTTCAAAGCTCGCTTATCTTAATCCTAGTATAATACAAATACAATAAAAGAATAATTATATTGCTTTAACATCTACATATCAGAAAACATTTGTTTAATCAATAATATCATAACAAACAACAATGATTTAATAATTTAATGAATCTTATCAATTCACATGTCAATGATTTAAACCATTGATTAATCTCATCAAGTCACACATCAATGATCAATTTCATCGACTAATCTCAAATTGCATGTAAATGGCCCATTTTGTTGACCGAATTCGTGCTCAAATATTAGCCATGATTATGCATAACACCTCGTGACAAGGTAACCAAACTCGTTTCTTGGCAATGTCACCACCTATATTGTCACTGCTTGGCCTATTAGGATATATTGAACTAACATGCACATACCCATAAGCCCCTCAATGAGCTCATACATATTAAGCACCAACACAAACTAGTAACAGGATCCTTTACAATTTGCAAGCAAATTCAGAATCAAATTACAAATGGTTTCACAAACCAAGCATATTATCTTTCTCGGCCCATTCATCATAGAATACATTTCACAAGGCATTTCTTAGACTATTTCAAAATCCATTTCATAAACTAGGTTCACAATGTATATATATAACATTTCGCAACATGTTTCATAATCATTCTCAACTGCCTAGTAAATGCCTGATCTAGATTTTTATGCAACAAACATGCTTTTTCATAACTCGTAATATATTGAATCTCTATAACTTTCAAGACATAAGTTCACAAATTCATAAAATAGATATCATCATTTAACCCACAACAAACTATTCGCATCGATATCATGTAATCTTAACAATTAGACAAAAATAAACATCGAAACCAGTAAGATTACCTCAACTACAAATTGGTTAAACTATGGCTCCTATGTGCTAACAAACAACATACTATTCACGTTGAGGTTCTCATAATCCTAAAAATTAAACAAGAATCAAGTTTAAAACCTAGTAAAACTTTGCCTTAACTACGAATTGGCTAAATTATTCTTAAATGCTAACAAAATGACTTCTATGCGCTCACAAACCACTCACTTGAACTGATTATTCACGCTTAAACGTAATGCGAAACAAAACCCTAAAATTCCGCTCCTACAAAACTGTTGCTCCAAATTGACTCCTATCAAAACCCACAACTCTATGACACTATAGTCCACTATTTCCATAAAATCTCATAACTTGACAACTTAAAAATTGGACTTCGTAGTTTGATTCCCTAAACTTTGAATTTGTGCCTAGCCCCGAAAGTTACTCCAATTGGACGAATACAAGACTTGAATCCTTACCGGGCATTGCAATTTGGGGTTGAATCAATGAGTTATGGTGTTTGCATTGCGTATGTGGCATCCCTTTTATTTCTATTCTTCTTCCCTTATTTCCTTTCTCTCCCTTTTTTTGCATTGCTTTTAGTCCTCTCTCTAAAATCAATTTCCTAACACACAATGTTCTAGTTTCCCAACTAATTAGGTCAAATTGGAATCAATCTTGTAAGAGATTGGAAGGGTTTAAACATTCACTGACGACGATGAAAAGCGGGGAGAGAGAGAGGTCAAAATCTCAATCATTGATCAACAGATCGAAATGCACGCCATACGATTCAGCAACATTAAGTTTAAGGCCGACTGATAGCAGGGATCGAATTGTTTGGGGAGCACCTAGTTAGTGTTAGGAGATTTTCCTATCTAATCTTTGGAAGGACATGGTTGTCCTGTTTCTAGCTCGAGAAGTTCGGTACTATCTTCAATCGAGGGAACTGGGTTAACTTGTGATTGAGGACAGTGCCGTAAGGTGTGTTAACCCAACTGTGGGCATTTAACCCACTCTCACTTACTCTGTCTACTCGGTAGTAGCCAAAACTGAAGTCCTGATATGGTGTTTACCTTCACTATCGTGAGGCCTCCTTATTGCTTGTCTATCTTTGTCTTCCCGACAGAGAGGGACTAGGAGGACAACGCGGGGTCTCTCATCCTAGGATGGTTCTCCCTACTTGTTTTCTCCATAAGCCTTTTGAGAACCTGCCCAGATCCAGTATACCTAATCTCTTGCGGTGCTATTTATGCCACTCTTATCTCTCCTTTTTTTCTGATCTAATGTCAGAGCTTCAATCCTAACCCTCATTCAACGCTGTTCGGCGGACCTCCCCTTCAACGCTAAAAAAGGTCGCTGGACCCCGCCAAGTTTTGCCAGCTGGACATAGGGTCGATCCTCCAATTGTTGCACAAAATCTCAGGTCGCGGTCAAACGACGCCGACTGCTGGTCCTAAACGAACAAATCTTGTCTCAACACATGCCCGATAGTTCGTTAAGCTGTGCTACCTCTTTTTGGATTAATCTGCTAGAACTAGCTAATCACGTAACAAGAAAGAACACGATAGCGATCCACGCCTGATCCCGGGGCGAAGCACGGATTTCTGCGCGAGTTCTAGATTTCACCTAGACCTCATCTACCCGCATTATTCGAACCCTAAGCCTTGGCGGTATTTTGGCCTGTTAGGTAACTATCACCATCGATTTGACAGACCCCGGAGCCTTCACTAGAATCGTGGGCGTGCACGGTGAGGATATAGCCTTTCCAAGTGTCGCAAAAGGAGCGTGTAGAAAGCACAGCTCCATCATCACCTTAGGAAAACCTCCCCTCTCCATTCTCCCGAAAAAGCATGAAGCTGCGGGCGCTTTGCGGTCCTCCTCTGTGTCTTCTCCTCTGCCTTCTCTTCCAGTCTGGACTGTCCCAAACGGTGGTCGAGTCTCTTCCCGGATTGCCCGGAGACCTCCCTTTCTATCTCGAAACCGGGTTAGTGACATTCCCTTTCTCTTTTTTGTGGTGTTGTCCTTATCTCTCTCTTCTCTCTCTATCTTTCTTGGTACTTGTTTGAATCTTTGCATGTTATGACTGATTCTCTCCCCCTTTTTTTTTAATTGTTTTAGATACATTGGTGTTGGGGAGTTGGATGATGTTCAACTATTTTATTACTTTGTCGAGTCGGAGAGGAGCCCAAGAGACGACCCTCTGGTGCTATGGCTCACCGGCGGCCCCGGTTGCTCTGCTCTCTCCGGACTGATTTACGAGATCGGTGAGTCCTCCTCTGAACCTTTGCCTTTGCCAAAACACGGGTCAAGAGAAACCGAGCCGAGAGTGAAATCTAACATTCCCAATTTTCATGGTCACTGTTTTACTGTCTTAATCGACTAATACCCTTTTGTTTGCAAATCGAACTCCACACTCGTGAGAGGTTGATTTCGAGGCTTCATGCCAAACAAGATTGTAGCTGACAACCAAGCGTTAGAAATCAATTACTACTTTCCTAGGTGAATAGTTACTATATTACGTCTCTTATGTCAATGACACAAAGGGGATATTAAATAAATGGAATTAAGAGACAATGACATTTCTTCTTGGTTCAAAAAGTAAGTTCTTGTGGCACTTGAATTTTGCATGCCGTCGCATGCAATAAGCTGATTACGGAATGATAAATGGACATGTCATTTTGAAATTTTATGTATTCTAATGCGGATGTTCATTACATGTAATGCAGGTCCATTTACGTTCAATTACGAGAAATCTTCTAGATTCAGACCAGCACTCAAATTGAATGATTATTCATGGACAAAGGTAACAAAAAATGATTTATGCTACATGAACCATTTAATTTGATTGGACAACTGTTGAGTATACCATTTTCTAGTCTTATATGTTAGCAAGTCATTCACGATTAGCTTTGCTCACTATACAGGTGGCGAATATTATATTCTTAGATCAGCCTGTTGGAACTGGATTTTCTTATGCTAATAACTGGGAAAGCTATAATATAAACGACAACATTTCGATCGCAGAATCTTACGAATTTCTAAGGAAGGTAAAGTCAAAAAGAGAATTTTTATATAAAGGAGAGTCTCTACATAATTAATACTATTAATCTCTTTTTAATATTTTGGCCTTGTTGCTTGATTTAGTGGCTTAAGCTCCATCCCCAGTTTTTGAGCAACCCACTCTACATTGCTGGGGACTCTTACTCGGGTATCACTGTTCCAAGTGTCGCTTTAGAAGTTGATAAAGGTATCATTTTTTATTCATTTTTTATATTTTGCTTCCTTGTGAGTAACCATTTTATATTTGCAATTCTATGCGTCAATATTTTTATATTCCAAAAAGTTTCAAATAAAAAAGCACAAGGGTGTACTCCCCAAATTCAAATTAACCAAAAGAAAAGAAAAATATAAGTCAATTCAAACGGATCCTAAAAGACGATTCCGTTTATTTCTTTTGGGGATCATGGTCCATTATGATTTATACCAGGAAATGAAGCCGGTTTGGAGCCTAAGATGAATCTTGAGGTAACTATCGCTATCATCATATTAGTACACTCATTATTTTGCATTTCCTTTTTGAAAGAATGAAACTTATCAGTTCAATTTGATTCAGGGCTACGTAATCGGAAACCCCCTAACAAATTATAACAGTGACCTCAATTCAAGAGTTCCATTTGCTCATTTGAAGGGTCTTATATCAAATGAGCTATATGAGGTAAAGGCTTCCGCTTTTTCTATGGTATATCACGTGACAAAATTTTTCATGTTTTTTGTTATTGCCTGGTGCGTGAAAAGATTGATTGAGACGCATACTGAATGTATTAGATGTAGATGTGCATCGTTATTTTTAGAACGAAATACAAATTCAGAAAATTTTCTTAATTATTGAGACTAATATCATAAAAAGCGAGAAATCAAAAGTTAAAAGTATGTGTTCTGAGATTTTTGCCCACACCAAATATTTCTCCATGAATCACTTATTTTTATTTAATATTTGATTCGAAAATTAATGTCCATCTTTTTTGTGCATTTCAGTCAGCTAAAACTGATTGTAACGGTGAGTACATAAACGTCAACGAAAGCAATGCTGATTGCGTTGACGATCTTAAAGCTGTGAACCTGGTTAGTTGGCAATCAATTTTTTTTCCCTCCTCTTTATTTCTTTATTATTTCTTTCGGCCTTTTTTTCCTTTTTTACCAATATTTTTTTTTATTATTATTGGAAATTCGATGCATTGAACCTTGACTTTTTGCTAACTACAGTGCGTGGAGAATATAGATACGGCAAACATACTGGAACCGAACTGCGTGACTCAGTCTCCCAAATCGACGGTCAGTGATAGGTGGGACCCAACCTTAATAAATCAAGACCCTTCACCACTCCTTTTGCCGACGGAGAGAGCTTCCCGGGTTTGGTGCCGGGTAAGAATCAGTTTTTGTTTATTTTTAACCACCGTTTTGCCACATATTTTCAGAAAAGAAATAGGAATCAATTTGTTAATTGAATTTTGCCTTTTACCTTTTAATTAATTTAATTTTAGCCACGTAGGCACTTTGACTTCTCCATACTCGAAATGCCAAGAACTTCCATGATATATAAGTATTGACATGTAAATTCGAGTAAAAAAATCTCATAAATTATTGGAATTTAAATAATTTTTTTTATTCTGACAATAAAACTAGATGTCGTTTTTGGTTTGGTTGAAGCGGATGTGACTTAATTAATTAGATCTTTGGTGGATCATCATCTTCGTTGGTCAATTACAGTTTTCTCATATTATTTTGATTCTCTACTTCTCATCCATTCTCTAATCAAGAATATCAAATACATGTTAACATAACATTTACGTTCAAGAGAAAGAAGGGAAAAAAAGAGTAATATTCATGTTTTTGATTAGTGGTCACACCATGGTGATTATGTACAAATACAACTTCATTATGCTGTAATTAGTATTTATTTACATTGAAATTTGATGATTAATATATCAATTTAAAGGTCAAGGTTAAAAATTAGAAATGACAAATCTCGAAATTTGATGACTTACCATTTTCCTGACCATAAAAAATTTAAGTTCTTATGTGAGTAGTTGCCAATGACGTGTAAATATTTTTAATTTCTCCAGGGTTGAAATTTTACGGCCAATGAAGTCGGCTTAAGGATGATTCCCTTAAGCTCTCTAATGAAATAATTGGTGACTCATTTTTTTTTTTTTTATCGCATGGCTAAATACACCCTCAACCAGTCTGACCAGAAATTCCTGACCAAAAAAATAATAATTTGACAGGAAATTTGTGTTGAATTAGTCATTTTCAGCTTTAATAAAAAGGATCATGATCAAATTGCAAAGTTCCCAGCTCAATTTTGTAACCTCATTTTTTCAATGTAGAATTATAACTATCTCTACATCTATATCTGGGCTAGCACTAAAGTAGTTCAAGATGCTCTTCATATCCGAGAGGTATGTCTACCAGTAATGTTAATTACGTAATATCACTTTATTTATTTATTATCTTTTTGTTCTTTTTCTTACATCTATTTTTGGTCTATATTTTGTGATGTGTTTAATGATAAGCCAGGGGACAGTTGAGAAGTGGGTAAGGTGCAATAAGACTTTATCTTACACATCCAATGTCCTAGTTGTCATTGACATACACAAAGAGCTCATAAAAGGGGATTTCGAGCGCTTATTTATAGGTAATTAAGCATCACTTTGCAATGTGATTTATGGCTCATAGTTGACCTACTTACTTCACTTAATGTTACTCTCTCTTAACGTGCAGTGGTGATCACGACATGGTCATCCCGTATGTGGGAACTCAAGCTTGGATCGATACACTGAATCTAACGATTTCCGAAGATTGGCATGCGTGGTTTGTCGACGGACAAGTTGCCGGGTTTGGTTTCGATAACAGCCTCCTAACTACTATATAGTTCAATTTCTAGATGAATTCTCCCGATATCACGGTACTTATGTCGATTTATTAAATGAGGCTCCTGCATTTTCGATACTCGGTGAAAGTAAAAGTCTGTCCATCCGAGTTCCCTCAGGATAATATCGCAAAATGCATATACAGCAGCTAGACAACTGATCCATTTTTATTTTTATTATACCTTCTGTTGGGTATCTCAATCGTTTGTGCTTACTTTACTCTCTTTTCTCTCTTACAGGTACGCTACGCTATATTCTTCCTTTCCATCCCTTTTTACATTTGTAACCGTGAAGGTAAAGAGATTCATATCCTATACTTTCTTCTTTACAAGCCCTTTTTTCTTAGCTTTTTCACATTTTCATATCTTAATTTCAACGAAATTGGCTCCTTAGAATTCACGAACCGTATGTTGAAAGTGGTGTTATATGAACTCCTTCGTACAGGGAGCGGGACACACGGCTCCAGAATACAAGCCCAAGGAATGTTTTGCGCTGATTAGTAGGTGGTTCGATTATTTGTACATTTAACTTGCACTTGTAGCTCCCTTTTAGTTCGAAGATTTATATAATAAACATATTGTTGATGTAATAATTTTCCGGCACAAAACATCTAACATTGCGACTCGGGAACAATGCTGAAATGGATATCCTTACTCATCTCTATGAATTCGGATTAGATTGAGCTCCTCAGACATCTTACATTGCAACATCTCTAAAGTGTTTTTTCTTTCACGAATATTGTTGATGAGTGATAACACCGCACTCAATAAGTAACTAATGAAGCATACATACTTTACATTTTTTTTAATGCACTGATCTATCTCATATCATATGTGATCAATACCTCCATAGTCAAACCATTCCATGTGGAGTATGTTTAATAGGGGCCCCAAAGACACTGTTGACATGATCCTCAATACGTAATCGGGAGCATTGCTCCCTTATGCACCTCCTCAGTCATTGAATGGTCGATGGAAATGCAACCCGCAACAGTTCAACAACAGCAATTTTTTAAGGCCGGTTATTGCTATTGGTTGTTTGCAAACAAACAAAATAGTGTTTTTTTTTTTTGGCTTCACATAGGAAAGTTTGGAAGGATGTCAGCCGCTCTATAAGCATGGGCCTCTTCTAGCGTGTGGGCTAGAGCTCATAGTACCTGCGCGCAGGTGTGCCATTTTGGTGCAATTATTAGACATAGTTAGCACTTTGTGCTTTCATGGATAATAATTAGCAATAATCCTCTGTTATTATCTTTTTTTTGTTTCATGCCGCTATTTTGCTAATCTTAGTCATGTCTCAACCTTTGGAAGGTTATATTTGTTCAATCGATATTTTCAGAAGTTATGAAATTCAGATATTTGTTCAATCAATACTACTACTACTACTACTACTACTACTACGGTAATGAGAATGTGATTCACTCCCTTGCTAGGACTTTTACTACTACCAGACCAACTATAAAAGGGCCTCCATACTACTACTACTACTACTACTACTACCCAAGATATTTATATTCAAGATGGTTCAAGGAACATTTTGAAAAATATATTTCTAAAAATAATTTTTTATGTCATGCAAAAGAATTAGTCAATGAATTTTTTTAATTATCAACGACAATTTATATCTCAACATATTGTTGATGATGAAGTTGACTTTTTTTTTTTTAATGATATGAGCAATAATTTTAAAAAAAATATTATCCAAATTATTACCTTTCCGTGAACCAAATACTCTCTTAATTTTACTCTGATATTTTGTTGCTTGAGCTTTGATTCAGTGGCTTACATTGTTGCACCTTGAGTATCCAAGCAACCCACTCAACTTATGTACAATGCTCTCTTGAATGTCATAAACTTTTCTTTGATTACTTAAATGTCATATAACTTTTGAATCGATCAATTGAGTGCCATAATATATTAAAATTGTTCATCACAAATGCCATGCCACTCTGGATTTTTGACACTTACCTGAACATTTTTAAAGAATTAAGGCACTCAAGGGAACAATTGAAAGTCATGGCACTCAAATGAACAATTAGAAGTCTTGGTAGTGAACACTTTTTAAAGTTGTGACACTGAATTAGTCAAAGGAAAATAAAAGTTATTGCACTCAAATGAGATCCGTACGGAGGTTAAAGCACACGAGGTTTTCTTATTCCCACGTATTTGGTATCATTCAAAGGCCCCGGTCCTTATTTGAAATTCAAATGATAAGTTGACTTTGCCTAAAAGACCCAATCGTTGGTTTGAGCAAAGACACGAGGGGGACTGTCACGTTGTGTTCGGATTGGAAAAAGTACTTCTAATTTAATTTGAATGAAGAAGGTCGTTTGGGTTTCGATCAAAGTCACGTCGTGCTCGGATTCTTCTGACGAATTCTTCCCCACTCGGGCCATGCACCCACTTTGCAATTGCAAGTGCCCGTCCCGCAAGGAAGTGGCACTATTTTGTAAAGCTCGTCGCATTTTTCTTACGACAACACCGTACTTCCAGAACTTTCCCCTCTATTAATTCGAAAATATTATCCAATTAATCTTAAATTTTTTAATTTTAGTAATATAATTCTAAAACTCTATGTGAAATTTTAATATAAGCCTTCAACCCTATTTTCATCAGAAAATGCTGACGTGGCGTTTGGTCATCACCGGTCGTCCCCAGCGTCTGACTTGAATAACTTCTAGTAAACCAACATCGGTTTGCTTTATTTTATTTTTTTCCTTTTCTTTTCTTTTTGTATATTGTTCCTTTTTTCCAAATATTAGGTCATTCCCAGTAACCTTGGAGACCGGATGCAACAATGAGAAACTTCACCCAGCTGACAGTGTAACACCAAAACCAAAAAGTGGGTACGGAATTTTAGTCCAAACAATGCATTTTACTAAGTCAATGAGATAATTGTGTTTGCTATAAATTAGGGGCATGCACGATTAGCATTAGCACCAGCAGAGACGTAATATGAAATTCTCAAAACACAAAGTATGGTCGAGTAACATTTTTTATCATTCTTTTTTTTATAATTTTCGGTTGACCATGGTAAACTCAATAGAAAGGCAAGAAAGTGTATATTCCAAAGTTATGCACAATGTGACTGTGGCTAACGGTTGTGGTACCCAGAATTAATTTACCTTTTGTTAGTAGACAAGTTATATTTGAGTTCCCAGGACTAATCGATAAGAGTGATTGTGACAATGTTTATATGAATAGGATGATGTTCAATTTAAGTTGGAGTTGAAACCACAAACTCCTAAACCAGATGGTGCTAGCATGTTAATAAACACAAATAGTGCTTATAGCAAGGCATAGCCTATAGAACTAATGATTGCTATAACTGTTGGGTTTAACAATGTGCGTGTTGGATTTCTTGATAGATATGCATGCGATGATTTTGCTTTATCCATGGCTGAGGAGGTTGTGTAGAAAAATCCTTTTGAAGCATTTAATAAATGCAAGTGGAGTTGGGATTCTAATGAGGTCCAAGGTTAGGGCAAAGTTCATGAGTAACTTGGATTTCCAAGATCTTGGTGGTGGTCGAGCTCATGAGGGGCTGTGGAAGAGTAGCAGTGAAGTTTAGAATCAAACAAAATGATTGTGACTTGACTCAAACGTCAAGCCATGATAAGTGTTTTTGAAAATATATCTTGAGTTTGAGTTAGAAAAAGAACTTGTTTCATAGTTTGAGTTGGTTTCTACTTTAAGTAGTTTCCTATTTTGACTAGGTTTTCTAAAATGGATTTCCTATTTTGGATCTAATTTTGACTAGGTTTTCTAAAATGGATTTCCTATTTTGGATCTAACCAGTTTCTCAAGAGCCATTTATTGTCTGGGCCCTTTGACATCAACAATCACTCTTCACTCTCATCAGATTGGGTTGTTACAATAAGATTTTAATGAGGAATTATAAGTGCCCAACAATGTGTGAATTATTTGGTGTAATTGGGGATGATAAACATTGAGAGTGGTTGGGTGACTCAATATATGGTTGTAATCTACGTTATATCCCTTGATTTACAATAGAATTCCATGCTGCTCTCCCTATGGACGTAAGTTACACCGTTCAAACCATGTAAATTCAACATCCGATTTATTAAATTTTGCTTATTTTATCATTCAATTTTTATTTTTTATTTTTTTCCACAACAACAAATTTGTTCGAAGTGTATGTTTTCATAGAGGTTCAGCCCTTTTTATGAAAATGATCAGCCTAATGTTAGTTAGAAGAGTTCTTCTACAATCTATGTGAAATACTAATGGATCTATGCATCTTGGGTGCAAGTACAAATTCTAACAAAGTGATAACCGCATTGGCCAGCTTAAGGTATGTTTGGTAGTCATTCTATTACTAGGAACAATTTCAGTTTAGAAATAATTATTTTTTATTCTATTCCCATGAGCAATTTCTGAGCTTTTGAAGACGTTTGATAACTGTCCAAAATTTTTTATTCTCAAAATAGAAATGTGTTTTGTAGGACTCCTAAATTTTTCTATTTCTTTTAATTTTAAATACTTTTATTATTTTTTTATTATTTTTTTCTTTTTTTTTTTTTTCCTTTTTCCTTTTCTCTTTTTTTCTTCCTCCTTCTTTATGGATGGTCACCAATGACGGTAGTGGCCGACAACCGGCTACACAATGTTCGGTGAGCTCAATGGAGCCTCACCAAGCTAGGGCGAGATCCAGCAAGCTCGCTAGAGGCTCACCTAGCCACCGTGAGCCTTGGCCTCACCAAATCTGGGCAAGGTCGATGAGCCTCGCTTGGCCATCGGCGAGACTCGACCTTGCCCAATTGGCAAGAGGTCAGCCTTGCCCTGGCCTGGTAAGGCCAAGCCTTGCCAGTGGTTGGGTGAGGCTTTCCTTGCCAAATCTAGAGAGGTTGACCCCATGTCACCTAAGTGAGGTCAAGGCTTGTCGGTGGCTAGGCGAAGCTCGTGATGGCTAGGCGAGCCTCCGATGAGCTCATTGGATCTTGTCTAGATAATCGTCGACCACCATCAAGGGCAGTTGCTGGGACCAATTGGGGGGAAGAAGAAAAGACAAAAAGAAAAATCGTTTTGGATTTGATTTTGGAATTGTTTTCTGAAATAAATAATCAACTTTTTTCTACTTCTTGATTTTGTTCTAAATTTATTCCCGGGAACGAAAATACGGATTTTCATTCTTGGGAACAAAAAAATTTTAATCAAATGGATTTATATTCCAAATCTACTCTCGGGAACCCAAAAAATAGAATCAGTTACTATTAGGTAAGTTACAAACTGCGCCCTTAATGTCCTAACTTTCCTCCATAGTACAATAATGTCAATGACGATCCTTGCATTCACACAAATCTTCAGCTCATGCAGATGCTAGCTCTATTGGTGTTTGTTTGATTTCTGTCATGTGACTTCATTTTTTTTTTTTTAATGTTAAAAGATGGTCTTTGTCTGCACTAATCTTTAAATATTCACACATTAAGGATTGAGCCCTTCGAAACGTTTATCCAAAATCCTTATTATTGTGAAATTTTGTGAGACCAATACTAATTGTTCTAAAAATTTAAATTATTAGGTGAAAGTTTGGTTTCTAATTTAAATATTTCAACACTCTCCTACATGCTTAGCCTAATTTTTTTGGCCTGGTAGTAAACGTGAAAATTTGATTGGAGAGATAAACGGAGGTGGGAAAGATTTGTATTTAAAATCTCTATCTTTAATACCATGTGAGATCTCATGAGATTACAGTTAATTACTCTAAAAATTTGAAATTGTATGAGATCATAATCAATTATTTTAAAAGTTTGAACTATTAGATAGGGTCTTGATTTATTATTTAAATATTTTAATAATTATGAGGTACAAGTACTACTCAAGAGGGGAGGGAGTCTTTAGTCAAATCAAGAAACAAAGAGGAAACACTTGGTGCTTCTAGCCTGTTCCTCATTCTTCACTTCTTGGTTGATATACCTAACTTTCCACGGAGGGTAGATCTATACCACCTTGCGTTAGAACATCTTGTACCAAGCCATCGTACTCTCTCGTAAAAAGACAGGACCCGGACTTTGGAAAGGGGCCATCGTAGGATTGTCGGCAATGCGTGCCGCGTTGCCACATTCCCGTCCGCTAATTTCTGCCTATCTGTCGCGCCATTACCAAACAGTCTCGGTGCGACCGAAAGAGCACTCCTCGTTGAAAATGGGTAAAGAAATGGGTCGATTCCGAGTTAAGTCATGTCATATTCGGATTTCTCTGAACGAATTCTTCTGTGCTCGAGTCACGTTTGGAATTACCCACCCTACGAAAAAGGCATTAATTTCAGAAACTCGTCGCAATTATTGTTTTATAATAGCATGGTGCGTTCAAACCTTTTGACTCTGTAAATTTTCGCTAACCATCATTTTTGTATGCATCTGATAAGATTCCAACCCCGCGGGGGTTGTGAGCAGTACCGGCTAATGGTACTTTGAGGGGACGTGAGACGCTGCGATTCGAACACTTAATTTAAGACCGAGCCAAGCGTTTTACCACGGCAACGAGAGCTGTGTCTGTTATAAATCGGAGGGCATGCACGTTGAGCATTAGACCTGACGGAAAGACATTCCTAAATTGTGACAGACATGAAGTGGTCATTGGCGTTTCTTGGCCTTGCTCTGTGTCTTCTGTCTCGCTCTGCACTCTCGCAGACAGTGATCAAGACTCTCCCAGGATTTCCCGGTGAACTTCCTTTCTATCTCGAAACTGGGTCAGCGAAACATCAACTCTCTCTCTCTCTCTCTCTCTCTCTCTCTCTCTCTCACAGATCTTTTCTCTTCATCTTTTCTTGCTGAGATTTCATGTTTTTAACTGTTGCGTTGCTTTTGGTGGTGATTAGGTACGTTGGGGTGGGCGATTTGGAAGATGTGCAGATGTTCTACTACTTCGTCAAGTCGGAGAGGAGTCCAAAAGATGATCCTCTGGTGCTCTGGATCACGGGGGGCCCCGGTTGCTCCACTCTCTCTGCAATTCTGTACGAGATTGGTAAGTCTAAACGTACACCGACATGTCTTGTACTTTTAGCGTTACGGACAAAAAAAAGGAATGCTGAGTTCCATTTATTTCGTAAAAAATATTAACTTCTTAAAAATATTTTTTAGAAAGTTAATTTTTTCACTGTTTGGTATGAAAATTTTGATTTAATTTCTTGGAAATAATTACCAAAAAATTGAATTTCTTAATTTTATTTTTTGCTTTCTCCTTCGTCACCAACCTTATTTCCCAAAAAATTGAATTTCTTAATTTTATTTTTTGCTTTCTCCTTCGTCACCAACCTTACCCTCCAACGCCCCCTCCGAATCTAGTGTGACTCCGCCCACGGCACCCACTTGGCCGACCTTGCCATGGAGCCGCCCTCGCCCTCCCTACCGCAACCGCACCCTCGCGGCGACTGCGTCGGGTGAGTGCGTGGATTCGCCGTCTAGGATTCTAAAGATCACGAGAGAGTTGGAGGAGAAATGCGATTTCCTCGTGAGGATTGAGGGCATCTTGAGCTTGAGTATTGCTGGCCTTTGGCGAGGTCGAGCTCACCCGACGCCGGCGAGATAAGATGAAAAGAGATGAAGGCGAGGGAGGGGGCTCTATGGGCGTGACAGAGAAGACGAAGATGGTGCGATCCGAGTGAGAAGCATTGAGATAGAGAGAGAAGAAAGAAGAGAGAAGAGAGAAGAGGGAGAGTGACCTCAAGAAGGGAAAATGATTTCCTCTTGTCAAAGTGAGGAAATCATTTTCCCAGCCTTAGAAGGTTTTTTTTTTTTTAGTGACTGAAAATATTTTCCTTAATTAGTTTAGTTACTGCATTTCATACCAAGAATTTGGAAATTCTTTTTGTTTTGTTTCAATTTTTTCTTTATTTTGTTTCATTTTTAGTTAAGTAATATGAAAGTGAATGCAATAATAAAAATCCTCATTTGTCAATAGCAATGATCTATAGAAGATGAACTCTAAATTTAAAAAATAATAATAATAAAAAGTTCAAAACACATGACCATGATCCATTATTTCCCGATTTGTTTTACTCGGGAATGAAGAACTGGACTGGTTCCTATGGCCAGTTCGGTCCGATTTTCAAATTTGCCTTGAACCGTTGCTCACCTTTAGTTCGGACAAAGGTTACTTAGTTTCTGGTTGCATTCAGGTCCATTCACGTTCAACTACAAGAATTTAACTCCGAGCAGACCGACTCTGAAAGTGCATGAATACTCATGGACAAAGGTAACAATAATTTGATTCTTTCCCCCGCTGTGACTTTGGTTGCATCGCCCCGATCATTTAATTGGTAAATTTGCAGGTTGCAAACATCATATTCGTAGATGAGCCTGTCGGAACTGGGTTCTCTTACGCGAATAATTGGGAAAGCTACAATGTGAATGACAATATTTCGGCCACGGATACTTATGAGTTTCTTAGAAAGGTAAAGTAAAAAAAAAAGTTGAGAAATTTTCTATTTTCAAGATATATATTTATTTATTTCACTGTAACTATATTAGGCCTAAGACATTATAATTTAGTTGAGTTTTACTCTGATTTTTCTGTCGCGTGAGGTGTGATTCAGTGGCTCACGTTGCATCCTGAGTTTCTGAGCAACCCACTCTACATCGGTGGTGATTCTTATGGCGGCTTCATCAATCCAATTGTCACTCTGAAAGTCGCTGAAGGTATGCTTATTTATTCATTTATTTATCTTCATTTAAATACCATTCACCAAGGATTTTTCTTTTTATTAATGCCGTTGACATACGATTAACAATTCGTGTTTGTATTGCCAATTCATGTCACCACAGAAATATTTCAACGTGAGTATGTGATGTCTTTATTAAAAACAAGAAAAAAAATGTCTCAAATTGTGTCAATTTAGATTTTTTTTTTTTTTGGGTCGAAGGAAAGAGCTTTCATTATTGAATTGCTGAGGAAGCATAAATAGGTCTAGAATTAGATCATAATGAAACTTAAAGTGAGCGAGGGGGCTTAGGCAGCCAATTATCAGGGAGTAGGTTTCTTCGATGGGCTTTAACTATCTAATCCACAGTCTGGTTTGCTTCATGGGGTTCATAAGTTTTTTTTTTTTAATTTATTTTTTTTATTGAAACTCCTCTTAGCCGGGCCAGAAATTGCTCGCAATCTTCTATGATAGACTTTCACTTGATATGAGCTCTACAGCTGATAAGCTATCAGTGACTACATTAACTTGCAGCTTCGAAGACTTCAGTTTAGAATTAAGTACTTTTCAGTCGAGATGGGTTCGGATTCTTTTTCTTTTAACAAATTCGTGTCGAGAATCATCGGCCCTACGTCAATCTATAGGATGTGCACATGAATTATTCTCTTCTCAATAATCCATGCATATTAAGATGTGAAAGGTAAACAAAAACTAGGATTTGGTCTACTACATCAAATTGAGGTACCAAAGAAATCAGCTTGAGAATAGTTTCTCTAATATTAACCGGTTTATCTCATTTTTTCCATCCTTCCAATTTTTTCTAGAATAAAACTTCTCTTGCTCACATAACAAAATGATTAGGTTTGTTCAATTCTATCTAAAAATATAAGTTAATTTATAAAGTTCACATGAATATAAGTATAACAAATATGAAAACTCGGCTGTCATCCAATTAATTATCACAAGAACAACTTCCTTTACCAAACCTTATAAATTTTTGTTTCCTGGAAAACAACAATCTATGACTGTAGTCGAATATTATAACTTGTTGCAGGAATTGAAGCGGGCCTTGAGCCAATAATGAATCTGAAGGTAAATATAATCAACCATACTAAATACCATGTTTCTTATATCCATTTTTCCATCGAAAATGCCAACATTTATCGGTCGAACTCGATTTAGGGGTACTTGCTTGGAAACCCTGTAACAAATACGCAAAGTGACGAGAATTCAAGGGTCCGGTTTGCTTATTTGAAGGCTCTTATATCTGAAGAGTTGTACAAGGTAACAATTCCAACATATCTATGGTATTATTATTATTTTTTCGATATGTTTTGTCAAATGATTGGTTTTTAGAAGCGATGCCAAATCGTAGTAGAAAGCAAAGGAAACAGTCCAAGAATGTTCGGAATTCTTATTGGCCCTTCCCGAAAATTGGTTTCTCTGAATCTCAGTCGGCGGACAAAAATTGTAATGGCGATTTCATAAACGTGAATGAAAGCAATGCTGCTTGCGTCGATGACCTCAAAATCGTGACTATGGTTAGTGGGCATTCAATTATTATTATTATTATTTTTAATATGGATCATATCATTTCCTGTTGAGAATTTCGCGTATTAAACCTTTGCTTTTATTTAAATTGACTTTAGTGCCTGGAGAAATTAGACATAGCAAACATATTAGAACCAAATTGCTTCTATTCGACTCCAAAATCGACGGTAGATGGTACGTGGGACCCGAGCTTAATCAATCGAGACCCTACATTTCTTGCCTCACCGCAGCTTCCTGGGGTCTGGTGCCGGGTAAGTACAAGAAATGTTTTGTTTTTCTATTTCATTTTGCAGGTGAATAATACACTTTTATCGTGACCTTACTAAACAAAACAAAATCAGAAAACTTAGACTGATGCACCTAATAATTGAGATTTGACATTCAATACTCATGTATAGAATAATTTATATCACAATGGCATTAATTTAATCTTTGACTTCATCATGATATTATTGTATTGTCGTTCAATTTCTATCACGTCATCGTAACTAAATGATAAGCATCTCTTAATAATTTTGATATTCAATATCAAAAGAACATAAAACGAGTTTAAACATACGGCAATTGAATTGGAAATAACTGCTGATCCCGAAATTTAATTATTCATTTTTTTTTTTAGAATCAATTTGCAGGTATATCAGATTCGCCTTTCAAAATTTAATGGGTGTTCTTTTTTTTTTTTTTTTTTTTCCATGTAGGTCTATAACTACATGCTTTCCTATACTTGGGCTAACGATAGAGCTGTCCAAGAGGCTCTTCACGTCCGACCGGTATGTAATTGCCAATACTACAACGAAATGCAATTGAATCTGCAAAGTAATAGAATTTCCTCCTAATTAAATTGTCAATTTCTGTTTATTTTCATCTTGTTTCGGGTAAAAAATGATATGCCAGGGAACAATTAGGAAGTGGGCAAGGTGCAACGAGAGTTTATCTTACGAATACAGTATTAGAGAAGTGATTGACTATCACAAAGAGCTCTTGAAAAGGGGATATAGAGCACTTATTTATAGGTAATTAAATTAACCAATTTCCTTCTTCTTCTTCTTCTTCTTCTTCGCTATTACCCAATTTACTTAAACTTTCTCGAAATGTAGTGGTGACCATGACATGACCATCCCGTATGTGGGAACACTCGCATGGATTGAGACTTTAAATTTAACAGTATCTGAAGATTGGCAAGCGTGGTTCGTCGATGGACAAGTTGCAGGGTTGGTTTCAATAATAACCCTTTTATTAGTCTTTACATTTTGTTTTATAGGTTGATGAAAAGAATCACTCTTAATATATGATGTTTACGTTTGCATTGGGCTTTTTATTAGATACACTACAGTATACTCTTACGGAGAAGCCTATCTTACATATGCAACCGTCAAGGCAAGCGCAATCACCTCGTTTTTTTTAGATATTTATTTTAAGGATCATAGTTTTCACAGTTTCAAAGTTGCTAATTATTTGTGAGAACATCATTAAACTGTCCACTCGTTTTGCGCAGGGAGGAGGACACACAGCTCCAGAGTACAAGCCCAAAGAATGTTTTGCCATGATTGATAGGTGGTTTGCTTATTATTACCTCTAATCTGGTGGAGACCGAGATGAATGCTATCATTGCCAAAGCCAAAGGTCCTTAATTTGCATGAATATTATGCAATTCGAATTTGTGTTTTGGTGTATCTAACCCGCGTCGATGTTCAAATAAATATCTTCTCTCATCTCTATAAATCCCGTAATCCGCTCGGGGATTTAATTTTTTAACCCTTAATGTGTTTTTATTGCATAAACTTTGTCAATGGGTGGTAAAACGGCACTTGACGAGTAACTGAATAAGTGTACTTCAAAATTCTCCAATGTACCGACATATCTCGTATTATGTGTAATGAATGCTTTGACAGTCGAAGTATTCCATTTGGAATATGTTTGACAGGAGCCGACGATGCTTCTTGTCAAGATGATCCATAATACGGAATAGGGAAAGCACCGCTCCCGCATGCACCTCATCAATCATTGGGCGACGGATCGGGATACACCGAGGCTTGCAGGGAGCAAATGCTTTGGGAGCACCTAATATATGTTCTAAAAGTTCTCTGTCTAATCTAAGATTAACGCACGGCACTGTATCAAATAATTAATGTAGATCAGTGGAAGCGCGTAGTTGTCTTGTTTGGCGTAATTTCCTTTTCGGGAGCTAATGTCAAAGCTTCAATCCTGAGAACGCACCGACGTAGCCGGCACGTTCTAGCTCATCGCACTCCACGAGTGACCATAAATGTTGCACATATCTCGATTCGTTATTCACGATGCGAAATGCAAATTTAAATGGACGAATCTCGTCTCGACATGACATGAGTCCATTGAGTGACGCCCGGGCCAAGTCAACCTTGTAATATCGCACGTCGTATGCCCGCCGCAAAGCACGACTTTCTGCGGAATTCTGAATTCGGATTCCTGCTTCATCCCCTAGTCACCATCCCCATGGTGCAGACCGGAGTCTTCAACTTGTATATATGATGGCCATGCATGATGAGCGAAATCGTCGCAAGAGTCGCGGAAGGAACGTGAATGGAAAGGCAGCTCCACTAGCACCTAAGGGAATCTCCCTCCATGCTCCAAAAAGTATGAAGTCGTGGGCGCTTCGTTGTCTTGCTCTTTGTCTTCTCTTCCGACCTGGACTCCCCCAGACAGTGGTCAAGTCTCTTCCCGGATTGCCCGGCGACCTCCCTTTCTATCTCGAAACCGGGTCGGTGAAACGCCCCTGCTCTCACTCTGTCTCTCACTCTCTCTAAATGCAGTCGTAAGATTAGTCGACACGCCGGGTTGGTGTTCCGACCAGGATGCGCGGGTCATGTGTGTTTGGATGTTTGCATGTCGCTGCTGATTCTTTTCCTTCTATTTTTAGATACATCGGCGTCGGGGAGCTGGAAGATGTTCAGCTGTTTTATTACTTCGTCGAGTCGGAGAGGAGCCCGGAAGACGACCCATTGGTGCTGTGGCTGACCGGCGGCCCGGTTGCTCCGCTCTCTCCGGTCTGTTGTACGAGATCGGTAAGTCCCCTTTTATATCTTCTGATACTTGGGACAGGGATCGAGTAAAGACCGAAGTCGTTCTCTGAGAGGAAAATGTTCTTCTATTTTTATTTTTAATGCGGGAATAATTTGATACCACATATTGATTATTTAGTGTATGAATATCAGCAGTTTGGCAATGAGCCTGGTTATTGAGAAAGACATTTTATTCCTTGAAAATCAAGTATAATACTTGCAACTCTTTTATGTGAATCTCACAACCTAAATCACCATGAAGGAAAGCATTCTTCGTATCCATCTTAGTGTTTCATAACTCACTCAGATATCATGATTTTTATCTATTGAAGTGAAATCTCATCACAGTCTAGCCCATCGTCTAATAAAATCCTTCAGCCATCCATCAAGTCTTATATTGCTCAATCAAACCAATTAGGTAAATTCTTTATCTTGTGAACTCATTTATAGGGAAAAGTGTCCAAAAAGTCCTAAACTTATTACACTTTTATTAATTCAATCCTAAATCTTTCAATCTTGCAAATTGAGTTCTCAACCTTTTCACTTTTTGTCAATTAACACTTAGAGTTCTCAAACTGGCCCTTAGTGATAATGAGGTAAGTTGTATCTAAGAAATACATTATGTAATTGTCTCAATAATAGTACATATTTTGCAAGGAGCCGATTACAGCCTATAAAGATTACGTATTGCTCTTTGAAGAAATGTGCTTGTCAATAGATTTTGAAATTTATGAATTCTAAAACGTGAAACGTGGCATATTTATTACATTGAATGCAGGTCCATTTACAATTGACTACGAAAATTCTACTAGATGGAGACCAACTCTAAGATTGAATCCATTTTCATGGACAAAGGTAACAAGAATTGATTTTTTATTTTTTATTTTTTTCCTTTTTGGGCTATGATTAGCTTTACTAAAAAAGTTGACAAATTAGCATTCACACAGGTGGCAAATATTATATTCCTAGATCAACCAGTTGGAACTGGATTCTCCTATGCAAATAGTTCGGAAAGCTACAACATAAACGACAATGTTTCAGGCGCCGAAACTTATGAATTTCTCAAGAAGGTAAATTCAAAGAAAAGGGGAAAACAACTGATTCAATCGTAAATCTATTGTACGGATGCCAATTCAGTACTAAAATTTTCAATTTTGCTAATACGATTTTAAAACTTTGCGTGAAATTCCAATGTAGTGATTTCGGCCAATTACCACCTTAAATTGTTGAACTAGCGATCCACTTAAGATGTCATTCCGAGTAATGTTGTCCACGTCAGTGTGCCACGTAGAACAATTGACGATTATTGGATGCCTCGTCTGCAATTTCCGACAATGATTGGCAGAAAGGATCATATTGAAATTTCGAACAAAAAATTAGGATTATATTGGTAGAATTAAAAATTTGAGATTGAATTGGCATGTGTATAATTAATTTACGATTGATTTGGTAATTATCGCGAAACAAGGATCTTCATTTAAATGAGAGCCTCTAGATGATTAAAATCCATAATTTCTTTTTATCTTTTGCCTACGTTGCCTGTGCTGTGATTTAGTGGCTTAAGCTCCATCCTGAGTTTCTGAGCAACCCACTCTACATTGCCGGGGATTCTTACTCGGGTATCATTGTTCCCATGGTCACTCTGCAAGTCGCTGAAGGTATGGCTATTTATTCTTTTTCTTCATTCTGTTTGCTCATCAATAAGCATTTATACATGTGGTTCTTCGCATCAGTACATATTCTGAAAATTTTGTAATTCAAAAAATCAAAGTTCATGCACCCCAAAACTAAATGAAAAGTAAAATATAAAAACCGAGTTAGACACGCCATAACTTTCACACATTACGATAGGAGATTAACAGGTGCTTGTGTGAGATATGAAAGATCGTATTATCATTGCTCCTCACACATTTTCCGCTCCAAATATCGTTGCAAAAACCCTCTACCATTTTGAGGAGACAATATTAACTTAAAAAAAAGGGAGAATTACCAAAAAAGTCTTAAACCTATTACAATTGTGCCAATTCAATCCTAAACTTTTTTTTTTAGTCAATTTAGTTCTAAACCTTTTACAATTGTGCCAGTTTAGTCCATCCGACCAAAATTGGCCGGTCGGTTCTGACGTGGACACCAGCCATCCGGAGAAAGCTGACATGGCAATTTTTTTTATTTTTTTTCGAATTTTTAAATATTTTTTTGAATTTTTGAATTCTTTTTTTTTTTTTTCAGCTTATCCTTCCTTTGGCCGACCTGCGCTAGCCAGAGGCGAGGGTCGGCGAGGTTGACCTCGCCGGCCAATGGCGACGCCGGCCTCGCCCATGGACGGTGAGGTCAACCGTCGCCTTGGTTGGGTGAGGCCGACCCTCGCCTTGGATCTGGCGAGGTGCCGGCGAGATCGACCCTCGCCATGGCTGGGCGAGGCCAAGCCTCGTAAGATCTGGCAGGGCCTCGCCTAGCGACGGCAAGGCCGGCCTCGCTAGCGACTTTCGTGAGCACGGCCAGTGCCCTGTTTGCTGCCTCCATTGTCGAAGCTTGCTAAGGACCCAAGGGTTTTTCGGCTCGTTTTGCAGAAGGTGGATTGGAGAAGACGACAACCCAACTCGGCTTTGGCAGCAACAAACCACGAAAGCCGGAGCCGCAGGAAACATGGAGTAGTGGGCGGGACCATCGCCTTGGCCGGGTGAGGCCGACCGTCGCCTTGGATCTAGTGAGGCTCAACCCCGCCCAGCCATGGCGAGGGTCGATCTCACCAATGTCGGTGAGCTCGGGCCTCGCCCGGTCTGCGGGGCCTCACCATTGGCCGGCGAGGTTGGCCTCGCCGCCCTCGCCTTTGGCCGGCACGGGTTGGCTAGAGGAAGGATAAGCTGAAAAAAAAAAAAGAATTCAAAAATTCAAAAAAATATTTAAAATTTTGAAAAAAAAAAAAATTTTGCCATGTTAGCTTTCACCGGACAGCTGGTGTCCACGTCAGGCACGGCCAGCCAATTTTAACCGGATGGACTAAATTGGCACAATTATAAAAGGTTTAGGAATAAATTGGCTAAAAAAAAGGTTTATGACTGAATTGGCACAATTGCAATAGGTTTAGGACTTTTTTGGTAATTCTACCAAAAAAAAATCATTAGGATTTTGAGGAAACTCCTCTTATTAACAATCGTATTTTAACTAAAAGATAATATTATCAGTGCCACCTCTAAGAAAGCCGCTTCTTCCCCACTCCCTCAAATTTCCTTTTCAATGTTGTACTTCTTCTGAAGTTATTCTCCATTCTCTAAAAGTTTAATTACTTCTTGTAATCTGCAAGTGTCAAATACACAAAGGAGTAAAGAAAGGTTAGTTATATTTACACATTGTTTTATTTTTCCTATATCTCTTCTTGATCGTGATTTTTTTTTTTTTTTACTTTGATTTCTGATACAAAATTGTGAGAATTTGCTCAAAGATTCAATATTAAGGATGATGTATACATTTTTCATATTCCACTCGAATATAATATTCCATGTAGCTATGTTTTAGGGAGCTTTTTCTTTTCAATTTTCTTGATTATAATAGATGTTTAAAATTATTAATGTAATTATCTATGTTGTACTGTTAATCTTTCTTTAGAAAATATGTATTAGCAAATGGTGTAGTGGTGACATGATAAATAAATCAAAGTTGGACTATTAGATTCACCGAATAAGATGAAAGTTAAGCAATTAGAATATATAGATCTTTATGTAATGACATATATTAAAGGTCGAATTAAACCAAATGCATTCATTTTGAGTAGTACATGATTCTCTTCACTTGTAATTGTGCTCAATAACTATTTTCTAGTACAAAATAATGGCTATCTACCAAATAAACAATTTTTTTTTTCCAAAAGGTTGCCAATTTTTTCCTAAATGAGAAAAAAAAAACCTAAAAGGGAAAATAAACCAAACAAAAGGAAGGGAAAAAAGAACTAAGCTTAAATCAATACTAGCCATATTTGACCTTAGCCTTCGTTGCGCAAGCAGATTGTAAGTAAAAATTTTGAACTTCCAACAACATTTGAAAGTGGGACTGTAAGGATTAATGTGGCAAATTAAAGTAGCAGGGGTGCCTGTAACCATCTTTGGAGTAAAAAAAGCGCTAGTCTATCATTTCAACAATATGATTTTTTTTTTTCTTTTCATCTTCTATGTCTTTAGAAAGTAGCAATCCTCGAAACATACTAGAGCCCTGACTTTTTCCATATGGGGGTTATCCGAACCTTTTTGTTAAACTAATCTTTAGGACAATGATACCATGAATATCATAACTTTCGTGCAGTGCTCACCTGAGTGTCATTATTTTTCTTTCAATCACTTAAGTGACATAATTTCTAAAAAAGAATGTTTATTTAAATGTGATAATTTCCAATCAATCACCTAAGTGTAAAAAAAAAAATCTAAAAATATTGACCCAAGTGTTGGAATCTAATGTGGCATAGCACTTATGGTGAATGTTCTTGAAAAATTATGGCACTCAAGTGATCGATTAAAAAATTATATCATATTTGATTAAAAAAAAAGATTTATAGTACTCAAATAAGTGATGTACATAAGTTACGTGCCTCGAAAAAAAGAAGTTATGACACTTTAGCAAGCACCGTATAAAAATTATGACACTTGTGGTGTTATTTTCCCATTAATCTTTATTAATACATGTAAACTGGTGTGTCCATGTACATCAAATAAAGCTTAGTCTCATAGTTATGACAAATGCCATACATTCACTTAACAATTAGGTCAAGAGATTTTTTTTTTTTTTTTGGGTCTGTAATTTTCGTAATGGAATAATTCTTTAAGTCCTTATCTCTCAAGTTATGCATTATAGATGTGAAAGGAAAACCAGAAAACAATGCAACATAGTCTATCGACTACCGACACTGAATTAGGGTTTAAAAAAATAAATTCAAGATTATGTCGAAGGAACTATTCTTTAATTTCTTTGTTTCTGGTTATATTTCTTGATTTTTAAACACGGCTTATGTTTAAGAGTGATTATTATTTACGTGACTTTGCAACAAAATAAACTGAATAACCGATTAAAAGTAGGTAGCGACATGCCTACTAATCAATTTGTTATATATATTGTGAAAAGAAAAATCGCGACCTTGCCTTCCCACCTGCAATCCTCTCACCACCATAATTGGAATTAGGTAGAGATTACTATTTCACAATTACTTGCTGGCATGTTTTAATCTTGGTCCATCATCATGATTTCTGCCAGCAAACAAAGCAGGTTTGAAGCCTAGAATGAATCTTGAGGTAATTATCACTGTCATCACATTTATGCACCGTTCCTAAGTCTGCATTTTCTTTTCAAAGTAATGAGACTCATCGACCGAATTTGATTCAGGGCTACGTGCTTGGCAACCCTCTTACAAATGTGCATAGTGACTACAACTCAAGAGTCTCATTTGCTCATTTGAAGGCTCTTATATCTGAACAGCTATATGAGGTAACGGCTTTTATCGTGTGCACAGTGTATCATGTCAAAAAAAAGTTCACGGTCTTCTTCATCGCACAGTTTGTGAAAAAGATTAATTCAAATGTACGTTAGATGTATTACATGTTAGGAAAATATGACTTTCGAATTGGGTAGAACAATGAAAACGGATCTTTAGAGTATTCAAGCCGGACTTTGAGATGTAATATCATTTTCTTTAATGATTTATTTGCTCCACAACATTGCTAATGGTCATCGGCAAATATTCTCAAGGATACAACGAAGTCTCAAAATGAGAATACTAAATAGCAATTCTATTATTTCTCTAGAGTCTCTCTAGAAAACAACTGAAATGTTGGCTGTAGTTTTCAGAAAGAATGCTCAAACTGCTAAGTGCTCCAAAATCACGACATTATTCGCGTACCCGCACGCAGGTTTGGTGGGGTCTAGCCTCATCCAATTATTTCTTTAGGTACACAAAAGAAACCCAACACTTATTAATTAGCCCGCTTCCTCTCACTTTTCCTATGTGGAATAAGGAAAATGCACTTAGTTTGTTTTTACAAACAAACTTCCAACATTACATGCATAATGTGTATTGTTAATTTCGAATAAAAAAGTGAGAAAATAAAAGGCTATAAATGTGTGTTTCGGGAATTTTTTTTCCACATTCATTCTCTTCCCATTAGTCGCTTATTTTTCTCTGATAAGTCTGACCCAAAAATTAATGTCAGCTTTTTTCGTGTATTTTCAGTCGGCTGACGCTGATTGTAATGGCGACTTCATAAACGTCGACAAAAATAATGTTGATTGTGTCAATGACCTTAAAGTTGTGACCGAGGTGGGTGAGCGTTCAATCTGTTTTCTTCTCTCCTATCTATTTTTGTTTTTTCTTCATTTTCCCCGTTTCTGGTCTTTTAATATTATTATTTTCTCTTTCTATATTTCATGTATTGAATCTTGACTTTTGTAAAATTTAGTGCCTGGAGAACTTATATATTGCCAACATATTGGAACCCAATTGCGCGTATGCGACTCCGAAATCGAAGATGGGTGACGTGTGGGACTCCAGCTTAATAGATGAAGACCGTCGACTTCTCCTTTTTCCCTCGCTGGAATCTCCCCGGGTTTGGTGCCGGGTCAGTAACAATTTTTTATTTTAATTTTCAACTTTTTACCACATTTTTTTCAGTAAAAGATGCTAATCAACTCCTGAATGGAAGTTTAACTTTTATCTCTCGCTTTATTCAAATCTTTATTGCGTGTGCACTTCGACTATTTTATAATCGAACACTTGAAACTTTCACGACGTATAAATGATGACACCTTGAATCATATACAATTTTGTCATAATTTTTTAAAAATTAAAATAATATTTTAAATTTTGATGAGAAAATAAAAGGATTTTTTTTTTGGCATAGTGAAGACAAACATGGACTTCATTAATTAGATCTTTCTTTTTCCCTATAGAGTTATAACTATTTGTACTCCTATGCTTGGGCTAGCGATAAAATGGTTCAAGATGCTCTTCATATCCGAGAGGTACGTAATTGGTAATATTAATTACGTAAAGTCTCTTTTTAATCATTTTGCTTTTTTATAGGGTAAAAGTCACAGAAAACTCTAAACTATTTCTACAATGACCTATTTACTTCAATCTTCTTTTTTTATGATATCAAAAGACATATTTAACCAAAATATGTACTTATGTGATACATTTACTCCAAAAAAAAAAAATTGTGACAAAAAAGTCATAGTTATATTCATATAACACATGTATCCCAAACTTATTTTTTATGACACTGAAAATCTCAAACTTATACTTAGCTATATATTTATCATCTGTTAAGATTTTCTTTTTTCCTTTTTTTACTTGCCTCCTTTGTCTTCACTGCTGTTGTCGCTGTCCTTACCGTTGTCATTGCGACCGTCCTCACTATCGCCAAACTAAGGAAGAAAATGAAAGAGGAAATTTAAAAGAAAATGAGAAAAGCAAAACATACAATGTGTCGACATATTTTTGTTACATGAGCGCCACATCAGCGTCGTTTGCTTTCCGTCATTCGTGTAGGTAGTCATATAAGATTTTTAACGAAATTATGATAAAGAATAAGTCTCACAATGATACAAATTTGGTTTAAGTGTATCATATGAATATAAGTGTATGATTTTGTGTCATAGAAAAAAGTTTGGGTAAATGTATCACACAAATACAAATTTGGAGTTTACAATGTCACAAAAAAATTTAGGGTACACGTGTCATGGTGTATAATTTTTTTGGGTATATATATATATATATATATATATATATACTCTTACTATGTTTTATGACAAGTTCAATTATAAACCAGGGGACAATTGAGAAGTGGGTAAGGTGCAATGAGACTTTATCTTACACGCACACTGTCAAAGAAGTCATAGACATACACAAAGAGCTCATAAAAAGGGGAGTCGGGCGCTTATTTATAGGTAATTAAGCACCTCTTTGCAATATGATTTATGGCTCATAATCTAGCAACTTACTTCACTTAATTTACTTTCTTAATATGTAGTGGTGATCATGACATGGTCATCCCGTACGTGGGAACTCAAGCCTGGATTTTATACATTGAATTTGATGATTTATCAAGATTAGCATCCGCGGTTCGTCGACGGACAAGTTGCCGGGTTTGGTTTCAAGAACATCCTTTTAGTTATTATGTATTTCAATCTCTGACAAATTGTCTCGACACCCTCGTATTTATGCCGATTTTATCGAATGAGGTTCCTACCTTTTCGATAATTAATGAAAGTATAAGTCTCTCAAAAGTTTGTGCTTATTTTGGCCTCTTTCTTGTAGGTATGCTACGCTATATTCTTACTTACCATCCCTTCTAACATACGCAACCGTCAAGGTAAGGAGATTCATATCCAAAAATCTCTCTTTTACAAACTCTTATCTCTTCTCTTTTTCCCATTTTCATATGCGAATTTCTTTCCTGTTGTATTATTAGAACTCGTGAGTCGTACGTTTTAAGAGTGGTATGAGCTCCTTTGTGCAGGGAGGGGGGCACACAGCTCCTGAATACAAGCCCAGAGAATGTTTTGCGATGGTCAATCGGTGGTTCGACTATTACTACATTTAATTTGCAGTTGTAGCTCCTCCAGCATTTAAGCTTGTGACAACTCAGAGAAATATTTTTCTCGCACGAATGTTGCTAACGATAGTGGTAATACCGCACTTGATCGGTAAACAATTAAGCATACTTTACATTTTTCAATGCACCGACTTGTCTCATATCATATGCGATCAATGTCTCGAAAGTCGAACCATTCCATGTGGAGTAAGCTTGATATGGGCCCCAGGGGCACTTACTGTTGGGATATAATACGCGAAAACGATAGGATCTTGCAAATTACGTCAACGCGAAATCGCCAGAGAATTAAACGAGAAAATCAGGAAATACAAAATAAATAAATGGGCACACGGTATAGGATTCCTTCTTTCGGAATTGTTGCTGAAAGATGTTGCACGGTGGGCCCAGGCGTCTTGTTAATTCCTCTGCCGAATTCTATTTGGATTTGAGCTCTGCACGTAGAGACCGTGAAATACAAATTATGGTGGGCCCAGGTCAAAGTTTGACCTTGGGCCCACACGTATAAAAGGAAAGGTTTTACCTTCGTGCGTTGGACTGCCGAAAGAAAACCTACGAAGAGAGGAGCCGCTCAACGTCCGCCGAAGGAGCTACGTACGTGAGAATCCGCACGTCCACTTCGCTTGAAGAAGATCCGCAAGATCTTGAAGCCTCACGAAGCCGTACGTAGAGAGTTTTGTAGCGCGGTAATTTGTGTCGCGAGTTTATTCCCAATTGAGTTGTTATTTATACACTTAGGGTTTGGGATTAAATCTAGGTGTGAGAAACACTTGAGCGATTGAGCGATTGTAAACTCGATTCTCCGATTTTAGTGGATTATTTGCTTTGTTGGCTCTCCCCGTGGACGTAGGTACCGATACTCGGACCGAACCACGTAAATTTCTGGTATCCTGATTTTTTCGTTTAATTCTCTGGCAATTTCGCGTTGATGTAATTTGCAAGATCCTATCGTTTCCGCGTATTATATTCCAACACTTACAGTTGACATGATCCACATTATGTACTTGGGAGCATCGCTCCCATATGCACCTCCTCAGTCATTGAATGATGGAAGAAAACGCACCCTGTATGATTCAACGATAGTACATTATAGGCCAACGATTGCAAGGGGATGCAAATGCTTTGGGATAAACTAATTTGTGTTCTAACGTTGCATGTCTAACCTTGGATTAATATACGGCATTGTACTGACAAATGGATGAGGATATTAGAAACACACGGTTGTCCTATTTAGCTCAAAAGTTAAAACAACTACCTAATATCCGGTGTTGCTTTGTTTGCTACTTAATGTCTTTTTTTCTGGAGCCAATGTCGAAGCTCCAGTCCTCATTTTCCCTCGTTCAAACTTGGTTTGGTGTACGTCCCTTTCAACGGTGATAAGGGGGCGATGAGCCCCTCCCCCGTTTTGCATCTAAACATGCGATCGATCCTCTAATCCACAAACTCGTACTCGGAAAAGAATTGAAGGCACCGATGCAACTTGCATTTTCTAACTCGACTGACCAAAATTCTTGGACAAATCTCGGTCATCGTCAAATGACACGATCCATTTTAAATGGACAAATCTCGTCTCCATTTGACATGAGTCCATTAAGCGGTAGATGAGCCAAGCCACCTGGATCCCACTGCAAAGCACGAGTTCCCGCGCATTTTCTAGATATCAATCGGCTCCGTCTATGGTATCATCTGTAGGCCGAGCCTGCCCGATACTTCCTCTATAATTTATAGGATCAACCCTAGTCAGGTAAAAGATTTTCAATAGGAAACAACCGTCTTAAAATGTTGGGTTGTTCGATGAAAAATTGTTGTAAGATCACAGTCAACTGTTCTAAAAACTTAAGATGCTAGACGGAGACATGATTTAATATTTGAATATTCTAACATTAGGTACTGATTAAATATTTTCCCAATATTTTATTGGACCTAAGCCAATTAGATATAAATAACTATACACATGGCCCAGATCAGAGTCTTCATTATATATGATGGACTTGCATGATGAGCATAATCTTTGCACGAGTCACAAAAGGAGGGTGAATGAAATCTCTCTCCATTCTCCAGTAGTATGAAGTTGTGGGCGCTTCATGGTCTTGCTCTCTGTCTTCTCTTCCAATCTGGACTCTTCCCGGATTGCCCGGTGACCTCCCTTTTCATCTCGAAACCAGGTCCGTGAAACTCCTCTCTCCCTCTCTCGAAAAATGCAGTTGTAAGATCAGTCAACACACTGGGTCGATGTTCCAACCAGGACGTGGAGATCATGTGTGTTTGAATCTTTGCATGTGGTTGCCGATCCTTTTCCCTTTTGTTTTAGATACATCGGAGTGGGGGAGACGGAAGATGTTCAACTGTTCTACTACTTCGTCAAGTCGGAAAGGAGTCCAAAGGATGACCCTTTGGTGCTGTGGCTCACCGGCGGCCCCGGTTGCTCCGCTCTCTCTGGACTGTCGTACGAGATCGGGAAGTCTGTCCCCCTTCGAACCTTGGCCTTTTGCCAAACCCGGGTGAATCCCGAGCTGTGCCTGTCGCATCTGATGGGACCGCAAATTTAGATCGATGAATCTATCTTGCCCCGGATACGGAAATCTAACATTCACAATTCACACAACGACATTGGAGTCGTCAAAAGTTCTAGGATTGTTCTAGGATTGTTTAGTTCTGAGCGGAAATAAGAAGTGACAAAAACATTCTTTGTTTTTTTTTTTTTTGGCCTTTTCAAATTCTAGCCCGCCACAAAATAATGAGGGGCCACCAAACACGATTAGAGATATTTTTTTATTGAAAAGGATATAACATCCTTCGAAAATCAAGTTTAGTACTAACAAATCTTTTTTTTTTTTCCTAAATGTTACTCATCATCTAACTCTCCATGTGGGAAAGCATCTTCCCCATCCATCTTAGAGTTTCCACAACTCATTCATGTAATTTGAAAGTCTCATCATAGTCTACTTCATGGTCTGGAGAAACCCTTGAGCCATTAATCGAGTCTTATATCGCTCAATTAAACCTATTAGGTAAACTCTTACCGGGTTCGATGCCTCTCGGCCTTGGTATGAGATCTCATGTCTGATTCTTCTTTTAAGGCTTGGATCTCTCCCTCTATTGCCTTCTTTCGTTCTTGCTTTGGCAAATCCTTCTCCATATGAGGATAGTTCTCTCACTCCAACGTCCTCAATCAGTGCTATATCAATGTATATAGGATTTGAGAAATATACGTGAAAGATTTGTTAGCAAGGATTTCAACTTCCATGACCACCATCCTGGTTCATTCTAAGGAGGCGATTCTTGATATGGCCTCGAAATCCTTAGATTTTGATATCCGCCAACAGCATGACCCCTTGAGGGGTTCCTATATGCTTTTCGGTCGAGAGGATCCATTTCTTCAATCATCTGTTTGCAATGAGTACAAATGTGTGGTGGTTTGTACTCTTGTCTCAAGATCTTATTGAACCCATACCAGTCATTACTGTGAAATGGTCTATGTCTACCTCCATTGGGGACTTCCCTTTATCATCAGCAAATTTTCCCTTGTCGAATTGCCTCCTGAATATTCTTCTTAAGGACCATGCAATCAAAAGTATTATGACTCCACGAATGGTGCCATTTACAGTACTTTTTGTTGACACCGAAATTTTTTATCGACATTTTAATCATTCATTTTACAAGAAAAAATATAAAAAATAAAGAGCCAAAAAAAATGAAGAAGAAAGAAAAAGAATGAAAACAAGAAAAAAAAGAAAACAAAAAGATGAAATGAAAAGACAAAAAAAAGAAGTAAAGGAATCAATAAAAGAAAAAAAAAAAGAGAGAAATAAAGAAAAAGGAGAGAAAAGAAAGAAAGAAAAACCAAAGAAAAAAAAAAAGAAAACAAAAAGAAAGGGGATTTTCACAATCGATTCTTTTTCTCCTGCTCTCTGGTCCATCACGATCTCTAAGAGGGGGGGGGGGGGGGGGGCCATTTGCACGATTTTTTCTCTCTGGGAGGTCTCTCTCTCTAAAAAAAAAAAAAGGGTTCGCGCGCGAATTCTCTCTCGGGGGACTCTCCGTGAACTCTCTTTCTCTCTCTTTGGGGGCTTTTTCTTCTCGCTGGTTCCGATCGCTCTCGCTCTCCACACACAGTATCTCTCTCTCCTCTCGGACGCCCGGAAGCTGAATTCTCTCTCTCAGTAACGGCTCGGTGGAGCTTCCATGGGAGATCTCGGACCCCTAGCCTCGAACGATCCTCGTAGACATCCGTGATTCCTCAGGGGAAAATCTCCACTTCGCTCGCCGTCCATCGGAGGGAGTTTCCGCATCCATCTCCAGTACTTCTCCGCCGAGCTCAAGTCGAAGGCGAGGGTTTTCTCTAGAATCGGAAATTGAAGGCCGGCGGTTGGGGATTGCGAGGGGAGTTCCGTTTCGCTCTCGCACTAGCGATTCTCACTCAGCGGATCCCTCTCTTTCTCGGAGATCAGACGCTTGCTCTCTGAAAACTCGATCGGAGGTTGGTTCGCTCGATCGAAGGGGGTTTTCTTTCGACTCTCTCTCTCTGGAGCTCGATCGGTGATTCTCTCGATCGGGGATTCTCTCGCCGGATCTGCCTGGCCGGATCAACGTCTCTCCCTCTCGATCGCTCTCTCGCGCACCGGATCTGATCTGCTGGAATGGCCGGTCGAGGACCTTGGAGTTCAAGGCTCAGATTCGCGCGATCCGCTCGGTCTGCAGATTAGATAACTCCCCTGTGACAGCAGCGAAAGCGACGGTGGCAGCAACGGCGGTGTCGACAACGGCTTCCGATCGTTTTTTTTGTTCCGTTTGCCCGGTTACTCACCGCGGTTCAGTGATCTCCCTTCCCGGCGGTACGGACTGGTGAGTGAACTGATCACCCTCTCCAGTTCTACGGGAATTGATGTTCTCAACGTGCTTGATCTGTCCCTTTTCGTTTTCACCGTTAGTTGTCTTCTGTGGTGTATCTAGTTACATATGTCAAGATATATGCAACTTGTGAAACGATCTGTTGAGAAGTGCTCTGCTGATAAATGACAAAAAAAGTCTGAGTGGAGGTTCTGTTTTGAGTATATTTTTGCTCTATTGAAGTTTAATTTCTTTTTCTCTCTATTTCTCTCTCTTGGATCATTCTCTCTGGCTCGATCATGATCTGTATGTGGAAAACCGCTGGGCTCTGTATCTGGTGTTGAAGTAGATCAGGATTTCTGTTGTAGAGCAGAACTAGTTGTGACTGGATTTCACGGTCAAAATATAAGAGTAATGTTGCTGCGAATGTTAGTCGTGTGAGGGCAAAAGCTGAGGGTTTGAATAAACAAGTATGGGTCATTAATTCAAAAGTGCAGATCAAGAACTTTAGAGTGAAAACAGCATCTTATTGAGGATATACTATTGATTTGATCTTGCTTGGATGACATTGTGCTCACGTGATTTTAAGTTGCTGATTCGCCCTCGCGTTTTGGTCACTAAAATGAGATGCCTATCGTATGTTTCTGAAGATGCCTGAATGAATATAGTGTCCTCATCAGTCCACATGCAAGATATTCATGGCTTACTTAAATCATGATGCCCAAATTGATTTCATCTTGCTTATTGTTGATCTAATCAATCTGAACAATTTTAGCACTATGGCATGCTTAAAACCTGTGCTCATTGGCCTCGTTGATTGTGAGTAATATTCGTTTCTACTTTGAACCAGATTGAGTCTTAGAAAATAATAAATCTCTGTTCTGGTCTGGTTTTACTCAAATTTGGGAAGTTCTTCGAGATCAAGTAAAGATCAATTGATGGATAAAACTGACGGTTAGAGTTGGCGGATATGAGCAGAAATTTGTAGAAATAAAAACATGGTTTGTTACTTTTGTCGACCCTTTTAAGGTTGCAAGGTTTGCTGTGATTCATTTTTAGAACTACTCTTTGAGCATTATCTAGATGGTTTTATAGACCATTAGTTATGCATGATGTTCTGATTCATTTGTGGCTGATTTGTATGTCCTCATGATGATCATTTTTCGATTATCAATTTGACGTCAATTGGACTCAACTTCTCTTAAGAAGTGGGCTTGTTTTAATCTTTCCTATGATGCTGATCTCACGTGATTTGCAATGAGTTGTTGATTATTGATGATGAACTTGAAGTTGATCGAACTTGATTTACCTTGATATGTCACTTTCTGTTTTGGCTTAAATGAGGTGATAGATGAGGCTTTCTGGTCTTGAGCCCTTTTAGACATAGCAAATAGACTTCTCAAGCTTCGATTTGATATGTCGCACGCCCTGAATAGACATTATCCGGTCATCGAAAAATACCGACAAAGTCTGTCAATTCTGCAGTAGTTTTTTTAGGTTGATTTGCTGTTTTGACCTGCTGCAATTTTCTGTTTTAACTGGAATGAGCTGGAAGATGATGTTATTAGGACTTAATGTCTTTTAGAGATTTGTAATAGGCTTCTCAAACTTTCCATTGACATATTATATGTGCGATTTGGTCATCATTTGCCCTGCCTTTCCTTTTTTCAAATCGAGCTTTGAAATCTGGAATTTGTCTTGAACTGCAATGCTGTCTTTTCTGTGGCTAGTTGCTGTTAGTCTTAAGATGAGATAGTAGATTTGTCCAAATTGCTTTCAATATGTTGTAGAATGACGGTGTGACATGCTACTATGATCTATTCTTGATTGACTTGTTCATGTCCTTAATATTTTTAGAAATTCATGCGTTAGGAATCTTGAGGTGCTTCCTTCATGGAATGACATCCTTAATCAATTGTCTACGAAACGGTTTTAGGTATCATGTGGGTTACACATTGATTGCTTCATTTGCCTTAAATACATATGTTGAGTGAATTCAATGGTGCGTGTTTTGGAATAAGTGATCTTTAGTTGGTTCATTCATTGTTTTGGGTTGATTGAGGATCAAGGTCATATGGCTTGAATGTTTGTCATGTTATATGCTTTGTGTGTGATCGTTATATAGATGATTTAGGTGTAATACATAATGATGCTAAATCTTGGGATTTCACTTAGAATTTGGTGTAAGGACTTCATGACTTTAGTCACCATTTTTGAACACTAATAATGCCTTGTTCTTTGATGTTTTGATATGTTTGTTTGTTTCCTTCCACTGCACATACCTAGTTATAGGTTTACTAGATTAGATTTAGATTAGGATCCCGAAGATGGAGAATGTGTGAAGATGGTGAAGGTCGATGTCCACTCCGACTGTTATCATGTAATGCTCATTTTCCCGACATATGTCTCGGGTTTCATGTTGTATAAAACCCGACGAGTTGCGAGTCTTCTTTCTTTCCCAACTGTTTTCTCTTTTATATTCTTTAAGAATTGCATGATTAGATTTATTGCTTTCTCTTGATTGTTTACTTCATGTCTTGCAATTTCAATTTTATTGATTGTTTTCTTTTCATTTTTTAGAAATAGAATAGAATAAAAGTAATCTACCACGCATGATCATTTAGTATAGAATTGACGAACCTGAAAATGTAAAAAGAAATGCATTGACATGTCAGGAAAAACATAACATACTGTTTAGGTACCGAAAGGGCGCTAATAGCAATATTAGCGTAACCCAAGTCCTCAAACCTAGATATCTGGTTGCGTAGGAATCGAAGGAACACTCCCGACCTTCGATTGGGTTTCTAGCCGACCCCCAAAAATGAGGCTAGTGGCGACTCCTGTCTATTTTTTAGGTTGTTAAATACCTAGATCATATAAATAAATCCGTTGTCACGCGGGGTATGAGTTTCAATGAAACTCACTATGGTTTAGCATACTTGATGTGGGAGTAGCTAAGAGGATGAAGTGATGCCATCCTAATGGGTGAAGCGTACTATCGAGAGGGCTACCATGGTAAACGTACCCTTAAATTCGATATCCACATTCGACTCCCTTTTTTAGGTATGTCGCTTATGTGGGTATGGATCGCGACATTCCGCTGTCACGCGGGGTACGAGCTTGGGAGAGCTCGCGATCTCGTGGAGGGAACTCATGAGAGGCTTGATCCCAAAGGCGAGGTGATGACGTCTTTTGGAATGCAAGCCATGAGGGAACTTTCGTGATCAAGTACCCATAAATCCGACCTTTTCCCCTTTTCTCTCCTCGCGATGATAAGGGATTCGAGGGTGGTGAGGTCGGGTCGCGACACTTTTTCCTACTAATTCTTTTTTGGGTGGAACTTTATATCCTTTTGTTAATTTTATTTACCCATCTGCTAGTAACAAATCAAAGATTTCTTCAGTCCTACTAATATTGAAGGAATAGTAAACCAATTCTTTGGCCTTACTCATAATGCTTGACTTCTGCTTTGCTTTGGCTGGCTTCAGCGCTTGGCATTTGTATGGCATTTTAATGACCATTTTTACAATAGCTACTTCTGCTGGCTTCATTTGTTCTTCATCGAAATCATTTGTCTCAACAAAGTTAACACTTCCTCTTCAACCATGTCTTATGTTCTTTTTCCGAAGCAAGCTTGATTGCTTGATTGCTATGATGGACAATTGGGACAAGTCTAAATAAGGTTGACTTACCATTCTCTCTAGGATTTCAAGCATGCCAAAAAGATGTTTCCTTAGTTTTGGATCCCGCAATGAAATATCTTTTACCAAGTGTTATAATTTGGTTTTTATTGAAGGAGAATTAGGTTATATGTTAGCTTTGGAAAGAGAAGGTCAAATGTGAACAGGACTCTGTACCTTATAATCTTGAAATTAAAGAAGTCATTGAGCTGTTTAATGATAATTAATGTCAAAACCTAATCATTTGCATCATTTAGACGTACTTTATATAATAATGAAAGCCCATTGAAATTAAAGTAGTCTATATAAAATAGAAGGTACTTCAACAACGCTAGGTACAAGCAAGATGCCCAACAAGGCACTGGTTTCTACTAAGTTCAAGGACACAACGTCGCAATCTAATCAACGACGTTGGACAATGATGATCACCTAGTAGACCATAGTCTAAGACGGATGTGAAGACACAACGTCGAAATCTAATCAACGACACTGGATAATGATAATAACACCTAGTACACACTACTATTAGATGCATGTGTGAACACAATGTTGAAATATAATCAACAACGCTAGACTACAACAACATCTAACGACCACTATCTTTAGACGAGGTTGAGGACACAACATCGGAATCTAATTGACAACGCTGGACAATGGGTTAGCACTAGAATCTAATTGATAGTACTTCCCGGGATATAGACACTTGCCAAAATTGAATCTACAATGGAAATCTTAAACTAGGTTAAGATAAAGGTAATATAAAGTAGTTTTGTGTGTTGTTCGGGAAGGGGTCTCTTTGTTGGATAGTTTGTGGTGTTTATAGGCTAACTTGGTGACCATCAATAGTTGGTTACTTTCTCCTCAAGAGTCACTCCACGTTTCCAGCTAAACCTCCTTATTTATGCTTGTTTGATAACTATATCATGGCTTGCCCAGCAAGTATTAACTGCTCCTCTTTTAAGTTTGGTGCCCTTTTAATGATTCCCACCTATTTTCACCACCAAGGTTACATCTTCATCATTGACATTTGGCTTCGACACGTGGCACTCTATCGCTTCATGTGGTACCCCTCGAACGGCCTCCGATCCACTAGGGTCACCACAATTCGCTTGCCTTTCACTTGACCTGATAACATATCACTCTAATACCATAAAATTATAATAGGTCCATAAGTCCTGGGGGTTTATATCATTTAGATCGGTCACTGTGCAGTTTATATAGCGGAAGCAAAATCCAACATCTCCCTATTCCAAATTCAAAAACAATGCACACCAACTAAACATTTTTATAAGTAAAAGTCAAACACTTTTATTTACTTAAACTAGATAGACATCATTCGTCGGTACACCAAAATGCCGTAGTCTTCTATACTCGGCTATATTTCAAAAGATGACCGACATCTTTTCCAACAGTCATATATTTAAAGTCCATCGATTAGTGTCGACGTCCAAAAGTTCCTTCCTCTACTGTCCTCCTCCTTATGGTCATATTCAATCACTCGGTCCATCTACTGGTGGTGGTGGCAACAAAGATGTCTTGACTTAGTCTAAAATGTTAGTCCCCAAATGGGGTGAATACAACCACTAAGCAGTAAAAGATTCATTAAGCTATATCACGCAGTACCATCAATATCCAAATTCATGCAAGATAGACAAAAACAGGTAATCAATGGATAAGCAAGTATCAAAATCATGAAATTCTTCAATGCAATGGCAAGTACAATTTCGAAACCCTCAAGATGCATCATGTCCAGTTACATAAGTCTCAATCATATGGCCAAACTGTAATAACACGTCTCATTCCATGCCATACAATTTAATCCCATAACCAGACCATACTCACACTTAATATAATCATCAAATTTAATCATTCAAACGGTTTTACCCCCCCCCAAAGGACCAATGTTTGTGTCCTTCTGGGATTCTGCACCCAACCCTAGTGTCACGGAAGCCTCCTAGCATGTATTCAAAATACAACAGGGCATCCAAAGGGTATCGACTCATTCGAACCTCTAGGCATCTCGCACCCCTCCTGGCATCACGAGGAATCACTGGGGACCATAGACATGGTTACCCCTAACCTCCGGATTTATGTACCGACAAGCATACAATAGGGCATCCCGAAGCTCCCGAGGAAAACCTCTAGGCATGTATTCATAATACAACCAGGCATCCAAAGGGCATTGACTCATTCGAACCTCTAGGCATCCTGACTCTCGGGGCATCGTTGACCCGAGGGTCCAACGGCAATAATTAACATCTTAATTTCCCAAAAAAAAAAAAAAACACTTTTCAATGCAATGACAATATGTCCCATGAACCTTCATCAAATCTCAATATTTCAGATATGCTGAATGTCAATATCATCATATCAAATAACAACTCAAGATGCATTTACCTTTGGGGCAAATTGACCAAATTCGAAACAAAACAACTCAAACATCACAAGAGGAATAGGAGATGTTTGGAAAATAACAACTCAGTTGTAATGACCGTGTTCCAACTTGCCACCTAGATATATCACTCTGATACATGATCGAGAGAGAGTGACCGAGAGAAAAAGAGAGAGAGTCCGAGAGAAAGATAGAGTTCATGAGGGTGCATCGATGAGGGAAAGGAGGAGATCATCCCCGTCGTGAGCACGCCTGCTACCGCCATCGACGCCACCTAGCTTCCTGTCGATTAAGTCGCGCCCGAAGTCCACAAGTTGCCATTTTGCTTGCTGTGGTTGCATCGGACTTAAGGCAAGTGAAAGTCCATTGATATGCATTATGTTGTGCTATGGTTGTCTAGTGAAGTGTAATAGATTTGGAGGTGCTTGAATTTTGATGCTGATGCTGAAATTCGAAAGAATAGAAATTGTTCTCTAGGACTAGCAAACTGTTTCATGGAAAAATAGCTTGACTTTTGGCAACTCCGTGAATTCTATGCAATTATTTAGTTGAAACTTGACTCTGTGTCTTTGATGAAAGTTGTAGATGACATCTTGAGGAGTAACATACTAAAATTGAGAAAAAATGGACAAGTATTGGTAGGTGAAACGATTTTTCTTTGAAAATGTTAAACCTAGAAACTGTTACAGAGGGTTGGGGAGAGTTATAGTGATTATAGCTCTTGATCTACAATGGATTTGACTTAGAGTTCTCCACAAAAATTTTACCTCTAGGTCTCATCTATAACATATCAAAATCTCATAATTTTCTGAGTTCATTTAGGGGTTATACCAAAATTGTTATTGAAACTGTGTAATAGTGATGTTTGAAGTTTTATGGCTGCGATGCACGGACCATTGCGATTCATACAAAATTTTCTTGACTTGGTGTTCTTCATAAAACCTTTTTCCCTAGATCTCTTTTATAACATATTAAATTTTCAAAATTTATCAAGATCGTTTACTAGTTTTCTAGAATTTCAATTAGTGGAGTGCATTCTATTTTGTTCAAAAACTGTTTTATTTTAAAACCAATTGATTTGCTCTATGAGTTGTGATGTCTTGGGTCGTTATTTATACAATGGATGCGGTGATATTTAGCATATCATATGACATCAAAAATTAATGAGGCTTTATTTATTTAAACTAGATGGACATCATTCGTCGGTACACCAAAATGCTGTAGTCTTCTATACTCGGCTATATTTCAAAAGATGACCGACGTCTCTTCCAACAGTCATATACTTAAAGTCCATCAATCAGTCCAAAAGTTCCTTCCTCTGCTGTCCTCCTCCTTGTGGTCATATTCAATCACTAAGTCCATCTTCTGGTGGTGGTGGCAGCAGAGGTATCTTATCTAGTCTGAAATGTTAGTCCTCAAACGGGTTGAGGACAACCACTCAGCAGCAAAAAAGATTCATTAAGCTATATCACACAGTACCATCAATATCCAGATTCATGTAAGATAGACAAAAATAGGTAACCGAAGGATAAGTATGCATCAAAATCATGAAATTCTTTAATGCAATGACAAGTATAATTTCGAAACCCTCAAGATGCATCATGTCCAATTACACAAGTCCTGATCATAGGGCCAAACTATTATAACACGTCCCATTTCATGCCATACAATTTAGTCCTATAACCAGACCACATGCACACTCAGTAGAACCATCAATTTTAATATTCAAAAGGTTTCATCCCCAAAGGACCAACATTTGCATCCTTTTGGGATTCCGCACCCAACCCTAGGCGTCGCGGAATCCTCCGAGCATATATTCAAAATACAACCGAGCATCCAAAGCATGTTATGTCACACCTCCGGCATCTCACACCCCACCTAGCATCACGAGGAATCACTAGGGGCCATAGACATGGTTACCCCTACCTTCCGGATTTACGTACCGACAAGCATACAACCGGGCATCTCGATACTCCCGGGGAAAACCTTTGGGCATATATTCATAATATAACCAGGTATCCAAAGGGCATTAACTCATTCGAACCTCTGGGCATCTCGACTCCCGAGGCATTGTTGACCCGAGGGTCCAACGGTAACAATTAACATCTTAATTTCCAAAAGCATGTTCAATGCTATGACATAGGTATTCACATGAGTTTCATTGAAATCTCCGGTGTGGAATGATATGTCGAATGCCAAACAAAACATCGTGTCCAATAACACTCAAGATGCATTTACCTTTTGAAATAAGTTGAGCAAATTCGGAGTAAAACAGCTTAAAAACCAGAATGTACAGTTTTAATAAAAATTTCGGAATAACCCCTAGATGAACTCAGAAAATTCTAAAATTTTGGTATTTTCTAAATGAGATCCGAAGGAATAAATTTCGTGAAGGACACTAAGTCATATTCGTTGTGTATAAAGAGTAATAGTTTGCGGTTTCCTTCAAAATTCTGCAGTACTTTCAAATTCAGTACCTATAGAAGAAAATTTGTTTCACCAACTAAATCTTGTCTGCTTGTTCCCAAATTTTGATATGTTATTCCTAATGATGTGTCCTACAACTTCCATTAAGGGTTTGAAATCCAATTCTATCTATAAAATTACAGAAAATTCACGGAATCATCACAGGTTAAGCTATCCTCAACGAAACAGTTCACTGTTTTCAATATGTTCACTTCTACCTTCATATTTTTACATTCATATGGCTATAGCTAGATGTCAAACTCAATCTAATGGATGTTATCTTAAGTAAAATGGTTCGTTTCCTTATTTTCATCATTATAAATCAAAGCGACACAAATAAAAAGACTTTCTATCTATATTCCTCTAAAACAGAATCTTCATATACGGTTTTCTTCATTTCTAGCTCAATCCAATCATTTATTTCTCTACCAATCTCTTTTACAACACTTCAAGTCTCTTCCACAGCATCTAAGAACACTTTCAACAAGTTCTTATTAATAGAGAAACCTTCCACAACTTGGCTCAAAGCATATATTCATCCATAAGCTCACCCATCTCAACATACACCTCATTTCTTCACTTGGCAAGCATCACTTCACTTTGCTCAATCAAAACAGCCAACTTTCACTAAATTTTCCAGACATGCAAGACTCAAAAGCAACATGAATGACTTCTAACTTCAATCTAGTACTCATCAAGCTCAATCCAACACAACACAGCAACAATACATTTAATCCTCCACAGAACAGCACTTAATCATCCAAAAACCCAACATGCAGTTTCCATTCAGCATTTTCTCAAATCTATTAGCACTTCACTGGATAATCACAGCATACATAACATAGATTAATGAACTTCTACTTGCCTCACTCCTAAGCTCAATCGACAAACCAAATAGGAAGCTCGCGGGTCTTTGAACGCGGCTCTACGGTGGCGAAGATGAGCGGCATCAATTGCGGCAATGCACCCGCACAAACAAAGGCTAGTCTCCTTCTTCCCCCCCTCACTCTTGCTTGCTGCATGCTCGTGAACTCTCTCTATCTAGATTTTCCGTTCGGTCACTCTCTCTCTTTCTCTCTCTCTCGACTAATCCGCCCCTTTTGTTCTATTGGTTAGTCAGCTAATGCACTCAATTAAGGAAAACCGGTGGCAGCAAGGAACGGTGACACCTCACACGTCCATGCAAGGAACGTGTTCCTCCTTGCTTGAGCCTCCCCCATGTGCTATCTACCAATTGTGACTTCACATGGCAGTTGAGTCAATGAATTTTCCATTTTGTTGACTCACTTGCCGACCAAATGAAGGGGAACTCGGGCGGCTTGGTTCCCATGAATGCACGTCCTCCACGCACGGCCGAATTTCTTCCTTCGACTCACTAAGAAGTCCGTGCATTAAAGTCCAAATCCTCTTCTCATTTCATGTACACTTAGGTGGTATAGTTGCATAGTGTTATTGGAACAAGTGTGCATGGGTCATTGGGGTCAAATATGGTGCCGATGATGATGATGTTGTGTAAGTGAAGAAACATGCATGGTCCTCACGCACGGCTCAATCTCTCCAAAATTCGACTCTTAATTTCAACATGTGCAAGTGCTGAAAAATAATTACTAACATGGCTGCATGAGGTCGCAACAATGTGCATGGGAGGTTTGGTTTGTAGGGTACACAATTGGACGGCCAAAATCAATATAGACTAGCTTTACCTCCTAAGCTAGAGAACTTGCATGATGTATTCCACGTACCGATGCTGAGGAAGTATCAGCCCGATCCAGGACATATACTCGATCATGAAGCCATCAAAGTAGATGAGAAAGTGAGATACATTGAGGAGCCTGTGCAAGTACTAGATCGAAAGGAGCAAATTCTTAGGACCAAGAAAAGTCCATTTATTAAGATATTATGGCAACATCACGATGTGGAGGAAGCCACATGGGAAAGTGAAAATGAGATGAGGAAAAGGTACCCTCACTTGTTCATAGAAACATAAGTGATATCTAATTTCGAGAACGAAATTCTCTAAGGAGGGGAGAATTGTGACATCCTAAAATTTCATAACGATCCCTAGATACACTACGGCCCATGACTAGGTGACGGAAGCACCGTCGGACTATATTATAGTCATTAGACCAATCGATTACAATTAAGTAAGGGCGGAGCATTGAATGGATTATTGTTTTGTTGGAAATGTATCATATGCTCATGTGTGACTAAGGTTGTACTAAAAGATAGATTGATAAGAAATTTTCTATACTTGGCCATGTACCCTATGAATCGAATTACCCTTGATTAATGTTGTAATACTATATGGCCATGCAAGTATTTGTAATTATGTATACATAAGTGGGGATTAAGGTGGAACATTAGGAGTAAATGTGGGCTGGACACTTAGGGATAATAAAATCCGTAACCCAACCGGCCCAAAACACCCAAGAACAGCTTATATTTCCTCTTCATTTAGTCGCATGATTAGTCAAATTAACAAGAGATTATTGACCAAGGCTTGGCCAAATGAGGCCACATCCATGCATGCAATTGAACAAGTGGCAAATGGACTCCTCATGAGAAGACACGGCTGCATGAGGTGTCGCCATCTCTTGCTGCCACCAAAGATTATAAATGCAAATCTCATGATTCCTAGTTAATTAAGAAAACAAAAGAAAGAGAAGGGGGCGGAGTGAACGAGAGAGTGATCGAGAGAGAGTGACCGAGAGAAAAAGAGAGAGAGTCCGAGAGAAAGATAGAGTTCGTGAGGGTGCATTGGTGAGGGAAAGGAGGAGATCATCCCTGTCGTGAGCACGTCCGCTGCCGCCGTCAACGCTGCCTAGCTTCGCCGTCGATTGAGCCGTGCCCGAAGTCCGCAAGTTGCCATTTTGCTTGCTGTGATTGCGTCGACTTAAGGCAAGTGAAAGTCCATTGATCTGCATTATGTTGTGTTGTGGTTGTCTAGTAAAGTGTAATAGATTTGGAGGTGCTTGAATTTTGATGCTGGATGCTGGAATTCGAAAGAATAGTAGTTCTCTAGCACTAGCAAACTGTTTCATGGAAAAACAGCTTGACCTTTGGCAACTCCGTGAATTTTATGCAATTATTTAGTTGAAACTTGACTTTGTATCCTTGATGAAAGTTGTAGATGAAATTTTGAGGAGTAACATACTAAAATTTGAGAAGAAACGGACAAGTATTGGTCGATGAAACGATTTTTCTTTGAAAATGTTAAACCTGGAAACTGTTACAGAGGGTTAGGGAGAGTTATAGTGATTATAGCTCTTGATCTACAATGAATTTGACTTAGAGTTCTTCACAAAACTTTTACCTTTAGGTCCTATATATAACATATCAAAATCTCAGAATTTTCTGAGTTCATTTAGGGGTTATACCGAAATTGTTATTGAAACTGTGTAATAGTGATGTTTGAAGTCTTATGGCTGTGATGCACGGACCATTGCGATTCATACGAAATTTTCTTGACTTGGTGTTCTTCATAAAACCTTTTTCCCTAGATCTCGTTTATAACATATTAAATTTTCAGAATTTATCAAGATCGTTTACTGATTTTCCAGAATTTCAATTAGTAGAGTGCATTCTGTTTTGTTCAAAAACTGTTTTATTTTAAGACCAATTGATTTGCTCTATGAGTTGTGATGTCTTGGGTCATTATTTATACAATGGATGCGGTGGCATTTAGCATATCATATGACATCAAAAATTGATGAGGCTTTATAAACTCATTGGAACTTTTGACATTATTTTATCAAATGTTATTTTTAAAGTGAGACATATATGTATATATCATGATGTTGATGATACCGTCGGACAGCTGAGTCGACAATGCCCCGAGAGTGTTGGGATGCCCATAGGGTCGAGTGAGTCGACGCCGATTGGATGCCCGGAGGTGTGTGCCGGAGGTCCTCGGGAGTTTCGATATGCCCAATTGTAAGTATTGTACGTAAATCTAGATGGAAGGCGCAACCATTTTCATGGCAAGCCCTGGATGTGCCTCGTGATGCCAAGTGGGGTGCGAGATGCCCGGAAGTGTGTGCTGGATGCCCGGAGGTGTGTGTCAGAGGTCTCGCAATGTCAGGTTGGGTGCGAAAGCCTGGAGGGATGCAAACATTGGTCCCCGGGAAAATGAGATTTTTCGAACATTAAAATGGGAAATAAATCATGTGCATGTGTGTGCATATGGCATGGTACATGAATTATCTACAAATTATGAGTTGGTATTATGGATATATATATATATGCATGATTGCATAGATGATATGTGCATTTCACATGAAATCTTGGTTGCTTTGCTTGTTGCATTGTGTAGTTTGATGGATCTTTTACTGCTGAGCGGTTGTACTCACCCCGTTTGAGGACTAATATTTCAGACTAAAAAGAAAATGCCTCTGCTACCTCCGACTCCTGGTACGTTTTATGGGCTCTTGATTGACCTGCAGTGAGAGATGTCAGAGCACCATCATCCTGGAGTGCATGGATTGATGTTCGAACGCGTGAGGATTTTGCCGACCTTTGATATAGGCCATTTTGCCGGCCCAGTTCATCAGGAGTTCATTTCGGTTCTCGTCTGATTGGATGGCCGCTTGCTGAGGTTGCTGCCGCCGCCACCAGCCGACGGACCGGATTGGCCATCCCCAAGAAGCTTCGACGGCCACTTCACCCTCTGCATGCCGTGACGTGTCCTTTGGCGAGAGCCTCTCGGTCAACTGTTTTTCAATTGTTGACTAAATTGTCAATTGCATGCAGGTTTCTTTGGTGGCTGCACGCGCAAGAGACAGCTGGGGGAGAAACGTGTCTTCAGCAAGCGGATCCCCCTTCTTGCCGAGCCAGCTCAACGTCTCTTGCGGGCGTGCCTTCCGCAAAGCCACATCCTCCCTTTTGTTGTCCACCGAAAGAAAAGCCACCTGGCGTTTAGTCAATAATCCTCTTCCATAATTGACCGGCCAAATAAAAGAAAAGTGATATGGAACTGTCCTTCGATGGTTACAATTCCTCACGTCCACATGCATGCTTTTGGACGTTCTCTTAAGTTAATTGACTTCTTTAGTCAATAAACACAAATTCGTGGGGCAGCTTGGACGGAAAAACAATTCCTGTGCATCATCGAATCTTCCTTTTGTTAGCTGCCTATAGAAATAAACGTGCATGAAGTTTTTTAAGGTTTTCCTATTTTTCATGCACATAAGAAAACGGGTAGCTCCCGATGGCCGATCCCTGGACGTTTCTTCACTGGCGTACCCAAGTTGGCAGGGTTGAGAATCATTTGGAATGAGTCTTGGTCTCGCTTGAACGTATGAAATTTTTCCAACAAGATTATAACTTATCTAACCAGCGGATCATTACTAAACGTGACATACCGGTCCGATGATAATAACAAGACGATGTCCGTTGTGGTGTCAATAACACCGTCTGATGGTACTTCCATCGTTCAGTCAAGGACCGTTGCATATTCAAGGGTGATCAAAATTTTCGGATGCCACACTTCATCATGATATTACATGTCTTGGTCTGTCAAAATTCAGCCCAAATTTTTTCAAAATCCTTAATTATCTTTTCTCGTATGGATATTCAGAGGCCAAGCCAATGTAAATTATGGCCCATATATGGCTGCGATGACTACTTCAAAGCTTTCTATCCCTTGTGTTTTACATGTGCCCATAGGGATATTTTTGGGGTGTCAACAATAATAAACATTGCCGATGTGACAATTTTTTATAATAACACCTTTAATCTAATAGTATCTTACTGCTGACTTAAATTTTGGTGGACATGAACTTTTCCATTGCCAAACCCAAAGTTTCTTAATTTGCATGTAGCTTATGCAATTGTATTTTGAATATAGGTAAAAAAAAGTTTATTTCCATAAATGACATAAAGCTTGATAATGAATTTACCAAATCATCATTTATTTTCCGATGTTCCTGTTTCGGCCAAAACACCAAAATAAATGTCTTCTCTCATCTCTACAAATTCCGTATTAGATTAAGTTCGTCCGACATTTAATTTTGTAACACGTTGAAAATGTTTTTACCACTTGAATTTTGTCAATGAGCGATGAGAGGGCGTTTGATAAGTATACTTTTACATTTTCCAATGCGTCAGCACGTCTCTTATAATTGATAATTTGAAAGTCGAAATAACTAATATCTGATGTTGGCTCTTATGCTACTTAATTCCTCCTTTATGGAATTAGTGTCAAAAGCTTCAATCCTAATATTTCCATATTCCCACTCCGTTTGGTGTACCTCCCGTTCAACGGTGAGAAGGGACGATGGACCCCTCCACGTTTTGCAGCTAATCATATCATCGACCCTCCAATTCTCAAACTAATACTAAGAAAAGAAATTGAAGGCACCAATGCAACGGGCACTTCCAAGCTCATTTACCTCCTCGGATGACCAAAACTATTGCACAAATCTCGATTGTTATCACATCATCCGAAACGCCATTTTAAATGGACATGAATCCATTAAGTGGTACACGAGCCAAGCCAACCTCACGTCTTTAACAATTGACGAGAAATTTCTGCGTAGGGCTTACTCTGTTTGGCCGAGCCAATCACAGAATAAGAAAACACACGGGTCTAACTGCAAAGCACGAGTTTCCACTCGATTTCTAGCTTCAAATAGACTCTATCTACCGCAGTATCCGCTAGCGGAGCCTTCATTATATATGATGGACATGCATGATGAGCATCATCTTTGCAATATTCAAAGAAGGAGCGCCAAATGAAATACCCCTCCATCAGTACCTAAGAAATCTCCCTCTATTCTCCAAAAGTATGAAGTGGCGGTGGGTGCTTTGTTTTCTTGCTCTGTGTCTTCTCTTCCGATCCGGACTCTCCCAAACCGTGGTGAAGTATCTTCCTGGACTGCCTGGAGACCTCCCTTTCTATCTCGAAACCGGGTCAGGAAACCCCTTTCTCTCTCCCTCTAGAAATGCAGTCATGGGATTAGTCAACAAAACATGTGTGTTTGAATCTTTGCATGTGGTTGCTGATTCCTTTCCCTTTTTATTTTAGATACATTGGAGTGGGGGAGCGGGAAGATGTTCAACTGTTCTATTACTTCATCAAGTCAGAGAGGAGTCCGAAAGATGATCCTTTGGTGCTGTGGCTCACCGGCGGCCCCGGTTGCTCCGCTCTCTCCGCAATCTTGTACGAGATCGGTATGGCCTTTTCAAACCTCCACTTTTCCAAAACACGGGTGAACTGAAACCGAGCCGGGCCCATCAGATCTGGGGGGACCATGCATTTAAAAGCGTGAAATCTATCTTTTCAAAATCTCGACTGCCCCCGATGGAAACCTATCATTCGCATTTCGCGCCACGTCATTCTAGTCATTTAGTTCCGAACACAAAAGAGTCAACCCACAGGGCGATACAAAACATAGTTCTCCTCTGTATGCCTTGCCCGTTGGCTTTGGCAATTGTCAAGAGTAATGTGGCACGAGAAAGTTATAATAGGCAATCCCTTATTGTCTTCTTGAAGTCAGTTGTTAACACAAGGGAGAGTTGTCGGAACAATTTTTCTTGTGCCACTACCATGAAACATAATAAATAGTACCTGAGCAGAATACCAAAGTGCAAGATTACTCTGCATGCGGTATCGAGGTTTTCGAGAAATGCTCAAACACGGAATCAATCTCACTAACGTTGGAATTGAGATTGTTTTGATCAATCTAAGGATTTTATTGTTGCACGATTAGAGTTTAGTTTGAATTTGTTTGGATTAGAGGGCAAATCGATTTAAAATGAACAAACTCAGTTTGGGAAAACTACAATCAAGCTTAATCGACTTTAATAGAATAGAGCTGTTAGGTTATGTATGAAATCAAATTGAACTGAATAACTTGGACAAATGTACTAAGAATATGCCTAAAGTTCAAAAAGTGATATGGAAAAGGCTGGCACACTATGCTTAAATTTCATGGAAATTTTTCTTTTTGATTGTCCTACTCTAACTCCTCTCTCTCTCTCTCTCATGCTTTTACTTCGCCCTTTTGTATAGTATGGTAATTGAATTCCACACCTGAAATTAAACATCCCTAACTCACCCAATTCCCTTATCACCGGGCCACATGACTAGTCCAGTGGAAAAATGTCATGGACTTGCCCAATAAGTTTTAGGAGATCTAACTACTATCTGGGTTGAATCAAACTAATAATTTCAATTTGATTTGGCAAATTTAATGTTAGCGCTAATTTTTTGGCAGGGCACTCTTTCAAATCGAAATGCGAGCAGAAAGAATTATCCATTTGAGAAATGATTCCCATCAATTTGGACATGGCTTAAATAGCTAACCATGCTCATACGCACAAATTATCATTTTCTTTTCACATATATAACACAGTGCTGAAAATAGGATTAAAAGCTTCTTTGATGATAATTACAAAATGATAACCGAATATTATAATCTCTTACCAGACATAGAAAAGGCTATATTTTAAACCTGTTTATTAATATATTTGGCAGGGTTCTTATCACCATCAGTCTTTATGAATTCTTATACGTGAAGCGTGACATATTGATTACATTGAATGTAGGTCCATTTACGTTCGACTACGACAAATCTACTAGAGACAGACCAGCTTTAAAATTGAATGAATATTCATGGACAAAGGTAACAACAACTAATTTTTTTTTTCTTTTCAGGCTATCATCTTTTCCACATTACGCTCATAATTTGATTGGACAATTGCTAAGTATACCTAATCAATGAGCCGGGCAGGGTGAGTGCCAAGCCCAAAAGTCATTTTCCTAAACCCTAATGATAAGAAAGATGCTCTGTTTTTATGGTCTGGTTTCCAAGGGCTAGCAAGCCATTAGGTTCATAATCAGCTCTATTCATGGATTGGCAAATTAATATTCATACAGGTGGCGAACATTATATTCCTAGATCAGCCTGTTGGAACTGGATTCTCCTATGCAAATAGCTGGGAAAGTTACAATATAAATGATAATATTTCAGCCGCTGAATCTTACGAATTTCTAAGGAAGGTAAAGAGAAAAGGAGAATCTTCAGTTAAAGGAAAATCGCTGCATTATTAAAATTTATAATATCTTTCTAATCTTTTGGCTTTGTTGCTTGAGCTGTGGTTTAGTGGCTTAAGCTCCATCCTGAGTTTCAAAGCAACCCACTCTACATTGCTGGGGATTCTTACTCGGGTATCATTGTTCCAATGCTCACTCTGCAAGTTGATGAAGGTGTGCTTATTTATTCTTTCTTCATTTGCTCATCAATAAGCATTTATACATGCTATTCTACACGTCAATATGTATATATTTCGGAGATTTATTTAAAGTGTATACTCCCCAAAGTTTAAATAAAACAAAGGTAAAACATAGGAATCAATTTAAACCCATCTTAGTTTTCATAGAAAGTGATGAGAAATTAATAGGCATACGTTTGAAATATTTGAAATATGAGAAATCATATTAACATCTCAGAATAATTAAAAAAAGTATATACATTTTATAAGCTTCTATGTCTTTAGAGGGTCCTTAAAATATATATAAGTGATTTTTCTATAGAGAGATTATCCAAACCTTTTTATTGGACTAATCTTTATGTGTACATGCTAACTATCATGTCTATGTACATTGATTACATAAAACTTCATCCTTAGAGCGAAGATAAATGTCATATATTTAAACTAATCACTTGGTTACTCATTCAATAGTTTTTTTAATCCTAATTATTTACTTTATAGAATAATTATTTATGTATTTTAGATACGAAAAGAAAACCAAAAAGCCACGAAACATAGCATATCCAGTATCAACACGTTCCAAACAATTAATTTGAGGACTGTTAGTTTTTTTTTAAGCTCATTGTTCCTGATTATTTTTCTTGATATTTAGACAAAGCTTATGTTTAAGGCTAACATGCTTTAATCTCGGTCAATTATGATTTCTACCAGGAAACAATGCCGGTTTGAAGCCTAGAATGAATCTTGAGGTAAATATCACTACCATCACATAAAGACCCTGTCCCCTAATTTGCATTTCCTTTCTGAAATGATGAAACTTATCGATCGAATTTGATTCAGGGCTACTTGCTCGGAAACCCTGCAACAAATATAAGTAGTGACAGGAATTCAATTGTCCCATTCGCACATTTGAAGGGTCTTTTATCTGATGAGCTATATGGGGTAACGACTTTCACTGTGCCTATAGCATATCATGTGAAAAAAGTTCGTGCTTTTCTTTATTGCATAGTGTGTGAAAAATTAAGATGCATCAGATGCATATTAGATGGACAACGTGTATTGTCATTCTTAGAAGGTGAAACAAATTCAAAATTTCTTAAGTCACGACCCTATCATCATAAAAAGCTAGAAAACAAAGGTAAGAAAGTAAGTTGTGGGATTTCTTTTTCACATCGATTCTTTCCCCATTAATCACTTATTTGTATTTGATATTGGACCTGAAAATTAATATTTACCTTTTCGATGCATTTCAGTCGGCTAAAATTGATTGTAATGGCGATTATTTCGACGTTAACTTAAGCAATGCTGCATGTGTCAATGACCTTGAAGCAGTGACCAAGGTTAGTGGGCGTTCATTCTGTTTTTTTTCTTTTCTCCACTCTATTTAATTTTTTTTCTTTATGTCTTTTCCCCCTTTTTGATTATTTTCTTTTCTTGTTGGAAATTTCATGTATTGAAACCTTGAATTTTTGCTTCTTTTTTTTCTTTTTTGGACTAATTTAGTGCCTAGAAAATGTATATGAAGCAAACATACTCGAACCCAACTGCCTGCTTATGACTCCGAAATCAACGGTGGGCGGGGCGTGGGACTCCAGCTTGATAATTGAAGACCGTTCACTTCTCCTTCTTCCCACGCCGGGAGCTTCCCGAGTTTGGTGCCGGGTAAGTGCATCGGATTTATGCTTTTACCTTTTGCCATATTTTTTTTTTGTGTAAAAAAATAAGAATCATAACTTTTAAGAAAAAACCGACAAAAATTCTCAAATTATGCCCTATTTACCTCTAACTTTTTTTTTTTTTTTTTTTTTTTTTTATGTGTTTATTGTGACACACTTATTTTAAACTTTTTTTGTGACATAAGAAACCTTAAACTGATACTTATGTGGGATACTGTTCATCTTCGTGCTCTCAAGCTGCACCCGCGTGCTGTTCACCGGAAGGAGCTGCTGTTGGTTCCGATCAACCCAGCCATCCGGTGAGCAAATTTTTTTGAAGACGAGCTCCATCCAGAACTATTCTTCCCCTTCACCGAGCGATTTCGCCTGGTATGTCTCCTCCTGTCAAGAATCGCATCACGCTCTTTTAGGGCTTCGATTCTGCAGATCCGCCCCTGCTTCAAATGGCGTCTTCTTCGACTACGCCAGCTGGTTTATTGGGAAAAAGCCCTCAAGAGAACCCTAAAGATGGGTCTGTTCCTTCCCCCCCTCGCCCCTCCCATGCTCGGTTCTCCTCGGTTGTTCGTGGTGTGCGTGGACGCTCGCGAAGTAGAGGACGTAGTCGAGCAAGGAAGTCTCGAGCTCTCCCGGGAAATATGCCTCCCCCCTCCCCCTCTTCGAATGTTGATGGCTCATCCTCCTTGTTGGGCCAGAGTGCCAAGGAAAAATGGATTCCTGGTAGTGATTCAATCGCTGCCCCTGTTCGATCGTCCTTTGCCCAGCGTCAGCAAGGCGAAGCTCCGGTGGTTGGTGCGAGTAGAGCAGGGCTAATCCTTCAAGCCCCCTCCTCTAATGTTGCTGATCAACCTCCCACCCGTTCGTGGGCTCTTGTCACTCGTTCAGCTACAAAAGGTTACAACCTTTCCTATATTCCGCCCGCTACCATTGATAATAAGGTTGTAGTGCAAATTTCTGAAGAGATTCTGCAAGCTGCTCACCCTAAATGGGATGATTGTCTAGTTGGCTATTATATTGGGAAGAGACTCCCGTTTAGAATGACTGAGGATGCACTCAAGCATGCCTGGGGTAATCATCTAGTTGAAGTCATTGTTGCTGATCTGGGGTTTTATTACTTTCACATTCCTGACAAGGAGTTTAGGAGGAAAGTGCTAGAAGGAGGGCCAATTACGGTTGCCAAAATACCACTTGTCCTTCAGCAATGGCACCCTTTCATGAAACTCGAGAAAGAATGCCATAAATCAGTTCCAGTTTGGGTCCGCCTTAGAAATATTCCTGTTAATCTGTGGTCTGCTTCTGGTATTAGTGCTCTTGCAAGTGCACTCGGTAAACCCCTCTATGTTGACAGCCGTACTGAACAAATGACTATGGTGGCTTATGCCCGGATTTGTGTTGAGATCGAAGCTTCAAGTTCCTTCCCTGAAGCTATTGAATTTCTGCTGAATGATGACCTGAGATCAGTGGATGTCCAGTATGAATGGCTACCGATGCTCTGTCCCAAATGCTGTACTTTTGGCCATAGATGTGCTGATTCTCAAGCACCTGCCCTCCCCAAAATTGGAACTAAATTTTCTAAGGCACCGTCGGCTATTCCATCTAGTGAGTGGCGAGAAGTTCGTGGAAAGCGGAATGTTAGAATCCGATCCGGATGAAGCTCCCCCCCGCTCGCTCGACCGATCCTCCTCTCCGTGGAATAGAAACTCGCCCTCTCGCACCGCAAGTGGTGGCTCCTAAGTTGGCAGCACCAGCGAAAAACAAGGAAGAAGCTCCTCCCCTCCTTCCTTTGACCTTTTCCATGGTACGTCCCTAGTCCCTCCTCTTATGGCCCAAGTAAATATGCCTGAAAATATTGTGCCGGAGTTGTCCTCATCCTCGGATGAAGAAGTGTTGGGGGAGATCAATGCTGGTAGTGACACGACTCCCTAGAATGGTTGCTTCCTCTATCCCGGGGAGACTTTCCCCCTCGCATCCCTCGGAACCCTCGGGGTGGCATGGCCCGCCAGAAAGGTACTACCCGATCTGCCTCCACTGATGCGGATATACCCCCACGCTCCAAACCTTTGCCCTCTTCGGTGAAGAACCGTGGGGGTAAGAAGCGGTAACTATCCTCCCTATTTTTGAGTATGCTTTTTGGAATTTGGAATATTAGAGGTCTTGGGGCTCCTCTCAAGCAAGCTGAGATCCGGCATTTTGTTAAATCCAATCACCTTAGCTGTATTGGTATTTTGGAAACCAAGATTTCCCCTGCGGTGTTCCCTGTGGTCTCCGAAGCCCTTCTTCCCGGTTGGAGTTGGTGCTCAAATAATATCCACTCTCCTAGAGGTAGAGTGTTGGTGGGTTGGAATCCTTTTGCTGCCTCATTTACGCTAACTTCTTGCTCGTCCCAGGCTATCCATGGTCGGTTGGTATGTTTGAATAGTGGTATTTCCTTAAATCTTACAGTGGTGTACGCGGAAAACTCGTTTGTCCTGAGAAGACCTCTCTGGTCTGATTTGATTCGGACTAGTATCCACCTCTCGGATTCACCCTGGATCGTTGCAGGCGACTTCAATGCTATTCGGTATCCTCTCGACGGGGCTGATAGATCCAACTATTGGATCCCCGTTTAATGAGTTCGGAGAATGTCTCACCCAAGCCGGGCTAGATGATCTTAGGTATGTGGGTAATAGGTTTACCTGGGCAGCATCCTCTGGACCTCTTCGTCGCCAAAGAAAAATTGACAGTCTTGGTTAATGCTTCATGGAACTCGGTTTTTTCCTTCTCGAAGCCTCTTTCTTGAATCCCGAGTCTCGGATCACTCCCCAATGGTTGTCGGATCTTGCCTATCCCAATCTCTCGTAAGCCTTTTAAATTTTTCAACTTTTGGATGTCCCATCCCAAGTTTTTGGATTTGGTCTCCCAGGTTTGGGTCTCTTCCTTCTTGGGTACGCCAATGTTTAGTCTTTGTTGTAAGCTTCGAGCTCTCAAGTACAAATTAAAAGGTCTTCATAAGGAAGCGTTTGCAGACATTTCGGCAAAAACAACTGAGGCTAGAAGACGGCTTTCTTCTGCCCAATCTGCTTCTCTTATGGACCCTCTCAATCAGGAACTGGCAGACTCGGAGCAGGATTGCCTTCGGGTGTTCTCTGAGCTTCGTCTTCAAGAGGAATCTTTCTTTAGACAGAAATCCAGGGTGCGTTGGCTTAAGGAGGGAGATCGGAATACGAAATATTTTCATCACTCAGTCAAACGGAGACACCTCCAGAATCGTATTATATCAATCCAAGATGGGGACAACTTGATTGCTGACCCTTTTGAGGTACAACGGTGCTTTGTATCTCATTTTCAAGCCCTTTTGGCGGCTTCCTCCCCATCGTGTGTTCCCATGATTGAGGAGATTCGAGCTAAGTTGAATCGTACCCTTGATGATGCCCAAATTCGTGGTATATCCTGCCCTGTTACTGACCAGGAAATTAAAGATACTCTCTTCTCCCTCGCGAGTGGCAAAGCACCTGGCCCAGATGGGTTTAATGTGGACTTCTTCAAGCATTCTTGGGAGATTGTAGGCCCCTCGGTTCTATTGGCAGTTCATGACTTCTTCAATTCTGGTCAGCTTCTTAAAGAGATCAATGCCACTATTCGACCTTAATCCCGAAGACCCCTAATGCGTCGAATGTCAATGACTTCCGGCCCATTGCTTGCTGCAACACTTTGTATAAATGCATCACCAAAATTATGGCTAACAGGTTAGCCTCCGTTCTTCCTTCGATCATTAGTCCTCCTCAAAATGCATTTGTCAAAGGAAGACGCATTAGTGATAACATTATGCTAGCCCAGGAGCTTTTTTGTGGATTCCATCATGAACCTTATCGGCCCAAATGTATCATTAAGGTTGATTTCTGCAAAGCATATGACTCAGTTGACTGGAACTTTATTGAATTAACCCTATTAGCCTTCCGGTTTCCTCCGGATTTTGTCAACCGCATTATGTCGTGCATTCGCTCTCCCAAATTCTCCATCTCCCTTAACGGTGAACTTCATGGTTTTTTTTCAAGTGGAAGGGGTATTCGACAAGGCGACCCAATATCCCCCTATATCTTCACGCTAGTGATGGAAGTATTCACCGGAATTCTCAATGCTCAATCCGAGAAACCAGGTTTTAAGTTCCTTTGGAGATGTAAAAATACAAGGCTTTCGCACCTGTTCTTCGCAGATGATGTCCTCCTATTTTCTGAAGCTAATATGAATTCCTTACGTCTTCTTATGGATGGAATTCATTCCTTTGCTGATTGGTCTGGATTAAATCCTAATCTCAACAAAAGTGAAATCTACCTCTCAGGTGGCCCGGATTCTTTAAGAGACGCCTTGGTAAGTACCTCCGGCTTTCATCTAGGGACTCTCCCATTTAGGTACCTTGGTGTACCTATTATCTCATCTAGATTGGGCAAGGAAGATTGCATCTCCCTGGTCAATGCAATAACTGCAAGAGTTCAATCATGGACCAATCGGTTTCTATCCTTAGCTGGTAGACTTCAGCTAATTAAATCGGTCCTCCACTCTATTCAGGTTTACTGGTCTACAGTGTTTATCCTGCCCTCCTCGGTCACTAAGCAAATTGAACAGATCTTCCGGCAATTTCTTTGGAGAGGCCCTAACCTGGGTTTTGGCGGAGCAAAGGTTGCTTGGGAGGAAGTTTGCCTACCCAAGGAGGAAGGTGGACTAGGTATACGTTCACTTCGAATCAGCAATGTTGCTGTTATGATCAAACACCTTTGGCTCCTCTTTACTGATAAGGAATCACTCTGGTGTAAATGGATTCACTCAAATTTCTTGAAGCGCAAAAACTTCTGGATTGCACCAAGACCTACCACATGCTCTTGGGCGTGGAAGAAGTTATTTGGCCTTCGTGATCTTATTCAAGAATCACTTCAAGTGGCGTATTGGAAATGGTCTTTCGGTTTCCTTTTGGTTCGATTATTGGCACCCTCGTGGGCCTCTATATAAACTCTTCTCTGATCGTGAAATTTATCGCTCTGGAATTCCTCGCCTCGCTTCTGTTGCAGCTGCCTTAACAGCATTGCCGCTACCTTCTACTGTTGTAACCACCATTGTCAATTGGGATGTTCCTCTACCGAGCCTCAATGAGACTAATGACCACCTCCTTTGGACTGGCCATTCTTCAGGAGTTTTCTCTACTTCTTTCGGCTTGGAGCCTTCTAAGGCCGAGGGTCATACGGTTTCTGGTCAAGACTTGTGTGGAACTCCTCCCTTATTCCTCGATACCAATCCCACCTTTGGTTGATAGCTCGCAATCGCTTGCCTACCCAGGTATTGTTGCTAGCTTATATCAGAATACCGAACGCTTCTTGTGCATTTTGCTCAGCTACGCCGGATTCGGTGGACCACCTTTTCTTTGATTGCCCTATTACTAGCATCCTTGCCTCCTTTTGGGCGGCCAATTGTAATCTTTCTTGGCGTAATCAATCTGCGAAAGATAATCTCCAATGGGTTATTGATCACCTGTTGGATGCTACCTTTCACCATTCCCTCGCTCGCTATGCCTTTGGGGCCTTATGTTATCTTATTTGGAAGGAAAGGAATAACATCCTATTTCGCAATCAAAGGTTATCCTTCCCGGCGCTAAAAGAGCACCTCCGTAAAGCTGTCAAAGACAAGGCTTATACTTTCGACAAGATCCCAGATACTCCCGCTAATAGGAGTCTTCAATTGAGTTGGGGCCTTCACCCTTCCTTATTTAATTGAGGCCACAGTTGTCTGTGTGCTCTTTGCTGCTTGTGTTCCCCTTGCTATGTATCTTTTTCGCAGCTTTTTCTCTCCCCCCCTCCCCCTGCCCCTGGCATCCCTCCACTCATTTCTTTCTGAGTGCAAGTTGGTGCCGGGGTCCCCCCCCTGCTGTACAATTGTCTTGCGATTTGCATTAGCTATTATATCTCTTACCTTTACCAAAAAAAAAAAAAAACTTATACTTATGTAACACATTTACTCTTAGTTAAGATTTCGTCAAATGATATTTCAGTCCAAATAACATTATTTTTATTTCACGTATGTTGATACCATTTGCTTTCCGATGTTCATGTAAGCAGATTTCATGATGAAGTCCAACCAAACATTCCTTTAAAAAAAAAAAAAAAGATTTACCTCTAAATGCAACTTCCAATTTTTTTTATTTTTTTCCATTTAATTTTTTTGTTATTTTTTTTATCTATTCCAAAGATAACATGATTAAACCATTAAATAACACAAAACATGTAAATTTAACACGAATGCATTATGGTAACACAAATTAGACAATGATAAAGCCTAAACATGTGATGCCAACCCCGAAGTCACGTACCAATGTGAACGGGACATCCCAAGTCGGCTCGGGACCCTCATTGGTGCCAAATAAGGACGCCAGGCCTGCTGTTTAGCGGGCTAAAGGCGTTGGACATCAGGCTTCTTATTTGAGCTCAAATGGGCCCGAATGAACCCGGAAATACCTCGAATGACATGCTAAAGTGTTGCCCTAGGATTGCCCAGGACCATCAAATGGACCGTAAAGGGTCCGGCAGTCCAGTGTCCAGCACGTTAAAGGTTATATTGGGAAATTTGTGTGATATTTATCTGCAAATTAAAACGAAAAAATCGTTATCAAATTGCAAAGTTCAAGTTCAATTTTGTAATCGTGTTTTTAATTGTAGAGTTATAACTATCTATACTCATATATTTGGGCAAGCGACAAAGCCGTTCAAGATGTTCTTCATGTCCGAGAGGTACGTCAATTAGTAATATGAATTACATAAAATCACTTTCTTATGTTTTTGGTCTTTATTTTTATATTTTTTCATCTATGTTTCGCAATTTGTTCTATGATAAGCCAGGGGACAATTGAGAAGTGGGTAAGGTGCAATGAGACTTTATCTTACACATACACTGTCTCAGATGTCATTGACATCCATATGGAACTCATAAAAAGGGGATATAGAGCACTTATTTATAGGTAATTAAGCATTCTTTTGCAATATGATTTATGAAACTGATATTCTTATATTGTGATGTGTCTAAAGCCTAATTATTTAATTGTGTTTTTTCTTTCTATTTGCACCATAAACCATCAATCGAATGACTTTCTTCACTTAATAATTTCTTAATTTCTTAACATGTAGTGGTGATCATGACATGGTTGTTCCATATGTGGGAACATTAGCCTGGATTGGAACACTGAATCTAACAATTTCTCGAGATTGGGAAGCATGGTTTGTTGATGGACAAGTTGCTGGGTTTGTTTTCAATTGCAACCTTCTAACTTCATTATATTTTAACTTACTGATAGATTTTCCCAAAGCCCCTATACTTAGGTCGATTATACCGAGTGTGGCTCTTGTACTTTTAATAAGTTGTGAAAGTATAAGCATCTCTACCCGAGTTACCTTAGAGTAATAATGCATAGTATATACAGTGTCTAAACAGAATTAATTTATTCTTTTATTTGGCTTCTCTGTTGTCTGTGATTACGTTTGGTCTCTTTCTTTTTATAGGTATACTACGCTATATTCCTACTTCCCATCCCTTTTAACGTATGCAACCGTCAAGGCAAGCAGATTCATGTCCAATAATTTCTGCTTTACAAAATTTATGTTCTTCAGCCTTTTCCCATTTTTATATTCTAATTTCGTTCAAATTGGCTCCTTAGAATTTGCGATTCGTAGGTTGTAACTTGTGAGTGTTATACGAACTGCTTTGTGCAGGGAGGGGGACACACAGCTCCAGAGTACAAGCCCAAAGAATGTTTTGCGATGATTAATAGGTGGTTCAATTATTATTACATTTAGTTCGCGAATGTGGCTCGCTTCTAATTCACGGATTTATATAATGAACGTCGTTGATTTAATAAATATATGTCTTGTATGCATGGGACTATACATCATCAATTAAATGCGAAGGTGCTATTAAATTAGGACGGTTTGTCGATGCAGATTTTTCCCAACGACAGTGTTTGGTGTAAACGTCCTAAATTTGCTTGTGTTATGCAATTTCATTCTAAAATTCAGTAGTGCTAATAATATATAAGATAGTTTTGTGGAATTTTTTTCAAAAATAATCTCCACTTTTCATTCATGTATCAAATTGCTACCTCAAGTTCAAAAACCAACAACTTAGATCCTCAGATCTCCCACTTCATTTCAAGTTGCATCTATCATTTGGTTCTACAATTTGTATCCAATTTTGCCGCTCCCATCATTTCAAATCTACCCACTTCCCTAAACCCTAATCCTCCCACCCACAGCTCATTCCCTCTCCTTCTGGCACCGCCACTGCCCGCCACCTGCGGCCTCCGTAAGTCAAGCCACCACTCGCCCGGCCAACTTCTACCTCCCCTTGTTCTTTCTTAATCCATGTTCAACTCAAGAACAGTCCTATTCTAATGTACATATTTCTGATTCTATATGATGCACGCTTGTTCTAGCGACGAAGGGCATTCATCGGAACCATGTCCACCGAGACGTAGCGTTGAAAGTCGTACCTCTTTAACAACCTTAACAAATCTTATACGAGCATAACAGTTCCTCATACCTACTACGATCGAAAAATTAGTAATAAAAGAAAATTTTTATTCCGCCACATATAATTAATCACCTCTGCATTTAATCTCTACAATTACGTGACTCGCCATCGCACTTACATATAGTCAATGACTGCGACACTTTCCCGAGGACCTTTGAAAGACGGGATAACTCGGTGACATGGAGTTTGGAACACCAAATGTTACAAAATAACTGAGATATTCGAAATTAAATGTCACCATTGCAAATCTTTTAACTCTCTATTATTATAATGGTTAATATCACACAAAGCTATAAATTAGGACACCTGTAATAAATTTACCTTTAAACACCAAAACCCCAAAACTAGTATACCCATAACAAATTTACCCTTCATTATTTTCCGATATATTTTACCATCAAATTACTTAAAATAGTTGACAATCAACTATACGAGTATTTTTTCATTCTAATTGAACGAATTTATTAAATTTACTTTAAACACCAAAACCCCAAAATTTATACCCATATATTTTATTTTCCAATATATTTTACCATCAAATTACTTAGTTGGATAATAGTTGACAAGTATATCAGTTTAGGTTTTACCTTCCATTTGTCACAAATATACGAGTTTGTTTTTCATATATCAATCTAATTGAACGGAAACTAACGGATGAATTGTCACAAATGTCCGAGTTTTGGGTTTTTAGTGGTAAAAAAATTAATTTAAGATAAATTTTTTTTTGAGATTTTTGATGGTTAAAAAATGAGTTTGGGATAAATTCTTATTCTATCATAAGTGTATCAATTTGGATTTTTTTAAAAATATTTTTACCCTTTTTATAAGACGGATGATGACCCTCTTTGTCATCTTGCGCTTCGTATAAGAAGCATCGCTCTAACGTTATCCACAAGCACAAGGCCTCGTGTGGACGAGCAGTCGAGCAAGCATTATCACATCGAGAGAGAGAGAGAGAGAGAGAGAGAGAGAGATTTAGTCATTGGGGATCGATGATTTAGTCGGACATTTTCATGGCTTCGATCGCACAGAATGTTTTGATGGCGCTGACGGCGACGGTGAACAAGTTCGCCTCCTCCAACGTCCAGGCCGTTCCGAGAGGCGAAGGCTGGCGGCGAAAACCGAGAGCCACTCCGGCGGACTCCCGCCAATCAGTCGCCGGAACCAGACGGTGTCTCCTCCTCCTGTCCGCGGTGGCTGTTGGGGACTCCCGGACCGAGATTCTCGAGAGTACTATCTCTAAACTAGTCTCTTTGCCTTTTCGATCTCCAGTTTTTACCCGTGATTTTTTTTCTATACATGAAGCCAAAATGCTTGTTATATTCGTCGGCCTCAATGGATTGAAAATTTCTTTTTTTAGGCGAAATTAAACGTGATTAAAAGCTAATGGCACATTTGTGATATTTTGTATTAATTAGTGTTACTAATTTTGCACCATCTTGACTCGTTTTAGAGTATTTGAAGAAATCGGAGGAGAATAAATCGAAAAATGACAAAGAGGTATGGAAATTCTCATTTTTTTACTACCTATCTGGAATTTGTCCTTGCAATATTGTTATAAATATTATTTGGGGTAATTGATTATAAGTACACTAAATAATCTTATTTGCCCCTCGAATTGGGGCTCTTTCTTTTTTTGTTTTTCCCCCTTCTAGAGGCTGGAGAGCTACTACAAGAGAAACTACAAAGACTACTTCGAATTTGTGGAAGGGTCATTGAGGAATAAGACGGATCAACTCACTGAATCAGAGAAGGGTATTCTCGATTGGCTTAAAAGTAACAAATGATAAGAGATTAGCAACCATGTTTTTTTAGGACACCCCTTTTTTCCCTTTCTTATAATTATTTCTTTTTATCGGCATTTGGTGTTAGAAGTGTTCAACATTACTTGTGTATGAAGTTGCTATATTTTGTATATACATGCGGTCTCCTTTCACCTATGAAGTTTCAGATTTTGGGTTGGACATTCTTATGCGATATGAAAATCGGACTCTATCTCGGTTTATTTCACATGGGTGGCTACTTGCTTGTCAAATCTCATGTTGTCTTCCTAATCTCGCTTGTACTTGAAAAAAAGAGATATCGAAGTAACTTGAATTACTTGTCTAGAAGATTTATTTACTCTTCATACACATGTGATTATCAGACATTATAACGTTATAACTTTGGCTTTCTAGTAGACATCTACTTTTGTTAAAAAAGACTCCTTAATTTGATGTTATCTTTACTCAGGCTTGCGTGTATATATATGTAACACGAAATGGCCTGGTTTATCGGTGGCAAAGGAACCTTGCCGTCCGTTATCTGTTGGTCTGTGGGCCGGCATGGCCTATTTTCTTAGTGAACTATCATTTATGTTTTGATTTATCTACTTGTATTACCTTCAAGTAGTAATACATAAGCACACGTATAAACAGGGAATGGTAAAAAGGCCGATGGACCTTAAAATGAAAGAGGACTATAATGATTTTGGCCCATGGGCTCAATCATAATTCGAAAATTCGAATAGGCAAACAGATGCACACATAATTCATTAAAAAAAAAAATTATTCACCCAAAATTAGAAACCCAAAAAAATTATGTTTGACCCAATGTCTGTTCATTGATTGTGTGGTCGAAAATATTAACAATTGATAAAAAAAGTTTAATCAATCCTTTTTTTTAATGGTAAGATTCAAGGCATCTGCTTGGCTCGTTGCTTGTCAATTTCCCCATTATTTCTGATATGACTCGTCCAAGTGGTCTTTAGGTGATGCAATGCTCTCGTCCTATCCACGTCGACCATCTAGCTTTTATTTTGCGCAATCAAATCTTTTGTATCTTCTCATTTGTATGATTAGGTGTTGTTTGACAACGTTTCGAGGAACACCCATTTCTATCATTTTATTCCCCGAAATAGAAATTGAACAGAAACATTTGGTAATTTTTTTGTTCTTAGGAATAGATTTAAAATAGTAATAAGAAACAAAAAAAAAAATAAAGTTATTTCTTATTTCTAAGAACAACTCAAGAAACAATTTTTTTTTTCTTTTATTTTCTTCCTTTTCTTTTCCTCCTTTTCTTTTCTTCTCTTCTTCCTAGTTGGTCACCAACCTTGGTGATGGCCAAGGATTGGCCAAACAAGGCTCGATGACCTTGCCAGAGCCTCATCGACCCCCGGTGAGGTCACCTAAAGCTCATCAACCATTGACAAGGCTCAGGGGAGCCTCATCATGGCTAGGTGAGGCCCTCTTGAGCCTTGCGGTGGCCAAGCAAGGCTCAGCCTCACCAAATTTGAGCAAGGTCGAAGCTCATCCAACCATGGTGAGGTTGAGCCTCGCCTAGTCACGGCAAGGCTTGAGGGGACCTCACCAGTGGCCGCAAGGTTCCCTTGAGGCCGGTGACCTCACCGACCCTCGTCTAGCCTATTCTAATGGGTGACCATGGCAAAAGTCGACAACTGGCTAAGAGGAAGGAGAAGATAAAGGAAAAAGAAAAAAGTAATAAAATTATTTATATATTAAAAGAAATTCTAAATCACAAAAAATTTTGGGATTGTACCTAATGTATTTTTGTTCTTGGAACAAAAAAAGTTTTATAGTTATCAAATACCTTAAAATACTTAGAAATTGTTTCCGAGAACAAAAATAGAAAAAAGTATTTTTGAAAAAAAAAAAAACTATTCTTGAAAACAAAAACCTTATCATACGCACCATTAGGCTCTCGCTTCTTTTGTTGTTTTCCCAAGTTGTTGTTTCGCCAATAGGGCACTAATTAGGCATTGCATTAGCATTGTGCCTCTTTTGCCACATTGGTAATGCCTCGTCATTAATTGAATTTCGCAGTTTACTAAAAGGAGTTGACCATAGAATCCGATTGTATCAAAAGAGAAAATAATAAGAATTGATTACACAAAAATAAAATTTAAAGGACCAAACGATACAATTCAAGAAAATTAGAAAACTCAGATTGGATATAAGTTAGAGGATGAAATCATGCAAAAGAAACTTCAAAATTAGAATTGCAGCTAAATCCGTTTATCTCCCGGAATGCTACCAGAAAAAGGAATGCAAGTGTTCTTACCCTGTTTGGAATTAGCTTTTTCTTTATCAATGTCAAGTATATTATAGCTTCAATTAACAATTATGAATTAGGTATTTCTCTTAACTTCAATGAATATATTATCAAAGCATGATGGATGCATTTTAGACTCTCTTCAATTTGGTTAATTACAAAAATGATATGTAGGAATCATGAAAAACAAATGCAAATAACAACATGGTCATCCTTATTAAAAAAAAAAATGTATATACGCTCTATTAAAATTCCTTTAATTTTGTTGAGGAGGAAAATGAATAAAATAAAGAAACTAAAAGAATTGCCATCGTTGAATTATTTTCAGCAATAAAGTTTAATTATTCGTCAAGACTTCTTTTTTTATTGTGTTGGTAATCTTTCCACGCAAAATTCTGATCGCGACTTCAACAAGTCGCTTCGCAAAGGTCAAGAGATTGATTGGACTGTCCGCTGTCTTGAGGAAGACTTGAGAACCATACATGACAAGAATTATTAATGAATCATGATGTGTTTCTGGTAACGATAGTCGCTAGAACTACCAAAAAAAAAGTTCATATAAGTTCCTATTTTTAATAGAAAATGGCCAAAAAAAAAAATGGTCCTATTGCTAAAAGTTTTGCACTTTAAAAATAAGAAAATATGTGCGCTTTCAAAATCACTTGGGAGGTGAACTAATCAAATTGCCTCAAAACTAGTTGATAACACTTGACTGCTTCGAAGAAATAAAGAAAATATATGATAGCACCAAAAATAAAGAGACAGGTTAAAAATAAATCCGAAGACTGAGGTAAGTACTTTTTACATTTAATGACAATCTTATCCCACACCAAATAATCATGTGATTAATTTTAAATCACCTCTTTCTTTCTTAGATTGCCCTACTACATTGATGTGATTAAAAACTAGTTTACTAGATGTACACTTTAAATAGTATGCACCTTAAATTTTTGGATAAATATACTAAAGTTTTAAAACTTATTATGAAAGTATAATTGAATCACAAGATTCTCAAAATGTGCAATTAAAACATAAAACTTGCTACACAATTAATGAAGAAATTTGATTGCATCAACTTGATAGATTTAAGGATTTGACTGCACTTTTTTGAAAATTTTAGGACTTGGTTACATTTTTGCAACAAATTTTAGGATTTCAGTGTACTTATTTCTTAAATTTAAGAAAACTTGTATGCTCCTAATATCGGCTTGAGAGGATGACCTAGTTGGACACAAGAAAAATAAATAGAATCAATGACACTGCATCAATAAAGGGACAAGTTACAGAAGCACATGCAGTTTTCAGTCCGCTAACAGTCGACATAAAGAACATCTCTCCATCCTCGTTTTTACATTTATCGGTCAATTTTCATCTGGTACCAAAGAATCATGCAATTTAAGTACTAAATCTTTACTTTATTTCCTAAAGAGTGCTCCCTTCTACTTTCATATGTTGTACTAGCATGAAATCCTAGACCCTCTTTTCACAACACCAAGCTCCACAACAACCAACAGCCAACATTGTTGTCCCATTAATGTCGATTATTGGCATCACCACCTCTCTCTTTCCCTGAGAGTGCCATGAAAATCCCATATTTGACCTCGTGGAGCTTTGATGACCAGAGGTCATGGAAGTCGTGGAAGTCATGGATCACCTAAGGGTCGAGGTAATCCATCACAACCTTAGGTCAAGGTCACCACCACGGCAACCTCGACTCGAAATCATCCAAGCTTGTGCCATGGCAAAGGCAGAGAGAGAGAGAGAGAGAGAGAGAGAGAGAGAGAGAGATGATGACATTAGAGACCGATGATGACATTAGAGACAGGATGATGTTCGAAGGTGGCTGCGGGCACCGGTGGATGATGACGGCGGGGGAGATTGGTGTTGAAAAAGGTCAGTTGGGGTAAGGGGCTTTAGGAGATTTGTAGATAGGGTTTTCAAAGAAGGGTAATCTAGTTTTTTTTTCCCTTATGGGATCTTGTCCAAGATTGCTTTAGGAAATTTATTGTCCTTTATATCTTATGATACCTTGATTGATGGTAAAATAATAGAATAGCACATGGAACGCCTAAGCCTCTTTCTAGAGACTCTCACATAGGTGACTTTGTACTTCAATCACAAGAAATGTCTTTTCGTGCAAAACCGGGTTAATTTTCTTAACTTTATTAACGCCTAAGCGTGATATCATCATCAATCCCAATAAAATTCAACCACACTCCCGAGTCCAAAACCCTTCTTGATAGAAGAGGTTTAGATGGATTAGCTACTATTAGAAACCCTAATACCATCATGGTCTCGGTGGAAATGAGGAAAAATTCAGACGGATCACTTCTAAAGCCTTTTAGGAAAGGAAAAAAAAAAAGCCACAAAAACACCAAACTATGCCAAGTGTGATATATTTACCCTAAAATTTTCTTTTTTCATGCATCAAAAATCTTGAACTTGTACTCATGTGATATATTTATCTTCCATCAATAAGGTCAAAAATGTCAATATATTTATCTTCCATCAAGGTCTATTAATAAGCACCGTTAAAAATTTGCATACATGAACGCTAGAAAGCAAATGATGTCGACATATAAAAACAATGTTATTTTGATTAAAAAATTATCAAATCGAACATTGATTGAGGATAAATGTGTCATATAAATATAAGTTTGGGATTTTTTATAACACAAAAAAAGTTTAGGGTAAATGTGTTATAATAGGTGTGGTTTGGATTTTTTATGTTACCAAAAAAAAAAATCAGGGTAAATATGTGATCATGGATATAATTTAAGATTTTTTATGGATTTTTCTCAATGGATGGTGAGACCACCAAGAGACAGTGACCTTAAGGTGGAGGGGGAGGCAGGTAGGGCCGATGCAGCAATTACAAGTAATGAATTGAATATGCTATTTTATTGCCTAAAGAGATGACCGAGATGCAATGACCTGAGGTAGGTCGACCCACCAAGTTCGACCAAAAGGAAGATGACCAAAGACACAAAATTGACCTGAGATTTTTTTTTTTTTTTTTTTAAGGAAATTGACCTGAGATTGACTTGCCATTCCATGATGAAGCCATTGATGGTTCATGAATAACACGATTTTTTATTGTTCGTATCTCTTGTTTCGATGGGTTAAAAGGATGAATGTGTGCTTTGTAATTCGAAGTGTGTAGAGCACAGGCTAGTTCTAGATTTTTTTTCATTGAAAATGACACGAATATATGTAATTGCAATTGGTAAAGGGGTCGAGCAAGACACTTGCTTAATGAATCGAATAGTCGCATCAAATTTATCATGATCATTCTTGTGAAGTTCAGATGATTTGATGCATAGAGTTGATTAATGGCATATCGATTGGTCCACATATATGTGACCAATATGCCATGAAGCCACACGCGATGCGCATCAAACTTTCATCAGCAATTTAAAAGGTGATGACCACATTACTAATTTTTCCGGACACCATGCCATTGACACATCGTTTCTCTGTTAGTGAGTTGCCAACAAATTGTCTGTATTTTAATGAAAGTGCATCAATTCCAAAAAACAAAAAGACTGTTTAATGTATTGATTGATCGAAACCAAAGAGTAAGCCAATTATTAATTTCACTAGAGCTTAACGAGCACGAGAAACTACCGCCATATCTCTATTACTAATAAAACTAACACAATAGCAAACTTTGTCTCAAACTTTTACAAAACAATTATCCATGACAATTCCATATTTACAATTAAAATAAAATTACAGTACTTATAACTAAATAATTGGATAAGAACCCATGATTTACAATAACCAAGATGATTGTTAAGTGATCCATGAATTTCTCATCATTCAAATTCGCATTCAAGTTGATTGCCAAGGTTACACGAATTCACTTATCTTAATGCTTTGTTATTTGGTATGAAAAAGGGGGCTAAAATCAAATACAAAAATTTAACTCGTGAATTTATTATTCTTATATTATCATCTAATAAAATATGAAGTGACTCTCTAACAGGCAATGAAAAGAACATAGCGTTCAAGCACTTATAAATTCCAAAATTAGTAAACCAGCCAACAGGATAATTTTCTTCCCGAAAATCTTTTTACACTTTGAATTCAAAGTGAGAACTTAATAGTTTTTCAATATGTTTAAGTAAAGCAAGGCCAACATTATCAACCATAAACTCCAGATTGACAAGATTAATGATGGCTTTTAGAGTCAATCTTAATAGTGATCTTGTGAAAATCAAGTTGTTTTAGCAAAGTTTAGTACCAATTACAATACCCAAAATTCTACTTATGTCGATGAACATATTCTCTCGAATGTGGCAAAACCATCAAGTTGATCACCCTCTTCATTTCTTAATAAACCCCTTGCACTCATAAATCCTAATTCCTATCAATATTTAGTTTAATCCACCTCGAAGGTGGAGAGATCCCATCCGATCAAAATTGGAAAAGTGCCCAACCCACCTTGCATCAAGTTCTTTATAGACAAAGCCTCGCTGATTTCTTTTTTGTATTGGGTGTGGCCGAATTTCTATATAGAAACCATATAAAATCTCATTCCCAAAAAATGGACCAAACATTGTCATATCACACGTCTTCAACACTTTTTCCAAGTATTTCTTCTTCAAACACAAAGCATACGCTGTTCCTTTTTCTTTTCTTCTCCTTTTTGATGTTATAAAGTAGAAAAGAAGAAGATGCTATTTTATATGGTCAATTTTGGGGACCTACTCCTAAGTATATTTTAGAAACGACCCGAACGGAGACGCATGCTTCACGCGGTGCTTTCACCCTCAAATCGCCTTTCAGCCCCACTCCGCTTCCCCGTTTGACAAATGCATGAGTTTTGCCTTTCCGTTTTGGCTTTTTCCTCTCTCTCTCTCTCTCTCTCTCTTTTTTTTTTTTTTAATAAAAAAATTGATTTTTTCTAGTATTTGCCCTTTTGATAAGAAACGGTAACGATCACGTCTTCTGATGCTGATTCGCTCCTCAAGAAATCACACACAAATCACAGCCCTCGAGCTCCGCCGACCGCCACGTGGCGAAATCAGGACCCTTCATCAGTCTGATGACGTTTTCCGCTGCTAATTTGCAAAGATCACCGTGATTTGGACGGTAATGATGGCCCCCTTCCTTTTTGATTCAGCAATTGCCACTTATATCCCACCTTTCCTTTCTAATTCCATTTTAAATTAGGAATTCTTAGATTCAATAATTGGGTAAAATCCCGATTAACGATCCGAAACTCATCTTCATCATAGTAGTCCTAAGGCCGGCTTGAGAATTGAACCCAAATTTAAGTAAAAAATTATACCACGTAAATGATTTGTGACATACTAATTACGTTATGAATAGATTTCCCTATTTGATCAAACTCGATTCTTCAGTTTTCATATTAGGAACCTATTAGTGCAGTGTAAATCGGCCTAAAATAGGTTGAGTAGAGATGATTTGTTCTAGCCTCTTTTACACGGAAGGCTAAATTTTGAATTCGAATTCGAATTTCTATGAAAAAATTAATAATATGATTCGCTCTGTCTACAACCACCATTATCACATAAAAAATTATATTATTAAAGTAAGCAGACCACGAAATATCTTATCAATCGCAGCACCAAACACTCCCGTTGTCTTTTTATTCATTTACAATCCACGTAAAATAAATTTAAAAAAGCTAAAAAAGAAAAAGAAAAAAAAACAAAATTATAAAAATCCTCTGCTTACCCGCCTCTCTCTCCTTTCTCTATCATCACTCTCTCTCTCTCTCTCTCTCTCTCTCTACAAGTTTGGTTTTGCTCGCAGACGACGAGGAGGAAAGCAATCTCTCCGACGGCCGCCGGGAGCCGATCTCCGCCGCGAGAATGAGCTACTACAACCAGCAGCAACCCCCCGTCGGCGTCCCTCCGCCGCAAGGTCGGCCGCGAATCCCGACCCCCGGATCGACCCGCGATCGACCCACTTCCGATTTCGCCGAGCTTTCGCGCCGGTCGATGGATGGGTCGTCGTTTCCCGGGGAAAGTTCCGATCTTTATCCCCCTCAGATTCGCGTCGGGCCGGCAGGTTCCAGCGACGGATCTGGTGTGGGGTTCGGGTTCGTCGTCGAGAATCTGACCCTGTTTGGTTGCGTGTATTAGGTTATCCGCCGGAGGGATATCCCAAGGACGCGTACCCGCCCCCGGATACCCCCGCAGGGCTACCCCGCCGGGTACCCGCCGCAGCCGGGCTACCCGCCGCCGCAGTACGCGCCGCAGTACGCGCAGCCGCCGCCGCAGCAGCAACAGTCGGGCGGCACCGGTTTCATGGAAGGCTGGTACGTCTCCGAATTCCCACCTTGTTCGTTCTTCTCGACTGGGATTGGTCTTATTCGCGTATTCAAACATGCGGTTTCTTCAGTTTTCTCGTCAAATCAGCCAGGTCGGGCGACTCGACCCGAACTGGTCGGGTCTAGCCCGGTTCTATGGGCGTCAATCGGGGCCGCCGGTCGCCGACGATCCGGCGGGTGAGAGAGAGTCTGGTCTGTTTCGACCCCGATTCGGCGGCGGCGGCGGCGGTGGGGGGCCGCCGGAACTCCTGGCCACTTGACAGTGGGACGGAGTAAGCGGGTCGGGTTCGGGTTCAATTTGGCCAGTGACAAAATCAAATTCAATTTTGGGGATTTAGATTAGGGAAAATGTTAGTGATCTGGTCAATTGGGTCTCTTGAGTATTTTATCTTTTGGCTAATTCAAGATGATGAGTAGAGTTTGGTGCGCTGAAGTATTCTATTGAATTACGAATCAATTGACAAATTCTTAATGACTAAGTAAAAATTAAGGAGTTTTTCTTAACAAGGTCTTTCTTATCAAAACATGAAATCAAATAGGGATGGAGATTATCTTCGTCTTGTTATGTGTAATCAATACTTTGGAACCAAGCTGGATGAAAATGAGCAGGCAAGGCCGGTCCCCTGGTATCAGAAAACCGAGGTATCTTCACTTAGCTTTTGGGACCACCGAAGCTTTCGGGACCACCCATCGACAAGTTCCTATCTTATCCTATCCTATCCATCTAGAAACCTGTTAACATAGAGGCGTGCATGATCAATGCTGGCGTTAGTTGACCGGGTTCATTGCACAATGCTCAACTAGGGGTGAGATGCGTCCTCTTGGGATGCAACCTTGAAAGCGTGCAAGAACCCCAGATAAACATTTCGCAGCAGATATAGTAATTACTAAAATAGTATAAAAATCAGATTGACTTTCTATAATTCGATATCGCATTTACAGAATCGCTCAAGGATACATGTTATAGGCAATCCATTCAGTAAGCTCCCTGGTCGGGCGGGTGATGCGGTTGCAATAGTGTGGGTCAATGTATATTTTGCCTTACTGTTGCATACATCAGGTTTTATGTTATCGGCATCGTATGCTTTCATGTAATCGATCAATTATCTTGGTTGAAACGCTATAAGGTTTTAAGAGTAGTATAACCCTTTATTGTAGTCTAAATGCCCTTTTTCGGAAAATTATTGGCGGGCAAATGCCGGAAATCGATGCTAATCTTGGGTTTTTTTTTTTTTAAATTCTAATTTGGGAATGGTGAATGCAAATTGCAGTTTGGCTGCACTGTGCTGTTGCTGTCTTCTGGACGCTTGCTTCTGAGGAGGAGAGCAACAAGACTGAAAGTGTGATTTTCATGTGAAGGAGAAGGACTCTTTTGTTATTTGCTTTTGTTATTATTGTTATTATTATTATTATATTCTCCGCGTTTAATTTGTGCTCCCACAACGACTCCTCAAATAATACGAACTTTGCTTGTCAATTTGTAAGTGTATTTCCCCGCCGCCCATGTGGTCGATGTGTTTTGTCCTAGAATCTGCACCATGCCGTCGCTGCTGCTTAAAGTCCCACATGAATTTGTCCTTATCTTCGTGGTAGTAGTATAGGAGCCACCAAATCCGATTTCATTGTACCACCTAGGGATGTGCAATCGGGTTGGGTTTTCAATTCGAGAAATCCAACGTAACCTAACCTACTTTACAACGGTGGATTCTAGGACGGCTCAAACTAGGATTGGTTCAATTTTCGAGTAAAACCTTTTGGGGATTGGCCTTTGCCAATTTGACTTTTGATTCCTAACTTTGAACTAATTGTTCCCGCCCTGAAACCTACCTTAAATGGTTCTTGGATAGAATCGGTTCTTATGGGGAAGGCTGGTTCTCATTTGCGTCTCCCATTTTTGTTTAAGTAAATGGTGTGCTTTATTGTATAATATACTGCTTAAGTCCTCGCAAAAATTGACCTCGTTGTCCCCGTTATAAAAAATAATCTCGCATCATTCTTATATAGGGTTTTCGGTAAGATGGTGCTAGAGCCACCAAGTCCAATTTCTTTGTACCGTCACCTGTGTACATATACTCGTTGACTTTGATTAATTCAATCTCGAGCCGATAATGATTTTGAAAATGGGTTTCGATGGTCTTAACAACGATCAAATATGAGAGTTAATCGAAGTATTTTCTATTCATTCCAAGTAAAATTATTGAATTAGAATCTGTAGGACCATTGGAGTAATTACTTTTCTTTTTTTTTTTTTTTTCTTTTGTGATCTTTTCGTAAATCGATCTGGGGGTGTGGCGGTGGGTTGCGTGGTAGGGTGGGGGGAAGGAATTTTCCTCCTTGCTTTTGGGGTGCGGTAGTGTGTTGGGATAGAAGATTGAAGAAGGGAATATTCGCATGCTCTTTCGGAAGGTCTAATGTAGAAAGGATATATACGAAATCAAGAAAATGTCAAATCATGTCATCGTGGATTCCACCTCGTTTATGATCTCATGTCGCGTCGGTTCAATGCATCCATTTTTTGGATTTAGGCTGGGTATATAGTGAAATTAATTCGACAGTTATTCTTACGACGTCGCATAACAAGTTCGTCAATTAATTCATCCGTACTTTTATGATATCAATTTTTTTTTTCTCTATTCTCATAATAGTGATTATCTTACATTCACATCTCGGACATTAAAATTTTTTCAAAAAACTAAATTTTTTGTTAAACGATTGTTGTCACTAAGATGACTCTAGACAAAGCAGCACAAGTCTTTCAAAAGTCTAGTCACGACCCCGCGTTTATCACAACCTCAACTACTGTGGCTGATTTAGACCAAAACCAAAAAAAAACTAGCGGGGTGAAGATTTTGGTCATTATGAAATTATTGGATTGACTTGACTAAAATTGCATTTGTGGAGTCGCCTCAAGAGAAAACGACGCTTGGGAGATGGCCACAAGTGGATGATGTCTTTTTCCAATTGCATCCTACCACCTTTGCATGTTGGCACATGATACCAACTCATCTTCTTTTTTCCTCTCCCGATTAATAAAATTGGAAAATATTTTTTAAAAATAATTATTTTTACCACTTAAAGAAATGACCAATAATTTCATTTTATTTTTATAAATAATGAAAATATTCATCATTCATTCATTTTTGTAATTGACACTAAGTTATTAATTTCGTGAAATTTTTCTTTTTAAATAATTCATTTTTTACGAAATAAACCGAACCAATCCTTTCCTCAATTTTCAGGAAAATTGTAGGGAGAGATCACCTAATTTCTTGGTAAACAGGAACCTTTGTTATAAAAAAGTGTGTTGTCCCATCTTCAGTCTTTTTCTAAGTTCAACATCAATGTCATGCGTACAGTCGGAACCAACGTGGGAACTCCACTCATCGCTGGGAAATTAATCCAAAAAATATTCCAAAAAAAGAGAGAGAAAAATAAAAATTAAAAAGAATAGTAGTTTGGCTTTTGCGTGAAGATGTTGCTTTCGTCCCCATCCTGTCCTTATCATTCGATTTTTTCTCCTTTTGGCCAAACCTTTATCATTCGATTTGTCCATTATTTCAAACGATATCCTTATAAACGACCCTTTTGGATTTGAATTGGTTTGACGGCGTAGTGAGAGAATCCTAGTCCTAGTATAGTTCATCCCAAAGATTCTAACTTTTAAGAATTTACACAAACACAAGTACATTTTCTTTTTGGGAAAAGGGGGCCCCCGCCCCGCCCCCCGGGGGAGGGGGGAGTAGAATTTTTTAAGTGATATACATCATTGAAGGATATAAATGAGGGTATTTTTCTTTCTCAATCTATTCTTTTCAATTTTAAACTCAAACTTTTGAATTTTAGATAGAAAAGATAAAATTATTACAAAAACAAATTTTTGGTTAACACATTTGCCACCTTCTAATTTTTCTCATACAAAAATTCCAAAACTAGTACCTTATAACACATTTATCCAGTCTCATAAATTGGTGCGCCTAACCCAAATATAGAATTCTGTTCACTATCCCATTAAAATTCACACATTACACGTGATAGAAGATAATAAGATATATCTAAGGTAGAGAATGACAAATCCAATGTGGAAATCTACATTGTTGACACATAAACTTTTTAACGAATTATAGATTTGGGTTAGGGAAACTAGCCTATGAGGCAAAGATTACTTCAAGGGTAAATGTGCTATTAGATATAAGTTTAGGATTTTTAATGGTATTAACTCTTTGTTTTTTTAAAAATTTTATTTGTTTCTTATTGATGAGATTTTAATGAAAAATCTAAATCGATTAAATAAATAATTATACCATTGAAGGGTACATATGCGAAACTATTTTCAAAATAAGCCATATCGTTAAGAGTATATTTGAAAGGTGGTTTCTTTAATCTATCCGTTTGTTTTGTAAGTCTAAACTAAACGAGAGATATAACTCGGCATACTCTCTATCTACCCTTTTGCTGAAATTTAATCTCAACAAAAGATAACTCCTTGGAACCAACATCTTATCTAACTCCAACTTTTTACCATATATATATGTCAATGATTTGTTCATTAAGGTTGTAGCAACTTCGGAAGTTTGGCCAGGAGACATAATTGGAGGTTCAGCAGACATTATTTGCACGGTCGATTTGCACTTCTGCATCAGTTCAGTGGATTTCCTTCTCTCTTGGTTTGATTATATTTGCTTAGGCTATATAATTTTGAGTCTTATATGTGATCCAAGAGACCTGTCACTGTGATTTGGCTACGGAGGAGAGTTTGATATAGTGCCAAGATGCGCATATATGTAGATTTTGACTATGACCATGTACTGATATGGAAACATGTGGAAAGTATGTGATGTATATATGTTATGTATCGTTTGGTGCTGAACTGTTTTATTCTTTCGAACTTTATGACATGTCTAATCCATTGCATTCTGAGTTGATGATTCATAGTTAAGTTAAACCAGTTACGGTTTTGTAGATTTTGAGTATTTTGATCGTGGAGTTTATGGATCGTGTACTTTTGTGGAATTAGTTTGGCTTGTTCTTAACCTGTAACATTAGTTCGGACAGCACTGTCGCCGACCGTGATAGTTTTCAACAGGATTGATGATTGACCTGTTCAGGCACTTCTGTGGCTGCTCTTTGTGCAGGGCTAGGAGACATGAAGGCTTTCTCAGGATTCACCATGCCGTTGCTTCTTTGTCTCGCATTCGTGCTCTTCTACTCAGGATCAGGTTCTAGTTTCTCTCGTTTATCTCCCTCTTTTGTTTGCCGTGTTTGCTAAATCACATGCCCCTCCAAGAACACTTTACCAGACTTTCTTTAGTACTATGTGATTCTTTTGTGTTTTCCTTGATGCTTTGAAAAAGGTCGACTGTTGGATTGTTTTACCTGTTGTGATGTAGTAGTCATGGGCAATTAAGCTAATGCTTTCTTGTTTTAAGCCATTCCAGGACAGGTCATGCAGGACGCCTTCAATGATGTTTACTATGATGCATCAGCAACAACACAGGCAAGATCAAATTCCTAGACACCCTTTCACGAACTTTAAGCATGTCATATTCGCGATCATTGCTAAGTTGAGTTCAAGCACAAAGAACTGGAGATTGATCTTAGACAATCAATTATTCCGTGCATTGGTTTTTCAAGTAGTTCACATTTTTGGTCTCCTGATAGTACGTAGCTAAAGCTGCCGGGAAACAACTTGCAATCCTAAGCTAAGCATATTAAATGTTATTGAATTCGATGTTTGGTGAATTCAATGCTAATTAGAGAATTGACTGAAGCTTCTATGTGTACGTATTCGATACGCAGTGTCTAGCAGAGCCAGGGATTACCATGTATGGAGGCGGCATCATAGTTAACCCACAGTTTACCTACGGCACATACGGATGGACTGTATCTGGGCAAGGAGAGATTGCAGAACGCGTATCGCGTACCAACAACGGGTTCATGGTGGCGTACAATAGGAAACTTCCACTGGACAGTTTCTCCCAGAAAGTTCTACTCGAGAAGGGCAAGTTCTACATGTTTTCAGGTAATTATTCCCTCCGCGATCTCCACAAAGATTATTGTATGCTCCCAGTATGCGTACGTATGCGCCTATACTTGCATGTTGGAGTTGTCCATGTGAAGCCCACAAGCTTGTGACATAACAAGGGATGTGAAAACATGAATTTCGATGAAGTTAAAGATGAATGTTACTCATGTTGAAAGTGGTGATTTTGCAGCTTGGGTACAAGTCAGTGAAGGAAGTGAGACGGTATCGGCAGTATTTGGAACTGGAGGAGGCGAGTTTGTTCCCGGAGGCAGCGTCGTGGCTGAGCATGGTTGCTGGTCATTGCTAAAAGGAGGCATCGCTGCGAACTCTTCAGGACTCGTCGACCTCCTTTTTGAGGTGAAAGGCATTCAACTTTTTTGGTAGTCAGTGCTTTTTTTTTTTTTTTTTTTTTTTTTTTTTTTTTTTAGTCAGTGCTTTATTAGGTGTTATTAGAAGATCAGCACATTCGAAAATGAACTGTTTTCGAGATACTAAATCAGGCGCTTAATGTATGATTGTTACTCTTACTTTCCATGTTGTGATCAATTCTTTTGAATTTTACCCTTAATTCATCCTTAATTTTGTCAAGATTAAACATTTGCGAGAACAATTTCATTTAAAAGTTCGAAGCTACATTAGGTGCAGACCTAATATTAAGCATATATTGATACCAATTTCTGATTGTCGCAGAGCAAGAATACCTCAAAGGAAATATGGGTCGACAATGTCTCGTTGCAGCCATTCTCAAAGAAGCAATGGCGGTTTCACCAAGACCAAAGCATTGAGAAGGTAAAAGTTATATCGAGTTGAGTTCGATCTTGTGCCATAACGAACTGTGGCAAATTTCATAATTGCAGGTGCGGAAGAGCAAAGTGAGGTTGCAGGTTACTTATCCATATTCAAAAGCCGGAGTTGGCGGAGCCCCAGTTCATATCAAACAAACCAAACCAGGCTTTGCATTCGGATGCGGCATGAACTCCCACATTCTCAAAAGCACCGATTATCAAAATTGGTTTGCATCGAGGTTCAAATTCACTGCTTTCACCAACGAAATGAAGTGGTACAGCACCGAGAAGAAGCAAGGCCAGGAGAACTACACGATAGCTGACGCGATGCTGAAGTTTGCACAGGACAACAAAATCTCAATTCGAGGCCACACCGTTTTCTGGGATGACCCGAAGTACCAGACTGACTGGGTCAAGGCCCTTTCGCCCAAGGAACTGCAGCAAGCAGCTGAGAGGAGGATCAACTCCATCGTATCAAGATATGCTGGAGATGTGATTGCTTGGGATGTGGTCAATGAGAACCTGCACTTCAGCTTCCTTGAAGACAATCTGGGGAAAAACGCCTCTTCGATTTATTTCTCAAAGGCATATAAGCTCGATCCAAGTGCGAGAATGTTTGTGAACGAGTTCAATACCATTGAGTTTGGTGGAGACGTTAAGGTGAGCCCCGGGAACCTTAAGAAGAGGCTCGAAGGGATGCTTTCGTATCCTGGAAACGAAGATATACCTGCAGGAATAGGAGTGCAGGGCCATTTTGGCCCTGGCCAGCCAAATTTGGCTTATATGAGATCAAGCCTGGATATTCTTGCAACAACTGGAGCGCCCATTTGGCTGACAGAAGTATCTGTGGAACCAGGACTTAACCAGGTATTGGCCTTTCCCTAGGACAGAGCTGATCATATGCATGGCGGCCCGCTCGACCGGAAGAGCAAAATGGGCAGGGCTTGGAATAGCAATTTTCTTCTCGTGTCCCCCTGCTGAACCTTGCCAATCTTATTTAGAGCAGTTCCTTTTCGCGATATTAGTCCTGGCCTATCCATTATCCTAACATCTACTGTCCTGAGCCAACCTTGAGTTGTGATCAGTGACTGGAAGCACAGTTTTAAAAACCTGGCAATTTGACACTTTCTAATATGCAGAAATCTTTTCCTGACATCGCAGGCTCAGTACTTGGAGGAGGTACTTAGGGAGGCTTATTCTCATCCTGCCGTGGAAGGGATCATAATCTTTGCAGGCCCTTTGCCCGCCGGCTTTTCTGCCACTGCTCTCACAGACATGAACTTCAACAGCACCCCTGCCGGAGACGTCGTGGACAAGCTGATCAAGGAATGGAAATCTGACGACCTGAAAGCTCGCACAGATGAAGGAGGGTTCTTTGGCACTTCGCTGCTCCATGGAGAATATGAGATCACGATAATCGATCCGATCACGAATTCCTCTTCCACTTCAATATTCGAAGTGACTAAGGATAGCTCAGAGAAGATCTTCCATATTCAGATGGAATGAATAGTCTGCCACAAGCTCCTATACACCTAAGGATAGTTTTTGAGCGTCAATTGATGCTGCTATAATTCATAGTATAGGTATTTTTAAAAGTAGATAATTCATCTTAGGATTTCATGAGCCATAGTCGATATTTTTCAATTTTCGTTCTTTCTAGGAGACTTTTCTGAAATGAGAGTGATAGGAACATTACATATTTGGTTCTGCTCTTCTACTCAGGATCAGGTATTAGTGATTTTTTTTCTCTCGATGCTTTGAATGGAGTTGACTGTGAGAATGTTTTACCTGTTCTGATGACGCAGTCCTAAACAATTAAGCTAATGCTTTCAGTTTTAAGCCATTAGAAGGCAAATCAGCACCAACACAGGCAATATGAAATACGCGGACTGCCCTTTTGAGACTTTCTTGCGTGTTGACATGTGAATTGCCAATTCGATTGCGCAATCAGTACTATCATGAATGCAAGAATGAAGAACCGAACATTGATCGTAGAACCCAAGATCTCATCCCAAAAATGAAAAATGGCCACATGAATTATTCTGCACATCTGATCTTCCAAGTAGTTTGCATTTTTGGTCTCCTAAAAGGTACATGGCTAAAGCTTGCAGAGGACAGCTTACAATCCTAAACTAAGCAGAAAAAAGAGAGAAAAATTGTGATTGAGTTCGAAATTATGTGAGTTCAATGGTAATGAGAGAATTAACTGAAGCTTCGATGTCTACCTATGTAACAAGCAGTGTCTGGCACTGAAGTATTTTTGCAACAATGACCTACTAGGCTAACTTTAAGCTTAAATTTTTTCGAACTAGTTATATCTTTCTAGTTCGATCTTATATTTTAACTCATGCAAACATAAATATTACACTATAAAATGAATCAATCATCGTTTTTGCCTTCTGATGGACCGAGAGAAGAGACAACAATCGCAATGCGACCATCACCATTGCCACCCCACAACTACCGCATCGCCTGAGGTGACCCGGCCAGCATTATTAACAGGCTTCTGAGGGAAATTTCCACATTCTCATAGAGGTGCAAAATCACTGGTATGTCATCAATAAGCATGATCTTCTAGGTCAAAATTACATGCTATTCACTATCCATACAAATAATTACTGACATTTTTATTGAACCCTTTTGCTTTTGCCCTCCTTAATCAATCTTAATTAGCAGTTATGTGTCAACCATCAAACACTATCCTCAGATATCTATAGGAGCTTCCAGCTGAGTATTTATCCAATCTGGAAATGGAAAGTTCTCCCTGAGCTATCTCTGGTCACTTCAAATCTTGAAGTGGAGGAGCAATTTGTGGCTGGGTCGGTTATCGTAATCTCATACTCTCCATGGAACAGTGAAGTGCTAAAGAACCCTCCATCGTTGGTGCAAGCTTCGAAATCAGGGGGTTTCCATTCCTCGATCAGGTTGTCCACAATGTCCCCAGCCGGCGTGTTGTTGAAGCTTTTGTCAGTGAGAGCCGTGGCATTGAAGCCGGCATACGCAGGGCCTGCAAACATTATGATCCCTTCCACAGCAGGATGTGAAAAAGCCTCCCTTAGGATCTCCTCCAAGTACTGAGCCTGCAACGCCAGAAAAAGAAAAAAATTTAATGCATTAGGGAGTGCCAATCCTTTGATATTGCACTTTCAGTTTGTCACTAATCACAACTCTAAATTGGTTCAGGACAACACATTCTAGGATGAGTGTGGATGCCCATTATTAAGAAAATCAAATATTTTATTTTATATTGACAGGGAAGGCAGGTGAAGTTGGGTGGGCCGATGGCAGGAAGAGAAATGCTTGCCCAAGCCTGCCCAATTTTTCCTTTCGGGCCAACCAGTCTGAACTGGCACACCCGGTTGCGTGGCCATGCATAGTTGATACCTGGTTAACTCCTGGTTCCACAGACACTTCTGTGAGCCAAATGGGAACACCAGTTGTAGCCAGAATCTCCAGACTAGATCTCATGTAAGCCAAATTTGGCTGACCACGGCCAAAATGGCCTTGTACTCCTATTCCCGCTGGGATATCTTCGTTTCCGGGGTATGAAAATATCTCCTTGAGCCTCTTCTTGTAGTTCCCCGGGCTCACCTTCTCGTCCCCACAGTACTCAATGGTGTTGTACTCATTCAAGAACATCCTCGGGGTTGGATCGAGTCTGTATGCGGTCGAGTAATATATCGAGGAAGCGTTTTTCCCGAGGTTGTCCTCAAAGAAGCTGAAGTGCAGGTTCTCATTGACCACATCCCAAGCAATCAGTTGTCCTGCATATCTGGAGACAACCGAATTGATCCTCTTCTCTGCTGCTTTTCGCAGGTCCTCGGGTGACAGGGTCTTGACCCAATCGGGCTGGTACTTGGGATCGTCCCAGAAAACATTGTGGCCTCGGATTGAAATGCCGTTATCTTGCGAGAACTTCACCATTGCGTCGGCTATTGTGTAGTTCTCTTGGCCTTGTTTTGCCTCTGTGCTGTACCACTTCATTGCGTTGGTGAAAGTGGTGTACCTGAACCTCGAAGCGAACCAGTTTTGATAATCGGTGCTCTCGAGGATGTGGAAGTTCATACCGCACCCAAATGGGAAGCCCGGCTTGGTTTGTTTGACAAGAAATTTGGCTCCTCTGACCGCGAGTCCTCTTTTCTTCGCATAAGTTATCTGGAACCTCACTCTGCTCTTCCGTACCTGCGAGATCAAAATTCGCAACAGTTATTTATGTCTTTTGAGCTAAGTTGGGACAACTTCTGATTTTACCTTCTCTATGCTTTTATCTTGGTGAAACCTCCATTGCTTCTTCGAGAATGGCTGCAGCGCAACATTGTCGACCCATATTTCTTTCGAGGTATTCTTGCTCTGCCACAATCAGGAATCAGAATAACATTAGCACTCCACCTGATGTAGCTTCCAACTTTTCAGTGAAAGTATTCTCACACAGGTTTAAACTTGACCAAATTCAGGATGAATATGCAAACACACTGCCCGTTTTCTCCCGATTGAAGGGTGAATTTCGAAAAGTACTGATTACTGGAGAAGTTAACTGTACACATGGGGGATAACAATAGCAATCATACATCAAGTCTCTGATCTTGTCTTGAATTCAGTTCATTTTTCGAATTTGCTGATCTTTTAATAATCACCTAAGAAGGCATAAACTAGTTGAAGTGTGTTCTTTCAGAAGTAGATTAATCTAAAACAGTTCAGTGGCCATCACTTCACCTTGAAAAGAACATCGACAGTGGTCGAAGAATTCGCAGCGACGCCTCCTTTTAGCAAAGACCAGCACCCTTGCTCTGCCACGATGCTGCCTCCAGGGGCAAACTCGCCATCTCCAACTCCAAATACCACTGACACCGTCTCGCTTCCTTCATTGACTTGTATCCAAGCTGCGAAAATCCCTCATCAACATGAGTAATAAATCATCTTAAACTTCATCCACAGATACCGTTTCGCATTCCTTGATATTGGAGACCCGAAATTCTTTGCAAAAGGAAAAAAAAAAAAAAACCATTCAAGTGTCCTGTTTATGCAAGCCCACAAACCACATGTTTATTGGCTTCACATGAAGAAAATCCGACATGCACGTGAAGGCATGTGCACATACTTGCGGTTTGTAGTGATGTTCTGTAGGAAAAGTTTTTCAGATAATTACCTGAGAATGCATAGAACTTGCCCTTCTCGAGTCGAACTTTCTGAGAGACACTGTCCACGGGACGTTTCCTATTGCGTGCCACCATGAACCTGTTTTTGCTACGCGATATGCGTTCTTCAATCACTCCTTTCCCAAACATGGCCCATGCGGTGGTGCCATTACTGAACTCCGGGTTAACTATGACCCCACCGCCATACATAGTACTCCCAGGCTCTGCCAAACACTGCTTATTGGATACATAAGGATCCCAGTTACAGTTCGTTCTCATCAGTACCAAAATCACAATTTGGGCATGAACCAAAATTTTTTGCTTAATTTCAGCACAAATTGTTTCCTGCAGGCTTTTAGCTATTGACTTTCAGGAACCAAAAAATGGGTACTACATGAAACTACGTCATTGTACAGAATGATTCGTTTGATCATATTTCTCTCTTTGGGGCAGCGATCTTGGGTTGAGAATAATTCATTCGACTTATCGATGACCATGCAAAATCGAATTGGCATTCACACGTGAACATAACTCAAAAGTTGCGAGTGGTGTCCAGGACTTTGATCTTACCTGGGTCGTTGCCAATGCATCGTATTGCACATCACTGAAGACAGCCTGGGTGATCTGCCCTGAAATGGCTAAACATAGAAAGCATTTAGCTTAATCGTTCATGTCATCACCGACGTGACTAAGAAAAGCATTTGGAACAGCTAAAACCAATCTAACAGTCAACTTTATTCACAGTACATCAAGAAAAATCTTTTAAAAAACAACAAATCCTAAACTCTATTGAAAAGTTCTTCGAGGGATATGATATAATACTAATTATAATGCTAGGGGAATAAACTGTGAGAGAAACTAGCACCTGATCCTGAGTAGAACAACACAAATGTGAGCCAAAGAAACAGTGGCATGGTGATACAGAGGAGCTTACCTCTTTTTCAGTCCTGCAATAAAAAGCCAGCCAGAAAAACCGTGTAAGGCACCAATCAATCATGTCCAAAAGACAAAATAACTCCTGTGAATGTGAAAGCGTGCAGCAACCTGATCAATCTCAGTTCCTGCACGTCCCGTGACTCTTCTCTCGACCCCATATATATAACCCAACAAAAGACTGGCCCAGGGCTGGTCTGGAGATCTTGTCTGGAGATCTTGATGGGTAGGTGCCAACGGTGTCCAAATTAGCGTTCTGTAAGTCAATAGTAAGAATGTGACTTGGATGTAGAGAGAGCATCGAGAAACACGTAACTCTACTAAACTTGTTTGCTAAGCGATGTGATAGAGCACATGTGGATAATTCAAACAAGTGGAATATTCGAGGTTTCACTATATCTGCCAGATCAAACATCACTGCAGTTAACAACATCGTCAGTCGGTCTTATTATATTTCAGTAGCAATCTCCCGAGGATTTTAGCTTTTAAAAAAATTGTTGGGAATTGAAATGCAGCAAGCCCCTTTCCTCCTCCCTTTTTACTGTTTGGATTGCCTGTTCAGCTGTCTTGGAGGAATCCTCTTGTGGATGAACCCTGATGAAGTGACGACTAGTAAATTGACCGGGTGTGAATAACGAGGACATTTTCTTGATTTTTATAAAGGAGATTGTAATTTTTTTTTTTTTTTTTTGTGGAGGGGGAGAAAGGGGGGGGGTGGGGTGGTTCGTTTCTGCAGTAATTTTACACGGTTCTTTTAGACACACAAGAAGAGACAAATGGGAATCTTTAAAAGCGGCAAGGCAACGCATACGTTGGGAGATTTTCATTTCTTTCGGACAAACAGGAATGGCATGAAGTTGAGTGCATGACGAGGATGCGGGACGGAAGCTTTTGTGTCGAGGTAATACTTTTTGTAAGGATTTTACTAGCATAATAGTCTTTGAGTTACTATAAAAATAATAACTTATTTTGAGTTATAAATTCTCGAAGAAATAAGCCACATAATAATTTATAATTATTTGTTATTTGATTTTTTTTTTTTGTTATTCAAAATAGACTGTCATCCTCACAGTAAATTAAAAACTGTTATCCAATCATTTCTCTTTTGAGAATAATCGTTGTCATGATCTTGTCTGTTGCTTGTGAAATGCTTTGGTACGTGCAGAGGCGTTTTGATTATGTTCTTTTGACGCTTTGATCTATTGGAAACTAGTGGGAGGTCGAGTTTTGGGAAGAGCTTTTCTCGTGGGCCTGTTTTTCATGAAAAGAGTTCGAGTCGTGATGGAAAATTTTGAGGAGATGCTTCACATAAAATGGAAAGTAGTGAAGCTAATTACATGAGCTTTTAGGGAGTAGGAGGGAGGGAGACGGTTGAATGATATGGTGAACTCTGAACTAGTCCCCTTCCGACCTACAATAAAAGAACTAGTCCCCACCTTTAATATTGTTTTTTAGTGGGTTCAATCCAAAGGTTAGAATATTTTAAAATATGCGATTTTACACTTTCGGGTTTGACTTCTACTATAGTATCACAGTCGATGGTTGATTGATGGTCCACTCTCAATACATATTGGTGTTTGGTGCATATTTTAAAGAAGGAATCTCATGATCAATAGTCTTTATGGTTTGGTCTAGTGGAAAGAGACATGAGATGAAGGTGGGCATTGTGGTGTAATGACGTAATCTCGATGGTAGCCTTCGTGATACAGCCTGGTGAAAAAGACTAAGAACGAAGGTCGAGAGATGTTGATATAGAATGATACTTGAAATTAAGGGGGAACATAACTAAGAATGAGCTCCTATGTGAAGAGGAGACCACACACACACACAAAATATATAAACTCTATAATCAAGCAATGTGTGATATATTTTGACAGTTACAACACTTGCAATTTCGAAGATAATTGTAAAAAATAAAAATAAAAAATAAACTTATTGTATGGCAATCAATTTAATTCTAAACTCTTTACCAAAAAAAATTTAATTCTAAACTTTTCAATTTGGCAAATTTAGTCCTAAATATTTTGATGATTTGCCAATATAATCATTTCAGTCAATTTTTGATTGGAAAATGTGGACATGTATGTTGAATGTCTTAAATGACATAGTTGATATTAAAATAACTAATTTTTATAATTTTTTAAAAATTTTCTGAATTTTTTAATGAGAGGATAAATAGAGGGTCTAGATCCGCACTAAATAACACTCCACTTAAACTCTAGATGATAATTTAATTGTTGTGAATATTTAGTTTGCTAGAATTCTCTGCATATCAGTCTATGTCTCTTGCGGAAATTCCTGTTGACAATAGCATTTGAACAGCACAATAAATATGGTCTTAAACCCGTGCAATGCACAAGCACCTCTCTAATAAAACATATAATAGTGCTGAAACTAGCGCAAAGTTGAGTCTCATGACATGTGTCAGAAAAACTCTTTTGTACTATGAAGACGACAAAACACTATGTGAACTAATATATGTCATTAAGCGCAAAGAGATCCTCTCGATACACAAGTTGATAAGCGGAAAATGCTAAGAACGGGACCTCTGTGCTAATGGAGAGTTTCCTTGTTTTGCAAGTGGAGAACTAGATACCAACCGACGAGTGTTAGAATTGGAAGTACCTCTTGATTTCGACAAACAAGCCAGGGACATGAATGAAAAAATTGTGGAGTTTGATAGAGGAAAAGTCTTGTCAAAACCGAAGTCCAAAGCTCGGCCAATCCAAGCGCATATGCCACGATGGGGTCTCAAGCTGGTTCGACAATCCCACGATTCCCTCTCCGTGTCTCTTTCTTCTGCAGAGCACCTCCTCTGACGATCTTAATGAGGGATTCTCAAAGGAAATACATAAAACTGATGGGGAATGCACCCAAGTTAAGGCAACCGTCCACACCATGTACGTGCTCTTAAAGTAAACGTCCACTCCATGCACGAACTATTGAGAAAATCGATGGAGAAAATGAGTGGATTTGCTGTTCACACGACAATTGTGTTGAACATCGTGAAGCATCAAGTTCACTCCACCCATATTATAAAATGCTAATAATCATCTTTACCACATGTTTTTCTAGATGCGGTCATGCAGAAAAAAAGTACGACCTTGACATATATATTTCAGAAAAACTATCAAATAAGTCTTAAACTTATTGTGTAAATGTCAATTTAATTGTAAATTTTATAATTTCACCAATTAAATTTTAAATTTCTTGACGATTTGCTTATTAGCCATTTTTGGCTAAATAGAAGAAGTGCCAGCGCACAGCAAAAGCAGGCTGTTGTTGTTGTTATTATTATTATTATTATTATTATTATTGAAGTTGTCTAGTAATGCCCGATAGTGAAGATGTTATTGAGTCGATACACGCCAAGCTCGGGCTCAACTCGATTTGCATACTTAGTACTTGAAACTCAACTCTAGCTTGAACGTGTGTAAAAATTAAGGTTTTAGCTCAACTCCACTCAATTATAATGGAGTTGTATATGAACTTGAGTTCAAGCTTAAAGGTTTACCCAGCACTTGTGTCTGTGTGATACCACACATTCGTAAGGACTTGTATGTCACTTATCGGAATGATAGAAGTTAGAACATTTATGAAAGAATGATGGAAACTAGATTAGGTTAGCAAGCCCATCGATGTGAGCTTTGATGAGCTTGAGCTCATTTTGACAAGATATTCAAGTAGCGAAAGCTCGACTTGAAATCATGTGGATTGATCTCAATTCATCTTCAAATCCGGCATGAGCTGTTAGCAAGTTAACCAATCGACTTGGTTTCACCCCTACCTAGCAAGAGATTACCTTGCATAACCATTTTTTGGGGGAGCAACTTAAGATGTATATAATAACAATTTTGTTTCCAAGAATAATTTATGTTCAGAAATAGTTTTTTTTTTTTTAATTTCTATTCCTCAAATGAGTTTCTAAGCAGAAAAAACATTTTTGGTAACTATAAAAAAAAAATATTCTCGAAGTAGAAAAAAACATAAATGCATTTGGTATAACCCTAAAAATTTCTATTCTCGATATTTTTTAATTAATGATAAAAATTTTGGTGAAGACTTAGCAATTCACATTTGGATAAATTGGACTCTTGTAAGGACTTAACTTATCAAGATATTCTAAGATGGTCTTGGAAAATCCAACATAATAGTTAGTCAAAGATGGATGGCTAAAAATGGTAACAAAGAGTTCCATTAGTTTATAACTCATAATATGAGGAGGTTAATAGTAAGTCTTTGGACATTACAATAAATAAGTGCATAGACCTTTTGAACTTTTTTAAGTACAAGAAGGAGAGCAAACGCTGGGTAAAGACAAAACAACTGAGGATGGAGGCAATCATAAAATTGGTGCATTTATTTGCACAGACTCATGAAACCTTCAAGTAAATGACACGAGACTGTAAGAGTTTTCCTAATATAAGTTACATTAATTGATATTGTAATTTACCATTTTATGGTTATTGTAAAACGGGGTTTAGTCTAAAGTGAGATAGAAAGTTTCTTAATTAGTCTAATATGGGGCTGGATAGTATGGGCTGAGTTGAGTTTGGCCCGTAATAAGGGGGCCTGGTTGGAAATTCTATAAATAGTACTCAAGTCTCTCCTTTAACCATAATTCTCACATGTATCCTCACATAAGAAGCATTAACCTAACGCTAAAGGGTGAGGTGGCCATCTCATTGAGTCAATGATACAAAGGGCAATAGATAAGAATGACTTGCATGTAGAACATCAGTTTTCTACCTCCGCTTCAAGAACGATGGATCCCAAAACAAGTGCGTTAATCTTTCTACTCAATTATGCATGTTCTTGTTCAGGTTATGGAGATATTGGGATTACGCAATTTGCATCCAATATGTGGTATTAGAGGACCCATAACCCTAGAATACGAACGAATAGAATTTTTGCCATAATTTGTGATTTTTGTGCTTTTTTTTCAATAAAAATAAAATTAAAACACAAATTTGGATTGGGCTCGATTTGACGAGTAGATCCGTGAGCGACGTGTCACCGGGGGAGGCTGCACATGCCCCCATGCGCCCCCACGGGTCGCTGGGGGCGTCGGAGACATTCTCCACACACAGTCATGCTCCCCCACGTGTGGCCACACACCACTGGGGGCGTTGGAGACACGCCCACGCGCGTCATGCGCCCCCACGCACGAGGCATGGCTCTTGCCTGCAACGCACGCGCAAAGGCTAACGTCATTGTGACATTAGTGATCAGATCCGACCCGACACATTGACCATTTACCACGACTCGACCCATTGACCGTTGACCAATACCTGACCCGTTGACCATTGACCCGACCCAACTTGCTCAAAGGTGGATCGGACTGGTCAGCCGATCGGACCGGTTGGTTGGATCGAACAGTTGAGCCAAGGCTGATCGGATTGCTACCGGTGGGACCGATTTTGACCAGCCTTTTATGCTCGCACGTGAGCTCCACGTGCCTCGCACTTAGGTGGCACGTGTGGGCACGTGGACGTTTCAATTTGCGCATTGTTGGTGGCGTTGGACTTGTATGTTTATCTTTAATGTTGTGGTATATTTATTTTACATTTTTGATGATTTTATGGATTTGAAAATACATATGAAACCCTAAATACGTGTATTTTTAGTGTATTTTCGGATATTTTTCTTTTATTTTTCTGTGATTTTGGAAATACGGGTGTTAGGTTACTGGTATGTTATTACATAAACATTATAAAAGTGTTATTTATTAATAATATACAATAAATAAGGCAGTGTAATTAGCATGATATGTAATTTCAGTGATATGTTATCCATATCACTGAAGTTAAAATACATGTATATGGTGTATGTGAGATGTAAAGTTTATATCCCGGTATGAGAAAGTTTCAAGGATTCAATTGAGTAGTGACCGCCAAAGTGGCATACTTGATTGGATTTGAGAAATATTAGTCTCGTATATTGATTATGATGTCTCATGATTTAATGCGTAGTCATACTCCCAAAGGAGGTAATTATGATTAGTTTAGTTCATGGAGGGATACATGACGGTGTGGTAGAAAAATAATTAATCTTAGTGGTTCATATGTCCAAAAGTGATGAATTCACGAAGATTGAAATATATTTCCATAACCGCTATCATGTGGGAAGTGTACAGTTGCATGTCATGTATTCTGTCCAAAGATGATTATATAATTTTACATGTAACTTTTTAAATGTATAATTGTATGTCAAGTTACACGGTACTCACATGATGCTAATTATATATATTCATAAAATTTTAAAGGCAAGTAAACATATCGAACAAGTAATATAATGATAAGAAAAAGTATCATCCCACGGAGATCGATGATTAATAAATTAATTAAATACTAAAATAGATTAATTCTAAAATTTATCTAACACATCAAAATATAATTTGGAATTAAATTAAAAACAAAATTAGGAGACTAAATGCAGTAAATCAATCAGATAAATATGTTAGAGCATCCAATTTCACCATAACCACTAGATATGAATTTCATATTATTGTGGGTACAAGAACAATATCAAACATGTGATAGTGGAATTTCATAATCAATTTACTATCCTATCTCTAGGTATAGCAAACCTACTAAGTTTATTAATCCACTATATCTCTATGTGAATTAAAATAAACATAAGTGCATTAAAAATTATGAATATTCCCAGCTTATAATGAGCTTTTTGGATCACCTTATCACCGAAAGCTACACAAATAATGTAGTATATCTTTATCCATGTTTAATTCATGGTTATATATTATAATAAGCAATTGCATATTATCACTTCTCAGTCTCAAACATGCACATCAGATCATTCAAGTGGTGGCTAATCACTCAGAAGTATTAAGCACAATAATATATAACTCACATAAATGAAATCAATTGTAAAACATAAAAATCATGAAATTCACATAATCATGGTTAGGCTACATCGTAGCTCTAACAAAATAAAATTAGAAAATAGTAGAAGAAAAAGTAAAAATAAAAATTAAACTCAGCATCTTGAATCAAAAAATAAGAATTTTGTCACCATTTTTTTCTTCTCCTCAAAATACTTGAAAAACTTTCAGAAGAATGAAAAACGATCTAACAAAAAACCTAACTGCCCTCTCCATGTTCTCCTATTTATAGAATATATCCAAGATATATATCTCCCAACGCTTACAGATAACATTAGGGAACAAAATCAAGAATTTCCTAATTTGATATCCATCTTCCATTGCTTTTTATTTTATTTGAATTCATGATAGTTGCCATTCTTTTCCTTATCCTCTCCATATCTCATTATTCTGTATAAACAAGAAAAATTCAAATAATCAAAAAAAAATCTAAATATTTTCTCATAGATATTGCATTAATTGTTGCCTAAAATAGGTAAAATAACTCTATTTTTGTAGAGTTATCAATATACATTGTTTGTTTTTCAGTCACATTTTCTGTGATTAATAACTCAACTATTATTAAGATTTCTATTAGTTTGAATTTTAAGTAGTGGACATATGATTTGTTGCTTATGATAAGAGTAATAAAATTTGATTATTGTTAATGAAGTGTTTCATTCAGAAACACTTGAAAAATGGTTTACCAACTAACTACACTACAATAGGATGCCATAAAAGGCGATAAAATTTTCACTCTAAAAGAGGGGTGGACAGTTAATAGGTATTAAGAAATAAATATTTCTTTCTAGTATTTTTAAAGATTTTTTCAAAATAAACATGGCAACCAGAGGGAATTTTTTTTTCCTCTATATTCTACGAGGTCAGTGAGAGGAATTTTTTTTTTCTTATACCCTATGTTTTCTTCTACCATGCAAGCGGAATTTGTAGCATATTTTCCAGCTGCTACTCAAGCTATTTGGCTCCGGATGCTCACTAAGAAGTTGATCATTTTTTAACTTTATGGATTGACTCATACAGTTGTATTGAGACAATAAATTCATAATAATTTTATCAACAACAGAGGTCTCAAGGGGTCTAAATATATGGCAATCAAATTTTTGACTATAAAGAAATGGTACAGAAACATAACGTTATAATATAACATATTTCTACAGATGATGTGATTGCAAATTCACTAACTAAATGACTTTATTCTTCTGTTCTTAAATGACTTGTAATTAATATGGGCTTAAAAATATTATGAGATGTTGTTATTTAGTATGAGCTATTTTAGTTTTACTTTAATAAAGTTTATTTTTGTGTTCGTTACACTCAGTAATGGTTTGATATGTATCAACTTTTGCATTCAATAAAATATTTTTGAATGTGTTATCATTATGTTGAATACATATTGATAAAAGTCTCAAGATATTGTATAAATCTTGAGTGAAGGTTAGGGGCATTCGGTTATTAGCCTTGTGCATATGTCTTGTTATATATAAAGAAAGATTAACTGAAAGAACAAGGCATATATAGGTTCATTGGAACCATAAAGACATTCTCTTGTGACACAAGTTTTTTGTAATGCTTAAGGTAAGAGAATTGTGATTGACAAATGAGATCTCTCTATGAGATTTGTTATTCATTTGCTACACTACCATATTGAATTCATATCAATAAAGTTGAAAGCACTTGTGACCGTCGAATGCTTTATGTGTATACATGCAGTTACCGCCATGATTCGTTATTTGAGATTTTATGGGATATGATTGACCATTAAGAATTATCTCTAGACTAATGTGCGCATATACAGTACAATTTCAATTAATATAACCAAAGTGGGAGAATGTAAGAGTTTTCCTGATGTGGGCTACATTAATTGATATTGTAATTTACCGTTTTACGGTTATTGTAAAATGAGGTTTGGTCTAATGTGAGATAGAAATTTTCTTAATTAGTCTAATATAGGGCTAGCTAGTGTGGGCCGAATTGAGCCTGGTTCGTAATGAGGGGACTTGACTAGAAACTCTACAAATAGTGCTCAAATTTCTCCTCTAGTCCTAATTCTCACATGTATCCTCACATAAGGAGCGTTAACCTAACACTAAAGGGTGAGGTGACCATCTCATTAAGCAAGTAATACGAAGAGCAATAGAGAAGAAGGACTTGTGCGTGGAACATCGGTTTTCTGCTTCCGCTTCAAGAACGATGAATCCTAAAACAAGTACGTTAATCTTTCTATTTAATTATACATGTTCTTGTTCAGGTTATGGAGATCTTGAGATTGCACAATTTGCATCCAACAAAGAAATCCAAGGAACAAGGGTTTATTTGACTACTATGAACACAAGACAAATGGTAAAAACAAAGACTTGTTCAAAGCCAATTAATTTTATGTTAAAACAGAATTGTAGATGATCTTAAAGGACATCTCCAATAAAATCTTAGGAAGAGAAGACGTATTCTCTCAATCAAGTCCCTAAGTTATCGTGACCTACCATTGTCCATAAGAAAAAGGCATTCAAAGATCCATATGGTAAAGCCCTATGACATTATTCAATTTTGAATCTAATTTTCATCAAAATATTTTCACAATTTTTTAAGCTAAATTAATTCTAAACCATAATTAACACTAAAGTCTAGTAAAACTAGTCAAAATCTAATTTCTATACTCATGACTTTTTTTATTTTTTATTTGAAAAAATGGGGACTCGAATTGGGTGAGGAGACCAAGTTCGGATGTGAGTCTCACCTGGACCTTATGTCGATTGTGTAAAGATGAGCATAAAGTTATGTTGAGCTTGTTTCTAAAAAATGACATATCTTCTTCTTTTTTTTTTTTCCTATAACTAAAAAGTAATTTTTTTATTTCTTATTTCCATTTCAAATCTATTATTTGGCCACTGATTTATTCCAAGGCATCGAAAAATTAATTGACATGCACAAACAGATTTCTTTTCTTTTTTTTGAAAAATAAAAGAACAGAAAAACAAAAAAATAGAAATGTTATTAAACAGGCCATTACTAATCGACCGATCAATGGCTCCAACGATCAAATTGAGTTGGAAATCTCTTCAAGTATGGTTCAAAATAGTTGTAGGGATAGATTGATGAAGTACAAAGTTTCTCTTTAGCCCTGCAACGAAGTACGGTTTCATTGTAGTCCTCCGTAGAAGGAGAGGCTATGGAGTAAGGGGAGTGGAGTAGGCCAAATGGAAAGGCCAAAACCACTGTATACCCGGGTTTATTACTTCTTTTTCTCTCTTGATCTCTTCATTTTCAGTAAAAAGAAGAAGATATTTCTGCACGAGCACCCAGCTTCTACATTACTTTGAGCACAACGTCCAATGCTTGTAGGGAAAATTTGTAGAAATCTCACTCGGCAATCAATTCACTCCCTCTGAACCGTTGTGATTAGTCCATTTCTATCATTAGTATGCTTATACATTATCTTGGAAAAATTCCCCAATTAATCCTGAATATATTGTACCGATGTCAATTCGATTAAACCTTTATGCAAAAGGTATTCTTTCCAATCGGTTGTTGCTAGAATCACTAACGTGGCGATCCAGTCATAGGCCGTCCTACGTTGCACATCAATACATCAGCAATTTTTGACGAAAATTTATTGAAAGAATTATATTGTAATTTCGCTTAAAAGAATGAGACTTGATTGATAAAATTATAAAGTCTGTAATTTCATTAATATCTATATAATAAATTTATAACTGATTAAACAATTTCACCAATGTCTATACCGATCCTTTATGATCCATGGCTTTTTCACCCCTCCCCTCAAGGTTCCGGAACACTCTTTGTCGTACCCCATGTTTAAGTGCACGCCAACAAATGCCAGGTGTAACTCAAACAAGGAGCACGATCCTACATAATCCTGACTTAAAGGATCATTTTGGGGCCATTAAAGTCCCACAAGCATACGCCCTAAGTCCATCCACACAACTTAAATTGTAAAATGAAACTGATATATTCATGAGGAGTCGACCTCCAAACATTTTTGCAGGGAATGTTGTATAGCAACAATTTCCCATTGACGGGATGAATATAAATATGGAAAAGAGAGAATATTCTGCTTTCTATCTAGATGCTTTTATGTATTTTCTAATCAAATGTCTTAACTTTTAGTTTGTCTAATTAAGTCCTTCTATATTCACAAACTTTCTAATTAGGCCATTTTGATGGCAAATCTGGCCAAATTCAATTGACATAGATAATCGGGCGACGTCATTTTACAATTTGGATACAATTTTTTATAATGTAAACAGCCACGTTGGCAACCATAATGGTAAGATTTTTTTCCACATCATACTCCGAGGTTGTCTACATCGACTACATTTTTCCACCCATGATCACATATTTTGATTGCCTTATATTTGTGCATCGTCCGAAAACCACGAGGTCACTTGAATTTTGTCAAATTGGTGTAGGAGTGACATGATCAAAATCCTTGTGAAAGTAGAAACATTTGATTAGAAAGATTGAAGTACATTAATATGATTAGGCACAAAAGTACATGGATGAAAAATAAAACTTTCTTGTCTTAAAATGAAATCAAGTATCACTTTGTCGATCATGCTTGCGAAATCTTGTACCTTCACTAGTTTCCATTCCATTTAACGCGTCTTTCCAAAACTTACCTTCATGACTCAAAATGCATTTCAGAATAGACCCCACAAGTTTAACTTTTTCCCGAACTCGACTCCCCCTTGATTTTCCAATATGCCCTACCGTCAGCAGATCACAACAAAAAGACCCCCATAATGTGCATACGGAGCATGAGCGTCATAAAGATTATGGTGACAAATATAGCAGAAGTCCACTTTCTTTTTGTGTCCAAAAAAGAAAATTTTCCAACATTTTCAATGGTACTTTTAGGATTCCCAATTTGCCCTTCTTCTGAAATTTCAAAGAAAAATATAAAATGGGTCCCGCATAATTGATTGTCGATATGATATTTATAGATCATATAATAATTTTCAAAATAAGATAAATCTAAAATTTATTTTTAAAGAATATTTATGTTGCATATAGGCATTGACGGGGTGTCACCTATGAAGTATCGACACTCTCCAAAATTTTTTGTGTCATGTTGGATCTTGACACATATTCGACACTTTTGAACACTCTCAAACACTCGGTCAACACGTGTCGAAAAATTCGATACCTGATCAACTTCCTCAACACTCTTTGACACTCGAGTTGGAATTCTGACATATGAGTTTCAGACGTGTGATTCCGATATCAAGGTCAATTTTAAAAATTCAATAAATGAGAGGTCAAAATATATATATGTGAAAAAATAAAACACAATAATAAAAATAATAAATGGAGAAAGAAGAAAAGGCTAGTCTTTTCTTTTCTTCTGACTCCCACTTCCCGTACTATACAATTTCCTCCTTGTGTTTATTTTTCTTCTCTTCCAACATATCTAACGCACGAATCTAGAATATAGATTGCATGTTTTTTTCTCCAAGTTTTATGAAATATTGAAATAGAGTTGAATTTGTCAAATTGAAATAATGAATAATATTAATATGGCAGATTAATGTTTTTAGTGTATATTCATTATGAGGCTTTTTAAATTATTTATTTATGAATTTGATTCAAATTAATTTGATTGAAATAATCATAAAAATGATAATTTATTATGTATATATAAAAATATATATTTAATATACAACATGTCCTAATGTGTTGGAATTCTCTATTTTTTTAGAAACGACATGTCAACGTGTTGTATCGTGTCGTATCGCCCGTTAATATCGGTGCTACTTAAGGTGTCATAGTTAGAAAATTGCAATCAACATATTCATCCAAGAAAGAATTCCTTCAAGACAACAAAACTGGCAATCCAACAGTAAAAGGCAAGGGAAAGCTTGCTTGCAATTCACAATAGTGTCTTTTTCTTTTGGCCATATTTCCTTGAGAGCAATGCTAACTGCTAAGACTTGTTGAGTGATAAGTCGGACTTTTGTTAGGTGGCGAATATCGATAAGGTATTTCAATGCCAACTCGCCATTTGTCACATCACTCCGAGTATACTTGTTTAGTGTACTAGTCTTAATACATATGCATTACCTCTTCTTTTAATGCTTTTCGAAATCATGTCACATCATATGATTTGATCTCAACAACGACTTGGACACAATTATCCCCTGTATTCAATTAACACATCTGCTAAAGTATCACACATCACCTATCTATATACTTTGGACAAATCTCGTATTCATGTGTTCTACTTTGTGCAAGCTTTTGATTGGACAGTCCAACATCTGTCAGAACCAAATTTAGTCCCAGTGTCAGGCTCCTTGTTCATCATTTCCGTGCGAAAGAGCGTATTAAAGTATTCCTCGTCACTTGTAGAATATGGTTTCAAGGGGGCCTTATATTTGTACAGACTCCTTCCACCTAATTTCTATGCCAATTTGGGCTACTGCTCAGTTTGAGTATTTATATGTGTGGGTTTGAGAAAAGAGTCACGGGACATGTGAAAAACCGAGGATGATCAGCTTCATCAGGTCACCATTTAAGGAAACGAGGATATACCCGTTTCTTGGTTGACAGGCTGCTGCATGCTTATTCGCATTCACATGAGACTTTTGCTTTTCTGAACTAAGCAGAAAAAAGAAAGAAAAATTGCGGTTGAGTTCGAAATTATGTGAATTCAATGCTAATGAGAGAATTAACTGAAGCTTCTATGTCTACCTATATAACAAGCAGTCTCTGGCACTAAAGAATTTTTGCAACAATGACCTACAAGGCTAACTTTAAGCTTAAATTTTTTCAAACTAGTTGTATCTTTCTAGTTCGATCTTATATTTTAACTTATGCGAACATAAATATTACACTATAAAACGGAACAATCATCTTTTTTGCCTTCTGAAGGACCGAGGGAAGAGACAACATTCGCAATGCGACAATCACCATCGCCACCCCACAACTACCACATTGCCTGAGGTGACCTGGCCGGCATTATTAACATGCTTCTAAGGGAAATTTTCACATTCTCATAGAGGTGCAAAATCACTTGTATGTCATCAGTAAGCATGATCTTCTAGGTCAAAATTACATGCTATTGACTATCCATACAAATAATTACTGACATTTTTATTGAACCCTTTTGCTTTTGCCCTCCTTAATTAATCTTAATTAGCAGTTATCTGTCAACCATCAAACACTATCCTCAGATATCTATAGGAGCTTCCAGCAGAGTATTTATCCAATCTGAAAATGGAAAGTTCTCCCTGAGCTATCTCTGGTCACTTCAAATCTTGAAGTGGAGGAGCAATTTGTGGCTGGGTTGGTTATCGTAATCTCATACTCTCCATGGAACAGTGAAGTGCTAAAGAACCCTCCATTGTCCGTGTGGGCTTCGAAATCGGGGGATTTCCATTCCTCAATCAGGTTGTCCACGATGTCCCCAGCCGGTGTGTTGTTGAAGCTTATGTCGGCGAGAGCTGTGACATTGAAGCCGGCATACGCGGGGCCTGCAAACATTATGATCCCTTCCACAGCAGGATGGGAAAAAGCCTCCCTCAGGATCTCCTCCAAGTACTGAGCCTGCGACACCAGATAAAAAAAAAAAAAGCTTTAATGCATTAGGGAGTGCCAATCCTTTGATATTGCACTTTCAGTTTGTCACTAATCACAACTCTAGGTTGGTTCAGGACAGTACATTCTAGGATAAGGGTAGATGCCCATTATTAAGAAAATCAAATATTTTATTTAATATTGACAGGGTTGGCGAGCAAAGTTGGGCCGGCTCGTTACAGGAAGAGAAATGCTTGCCCAAGCCTGCCCAATTTTTCCTCTCGGGCCGCTTGCGTGGCCATGCATGGTTGATACCTGGTTAACTCCTGGATGCACAGACACTTCTGTGAGCCAAATGGGAACACCAGTTGTAGCCAGAATCTCCAGAGTTGATCTCATGTAAGCCAAATTTGGCTGACCACGGCCAAAATTGCCTTGTACTCCTATTCCTGCCGGGATATCTTCGTTTCCAGGGTACGAAAATATCTCCTTGAGCCTCTTCTTGTAGTTCCCCGGGCTCACCTTCTCGTCCCCACAGTACTCAATGGTGTTGTACTCATTCAAGAACATCCTTGGAGTTGGATCAAGTTTGTATGCGGTCGAGTAATATATCGAGGAAGCGTTTTTCCCGAGGTTGTCCTCAAAGAAGCTGAAGTGCAGGTTCTCATTGACCACATCCCAAGCAATCAGTTTTCCTGCATATCTGGAGACAACCGAATTGATCCTCTTCTCTGCTGCTTTTCGCAAGTCCTCAGGCGACAGGGTCTTGACCCAATCAGGCTGGTACTTGGGATCGTCCCAGAAAACATTATGGCCTCGGATTGAAATGCCATTATCTTGTGAGAACTTCACCATTGCGTCGGCTATTGTGTAGTTCTCTTGGCCTTGTTTCGCCTCCGTGCTGTACCACTTCATCGCGTTGGTGAAAGTGGTGTACCTGAACCTTGAAGCGAACCAGTTTTGATAATCAGTGCTCTCGAGGATGTGGAAGTTCATACCGCACCCGAATGGGAAGCCCGGCTTGGTTTGTTTGACAAGAAATTTGGCTCCTCTGACCGCGAGTCCTCTTTTCTTCGCATAAGTTATCTTGAACCTGACTCTGCTCTTCCGTACCTGCGAGATTAAAATTCGCAACAGTTTTTTTTTTTTTTTTTTTTTTTTGAGCTAACTTGGGACAACTTCTGATTTTACCTTCTCTATGCTTTTATCTTGGTGAAACCTCCATTGCTTCTTTGAGAATGGCTGCAGCGCAACATTGTCGACCCATATTTCTTTCGAGGTATTCTTGCTCTGCCACAATCAGGAATCAGAACAACATTAGCACTCCACCTAATGTAGCTTCCAACTTTTCAGTGAAAGTATTCTCACAAAGGTTTAATCTTGACCAAATTCAGGACGAATATGGCAAACACACTGCCCGTTTACTCCCGATCGAAGGGTGAATTTCGAAAAGTGCTGATTACTGGAGAAGTTAACTGTGCACACGGGGGATAACAATGGCAATCATACATCAAGTCTCTGATTTGTCTTGAATTCAGTTCATTTTTGGAATATGCTGATCTTTTAATAATCACCTCAGAAGGCATAAACTAGTTGAAGTGTGTTCTTTCAGTAGTAGATTAATCTAAAACAGTTCAGTGGCCATCACTTCACCTTGAAAAGAACATCAACAGTGCTCGAAGAATTCGCAGCGACGCCTCCTTTTAGCAAAGACCAGCACCCTTGCTCCGCCACGATGCTGCCTCCAGGGACAAACTCGCCATCTCCAACTCCAAATACCACTGACACCGTCTCGCTTCCTTCATTGACTTGTATCCAAGCTGCGAAAATCCCTCATCGACATGAGTAATAAATCATCTTAAACTTCATCCACAAATACCGTTGCGCGTTCCTTGACATTGGAGACCCGAAATTCTTTGCAAAGGAAAAAAAAAAAAAAACATTCAAGTGTCTTGTTTATGCGAACCCACAAATCACATGTTTATTGGCTTCATGAAGAAAATCCGACATGCACGTGAAGGCGTGTGCGCATACTTGGGGTTTGTAAAGATGTTCTGTAGGAAAAGTTTTTCAGATAATTACCTGAGAATGCATAGAACTTGCCCTTCTCAAGTCGAACTTTCTGAGAGACACTGTCCATGGGACGTTTCCTATTGCGTGCCACCATGAACCTGTTCTTGCTACGAGATACGCGTTCTTCAATCACTCCTTTCCCAAACACAGCCCAGCCGGCGGTGCCATTACTGAACTCCGGGTTAACTATGACCCCACCGCCATACATAGTACTCCCAGGCTCTGCCAAACACTGCTTATTGGACACATAGGGATCCCAGTTACTGTTAATTCTCATCAGTACCAAAATCACAATTTGGGCATGAACCAAAATTTTTTGCTTAATTTCAGCGCAAAGTGTTTCCTGCAGGTTTTTAGCTATTGACTTTCAGGAACCAAAAAATGGGTACTACATGAAAAGAACGTCATTGTACAGAATGATTCGTTTGATCATATTTCTCTCTTTGGGGCAGCGATCTTGGGTTGAGAATAATTCATTCGACTTATTGATGACTATGAAAATCGAATTGGCATTCACACGTGAACATAACTCAAAAGTTGCAAGTAGTGTCCAGGACTTTGATCTTACCTGGGTGGTTGCCAATGCATCATACTGCACATCACTGAAGACAGCCTGGGTGATCTGCCCTGAAATGGCTAAACATAGAAAGCATTTAGCTTAATCGTTCACGTCATCACCGACGTGACTAAGAAAAGCATTTGGAACAGCTAAAACCAATCTGACAGTCAACTTTATTCAAAGTACATCAAGAAAAATCTTTAAAAAAACAACAAATCCTAAACTCTATTGAAAAGTTCTTGGAGGGATATGACATAATACTAATTATAATGCAAGTGGAATAAACTGTGAGAGAAACTAGCACCTGATCCGGAGTAGAACAACACAAATGTGAGCCAAAGAAACAGTGGCATGGTGCATACAGAGGAGCTTATCGCCTCTTTCCAGTCCTGCAATAGAATGCCAGCCAGAGAAACCGTGTAAGGCACCAATCAGTCATGTCCAAAAGACAAAATAACTCCTGTGAATGTAAAAGCAGCAACCTAATCAATCTCAGTTCTTGCACGTCCCGTGACTCTTCTCTCGACCCCATATATATAACCCAACAAAAGACTGGCCCAGGGCTGGTCTGGCGATCTTGACGGGTAGGTGCCAACGGTGTCCAAATTAGCGTTCTGTAAGTCAATAGTAAGAATGTGACTTGGATGCAGAGAGAGCATCGAGAAACGAGTAATCCTACTAAACTTGTTTGCTAAGTGATGTGATGGAGCACATGTGGATAATTCAAACAAGTGGGATATTCGAGATTTCCTAGACTGCTATCCTCATAGTAAATTAAAAACTGATACCCAATCATTTCTCTTTTGGGAATAATCATTGTCATGATCTTGTATGTTCTTGTGACGCTTGGATCTATTGGAAACTAGGGGGAGTCGAGTTTTGGGAAAGAGCTTTTCTCATGGGCCTGTTTTTCATGAAAAGAGTTCGAGTCGTGATGGGAAATTTTGAGGAGATGCTTCACATAAAATGGAAAGTAGTGAAGCTAATTACATGAGCTTTTAGGGAGTAGGCGGGAGAGAGATGGTTGAATGATATGGTGAACTCTGAACTAGTCCCCTTCCGACCAAAAAAAAAAAAAAAAAAAAAAACTAGTCCCCACCTTTAATATTGTTTTTTAGTGGGTTCAATCCAAATTTTAGAATATTTTTAAAAAACGCAGTTTTACACTTTTGAGTTTGACTTCTAGTACAGTATGAAAATCGATGGTTGATTGATGGCTCACTCTCAATGTATATCAGTGTTTTGTGCCTATTTCAAAGAAGGAATCCCGTGATCAACAACAATTTTTATGGTTCGATCGAGTGAAACGAGACATGAGATGATGGTGGGGGTTGTGGTCTAACAACGCGATCTCGATGGTAGCCTTCATGATACAGTCTAGTAAAAGAGACTAGGAATGAAGGTCAAGAGATGTGATATAGAAAGATACTTGGAATTAAGGGGGAATAGAACTAAGAATAAGCTCCTATGTGAAAATGAGATCCCACACACACATAAAATATATAAACCTTATAGTCAAGCAGTGTATGATATATTTTGACAGTTACAATGCTTGAAATGTTGAAGATAATTGTGGGGAAAAAAAAAACATAAGCATATTGTACGGCAATCAATTCAATTTGATAAATTTAGTCCCAAACATTTTAATGATTTGGCAATATAATCCTTTTAGCCAATTTTTGACTACAAATTGTGGACATGTATGCTGACTTTCTTATATGACATAGTCAATGCTAAAATAACCAATTTTTATATATTTATTTTTTAAAATTTTCTTAATTTTTTAATGAGAGGATAAATAGAGGGTCTAGATCTGCACTAAATAACACTCCACCTAAACTCTAGATGATAATTTGATTATTGTGAATATTTATTTTGCTAGAATTTTCTACATATTAGTATATGTCTCTTGCAGAAATTCCTGTCGGCAATAACATTTGAACAACATAATAAATGTGGTCTTAAACCCGTGCAATGCACAAGCACCTCTCTAATGAAACATATAATAGTGCTGAAATTAGCGCAAGGTCGAGTCTCATGACACGTGTTGGAAAAACTCTTTTGTACGTTGAGGACGACAAAACACTATGTGAACTAATATGTACCAGTAAGTACAAAGAGATCCTCTCGATACACAAGTTGATAAGCAGGCAATGCTAAGAACAGGACCTCCATGCTAATGGAGAGTTTCCTTGATTTGCAGATGGAGAACAAGATATTAAGTGTCAGAATTGGAAGCACCTCTTGATTTCGACAAAGAAGCAAGGGACATGAATGAAAAAATTGTGGAGTTTGATAGAGGAAAGTCTCGTCGAAACCGAAATCCAAAGCTCAGCGGATCCAAGCGAATATGCCACTTTGGGGTAAAATATCGCTTCAAGTGCCATAACTTGGCACAAAATGATACTTAAGTGCCATAACTTACGAAAGTAACACTTAAGTGCCACATTTTAATAAAAATGAGACACCTAAGTGCCACCTCCGGCGAAGCCGGCCAGAAATTATACGTGGCAATTAAATATTAATATTTCTCACCAAGGTGGCTCACTGGAGAGCTAACTCAGCTCTAATTCACCCAAAACGACGTTGTTTTGGCACAATTTCAATTTTAATATAATATAAAATTAATTAAATTAAATTTAAAACAAAGTAATAATAATAATAATAATAATAATAATAATAATAATAATAATAATAATAATAATAATTTATATTATTAAAAAAAAAAAAACGGAGGAGAAGGAAGGCGGCCCAGACGGTGAGGGCTAAGCTCTTGCCGCCACCACCTCCCCGCCGTCCACCACCTCCCCGCCGTCGTCGGAAGGATGAGGGCATGCAAGCCTTCGCTATCGGCTCTCAGCTAGGGCTCGACGGCCTCGGCCAACCCTCCCTCACCTCCCTAGCGACGGAGGAGAGATGGTTCTTTGTGGCAATGAGGGTTGAGCCCTCAGTGCCGGCTCCTCCCCTTCCCCCCCCCCCCCCACCTTTTTTTTTTTTTTTACCTCCTCCTTCCTCTTCCTCAATTGTCGACTGCCTCCCCCTCCTCTTCCTTCCCCGCTCGCCCCATATCGAGGCGAGGCTCGTGGGCCCTCGCCACCAATCAGCCAAACCTAGCCTCCATGACCCCAATCGACTCTCCCCCTCCGTCGTCAGCCCTTGTCAGTGGCAACGGCTGAGGGGCCTGCCTCCCTTTTAATTTTTTTAAAAAAAAATTAAATAAATTTAATTTTTATATTAATTTTTTACCACATCAACACCAAAACGACACCGTTTTGCACTTATTTCGTCGGAAAATTGACACGTTAGCATTTTGGCCGGATTGGCACTTAAGTGATTCATTTTGCTTCAATATTGACACTTAAGTGTCTCTTTATGTCAAGTTATGACACTTCAAAGATTCGCGCGTCGCTACTTTGAGGTCTCAAGCTGTTTCGACGATCACACGATTCCCTCTCCGTGTCTCTTTCTTCTGCAAAGCGCCTCCTCTGACGATCTTAATGAGGGATTCTCAAAGGAAATACCCAAAACCGATGGGGAATTGCGCCCAATTTAAAGCAACCGTCCACACCATGCACGTGCTCTTAAAGAAAACGTCCACTCCATGCACGAACTATTGAGAAAATCGATGGAGAAAATGAGTGGATTTGCTGTTCACACGACAATTGTGTTGAACATCGTGAAGATCAAGTTCACTCCACCGACATTATAAAATGCTAATAATCATCTTTACCACATGTTTTTCTAGATGCGATCATGCAGAATGAAAAGTACGACCTTGACATATATATATTTCAGAAAAATTATCAAATAAGTCTTAAACTTAATGTGTAGATGTGGATTTAATTGTAAACTTTATAATTTCACCAATTAAATTTCAAATTTCTTGATGATTTGCTGATTAGCCAGCTTTGGCTAAAAAGAAGAAGTGCCGGGGCACAGCAAAAGCAGGCTGTTATTATTATTATTATTATTATTATTATTATTATTATTATTATTATTATTATTATTATTATTATTATTGAAGTTGTCTAGTAATGCCCAATGGTGAAGATGTTATTGAGTCGATACACGCCAAGCTCGGGCTCAACTCGATTTGCATACTTAGTACTTGAAACTCAACTCTAGCTTGAATGTGTGTAAAAATTAAGGTTTTAGCTCAACTCCAATATTAATATATATGCTTGACTCAATTATAATGGAGTTGTGCATGAACTTGAGTTCAAGCTCTGTGTGATACCGCACATTCATAAGGACTTATATGTCACTTAACTTATATGTCACTTATCGGAATGATAGAACATTTATGAAAGAATGATGGAAACTAGATTAGGTTAGCAAGCCCATCGATGTGAGCTTTGATGAGCTTGAGCTCATTTTGACAAGATAATCAAGTAGCGCGAGCTTGACTCAAAATCATGTGGATTGATCTTGATTCATCTTCGAATCTAGCATGAGTTGTTAGCAAGTTAACTAATCGACTTGGTTTCACCCCTACCTAGCAAGAGATTACCTTGCATAACCATTTTTTGGGGGAGCAACTTAAGATGTATATGACAACAATTTTGTTTCCAGGAATAATTTTTGTTTAGAAATAGTTTTTTTTTTTTTTCATTTCTATTCCCCAAATGAGTTTCTAAGTAGAAGAACATTTTTGATAACTATAGAAAAAATTTATTCTCAAAGTAGAAAAAAAAAAAAACATAAATGCATTTGGTACGACCCTAAAAATTTCTATTCTCGATATCTTTTAATTAATTATAAAATGTTAGTGAAGACTTAACAATTCATGTTTGGATAAATTGGACTCTTGTGAGGACTTAACTTATCAAGATATTCTAACATAGCCTCGGAAAATCTAACGTAATAGTTAGTCAAAGATGGATGGCTAGAAATGATAATGAAAAGTTCCATTAGTTTATAACTCATAATATGAGGAGGTTAACAGTAAATCTTTGGGCATTACAATAAATAAGTGCATAGACCTTTTGAGCTTTTTAAGTACAAGAAGAAGAGCAAATGTTATCCGGTGGAATGGGTAAAGACAAAACAACTATGGATAGAGGCGATCATGAAGTTGGTGCATTTATTTGCACAAACTCATGAAACCTTCAAGTAAATGACATGAGAAATCCAAGGAACATAGGTTTATTCGACTGGGATGAACACAAGACAAATGGTAATACAAATGACCTGTTTAGAGCCAATTAATTTTCTATTAAAACAGAATTGTAGATTATCTTAAAGGATGTCTCCAATAAAATCTTAGGAGAAGAAGACGTATTCTCTTAATCAAGTCACCAAGCTATCGTGACCTAGCATTGCCAAAAAAAAGGCATTCAGAGATCCATATGGTAAAGCCCAATGAGATTATTCAATTTTGAATCAAATTTTCATCAAAAGATTTTCACAATTTTTTATGCTAAATTAATTCTAAACTAGAATCCACACTAAAATCTAGTAAAACTAGTCAAATCTAATTTCTAAACTCATGAATTTTTTATTTTTTATTTTGAAATATGGGGACTCGAATCGGGTCAGTAGACCAAGTTCGGATGTGAGTCTCACCCAAACCTTAAGTTGATTGTGTAAAGATGAGCATAAAGTTACGTTGAGCTTGTTTCTCTAAAATGACATTATCTCTTTTTTCTGTTCCTGTAATAAGAAAGTAAGTTTTTTTTACTTCTTGTTTCCATTTCAAATTTATTCCTTGGCCACTGATTTATTTCAATGCATAGAAAAATTAATTGACATACACAAACAGATTTTTGTGTTTTTCTTTTTCTTTTTTCTGTTTTGAAGAATAAAAGAACAGAAAAACAAAAAAATAGAAATGTTATCAAACATGCCATTACTAATCAACCGATCAATGGCTCCAACAATCAAATTGAGTTGGAAATCTCTTCAAGTATGGTTCAAAATAGTTGTAGTAAAAGATTAATGAAGTACAAAGTTTCCCTTTAGCCCTGCACTGAAGTATGGTTTCATTGTAGTCCTCCGTAGAATGAGAGGCTATGGAGTTAGGGGAGTGGAGTAGGCCAAATGGAAAGGCCAAACCACTATATACCCGGGTTTATTACTTCTTTTTCTCTCTTGATCTCTTCATTTTCAGTAAAAAGAAGAAGATATTTCTGCACGAGCACCCAACTTCTACATTACTTTGAGCACAACGTCCAATGCTTGTAGGGAAAATTTGTAGAAATCTCACTCGGCAATCGATTCACTCCCTCTGAACCGTTGTAATTAGTCCATTTCGATCATTAGTATGCATATACATTGTCTCGGGAAAATTACCCAGTTAATCCTGGATATATTGTGGGCCCGTTTGGTTCGGCTTTTGGGAAATGCCATTTGGAGAATGCAAATATCTTTGAGAGAAAGGGGCTTTCGGAAATGTTAGACCGTTTGGTAAATTTTAGCATTGAAATGCAACTTACCATAAATGCCGTTTGGTAAACTTTGCATTTGTAATTAGCTTTTGGTATTTTTTATTTTCTTTAAATTTTGAAATCAAATTCCGGCGGCCGGCCAACCGCCGGCCACCGCCGGACGGCCAGATCTGGCCGTCGCCGGACCACCAGATCTGGCCGCCGGAGGTCGCGGAGGCCAGATCTGGCCGTCCGGCGGCCAGATCTGGCCTCGCCTGGTCGCCTGGCTCGCGCGAGACCAGGCGACGCCGGCCGAGGTCGCCCGACCTCAGGCGGCGTCGCCTGGTCGCGCGAGACCAGGCGACGCCGGCCGAGGTCCGCGCGACCTCAGGCGGCGTCGCCTGGTCGCCAGACCGCCAGATCTGGCCGCCGAACGGCCAGATCTGGCCTCGCCTGGTCGCCTGGCTCGCGCGAGACCAGGCGACGCCGGCCGAGGTCGCCCGACCTCAGGCGGCGTCGCCTGGTCGCGCGAGACCAGGCGACGCCGGCTGAGGTCCGCGCGACCTCAGGCGGCGTCGCCTGGTCTCGCGCGACCAGGCGACGCCGGCCGAGGTCCGCGCGACCTCAGGAGGCGTCGCCTGGTCTCGCGCGACCAGGCGACGCCGGCCGAGGTTCCCGCGACCGCCTGTCCGCGCGACCTCAGGCCACCCCGCGGGTCTCGCCACCCCGGGCGGTGGTCACCGGGGACGCGGGACCCCCACGCGGCGGTGGCGGCTGCCGGAGAAGCCGCACTCTCAGCCGGCGAGGAAGACGAAGACGAACGAAGAAGAAAGGGGGAAGAAGATGAACAGTGGATTAATGAACAGTGTATCAATGCCAATTCAGTTTTTAACTTTCTAATTTTATCAATTAAGATCTAAACCTTTATGCAAAAGGTATTCTTTCCAATCAGTTGTTGTCAAAATCTTAACATGGCGATCTAGTCATAGGCCATCATATGTTACACATCAACACATCAGCAACTTTCAACGAAAATTTATTGAAAGAAATATATTGTAATTTCGCTTAAAAGAATGAGACTCAATTGATAAAATTAGAAAGTCTCTGATTGCATCAACATTCATATAATAAGTTTATAACTGATTAAATAATTTCACCTATCTCTACACCGATCCTCTCTGATCCATGGCTTTTTCACCCCTCCCTTCAAGTTTCCGGAACACTCTTTGTCTTACCCCATGTTTAAGTGCACGCCAACAATTGCCAGGGGTAACTCAAACAAGGAACACGATCCTACAAAATCCTGACTTAAAGGATCATTTTGGGGCAATTAAAGTCCCACAAGCATACGCCCTAAGTCCATCCACGCAACTTAAATTGTAAAATGAAAATGATATATTCATGAGGAGTCGACCTCCAAACATTTTTGCAGGGAATGTTGTATAGCAACAATTTCCCATTGACGGGATGAATATAAATATGGAAAAGAGAGAATATTCTGCTTTCTATCTAGATGCTTTTATGTATTTTCTAATCAAATGTCTTAACTTTTAGTTTGTCTAATTAAGTCCTTCTATTTTCACAAACTTTCTAATTAGGCCATTTTGATGGCAAATCCGGCCAAATTCAATTGACATAGATAATCGGGCGACGTCATTTTACAATTTGGATACAATTTTTTATAATGTAAACAGCCACGTTGGCAACCATATTGGTTAGATTTTCTCCACATCATACTCCGAAGTTGTCTACATCGACTACATTTTTCCACCCATGATCACATATTTTGATTGCCTTATATTTCTGCATCGTCCGAAAACCATGACGTCACTTGAATTTTGTCAAATTGGTGTAGGAGTGACATGATCAAAATCCTTGTGAAAGTAGAAACATTTGATTAGAAAATTGAAGTACATTAATATAATTAGGCACAAAAGTACATGGATGAAAAATAAAACTTTCTTGTCTTAAAATGAAATCAAGTATCACTTTGTCGATCATGCTTGCGAAATCTTGTACCTTCACTTGTTTCCATTTCATTTAACGCGTCTTTCCAAAACTTACCTTCTGACTCAAAATGCATTTCAGAATAGACCCCACAAGTTTAACTTTTTCCCGAACTCGACTCCCCCTCGATTTTCCAATATGCCCTACCGTCAGCAGATCACAACAAAAAGACCCCCATAATGTGCATACGGAGCATGAGCGTCATAAAGATTATGGTGACAAATATAGCAGAAGTCCACTTTCTTTTTGTGTCAAAAAAATAAAATTTTCCAACATCTTCAATGGTACTTTTAGGATTCCCAATTTGCCCTTCTTCTGAAATTTCAAAGAAAAATATAAAATGGGTCCTGCATAATTGATTGTTGATATGATATTTATAGATCAGATAATAATTTCCCAAATAAGATATATCTAAAGTTTATTTTTAAAGAATATTTATGTTGCACATAGGCATTGCCGGCGTGTCACAGTCAAAAATTGCAATCAACATATTCATCCAAGAAAGAATTCCTTCAAGACAGCAGAACTGGCAATCCAACAGTAAAAGGCAAGGAAAAGCTTGCTTGCAATTCACAAAAGTGTCTTTTTCTTTTGGCTATATTTCCTTGAGAGCAATGCCAACTTGTTGAGTGATAAGTTGGACTTTTGTTGGGTGGTGAATATCGAGAAGGTATTTCAATGCCAACTCAGCATTTGTCACATCACTCTGAGTATACTTGTTTAGTGTACTAGTCTTCATACATATGCATTACCTCTTCTCTTAATACTTTTCGAATTCATGTCACATCATATGATTTGATCTCAACAGCAACTTAGACACTGTTGTCCCCTGCATTTGGTTAACACATCTGCTGAAGTATCACACATCACCTATCTATGTAGTTTGGACAAATCTCATATTCATGTGTTCTACTTTGTGCAAGCTTTTGATTGGACAGTCCGACATCTGTCAGAACCAAATTTAGTCCCAGTGTCAGGCTCCTTGTTCATCAATTTCATGCGAAAGAGGATATTAAAGTATTCCACATCACTTGTACAATATGGTTTCAAGGAGGCCTTATATTTGTACAGTCACCTCCCACCTAATTTCTATGCCAATTTTGGGCTACTGCTCAGTTTGAGTATTTATATATGTGGGTTTGAGAAAAGAGTCACGGGACATGTAAAAAACCGAGGATGATCAGCTTCATCAGGTCGCCATTTAAGGAAACGAGGATATACCTGTTTCTTTGTTGACAGGCTGTTGCATGCTTATTCGCATTCACATGAGACCTTTGCTTTTCTGACATGATTATGATTCTTACAGGCTTTTCTAAGACTGCTCTAATTGCTGGATCGATGAGGAGTTCACCAGGATTCAACATGTTCTTGTTTCTTTCTCTCGCATTTGCATTGTTGTCCTCAGGATCAGGTACCGGTTTATTTATATCTTCTTGCATTATTTTCGCTTGATCATTGATCTTGGAAGAGCATTTTTGCTTGAGTTCAGCATCCCTTGCTCCAAGTGTTTGATAAATTTTCTTGCTTGTTTCAATGAAGTCGACTCTGAAATTGGTTTAGCAGTTGTAGTGTAACATGGACAGTTAAGCTAATGCTTTCTTTTTCAAGCCATTTCAGGGCAAATCACGCAGACCGTCTTCGATGATTATTATGATTCAACGGCGACAACACAGGCAAGATCAAATTCCTATGCACTATTTGCGATTTCTGAGCACGTTGACATGTGAATATCAGTTCATATTTCATGAGCACTGCCGCTAAGTCAAATTCAAGAATTTGGCCTCGGAATTGGGCGATCAGAACTCAAGATTGCCACTCGAAAAAATGAACTAGTTGAATGAATTACTCTAATGATTTGCTGAGTGGCACAATTTCTTCGTTGCCCTGAAAAGAATTAGTTAGGAGTTTCCAGGAACGACACTAAGCAGATTATGTAATCCGAGTCTTACGTATTCGATTATAGCAGTGTTTGGTGGAGCCAGGGAGCCTTATGTATGGAGGTGGGGTCATACTGAACCCAGAGTTCATCCACGGCACTTCCGCATGGACCGTGTTTGGGCGAGGAGCAACTGAATTGCGGATATCGCATACCAACAACAGGTTCTTGGTGGCTCGCGATAGGAAACGCCCGTCAGACAGTTTCTCTCAGAAAGTCCAGCTCGAGAAGGGAATGTTCTATGCATTTTCCGGTAATTATGTGCTCTGCTGTTTCTAGAGAGAGTCCACGTTGAAATTGTTCGTGTGAAGCCATAAATTATGTGATATGCCGGTTCAACGTTCAGCTGATATTCTCGTATAGTTTTGTTTATTTGTGAAGAATTGCTAATTGCAACATCAAGAAATGAGAAAACGCGATTGTTGACCGAGCTAGGATGATTTGTTGCTGTCTTTGCAGCTTGGGTACAAGTAAGTCAAGGAAGCGAGACGGTATCGGTGGCGTTTCGAACTAGAGATGGCGAGTTTGTCCGTGGAGGCAGTGTCGTGGCCAAGCAAGGGTGCTGGTCTTTGCTGAAAGGAGGCATCGCCGTGAATTCTTCGAGCCCAGCTGATGTTCTTTTCGAGGTGAAGGGCATTCAACTTTCCATTACAATCTACTTCTGAATCATTGAAAAGTTGCAAGACACATGATTGCGAATAATTCCAGGCATATGTTGATTCTGATTGTGTTGCGACAGAGCAAGAATATTTCAACGGAGATATGGGTCGACAACGTTGCGTTGCAGCCATTCTCGAAGCAGCAATGGAGGAATCACCAAGAAGAAAGCATAGAGAAGGTAATACAAAAAGTTTGTATGTAGTTCGTTCAAAAAACTTAAAAGACCGTCGGGAACTTCAATCTCGCAGGTACGGAAGAGCACAGTGAGGTTCCAGATAACTTCTGTGAACGAAAGAGGACTCGGGGTCGGAGAAGCCAATGTTCTCATCAAACAGACCAAACCAGGCTTTCCATTTGGGTGCGGCATGAACTTCCACATCCTGGAGAGCGCCGATTACCAGAACTGGTTCGCATCGCGATTCAGATACACCACTTTCACCAACGCAATGAAGTGGTACAGCACAGAGGCGAAACAAGGCCAAGAGAACTACACAATAGCCGATGCAATGCTGAAGTTTGCGAAAGATAATAACATTTCGATCCGAGGCCACAACATCTTCTGGGACAACCAGAAGTACCAGCCCGATTGGGTCAAGACCCTTGCGCCCGATGATCTGCGAAAAGCAGCGGAAAAGAGGATCCATTCAGTCGTCTCACGATACGCAGGAGAACTGATTGCCTGGGATGTGGTCAATGAGAACATACACTTCAGCTTCTTTGAGTACAACCTCGGGGAAAATGCTTCCTCGATGTATTACTCGAAGGCATACAAGCTCGATCCGACTCCAAGAATGTTCCTGAACGAGTACAACACCATCGAGTACAGCGGGGACGAGAAGGCGAGCCCAGGGAACTACAAGAAGAGGCTCCAGGAAATATTTTCGTTCCCCGGGAATGAGGATATACCGGCCGGGATAGGAGTGCAAGGCCATTTCGGCACCGGCCAGCCAAACTTGGCTTACATGAGATCAAGCCTAGACATTCTGGCCACGACTGGTGTGCCCATTTGGCTCACAGAGGTGTTTGTGGATCCAGGAGCTAACCAGGTATTGGCATATCTTAGACAAGAGGTGATCATGCCCTGGGCAGTTCACCCGGTCCGGTGGGCCGGAAGGGCAAAATGGGCCAGGTCAGGCGAGCGACTCTCTTTTCGCGGCTGGCCCGGCCAGCTCACCTTGCCCATTCGAACCCTATCAATTTCAGATTTGCACACTTCGATAATTTTTCAATAGGAGGAGCAGAAACATGACTTAAAGCTTTTGGCTATTGGTCAATTGAAGACTTGAGGCCACAATAAGGTCTCGTACTCGCCGTCCGGTGAAATTCAGACATTGGAAATGAGACGTGGCAGCCGATGCCCGAATTCCATCGACAGGGACTTGGAGAAGCGAGTGGGGCTTTTTTTAAAACCTTCAATTGACCAAAATAAAACCTTTATATTCTAAATTGACCAACAGCCAAAAGGTTTAAGTCGTGATTTTGCACTTATCTCCGTTTTTCAATGAATGGAAGTACAAATATGAAAAAAAAAAAAAAAATGGCACTCTACAATCCATAAAGGGATTTCTGGCATTGCAGGCTCAGAACTTGGAGGAGGTGCTCAGGGAGGCTTACTCCCATCCCGGGGTGGAAGGGATCATAATGTTCGCCGGCCCTGTGTACGCCGGTTACAATTCCATGGCGCTCGCGGACCTGAACTTCAACAACACTCTGATCGGGGACGTTGTGGACAAGCTAATCCAGGAATGGAGATCCAAGGACCTGGAGGCTCGTGCCGATGAGGAAGGGTTCTTCCGCACTACGCTGCTTCATGGAGAGTATGAGATCACCATCACCGATCCAATCTCAAATTCCTCTTCCACTTCAAGATTTGAAGTGACCAGAGATAGCTTCAGGAAAATTTACCATTTTCACATATAATGAATTGTCAGCTACAAGCTCCTATGGAGCTAGGGATAGTGCTTTTATAGTGGATTGATAGTTGCTAAGTTAAGATTAATCAGAGAGGGTAGATATAAGGACCCCTAAATGCCAAGCATGTTTTTCTTTGGTCAAAAAATGCGTTGCATATGTAATTATGACCTAAAAAGATCATGTCGATACCAAGTAAATAATGTTTAGTCATTTTTCGGGCGCTTCTGCAATGTAATATCCTACCATGTACCGATCCCACCGCTAATGATACCAATCGATAAAAAAGGCCAATAAGCTAACAAATCTCATCCTCTGGACGGCGTATGGTACATTTTTGTCCTTGGGTATTGTAGACGGAGTATTGTCGACAATTGATCATGAGAATGGACCTCTCAAACAACATACACGTTTTAATTTGCAAGATTTCGAGATACTCTACATCACGTAAAAATCTCAAATCCAAAAAGAAAAAAGAAACGGGTCGAACGATTTTTTTTTTTTTTGGCTTTAAACTTTAGATATGTATTTAGTCTAACCAACTAAAAGATTTTAATTGGCATTTAAAATCACTCAAAAATTAAGTAGAGGTACAAAAATTTAATGGGATATATTCACTAGAAATTTTAAAACTTGTTACCAAAGTGTAATTGAATCCTAAAACTTTTAGAATATGCAATTAAATCTTAAAACTTGTCAAATTGGTGCAATCAAGTCATTACATTAACTCTGTCCAATTTGGTTAACGGAAAATGCTGACTTGGCTTTTTTATTATTATTTTATCTATCTTACGTGGTGCTAATGTGGCTAAAACAAGCAATATAACTCCAAAATGATGTCATTTTGGTCCAAATTTATTTTTTAATACAAATATTAATTAATTTTTTTATTTTTATTTTTTTAAAAAGAGCAAACCAACTCGCAAGCCCTCACTGCCATTGTCCCACCAAGAGTCGACGATGGTGGGGCAAGGGTCAACTGTGGTCAATAGGCCTCGGCTAGTAGCCAACGACCCTAGCCAATCGCAAGCAAGCACTCATCGAGATCTAAAGTGAGGGTCACAACTAGGGATGTGAAAAAGAACTAAGAACAACTCGAAACCAGACTAAATTAGATCGAAACCGGTGGTTACCAAGGGAATTGGTTCGGTTCGCCTCACTGGATCTAAACAAGCCCACAACGTCGTCACCTCACTCAAATCTAGCAAGAGGCTAGGTGTAGCAGCCCTCGCTTGTGGCCGACAAGTTACCGGCCGTCACCAAGGTCTCAAGGACTAGCGGGGTCAAATAGGAAATAAAGATAAAAAAAAAATGGAAAATTCTTTAAAAAATTCAAGAATTGTTCACATCAATGCCAATTGTGCAACATAAGATATTCAGCGCTGATTGGACCACTACATTAGTGATTTCTTATCAAAATTTGCCGAAAGTACTACACTAGTAAATTGTTAAAAGGTTTATGAGTGAATTGGACAAATCAAAATGTTTAAAATTGAATTGACTGCTATCCAATAGATTTAAAACTTTTTATATAATTTTTACAACAATTTTGTCCGGGCAAAGTTGATGGTATAATGGATTATAGAAGAAACAAGGTTTTATATACCTATCAATAAAATGGGTATGAAAATATCATAATTATTTATCAATCAGTATGATTTTTTTTTTGGCTAAAAAGTATGATTTTTTTATTTGTAATATGACAATAGGAGAAACAAGGGTATGATTGTATCTCATCATAGGGTACAATGGGTAATATCTTTCACATTCCTAACTTGTTTCCGGTATAACTCTAGGAATACCAAAAAAAAAAAAAAACATAGTTATTCCATTCTGCAAACCAAAACGTGCAATAGCCCTTCTATTCCTATTCTACAGTATCCATTTGCAGGTGATCGTCATTTCATTCTTACCTCTTTTACCGCATAACCTATTGATAGACCTTGGGGTTTAAAATATCTAATCTGGATGTTGAATAATTTCAGGACTGCGTTACATTGGGTAACTACACTAAAGAGAAGGCAAATCTACAAAGTGGGATAAGAATACCATCTTCGTAGACCTCACATTACAAAAGTTTCATATTTTGTATCTCAATGTATATACTTACTTTTTTTTAAAAAAAATGCATATCATACTTTTGAAAAATAGACTGGTTTTGGAACCACCGTAAATCACATGCAATAAACAACATTTTAAAGGGGACGGTACCCACTCATAGTATAAGTTTTTTATTGTTGTCAAACTTACAGTTTGACCACATCTAGGTCATGTCCCATTAATTTCGCCCTAGATATCTCCTCAAAGCAAAATTATAAAAAGTCAATTATTTATCCTAAAGTCCTTAACCAACTTATTTGCATATACGATTTCCCAATATAATCCCAACAATACCCAAGCCACAGGGCACACACACGTGCGAGTTTTACCTAATTACAAAATTTATGACCGATTAGATAATTCTGCCTATGCATACCTACACCGATCCCCTCATATCCATGCTTTTTCCCCTTCTTTTCAAGTGGAACCCTCTTTGTCGTACTCCATGTTTAAGTGCACGCGAACCATTGCCAATGTGTCGAGTTCAAAAAAAAAAAAAAAACCATTGCCAATGTGTAAAACAAGGAACAGGATCCTACATCCTGACTTGAAGGATCATCTTGGGGCCAATTAAAGTCCACAGGCACACGCCCTAAGTCCCTCCGCACAACTTAAATTGTGAAAATGAAAATGATCTATGCATGAGCATGGCCTCCAAGCATTTACAATTCCAGGGAACGATTATTGCTCTTCAAAAAAAATTGCTTGGGATCAGGCTAGGTAAGATTGAATGTATTGGAGTTGGACTAGAAATCCATAATTTTTTGGATTTGTACTTCGAAAGCGTTTCTTGTGGGAATTGTTTTTACAGGGAATGTTCCATAGCAACAATCTCCCATTGATGGGATGAATAAAAATGTGGAAAAAAGGAAAAAACTTCGGTTTTTAATGAGAACTGAACCGAACGAAAACCGAACCATAAAAATCGAATATTTCGATTCAGTTCAATTTGGTTTTCGATTCAGTTTTTGACGCCCCTAATCCCATTTTTAAGTGCACGCCAACCATTGCCAGGTGTAACTGAAACAAGGAACACGATCCTACATAATCCTGACTTGAAGGATCATTCTGGGGCCATTAAAGTCCCACAAGCATTCGCCGTAAGTCCATCCCCACAACTTAAATTGTAAAATGAAAAAGATCTATTCATGAGGAGTCGACCTTTAACCATTTTTGCAGGGAATGTTGTATAGCAACAATTTCCCATTGATGGGTGAATATAAATATGGAAAAGAGAGAATATTCTACTTTCTATCTAGATGCTTTTATGTATTTTCTAACCAAATGTCTTAACTTTTAGTTTGTCTAATTAAGTCCTTCTATATTCACAAACTTTCTAATTAGGACATTCTGATGGCAATCTGGCCAAATTCAATTGACATAGATCGTCAGGTGACGTCATTGTATGATTTGGATACAATTTTTAAAAATGTAAACACCCACATTGGCAGCCATATTGGTTAGATTTTTTCCACATCATACTCCGAAGTTGTCTACATCGACTAAATTTTTCCACCCACGATCGCATATTTGGATCGCATTATATTTCTGCATCATCCAAAAATCACGACGTCACCTAAATTTTGTCAAATTAGTGTAGGAGTGACATGATCAAAATCCTTGTGAAAGTAGAAACATTTGATTAGATAAATTGAAGTACATTAATATGATTAGGCACAAAAGTACATGGATGAAAAATAAAACTTTCTCGTCTTAAAATGAAAGCAAGTATCACTTTGTTGATCATGCTCGTGAAATCGTGTACCTTCACTAGTTCGCATTTCATTTAACGCGTCTTTCCAAAACTTACCTTCATGAGTCAAAATGCTTTTCAGAATAGACCCCACAAGTTTAACTTTTTCCCAAACTCGACAACCCCCCCCCCCCCCCCTCGATTTTCCAATATGTTCCACCGTCAGCAGATCACAACAAAACGACCCCCATAATGTGCATACGGAGCAAGAGCGTCATAAAGATTATGGTAACAAATATCGCATAAGTCCACTTTCTTTTTGTGTCCAAAAAAGAAAATTTTCCAACATAGGATACCCAATTTGCCCTTCTTCTGAAATTTCAAAGAAAAATATAAAATGGGTCTTGCATAATTGATTGTCGATATGATATTTATGCATAATTGATTGTCGATATGATATTTATAGATCATATAATAATTTCCCAAATAAGATATATTTAAATTTTATTTTTAAAGAATATTTATGTTGCACATAGGCATTGCCGGGGTGTCTCAGTCAAAATATTGCAATCAACATATTCATCCAAGAAAGAATTCCTTCAAGACAGCAGAACTGGCAATCCAACACTAAAAGGCAAGGAAAAGCTTGCTTGCAATTCACAAAAGTGTCTTTTTCTTTTGGCTATATTTCCTTGAGAGCAATGCTAACTGCTAAGACTTGTTGAGTGATAAGTCGGACTTTTGTTGGGTGGTGAATATCGACAAGGTATTTCAATGCCAACTCGCCATTTGTCGTATCACTCCGAGTATACTTGTTTAGTGTACTGGTCTTAATACATATACATTACCTCTTCTCTTAATGCTTTTCAAATCCACGTCACATCATATGATTTGATCTCAACAGTGACTTGGATAACGTTATCCCCCGCATTCGAGTAACACATCTGCCAAAGTATCACACATCACCTATCTATCTAGTTTGGACAAATCTTGTATTCATGTCTTCTACTTTGTGCAAGCTTTTGATTGGACAATCCAACATCTATTGGAACCAAATTATGTCCCAATGTCAGGCTCCTTATTCGTCATTTCCATGCAAAAGAGGGTATTAAAGTATTTCACGTCACTTGTAGAATATGGTTTCAAGGGGGCCTTATATTTGTACAGTCTCCTTCCACCTAATTTCTATGCCAATTTTGGGCTACTGCTCAGTTTGAGTATTTATATATGTGGGTTTGAGAAAAGAGTCACGGGACACGTAAAAAACCGAGGATGATCAGCTTCATCAGGTCACCATTTAAGGAAACGAGGATATACCTGTTTCTTTGTTGACAGGCTGTTGCATGCTTATTCGCATTTACATGAGACCTTTGCTTTTCTGACATGATTATGATTCTTACAGGCTTTTCTAGGACTGCTCTAATTGCTGGAGCGATGAGGAGTTCACCAGGATTCGACATGTTCTTGTTTCTTTCTCTCGCATTTGCATTGCTGTCCTTAGGATCAGGTACCGATTTCTCTCGTTTATTTATATCTTCTTGAATTATTTTCTCTTGATCATTGACCTTGGAAGAGCGTTTTTACTTGAGTTCAGCATCCCTTGCTCCAAGTGTTTGATAAATTTTCTCGATTGTTTCAATGAAGTCGACTCTGAAATTGGTTTAGCAGTTGTAGTGTAACATGGACAGTTAAGCTAATGCTTTCTTTTTCGAGCCATTTCAGGGCAAATCACGCAGACTGTCTTCTACGATTATTATGATTCAACGGCGACAACACAGGCAAGATCAAATTCCTACGCACTATTTGCGACTTCTGAGCACGTCAACATGTGAATATCAGTTCATATTTCATGATCACTGCTGCTAAGTCAAATTCAAGAACTTGTCCCCAAAATTGGGCGATCAGAACTCAAGATTGCCACTCGAAAAAATGAACTAGTTGAATGAATTACTCTAATGATTTGCTGAGTGGCACAATTTCTTTGTTGCCTTGAAAAGAAATAGTTAGGAGTTTCCAGGAAAGACACTAAGCAGATTATCTAATCCAAGTCTTACGTATTCGATTCTGGCAGTGTTTGGCGGAGCCAGGGAACCTTATGTATGGAGGTGGGGTCATACTGAACCCAGAGTTCATCCACGGCTCTTCCGCATGGACCGTGTTTGGGCAAGGAGCAACTGAATTGCGCATATCGCATACCAACAACAGGTTCATAGTTTTGTTTATTTGCAAAGAATTGCTAATTGCAACATCAAGAAATGTGAAAACGCGATTGTTGACTGAGCTAGGATGATTTGTTGCTGTCTTCGCAGCTTGGGTACAAGTAAGTCAAGGAAGCGAGACGGTATCGGTGGCGTTTCGAACTAGAGATGGCGAGTTTGTCCGTGGAGGCAGTGTCGTGGCCAAGCAAGGGTGCTGGTCTTTGCTGAAAGGAGGCATCGCCGCTAATTCTTCGAGCCCAGCTGATGTTCTTTTCGAGGTGAAGGGCATTCAACTTTCCATCACAATCTACTTCTGAATCATTGAAAAGTTGCAAGACACATGAGTGCTAATAATTCCAGGCATATGTTGATTCTGATTTCTTTGTGACAGAGCAAGAATATCTCGACGGAGATATGGGTCGACAACGTTGCGTTGCAGCCGTTCTCGAAGCAGCAATGGAGGAATCACCAAGAAGAAAGCATAGAGAAGGTAATACGAAAAGTTTGTACGTAGTTAGTTCGAAAAACATAAAGGACCGTCGCGAACTTCGATCTCGCAGGTACGGAAGAGCACAGTGAGGTTCCAGATAACTTCTGTGAACGAAAGAGGACTCGGGGTCGGAGGAGCCAATGTTCTCATCAAACAGACCAAACCGGGCTTTCCATTTGGGTGTGGCATGAACTTCCACATCCTTGAGAGCGTCGATTACCAGAACTGGTTCGCGTCACGATTCAGATACACCACTTTCACCAACGCAATGAAGTGGTACAGCACGGAGGCAAAACAAGGCCAAGAGAACTACACAATAGCCGACGCAATGCTGAAGTTTGCGAAAGATAATAACATTTCGATCCGAGGCCACAACATCTTCTGGGACAACCAGAAGTACCAGCCCGATTGGGTCAAGACCCTTGCGCCCGATGATCTGCGAAAAGCAGCAGAGAAGAGGATCAATTCAGTTGTCTCGCGATACGCAGGAGAGCTGATTGCCTGGGATGTGGTCAATGAGAACATGCACTTCAGCTTCTTCGAGGACAACCTCGGGGAAAATGCTTCCTCGATGTATTACTCGAAGGCATACAAGCTCGATCCGACTCCGAGAATGTTCCTGAACGAGTACAACACCATCGAGTACAATGGGGACGAGAAGGCGAGCCCAGGCAACTACAAGAAGAGGCTCCAGGAGATATTTTCGTACCCTGGGAATGAGGATATACCAGCCGGGATAGGAGTACAAGGCCATTTCGGCACCGGCCAGCCAAACTTGGCATACATGAGATCAAGCCTAGACATTCTGGCCACAACTGGTGTGCCCATTTGGCTCACGGAAGTGTCTGTGGATCCAGGAGCTAACCAGGTATTGGCATATCTTAGAGGTGATCATGCCCTTGGCAGCTTGCCAGGTTGGGTGGGCCCGAAAGGTAAAATGTGCTGGGTCGGGCAAGCGATTCTCTTTTTGTAGCTGGCCCGGCCCACTCACCTTGGCCCATTCGAACTCTATCAATTTCATATTTGGACATTTCAATAATTTTTCAATTGAAGAAGAGTATAAACATGACTTAAAGCTTTTGGCCATTAGTCAATTGAAGACTTGAAGTCATGATAGGGTGTTAAGCCCGCCGTCGATGGAATTTAGACATTGGAATCGACTTATAGCAACCGATGCCTGAATTCCACCTAGGGAGACCTCGAAAAGCAAGTGGAGCTTTTTTTAAGACCTTCAATTGAACAAAATAAAACATTTATATTCTCAATTGACCAATCGTCAAAAGTTTAAGTTGTGATTTTGCACATATCACATTTTTTTTTTTTCAATGAATGAAAGTGCAAATATAAAAAAATTGGCACTCTACAATCCATAAAGGGATTTCTGGCGTTGCAGGCTCAGTACTTGGAGGAGGTGCTCAGGGAGGCTTACTCCCATCCCGGTGTGGAAGGGATCATAATGTTCGCCGGCCCCATGTACGCCGGCTTCAACTCCACGGCGCTCGCGGACATGAACTTCAACAACACGCTGGCCGGGGACGTCGTGGACAAGCTGATCCAGGAATGGAGATCCGAGGACCTGGAGGCTCGCGCCGATGAGGAAGGGCTCTTCAGCACTACACTGCTTCATGGAGAGTATGAGATCACTATCACCAATCCAATCTCAAATTCCTCTTCCACTTCGAGATTTGAAGTGACCAAAGATAGCTTCAGGAAAATTTACCATTTTCACATATAATGAACTGTCAGCTACAAGCTCCTATGGAGCTAGGGATAGTGCTTTGATTATTGAGTGATAGTTGCTTAATTAAGATTAATCAGAGAGGGTAGATATAAGGACCCCTAAATGCCAAGCATTTTTTTTTGGGTCAAATAATGCGTTGCATATGTAATTATGACCTAAAAAGATGATGTCGATACCAAGTAAATAATGTTTAGTTATTTTTCGGGCGCTTCTGCAATGTGATATTGTACCATGTACCGATCCCGCCGCTAATAATACCAATAGATAAAAAAAAAGGCCAATAAGCTAACAAATCTCATCCTCTGGACGGCAAATGGTACATTTTTGTCCTTAGGTATTGTACGGAGTATCGTCGGCAACTGATCATGAGAATGGACCTTTCGCACAACATACATGTTTTAAATTTGCAAGATTTTGAGATACTCTACGTCACGTAAAAATCCCAAATCCAAAAAACAAGGAACAGGTCGATTTTTCTTTTTTCTTTTTTTGGCTTTGACCTTTAGATTTAGTCTAACCAATTAAAAGCTTTTAATTGGCATTTGAAATCACTCAAAAATTAAGTAGAGGTACAAAAATATAATGGGATATATTCACTAGAAATCTTAAAACTTATTATCAAAGTATAAATAAATCCTAAAACTTTCGGAATATGCAATCAAGTCTTAAAATTTGTTAAATTGGTGCATTCAAGTCATTCCATTAACTTTGTTTAATTTGGTTAAGGAAAATTCTGACTTAGCTTTTTTTATCATTATTCCATCTCTCCTACATGGCGCTAATGTGGCTAAAACAAGCAAGATAACTCCAAAATGATGTCATTTTGATCCAAATTTTATTTTTGATATAAATATTAACTTAATTAATTTTTTTAAAAAAAGAGCAAACTAGCTCATAAGCCCTTGCTACTGCTGTCCCACCAGGAGCCGATGATGGTGGGGTGAGGGTCAACCATGGTCAACAGGCCTTGGTCAGTGGCCAACGACCCTAGCCAATCACAAGCAAGTCCTTATCGAGATCTCCAGCGAGGGTTGCAATTAGAGACGTGCAAAAAAATCAAGAAGAGACAGGAACCGGCTATTTCCAAGGGAATTGGTTCTACTCGCCTCATTGGATCTAGACAAGCTCACAATGCCATCGCCTCACTCAAATCTAGCAAGAGGCTATGGTGTCGCAGCTCTCGCTTATGGCCGGTGAGTTACTAGCCATCACCTAGGTCTCAGGGACTAGTAGGGGAAAATAGGAAATAAAGATAAAAAAAATGGAAAATTCTTTAAAAAAATTCAAGAATTGTCCATATTAATGCCGATTGTGTCACATAAGATAGTGTTGATTGGATCATTACGTTAGTGATTTCAAACAAAAATTTATCGAAATAAATACATTGATAAATTGTTAAAAGTCTTAGTAGTGAATTGAGCAAATCAAAATGTTTAGAATTGAATTGACCGCTATCCAATGAATTTAAAACTTTTTATTTAATTTTTACAGCAATTTTGTTTGGGCAAAGTTGATGGTATAATGGGTAATAGAAGAAACAAGGTTTCTATACCCATCAATAAAATGGGTATGGAAAAAATATCATAATTATTTATCAATCAGTATGTTTTTTTTTTTTTAATTTGTAATAGGACAATAGAAGAAAGGGCTAATTTTGCTGGAGGGAGGACCCGATGGGTCAGTTCTCGATGGCGTCGACATGGGAGGTCATTAGGCAAAAGAGGAGTCGTGTCTTTTGGCATGTGTTCATCTAGAACAATGCAATCACTACTCGGTACCGGTTAAACCTTTGGATTATGGCTAAGAGTAGACTTCCCACTCAAGCTCTCTTATTGTCGTATGGCAGAATTGACGATGGTTCTTGTGTGTTTTGCAATGAGTTGCCTGATTCCATGGACCATCTGTTTTTTGGATGTCGTGTCATGGCCGGTATTGCTTTCTTTTGGGTGGCTAGATGCAATTTGCCCTTGCGTAATAGGTCTTGGAGGGAGAATCTCCATTGGGCCACCACTTTTTTAATGGGTAAGGATTTCTACAAGTGCATCGCTTGCTTCTCTTTTGATGCATTATGTCATATTATTTGGGGGAACAGGAATAGCATCATTTTTAGGGACCAACCTCTTACTGTTCTGGCTATGAAGAACCACTTGTTCAAAGTGGTCAGAGATAAAGCTATCATATTTAGGAACGTTGATGATAATTTTAGGAACAGAAGGTTGCGGCAGAGCTGGGGCCTTGACCCGATTATTTTCTTTAGGGACCCCTAACCCTCCGTGCCGTTGCTAGGGGTTTTCTTCTAAGCTGCGGCGGTTGTTTTTGCAATGGTGGTCTCCCTCCTCCTTTGAGGAGTTTGTGTTATGGTCGCCGGTTGTTCATGCCATGCTTGTCTCTTGTTAGCTTGGCTTCCTTTTCCTGGTTGCCTTGTGTTGTTGCTTTTACATCTCGGCATCCGTCCACTCATTATGTCCTCTCATCTTGAGTGTATGTTTTTGATGCCGTGACCTTTTCTACATTTGGCCTTTCCCCTATATATTTATTACCTCTTACCATAAAAAAAAAAAAAATGGGGGGTTAATACCTTAAAAAGCCCCAAATTGGTACATGTGTAACAAATTTACCATAAATTAATTTTTTTACTACCAAAAACCCCAAATTGATACATTTTTGACAAATGTACCCCAAACTAGTACACTTATGATAATTTACCCTATGGAAAATTTTACTGTCAAATTAGAAAGTTGAATGACACGTGACAGTTGACTGGTGTACCAATTTACAATTTCACTCTCCGTTTGTTACATTTATACAATTTTTTGTGATTTTTTGTGGTATTAATCTAATTTAACAGATGATATATTTGTCACAAGTATGCCGGTTTAGTGTTTTTGGCAGTTGAATAGATTAGTTTATGATAAATTTGTCATAAATATACTAGTTTGGGGATTTTATGATCAGCTGGGATAAATTTAACATAGATATACCAATTTGGGGTTTTTCATAAGTAAAAAATTAATTTGAAGTAAATTTGTCACACGTGAATCAGTTTAAGAGAAGGGAAATCTATGAAGTGGGATAAGAATCCCATCTTCGCAGACCTCACATTACAAAAGTCTCATATTTTGTATCTCAATGTATATATTTACTATTTTTTGAAAAATGCATATCGTACTTTTGAAAGGTAGACTGGTTTTTGGAACCGCTGTAAATCATATGCAATAAACTACATTTTAAGGGGAATGGTACCCACTCATAGTATAAGTTTTTTATTGTTGTCAAACTTACAGTTTGACCACATCTAGGTCATGTCCCATTAATTTCACCCTAGATATCTCCTCAAAGCTAAATTATAAAAAGTCAAGTATTTATACTAAAGTCCTTAACCAACTTATTTGCATATATAATTTCCCGATATAATTCCAACACTACGCAAGCCACGGGCACATTCACGTGCGAGCTTTACCTAATTACAAATATCTAATTCTTGTGCAAATTTTGGTATTGCACTTCTAATTTTCCTTATATTCTTATGCATAATTCTTCAATGAACGTATGCACTCGAATAATTGCTTGTACTGATATTGCTATTCAATCAAAATTGCAATTTTATGTCTCGTTTTTTTCTTTTAAATGAGTGGATAAACCAAGGGTCTAGATCCATACTAAATAAAACATCACCTAAACTCTAGAGGATATTTCAATTGTTGTGAATATTTACTTTGCTATAATTTTATGCATATTTGTACATTTCTCTCGTGAAGATTCCTATCCACACTAACATTTTGAATAACATAAGAAATTAGGTCTTAAACTTGTGCAATGCATGAGCATCTTACTAGTAAACATATAATAGTACTAAAACTAGCACTTGGCCCGAGGTTGAGCCTCGTGACATGTGTCAAAAAAACTCCTTACTTACTTTCAAGATGACTAAACACTTTGTATGAACTAATATATATAATTAAGTGTGTAGAGATCCTCTCGATACACAAGTTGATAAGCAGACAATGTTAAGAATGGGACTTAGGTGCTATTGGAAGGAGAAGAAGATACTAACCAATAAAAGTGTTATAAAAATAACGCTTTGGCGTCTTAAGCTTAATGAGGGATTTTCAAAGGATATACCCAAAATTGATGGAGAAAATGCACCCTATTTAAAGCAACCGTCCAACACACCGTGCGCGTGCTATTAAAGTTAAAGTCCACTCCACCTATATTATAAAGTGTTAATAATCACTTTTAAAACATGTTTTCTAGATGCGGTCTTGCAGAATGAAAATTGCAACCTTGACACTTATATTTCGGAAAATTATAAAAAAAATCCTAAAATTAATGTACAAATATCAATTTAATATTAAACATTTCCATTTTATCAGACGAGTCCTAAACTGTCTGTGATGGAAAATTTAAGTCCCAAGGCAGTGCCTAGGGACTTTAATACCTCTCATATCCATGCTTTTTCCCCCCTCTTTTCAAGTGGAACCCTCTTTGTCGTACTCCATGTTTAAGTGCGCGCCAACCATTGCCAATGGGTAAGACAAGGAACAGAATCCTACATCCTGACTTGAAGGATCATCTTGGGGCTAATTAAAGTCCCTAGGCACACGCCCTGAGTCCCTCCTTACAACTTAAATTGTGAAAATGAAGATGATCTATACATGAGCATGGCCTCCAAGCATTTACAATTCCGGGGAACGATTATTAACTCTTCCAAAAAAATTGCTTGGGATCAGGCTAGGTAAGATTGGACGTATTGGAGTTGGACTAGAAATTCATGATTTTTTGGATTTATTCTTCGAAAGCGTTTCTTGTGGGAATTGTTTTTGCAGGGAATGTTCCGTAGCAACAATCTCCCACTGATGGGATGAATATAAATGTGGAAAAAAAGGGAAAATTATACTTTTTGTCCCAATAATTTTACGCATTTTCTAATCAAGTCTTTGAATTTTTAGTTTGTCTAATTAAATCCTTTCACTTTGACGTCAAATTCGGACAAACTCAGCTGACATGGACCGTTGGGGGAAATGTCCACGTTGGCATCCATATTGGCTAGATTTTGTCCAAGTCATACTCCGAAGTAATCTACATTGACTGAATTTTTCCTCTAGGATCACGTATTTTAACTGCATCATACTTTTGTAGCATCCGACGAACATGTCACCTGAATTTTGTCGGATTGGGTGTAGGAGTGACATGATCAAAATACTTGCAAAAGTAGAAGCATTTGATTAGTCAAATTAAAATTACATCGACTTGATTAGAAAATGAGAAAGTACACAGATGAAAAAAAAAATCTTTAAATAAAATCAAGTATCACTTTGTCGATCATGCTTGTGAAACCATGTACCTTCACCAGTTTCCATTTCATTTAACGCGTCTTTCCAAAACTTAACTAGATGACTCGAAATTCTTCTCAGAATTGACCCCACAAGTTTAACTTTTGCCCAAACTCGACCCCTCCTCGATTATCTGATATAACCTGCGAACACGAGATCATAACAAAAAGGCCCCTTTAATGTGCATACGGAAGCATCAGCGTCATAAAGATTATGGCAACAAATATAGCAAAAGTCCACTTTCTTTTGTGCCCAAAAAGAAAATTTTCCAACATTTTCAATGGTAGTTTTTTTTTTTTTTTTCCTTCTTCTGAAATTGCAAAGAAAAATATAAAAGGGTCCCGCAAAATTAATTATCAAGATTATATTTATAGATCATATAATAACTTCTCAAATAATATATATCTAAAATGTATTTTTAAATAATATTTATGTGACGTATAGGCATTGATGGGGTGTCACAGTCAGAAAATTGCATTCAACATATTCATCCAAGAAAGAATTCCTTCAAGATAGCAGAGCTGCGCAATCCAACAGTAAAACGGAAGGAAAAGCTTGCTTGCAATTCACAGCAGTGTCGTTGTCTTTGGGTTATATTTCCTTGAGAGCAAGCTTAACTGCTAAGAGTTGTTGAGTGATAAGTTAGACTCTTGTTGGGCGGTGAATATCGACATGATATTTCAATGCCGACTTGCAGTTTATCGCATCATTCTGAGTGTACTTGTTTAGCGAATCGGTCTTAATTTTTGTGAATGACCACCCCTTTTCTTAATGCTCTTCAAATTCACGTCACATCATATAATTTGATCTCAGCAGCAACGTGGACGCTGTTATCCCCCGCATTTGATTAGAACTTTTCCCAAAGAATCACACATCACGTACCTGTATAGTTTCGATAGGCCTCCTATTCATGTATACTCCTTCACGCAAACTTTTGATTGGACATTATGACATGTATTAGAGCCGGATCTTGTCCCGGTATCAGGTTCCTTATTCATCAATTTCGTGCAAAAAAAGCATATTAAAGTATTCCACGTCACTTGTATAATGTAGTTTCAAGGGGGGCATATATTTATGGGTTTGAGAAAAGAGTCACGGGACATATAAAAAACTGAGGATGATCAGCTTCATCAGGTCACCATTTCAGGAAATGAGGATATACCTGTTTCTAGGTTGACAGGCTGTTGCATGCTTCTTCGCATTCTACATGAGACCTTTGCTCTTCTGACAAGACTATGATTCTTCCAGGCTTTTCTAGGACTGCTCCAATTGCTGGAGCGATGAGAAGTTCGCCAGGATTCAACATGTTCTCGTTTCTTTCTCTCGCATTTGCATTGCTGTCCTTAGGATCAGGTACCAATTTCTCTCGTTCATTCCATCTTCTCAAATTGTTTTCGATTGATCATTGACCTCGGAGAGCATTTTTGCTTGAGTTTTAGCATCCCTTGCTCCAGGCGTTTGATAAATTTTCTTGATTGTTTCAATGAAGTTGACTGTGACATTGGTTTACCAATTGTAACGTAACATGGACAATTGAGCTAATCTTTGAAGCCATTTCAGGGCAAATCATGCAGACTGTCTTCGATGATTATTACGATTCAACGGCAACAACACAGGCAAGATCAAAATCCTATGCACTATTTGCCACTGTTGAGCACATTCGTATTTCATGAGCACTGCTGTTGAGTCAATTCAAGAAATCGTCCAGAAAATCGGGCAATCAGTACTCAAGATTGCTATCTGAAAAAAGAACAAGTTGAATGAATTGCTCCAATGATTTGCTGACCGGTGCAATTTCATTGTGGCCTTGAAAAAGAAATAGTTAAGAGTTTCCAGGAAAGATATTGAGCAGATTCTGTGATCGGTGTCTTACGTATTCGATTATAGCAGTGTTTGGCAGAGCCAGGGAGTCTTATGTATGGAGGTGGGGTCATACTGAACCCGGAGTTCATCCACGGCACTTCCGGATGGACTGTGCTTGGGGAAGGATCGACCGAAGTGTGCATATCGCATACCAACAACAGGTTCATGGTGGCACGCGATAGGAAACGCCCAACAGACAGTTTCTCTCAGAAAGTCCAACTCGAGAAGGGAATGTTCTACGCATTTTCCGGTAATTACTCGATCTGCTATTTCCAGTGAGAATGGTTACGTCGGAGCTGTTCATGTGAAGCCGTAAATTATGTGATATCTGGGTTCCCCATTCACCCGATATACTTGTATAGTTTTGTTTATTTGTGAAGAATTGCTAATCGCAACATCAAGAAATGTGAAAATGCAATTGAAGACGAAGCTAGGATGATCTGTTGCTGTTTTCGCAGCTTGGGTACAAGTCAATCAAGGAAGCGAGACGGTAGCGGTGGTGTTTCAAACTAGAGATGGCGAGTTTGTCCGTGGAGGCAGTGTCGTGGCCAAGCAGGGGTGCTGGTCTTTGCTGAAAGGAGGCATCGCCGCGAATTCTTCGAGCCCAGCTGATGTTCTTTTCGAGGTGAAGCTCCTTCACATTTCGGTTACAATCTACTTCAGAAAGACGAGAATTCAACTGAGTTAATGCTGGTCTAGTGTTTTCTTTTGTACGTCCGGATCAATGAAAAATTGCAAGGTACATGAGTGCTTATAATTCCAGGCATATGCTGATTCTGATTTTGTTGCGGCAGAGCAAGAATACCTCGACGGAGATATGGGTCAACAATGTCGCGTTGCAGCCGTTCTCGAAGAAGCAATGGAGGAATCACCAAGAAGAAAGCATAGAGAAGGTAACATGAAAAGTTTGTGCCAAGTTAGTTCAAAAAACTTGAAGGACCGTCGCAAACGCCGAACTTCGATCTCGCAGGTACGGAAGAGCACAGTGAGGTTCCAGATAACTTCTGCGAACGAGAGAGGACTCGGAGTCGGAGGAGCCAATGTTCTCATCAAACAGACCAAACCGGGCTTTCCATTCGGGTGCGGCATGAACTTCCACATCCTCGAGAGCGCCGATTACCAGAACTGGTTCGCATCGCGATTCAGATACGCCACTTTCACCAACGCAATGAAGTGGTACAGCACGGAGAAGGAACAAGGCCAAGAGGACTACTCAGTGGCCGACGCAATGCTGAAGTTCGCACAAGGTAACAACATTTCGATCCGAGGCCACAATGTCTTCTGGGACGATCCCAAGTACCAGCCCGATTGGGTCAGGACCCTTTCGCCCGACGATCTGCGAAAGGCGGCAGAGAAGAGGATCAATTCCGTCGTCTCGCGATACGCAGGAGAACTGATTGCCTGGGATGTGGTCAATGAGAACCTGCACTTCAGCTTCTTCGAGGACAACCTAGGGGAAAATGCTTCCTCGATGTATTACTTGACAGCATACAAGCTCGACCCAACCCCGAGAATGTTCCTGAACGAGTACAACACCATCGAGTACAGTGGGGACGAGAAGGTGAGCCCAGGGAACTACAAGAAGAGATTTCAGGAGATATTTTCGTACCCCGGGAACAAGGACATACCGGCCGGAATAGGAGTGCAAGGCCATTTCGGGGCCGGCCAGCCAAACTTGGCATACATGAGATCAAGCCTAGACATTCTGGCCACAACTGGTGTGCCCATTTGGCTCACAGAAGTGTCTGTGGCTCCAGGAGCTAACCAGGTATTGGCATTTCTTAGAAAAGAGGTAATCATGCCCTTGGCAGCTTGCCTGGTCCGGCAGGCCCCAAAGGCAAAATGGGTTGGGTCGGGCGAGCGATTCGCTTTTTGCGGCTGCCCCGGCCCACTCATCTTGGCCCATTCGAACCCCATCAATTTCATAGTTGCATATTTCGATAACTTTTCAATAGGAGAAGAGCACAAATATGACTTAAAGCTTTTGGCCATTAGTCAATTGAAGACTTGAAGCCATGATAGGATCTTGAACCCGCCGTCAATGGAATTTAGACATTGGAAATGACATGTAGCAACCGATGCCTGAATTCCACCGATATAGACCTCGAGAAGCGAGTGACGCTTTTTCTAAGATCTTCAATTGAACAAAATGAAACTTGACAAACGTCCAAGAGGTTAAGTCGTGATTTTGCATTTATCTCCATTTTTCAATAAATGGAAGTGCAAATATCGAAAGATTGGCACTTTGCAATGCACTGTAAGGTTTTCTGGAATTTTGCAGGCTCAGTACTTGGAGGAGGTGCTCTGGGAGGCTTACTCCCATCCCGGCGTGGAAGGTATCATAATGTTCGCCGGCCCTGCTTATGCCGGCTTCAACTCCACCGCGTTGGCGGACATGAACTTCGACAACACGCCGGCCGGGGACGTCGTGGACCGGCTGATCCAAGAATGGAGATCCGAGGACCTGGCGGCTCATGCCGACGACGGAGGGTTCTTCAGCACCACACTGCTCCATGGGGAGTATGAGATCACCATAACTGATCCAATCTCAAATTCTTCTTCCACTTCAAGATTTGAAGTGACCAAAGATAGCTTCAAGAAAATTTACCATTTTCACATATAATGAATTCTCAGCTACAAGCTCCTCTGGAGCTACGGTAGTGCTTTGATTGTTGATCGATGGTTGCAACTTGCTAGATTAAGATTAATCAGAGAGGGTAGATATAAGGGCCCTTAAACGCCAAGCATTTTTTTTTTTTCCAGTCGACAAATGCGTTGCATATGTAATTATGACCTAGAAAGATCATGTCGATACTGAGTAAATAATGTTTGGTCATTTTTTAGGCACTCTTGCAATGTAATATTGTACCATCTACCAATCCCACCATTATTGATATCGACCGATAAAAAAAGTCAATAGGCTATAATGTAAAAAACAATTTTGTCCTTAGGTAGTGTAGACGGTGTAGTCGACAACTTATTACGAGAATGGACGTTTCGACCAACATGCACGTACTAATTCGCAAGGATTCGATTTTTTCTTTTACTTTAACCCTTTGAACATGTATTTAGTCTAACCACCTAAAAACTTTTAATTGGCATTTAAAATCGCTCAAAAATTAACTAGGGTTACAAAAATATAATTTAAGTTTTGATAGGAAACTCAAATGGCAATTTCCTTCAAAAAAGCGTTAATACCCCAAACCGATTGATTAGTGACAAATTTATTTCAAATTAATTTTTTTATTATAAAAACTTTCAAATCAATACATATGTGACAAAATTACCATCTGTTACTTTTCGTTACATTTTATTATCAAATTACATTTTTTGGTGATCAAAAAATTAATTGGGTAATTTTATCAAAGATTTACAAGTTTGAGATATTTCGTGGTGTTAAAAAAAAAAGGAGTTAGCATGACTCCCATTAAAAAAAAAGGATAATTAAACTAAAAATTTTAAAACTGATCACTAAAGTGCAATTAAAACTTAATTTTGTCACGAAAGTGATATGAATCCTAAAACTTTAAAAAAGTGTAATAAATTAAAAGATTTGATTTGATTAATTTGACGAGATTTGTGACTCGAATGGACTTTGTTGGTAAGTTTTCAAAGTTGATTATACTTTTTAAAAGTTTTAAAACTCAATTGCACTGTTTTGATAAATTTTATGACCTAATTGTACTCTTCGAAAGCTTTACAAAACCTCTACATTACATGTGTGAAAGTGACATTTCAATGGTTGTGGCAAGCATATTGGGCTGTGAAGGAGCCCTATGGGCTATGAGGAACATAATCAGAGAAGGAAAACGCATTTTAAACCAATTTAGCCAAGCCAAGCCGGCCCATCGTTTAAGAAAAGAAAACCGAGCCACTGACTGGGTAGCAAAAGCTCACCAAAGCAAAAATCTTCCATTCAATTGGGTGTCTATCCATCCCCAGCCTCTTCCGAATATTTTATATTCGGTAGTATATTTACCTCTATCATGTACCTATTGTATTAATTAATGAAAGTATTCACCCGTATTATGACCCAAAAAAAAAAAAAATTATACTTTTACGACAAAGAAGTCTCAGGCTTTCTTAGCACGATTCAGATCGCACGAAATTGGCGCGCTATTTCTGCGCAAGCTTTGGCTCAATACGCATTCCCCTCCGCCGTTGCTCGGAGTTCGCTTCCCGGAGAAGAAGAAGAAGAAGAAGAAGAAGAAGAAGAAGGCGGCCGGTTCCGCTCCGGCCAAGCGAAGCCACAGAGAGATTCCATGGCGGCGGAGGAGCAGAAGAAGGAGGAGAGCGAGAGCGCGTCGAGCGACGGCCCTCGTCCCTGGCAGTCTTACCACACCGTCTACACCAACGCCAAAGCCGGTGAGTGCCGCCGCCGTGCCGCAAGCTCATTCCTTTCGATGGCAATCGCGCGTCTTTTCGAGTTTGGCGACATGGGTTCTCGCGGTTCCGTCGCTAGGCCTGGGGAATCGGCGAAAGCGGACGTGGGTTTGCGGACTTTCGCGGTAGTTGTAGCGAATTTTGGAGACGGGGTTTGATTGGTGCGGGGTCTTTTTATTTTTTTTTTGTAGGTATGGAGGGGGTGGACAAGGAGAAGGTGCAGAGGGTGGTGTATGAGATGAGCAAAGGGTCCAAGTATTTCGAGAACGAGGAGCGGAAGGAGGCCTTCATAAGGCAGAAGATAGAGAGGATGCGCGCTCGGAGCGCGAAGCTCACCGCCGCGGAGTTGGCTCGCTATCAGACGGTATTGCGAAAAGTTTTTCATGCCTTTCAGGGTAGTGGGTCTCTGTTTATTTGGGGTGTGCCATGATGATATTGCTCTTTTGAGGGGCTTTGGAATTTGTTGTTCCAGGTTGAAGTGTGCAAATTAGAAACTGTCGTCTAGATAGGACAGATTGTTGTTGGGTGAATTGGTATTCATGGGGCTATCCATGAAACCGACTGATGGAATTTGCAAATCACTGTGTATGGCTTCTGTGCAGTTTCATTGTTGGAGAAGGGAATGGTGGGAGATTCTGAAATCTTCACCATTTTCTGGTGACAAGAAACAGCTTCTAACTGCTTTTACTTCCTTCATACTGTTCCCTTGGTATGAGGGTCTTTACATAGTTTAACCAAAGCCATTGAAAGATATGCATGACACCATTTAATTCATGGGTGTTGAAAAATACATTTTTATCTAGTCTGTCTAATGCCCAAGCAGGAGAAGGCCACTAATTAGTTTGCAAATTAATGAACCTTAAGTTTCCAGATCAGTTCTCTGTTTCTACCATTCATTAATATGTCGTGTGTTAGAAAATTTGGAGAAGATGTGTCCTCTTGTTCATGTTTTTATCCTCAGCACCAACCATTATTCAGGTGGCTGACAAAAGAATCCTAGAACTGGAAGCTACACGAGACCTTTCAAAGGTTTGGCTGCATGTAGATATGGATGCTTTTTATGCAGCTGTGGAAACATTAAGCGATCCTTCTTTAAAAGGGAAACCAATGGCGGTTGGCGGCATGTCTATGATCTCAACTGCTAACTATGAGGTTTGATTTACTTCACCGATGGTTTGTTGGATGCACTCAATTAATTTCTTTTGGTTCTTCTGATCTTTTTGTGAATTTGAACATTCAAAGCTTAGATGGAAATAAATGTTGAAGAGAATCCATGCTTAATAATATCTTGCTTTATTTTCCATTGATACAAGCTTCTTGACGTTGTAGGCAAGGCGATATGGAGTTCGTGCAGCAATGCCTGGTTTTATTGCACGTAAATTATGTCCAGAGTTAATTTTGGTTCCGGTAGATTTCAAAAAGTATACTTATTACAGTGGTCTAACTCAAAAAGGTCAGGCCCTTACTTGTATAACTGTTTATATTGGCAGATTGACTATTGTTTAGTATATAATTCAAGAACATATGTATCTTCTACTAGTGTTCCAGAGGTATGATCCCAACTTTATTGCTGGTAGTTTGGATGAAGCTTACCTTGATATAACCGAGGTCTCCAAGGAAAGAGGTGTCTCTGGTGGAGAAGTATGCCATTCATGTATCACTGAATTTTAGACTGCCCATTTACTAGTTTTGTCATCTAATTTGTCTCCTTTATACTTAAGGTTGCTGAAGAACTTAGAAATACTGTGTTTGGGGAGACTGGCCTCACTTGTAGTGCTGGAGTTGCTGCAAACCGCTTGCTTGCCAAGGTATGGGAAGTTTTCTAGAAGTATCTGCAACCTTAAATATCTTCTTGGGTATGATTAAGTAGCCTAGCATAAACATTTTACCATCTTTGTTTGAAAGAACTGTTTGATTTATTTTTATTTTTTATCTTTATATATTAAGGTACTGAATCCAATTAAGTTACAAATTATGGGTAAAGGTTTGTTTTGTGTGACTAAATGTTATAACCAATAAATTTCATTACAGTATTATTACCCCATAATGCTGGACCCTTTTTTGGCTGGAGGTCCAGTCAAATTGCTTATTTAGGGGTTTTCAAAGTGCTTTTTTCCTTTTCCTAGAAAGCAGGAAACACCGCTCCTTCAGACATGATCGGGAGTTACATTAGTGTGGAAAATTCTCATCTCTGGTTTTGTTGAAAAAATGAATGATTTTCTGTACAGTCCATCAAGCCCCAGTAGTTTGTGGGTTTGCTGGGGAGGGGGGATGTAGATGAATAGGTGTCCAACTTTCTGAAAATCACAAGCAGCTTGAATGAAAAACCACAGGAAGAACCGCAGGAAGTTGACTACTCTTCGAGACTTCATTTCTGGAGGAATTAAGCAGTCTATCTAATTTCATTATGGTATTTAGCATCTACAGCTTTCATGGAAATATGTTGCATTCAATGAGAGAGGACAATGTAGCTATTGCCCCTTTTTTGCCTTATGCCGTCATTTAATTGTGGATACATCATCTCACCTTATAGTTATGTACTGATTTGATTAATTTTAGTGTCTTAGTTGAGTGTCATTCTTCTTGTTCAATAAATGATATGGAAATGACTAATTAAGCAATCAAACGGTCCAATAAGAAGGGATAACCATGAGATAGAGAATTTAGTAATAAGCGGTGAGGGAAGAACCTAAAAGACATGGGAAGAGATGATAAAAGAAAGATCTAGAGCCCTTTGACCTTTTATGTGAGTTGATACAGGATCAAGTCCAGTGGGGTAAGTAACTTATATAGCCAACCTCATTTAGAAGGATTTGCCTTAGTTTGATGGTGTTCTTGTTGTTGTAGTGGTTTGACTCGTTAATTACCGAATTCACAATGGAGTTTGAAAAAATTTGGTCCCACAATTTTAAGGACTGTTAAGCTATAGATTTATGGCAATCATGTTATGGCTCCCAATGCATCAAAGTTTGAGCAGTCTAAAATTATAAAGACGGAAAGGATGATAGGAGTTTAGGTGGTATGTTGTCAAATTAAGTGCTGATACCTCTTGCCATTGCTCCTCTATTTGCAGTTTTTACCTTTTCTTTCCCCTCGTGGCCATTTTTCTTGCTACTTAAAGTTCTCAATAACCTTTTCCACCATTTCTGCTTAGGTTTGCTCTGATATAAACAAGCCAAATGGACAGTTTGTCTTGCCTAATGAACGGCTGGCTGTCATGACATTTATCTCCTCACTTCCTATCCGAAAGGTACAACGTACTTATTTCTGGTTTGCAGCTGGAATCTTCATAGTTACATCTCAACATAGTTAGACCCTTTTGTGCCAATCTTTGTGTTTGTGGTAGTCTTGATGCGATGTTTTAACCACTCACAGATTGGAGGCATTGGTAAGGTTACAGAACGTATCTTAACAGATGTATTTGGTATTAGTACCTGTGAGGAGATGCTGCAAAAGGGAGGGTACCTTTGTGCTCTTTTTTCTCACTCCTCAGCTGGTACCCTCTTTGTCCTTTTCTTATTACTTATCTCCCTAACACAATAATGCTTTTTCTGATTTACACGTTTTGTTTTACTACATCATTGTTTATCTTATAGCTTATCTGATTTCTGATTGTGTGCATTTTGCTGATACAACATATTCAAGTTTTATGTACTGCATCAGGTTGTAAATTGTTGCATCTATATGAGGGGTGGAGTCAGTGTTTCTTGTGCCAGACAGCTCTCTAGTTTATGGTATATTAGGCTGGCAGAGTTTGTAATTAGATTTTGGCATTGTTAATGGTCAATTCCAATTGTTACTTAGATTACACCTAGGTGCACTAAAACCTTGACACTGATATTTATCTCAATCATTTTTCAGTAGCAACTTTTTATTTTTCTTGATACGTGGGATGTTTTGTTCAGTATTTCCATCAAGTGTTGCTCTCTGATTTTCTTCTCTTAAACTTAAGAGTTGCCTTTTATGAATTCAGCATGCCTTATATTTGTAATTATATTCTGGTCGTGTTGTCCATTAGTATCAACAATTTGGAAGTTCTGGCAGACTTTTTTCTCTCCGTGGGGCTTGGTCTTGGGGGGACAGATCCTCCACAAATGAGGCTGCGAAAGAGTATCAGTAATGAGCGAACATTTCAAGCCACAGACAATGAGGCTTTGCTGTATCAAAAGATAGGTTCAGTGTTTTCTTCCTATCCATTTTCTGTGTTTTCCTTTTTCCATTTAAGAATGGATATACGAGTAATGGTTCTATGAAGAGTGCTCACTGATGGGCTTGCCTGAGCATCTTAAAGCTGTCTTTCCATGTCTTTTTTTTTTTTTTTTTAATACTCTCTTCGTTCTTTTTCCATTCCATCTAAGTTATAAGAATGGAAAATGACTGATCTGCGAGGATTAAGTTAAAGCCTGACCATTTCTGTTTTAAGCCTCATAGCTCCTCTTTCCTGAACTTACCTTGTGAACAGAAAAGAAAGCCAATGCCTCTAATGACTAGTCTTGAAGTATATTTACTTAGATTATTTTCTCGTTTCAGTTGATCCGGTGAACGTGTGGAATGTTGTTAACTAAATTTATGGAGCAATTTGATTTTTTACATTTAGTCTTAAGATAGTTAGGTATGAGATGAAATAACTGCTGTCAATTGTTAATCTTTATTAGCTTTACTTTTACAGATGAACTTGCAGAGATGCTTTCTAGTGATATGCAAAAGGAAGGTCTTCATGGCCGAACATTAACTCTTAAACTGAAAACTTCATCTTTTGAGGTACTTTCTGTGCTTGATTGGCTTCTCTTTTTCTCAATAGTTGTGTACATTAGAATGTCCAACCCAAAAAGGCTATGTGAATACAAGGCCATTATAAACTCCTTAGACAACAAGTGATGTAGGATACTTACAACACGCTAGGAATTTCCCAGACATAAACTCTTTTTTTTTTTTAGTCACTTTGATTGATGATATTTCAATACTGTTAACTTTCTCAGAACATGATATTCTTCTTCTATGTTCATACTCATAGAACCCTTCTTTTGCTCACAATATGCTTATCTTTTATTCTCTTTTGTTTCTTTATTCACTGAAATATCTGCAGGTTCGAACCAGAGCTTTAACTCTACAGAATTACATATCCTCACGGGATGATATGTATAAATATGCATCGAAGCTTCTGAAGGCTGAACTTCCCGTATCTTTAAGACTGATAGGTAGTTTAAATTTGTTATCATCCTCCTCCTTTAAATTCCCAGATCTTTAAGATTAATACATTCATTACAGTGGATCTATCTCTGTATTTTGTAAGATTATAGGCATCATTCATTTCAACTCAAAATTGAAGAGCCGAGTTTTTAAATTGAGGACTAGTTATTATAGAGAAATCTGTATGTTGTCATCTTTGTAAGCTCTGAATTTACTAGTAGTACTCAGTAGGTGTCAAACGTTTCAGGACTTAGGGTGTCTCAGTTTAAAGAAGATAAGGTGGGTGCTCCATCTGATCCAACACAGAAAAGTCTGCTGAGCTTCATGTCAGCGGATGCTTCTGGAAACTTTAACAAAGGACAGAGCTCATTGGGATCAGAAACTAGCAGTACTCTCTTCATGAATGACTTGGGTGTGGATATTTCTGTAGAGACTGATGAGACAATTGAAAGTGAAAGTGAGAATCCATTTGACCAAAATGATGCATCTGATCCAACAAGGAACTGCACTTGGATTGAATTTGCTGGCAAAACCGAGGGAATGCATGAGCATATAAATGGGTCTACCATGGACAAGGTATGCAAAAGCCCAAACTTCATATTGACCCAGAGATATATTTGAGCAAGGTGCTCATAATAATCTGCTCTGGTTACAAATGAGAATCTTTGATGTCTAGATATGTTTCTTATTGGCGTCTCCTTTAATTTTTGCTACCACATCAGGCAGATGCTTGTACCAAGGAGAGTGACCCAAAATCTCGTCAACTCGAAAAATCAAACAGAATGGGACCGGATTCTTTTTTACCTCACACGGCTGAGATGAGCAGCTGCCTAAATCAGGAGGATAACAATCATTATCGGCTCCAAGGTGAAACATCATCTCGACACGAAGAGCAGATTCTGTGGATGAATGACTACAAGTGTTCACTTTGTGGGATTGAACTGCCGTCATCTTTTGTGGAGGAAAGGCAAGAACATGCGGACTTTCATCTTGCAGAGAGACTTCAGAAAGAGGAATCAGGCATGGATTCAAGAACACTCATTGCAGGGAAAAGGTATAGTGGCATTTGGCCCGATACTCACCAAGCAGCATGATGAGCTCCTAAGAAATATTTTTCAGAATTTATGCTTTCTTTCTGATGCATGCTGATACTGCTTTAACTATCATCTAACATTTTTTTCGCTAGCCAAACGATTCTTCCGTCAAACAAAATTGGCTGGATCATTTTGGATTTTGTAGTTTTGTTAAATGACTTGTGTTTTCTCAATGTCTTTCTGCTCACTATTGAAGAATCTTAACCTAGGATTCTGTTGTCTTTGGTGTTATTATGATTTTCCTTGACAGTACTCTGTTGTATAATTTTCCATAATGTTTGCAGCGCTTTGTTACTATTAACTGCTCATTTATCTTGAAGTTTCCCGATATCCTGAATTGCAGTGGTAATGTTTCCAGAGAAGAGTTAGCATTAGTAGTTTAACTGTTAAACCTAGCCGACATATGTTCCATATAATAGTCAAAGACATGATCTAGAAGGCATTGCTGAATTTTCCTCGCGTATTTTTCATCTTTCTGTGGAACCATAAACCTCTAATGAAATAAGCAAGGAAAAAAGAACTGGTTGAAGGTTTTGCTTAGCGGAGAAAGTGAAGTTATTGGGGCTCATGCTGACGTTGGGTCACGGCTGTCAATTGTCAATTATGTTAGTCTGATAAATTGATCAAATTTATGAACTATCATCTCAACTTTGATGACTGTCAAAATGATGATTTGTTACCCTTTTTGTCATTCTTTATCAGATGCCATACGCTGGTTAACTTCGACTTGTTTCAGGTCGGCACAGGTGCAGACTGGAAGTGGAAAAAAACACAAGAAGCGCAAGTCGTTGCCTTCGGACGGACATCTTCCGATAAACGTGTTCTTTGGGAAGATTAATCAGAAACCCTAGAGATCATTCTTTGTGCAATTGATTCTTTTTCTATGTATAGTTTTCTTTGCTGAAGCTGAGATCAAATTATTTGTAGATATGTTAGGTGTGTACCATACACCCCTAGGATACAGTTTGAGTGTTAGTTTAAGTTGTATGGGCCATCATTGGCTTTTTTCCCCCTCCACTATGTTGTATTAAATACTGATATTGTCAAATAAAAAAGAATTACCTAAATGGCAGTTCAGCCCAATATTCTCTACTTCTAAATAAGAATTAATTCCATATCTTCGTAAAAGTTATTTTAGATTTTTTTTTTTTTTTTAAAAAGGCTGACGTTGTTCCTGCCTCTTATATAGCATCATAAAGTTTAAATAGTTCAATGTATCTCTCTTCGCTCATCAGGAGTAAGATTGATGAAATAAGACAAATATTTCTTAAATGTAGACCAATTAATCTAATAATTTTTTATAAATATTTCCCAAACTGTTATTTTTTATTCTTCTATATTCAAATCAGAGAAGTTTAAATGTTCATCTCATTTTTATGACAGACCATCTAAGATTCAAGTATCATAATAAATCTACCGATCGGACTAATTAAGAGTATATTTATAAGGTACTTTCGTTTAAAATGCCTCTCTACCGTTCGATTTTAAACAGCACCTGGCAATATTCGATTCTTTAGCTCAAGTGTTCTTCTAGTGGAATTCTTTGGTTAGAATTGTAAGCTTCTTATGATTATAATTTATACTTAAGATATGTTAATTCAATGAAAATCACCAATAGGGTTTCTACTCACCACGAAAAATCCTTCGTAGAAATCAGCCTGAGCACATTAATAAGCCAAAAAGAGGGAAAAACCACATAAGGCAATGCAATAAAATATCACTATTTTGATTAATACAGACGTTTTTGTATTTTCATGACGATGCGAAGCTTTTGTGTTTTAAACGAACGGCAACTTCATTTTTTCCATACGTGATTTCGATCAATTAATTTTTTTTGAGATTATTGTTGTTGACTCCAACCTTGGAAAATTGTGAAAGTCGCTACAATTAAATTGTGAATCTACATGTGTTGACATGTTTAAGATAATTCGATATTAATAAATGTTTGTTTGAAGCAAAAATGTTTCCTAGAAATTGTCTAATGACTTTTTGGTGTTTAGATGACCGGAACTTAATTGATGCAGAAAAACTTTTTTCACGGCCACAAAACAATCGGTTTAGTTTAGCAACAACGACTTTCCATGTCGGTAAGAAGAAAATCGGGAGAATTATCAAAAAAGTCTTAAACCTATTGTAATTGTGCCAATTCAGTCCTAAACTTTTTTTTTTTTTGGCCAATTTAGTCATAAAATTTTTACTTTTGTTCCAGTTCAGTCCATCTGGCCAAAATTAGCCGGTCAGTGCTAACGTGGTAGCTTCGGTCTTGCGGCGAGCTTTTTTAATAATATTTTTATTAATATTTTATTTCCTTTTTATTTTCCCTCCTCCTTCCTTGGGCTCTGGCAGGGCATGGCGACCTCCTCATCGGATCTAGCGAGGGCTTGCCTCACTCGGCGAGCTCGCGCCCAGCGACGGCGAGGGCTCGACTCGCGGTCGCTGGGCGAGGCGAGCCCTCGCCAGATTCGGCGAGGGGGGCTCGCCGTCGCGTCTGGCAAGGCCTCCTTGCTAGATTCGGCGGGGTTTGCCCCGCCGAAGCCCAAGGAAGGGGGAAGAAAGAGGAGGCAAAAAAAAAAAAAAGAAAAAAGGAAAAAATAATAAAAAATATTAAAAATAAAATATTATTAAAAAAATCAGGCCGGCGTCGGCCGACTGCCATGTCAACACCAACCGACCAATTTTGGCCGGATGGACTAAACTGGAACCAAAGTAAAAGGTTTAGGACTAAATTGGCAAAAAAAAAAGTTTATGACTAAATTGGCAAGACAATCAATAGGTTTAGGACTTTTTAGTAAATCTCCCGAAGAAAATCACTTTCCCTAAATCACTATATAAATAAAAAAAATATCATTTTTTAAAATTATTTTTGTGAAAATTATTTTTCTTCATCATAAAATTATCATGGAAATAAAAGCATTTACAATTTTTTTTTTTGGGGGTCGGTAAATGCATTTACATTGAAGAAAAGGAAAACAAGAAGAGAGGAACCGATCCGACGGCCAGGGTCGCATCTCGCCGACTTCCCGGTTTCGAATCCAGAATCAGACACGGTTTTCCTATTATTTACAAGAACGCCCCTCTCGTCTCCTCCCTAATCCAATCCCCCATGGCGGAAGGAAGAGAGAAGCCAAAGAAGCCCTACCGCTCTTGGGGTTAAGCCACAGCCGGCCAGCGAGTAAGAAAGCAAAACGGAGAATGTCTCGGCGAGGGGAAGGTCGCGACTCCGACGCCAGGCGGCGCCGCTCCAGATTCGACAGAGAGCCCAGGTACCCTCTCTCTATATCTTTCCTTCTCTGTGAAGCTGGCATTGGTGGGTCATTGTCGGTGCGGGTCGAATGCGGGAGAAAAATGGTGGGTGGGTATCTTTTTTCGGTGGGAAAGATGGGTTTCGTTTGTTTTGCGGGGAACGAGGTGTTTTGGTGCGTTTTGCCTTGTGTTGGATCGAGTGCGCACGCGGCCGGGGGCATGGTTTGTTCTTGGGTTGGAGGTGGAATGCGGTGGTGATCATGGGTCTCGGGTTCGGGGTTTCTTCGATGAGATGCGGCCGCCTGCTTTGATGGGTCGCGCTCTTTATGGGGAAAAAAAGGCGGCCCGACCAGCTATAGGTCGATGCTCCTTGCGCATAGTGGATGTTTTGTGGGAATATAGTGACCTGGTTCTGTTTGAACGAGGAGGTAACCTGGTGACTGGAGGCTTCCAGGTGATGAGGCGGTTTGCTCGAGTTCTTCGCGATATTGTATCTTCCCTCTCGAATGGTTTTGTGGGCGTTTGCAGTCGTGCGCGTTTCGTAATGTGGCTTAGAAAAAAAGAGTGCAGAATTTGTTGGATTTTTGGACGACTATATAGTTTTCTTGCCTAGGGAGAATGTGTATTCACCGGTGCACATACATTTGTGTCAGAAATTTGGTAGGTGGTTTTAGTTGAGAGCTGTGAATGGCGAACTCAATACTCAGAAAATGGCTGGACGCAGTGACATCATCAGCAACCTCAAGTGATTGTTTTATTTTTGGTTTTAGCACCCTAGATTCTTGTTGAGGGATCGTTTAACGTCTTAATGCAATCTTTTCCCCTGAGCAAGACTGATTGAGGCATTGTACTTGGTGGATTATCCATCTATTTCCTTTTGCATCTGTTTTTTTGCACTAAATTTGATAGGGGCCTCTTGTTTTCACTTCTAACTGATTAATTGTTGGGTTCCTAGTCCCAAGAGGTCTAGGCGGGATGGAAAACCTGAAGCAGAGAGAGTCCCGGGCAACACTGATCCTGGAGAGCGGGATGGAAAGCATGGTCACCAACTGCTTGGTCCATCATCCCTTGAGGCACCCTCACGTTTTGACCCTAAAGCAGGGACTGTAGCTGAGGGTAAAGATTCTGAAACGAAGGCCTTGGGAACAAATTCTGATGGAAGGAAGCATTCTTCTAATCCTACTGAAGTGCCTCGGTCAAGATCTTACTTCCAGGTTTTACTGGTTTACTTGAATCTAATGCTGTCAAATGATGAACAGCCACGAGCAGAATTACATCAGTTTTTTTACTACCCTTGTTGGAATAACTGATGACTGTTAACGTGGAACCATTTAGAATACCTGTCGGTTGAGGGAGAGTTGGTGGGGTTCATTATTGTCTTATTGAAAATCAATTTTAGGATAATTTGTTTCTTGTTATATTATTGAATATCCACTGGCCAAGGGTAGAGGAACACCTGCATATGAAAAAGTTAAAAATGTTATGCGTTATTTAAGGCTATTTTATTGTGGCATATGAACCATAAATTTGTAGTTTTATCACCTCGTTTTCCCTGCAATGCCTGAGGCAATTCGTGTAGGTTAACCTACCAATGCAATAGTCAAGTTATTTTTTTGGATATTTTAATTGAAGTTTCAAAAATTGATGATGAATGTTGAAGTTGCAGCAATGGATGATCATCACTTTACACATTAGCAAACTAGAGATCTAATGCTTTTCTATAGTTAAGATTTGGCTATTTAGGTTTACATTTTAGCTTTTCAAATAAAATGGAGTAAGTTCTTTCCAGACATTTTTTGTCTAAACATAGAAGCAGAGTGGATTAGCTTTGCATCCTTGTTGCATAGGAAAATGAATATGGAGTCTCTCTCTCTCTCTCTCTCTCTCTCTCTCTCTCTCTCTCTCTCTCTCTCTCTCTCTCTCTCTCTACATTTGCTAACATGGGGATGAGAGATGCTTTGCCATTGTCATGAGCTTGTTTTCTAGAACTTTTCCATATTCCTGATTGTATAGATGTTTTACAATTACCAGTGATTATTAAGTTTGGTTGTTGGTTATTCAGCGTACCCAAAACTTTTTGTCTGGTGGTGATGTTGCCGTGGATTTTGTTCAAAGCCTGTGCCTTGCAGGGCCTCCCTGTGTGTAACCATTTTAGGCTTGCCTGTGCTTGTCTTGTAACAGCACGATGAGCGTGGTCGTGCCGGGCAAGGTGGTCGCAGCTCTGGTCAAAGAGCCCCTATTGGTAAGTCTCCTTGCTTCTTCTCTCCTCGCCTCAATTTAGTAATCTTCACTGAAGACGGAACTCTCTACTTTTCTGAAGATATGGTCTGTGAATTGGATTCAAAGTTTTGTATTTGCATATATTCTTTTTCAAATCAATTTTCTTTGATTAAGTTATGTTACTCTCCTCAGCTAATAATAAAAGACATGCAAGATTATCAGTCTCAGATGATGTTAGGGACAAGGTTGCATAGTTGCTTGATCTCTGGACCAGTCTGGAGATCTGGTCTTGATGGTGCAGAAGTTTAGATTTTGGAGTATGTTTTTTCTTTTTTAATTGAAACTGTTCCGGAGCGACTATTTTGTTTGTTAGGCAATCAATTCTGTTGAGAATTTGATGCTGCATAGAGCAATTTCTTTTGTCCTTTTTATTCAGTTTGGTTTTTATTTTCTTTTATTTTGCGGAGTCCTTTTCTCCAAGTATTTTCTCCAGTTGTGCGTGCTATCAGTATTTTCAAGATCAACTGTGCTCGTAGATTATATTTTGAGATCGTTTCAACTGACTATGCTCTCACTTGGTAACTTTCTTAATAGAACGAGGTTGGTGGAAAGATCCAAGGGACCAAGGTACTGAAAGGGCAACCAACAAGACAGCAACTGTGGATGCGAAGCAAAGAGAAGAGAATCCACGTAAAAGAGACGACCGCAGCACTTGGCGCCACGATGGGTACTTTGAGATGGAGGCTAACCCAGCTCTGCCAGCAACTCGTAGGAGACCTGCATTCAGAGAACAAAAGATTCCTTCAGACTTTAATGCTGATAAAGTGACCGATGAGGCTGTAAAGCCTAGCCATACTGTGTTGGATGGTGAAAGAAATGAGGAACGAAGGCGTTACCCCCACAATTCAGAAAGATCTGGAAAAACTGATTTCCGTGATAGAGCACGGCCTTACAGGAGAGAGGATCAGAGGGGTGGTGGGTTTATATCAAAAGAAAGATTTGGTGGCAGTGGTGGTGGCAGTGGCAGTGGCGGTGGCAGCAGGTTTACTAGAGGAAGAGAATCTTTTAATGGTAGACAAACTTACCGCCCTGGTGGTGCTCGAATAGAGAGGTGGAAGCATGATTTATACAATGAGGCTAACAAGAGTCCATCCCCAAAGAATGAGGACGATCGCTTGGCCAAGATAGAAGCTCTCTTGGCTTCATAAGCACGTGCACAAATGTAATATGACATTTTTTGTTTTCCGGTGTTCATGTAGAAACATCAGTTTCTTACGACATAATTTCTCTCAGTTCATGACATTTAGGTCTTGATCGGTTGCTGTTTGCCTTCATTAAGTTTGATTGTAGCGCTGCAAAAGAAATCCTTTTTGTGTTGGACCAACTTTTCTGCTTTTTTACATGGGAGAGAATTTTGTGAATGCTCTTCAACACCAATTTTAGTTCCAAGTTTTCTTTTCCTCTTGTGCCACTAGGATGCCAAATTAGATACAACTTGGTTATTTTTCTATGGCAAGAGATGAAACTCTGCTGCACTGGCACTACTATCAAATTTGACAAGTTCAATATTTTATCGAGGAATTTGCTTTTCTCGGCAATATATAGTCGATGAAACTCATTTTATTGGAAAGCTGAAAATTTGTTCTTCGGCCTTGGAGATTCCCTTGCTTGCGGGAGGGAAATTTGGACACGAACCTGTAGTGAAGCGCCACATGGATCGACTCGATGCGTCTTTATTCCTCATACTTGTCTTCCTGTTTCTGCTAAAATTCCTGTTCACTTTCGTATATTGTGCTATAGCCAAGCTCGACTGCTACGCAACCCGGATGCCTTAGAAAACATGAAAACTTATTGAGTTCGACCTAACTTGTAAGTACTAATGCATGTAATGATGAAAGTGGAGGAGTTGGTGAGCAAGTTCGAACTCAGGAGGCGCACCAGCAATTCAATTGGCTGGATGCAGATCAAGCATTTCTCTGCAATAATTGCTTCACGATGAAAGTGGAGAGGAGTTGGTGAGCAAGTTCGAACTCAGGAGGCGCACCAGCAATTCAATTGGCTGAATGCAGATGAAGCATTTCTCTGCAATAATTGCTTCACGGTACACCAAACTGACAAATCATCTCCTTTTTTTGTGTTGGATTGGACGTTGTGTTTTATTTTAGGGGAGAGAGAATAGCCAGATCCATATTCTTGTTAATTGGAAAGCCTTGATCTTGCATAGAAAAATTGCATACAAAACAAACAAATTGCCATTTACAGTTTACATATTGACACTTGCAAATATTACTAGACATAGCATTTAAAAATCATTGAATGGCAGGTCCTCCTTATGCCACTCATACCTTATTCCACAATTATCTCAAACTACAAAAAACAGATGAATGAAACAACATAAATCGCCCAAATTCCTTCGACTTGTCAGCTCTTCCCGGTTCTTCCCCTTTCACCGCCGATGACGAAGAGTTGAGAAACCGGCATTCGCATCCTTGTTGATCTGGGGATAGTATGAACTGGCAATGTTGGAACCATTAGCAGCTGTTGCAGTAGAGACCATAGAACCTTTATTCATGCTGCGAGACTGGGCCAACTCTACCCTGCTTCGCTGCTCCTTGAACTCAGCGGCTGACAGCTGCGGCAACTCCGACTGGGTTCGCCGATGAGTCGAGCCATCGACAGAGTCGCCCCCTGCGAGAAGATGGTAGCTCCTGGTTGAGCCATCAGACAGGCACCTGTAGCTATTGTACAGCCTTTGTTTCCGGACGCTGCGGATGACAAACGGTATCAAACCTTCCATGCTCCTTCTTCTTTTGCTCCTTCTTGCGAAGATCTTTCTTGAAAGTGTGAAAGTGGGTATGTTGCTTGTGTTGATTTTGTGAATGGCTAAGAAATTGGCTTGGTAGATGCGTATTTATATAGTGGGGATTGAACGTTGAATGACAGCTTGATCCCATAACTTAGTTCTTTAGGATTTTGCAAGCCAAGTTGTCAAAATGGGAAGTCAAATTTCCCATTTTGAAAGTCTTGTCCAAATGGTACATTGCACCACGTGATAAGTCTGTCAGATTTTCCCTATGATTAGTTAGAACTTGAATTGTTCTAGAGATCAAATCTTGACATTGCACCTAATTCATGCTCTTGACCCAGAAAAAAGAAAAGGGCAAAAATTAATTTAGATAAGGACAACGTCATTAGGTCTCCTAATGCTTGTCATCCTTTCAACCATTGAGCAGATTCCTTAGAGAATGACCTTCCCAATTAGTTATGAAGTGGATAGGCATTAGCACGTCATGGGAGCATCATTTCAATCATATCTTATTACCACCGAATGATGGATTGGCTTTTCTGTAAATTATCTTCTGAAATAGGAGTTTTCTTTCCTTTTGGCTGTTTATGATGGTGTTAATTACAAAAAAAAAAAAAAAAAAAAAGGAAGGGTCATCAACTCATTGAATAGATATCAAGTCGGCCATCTAAATATTTCAATTTTACCAACTTAATTCTAACCATCTGGATAATTTAACAACGTAATCATTTCGATTAATTTTGATTAGAAATCACTTACGATACTAACGTATATACTTTTTGTAGTTTTCTAAATTTAAAAGGAAATAATTGAGAAAAATTTATAAAATAGGGCAAAAAACTGTGGGTGTAGGTCATTTGTAAAATTGAAACGATTAGAGTTGAAGTAACATCCGCCCAACAAATTTAAATTATTATTTTTGGTAACGCGTTTTTGCTCATAGAATCATGATGATTCCAGTGGTCGCACGCTTTGCCGGTTTTATGTATGTGGGGACGGTTTTGAGGATAATTTCAAAGATGTCACCAAGTTTGACTTTCCCAACTCGAATCGATGGCGTGTTTGCTGCAATTTTTCAACTTTTCTTGATCCAAGCCGCCGGCGGACCGGGCCACACCGACAGCCCGGGCAGGTCACATTTTAGGCAGGGCAGGTTAGGGTAAGGCCGCGATTCCATATCAATTAATAATTAGAATTGACAATTGATAACCTTTCTAGTTAGCTCGTTCTGATGAACTTACGAAGAGCTACCGGCCCCACCCCATCTCCAAGAATCGATCCGTCACCGCGCCATCCTATTGGGAATAATCGACCTTCTCGGTAGCTAAGAACGCCCCCATTTTCAATTTGCGATAGGTCCCTAGTCTAGTCTTTCGAACCCTAACATGATTGGAAGGACTTGTCCGCAACTTTGATTTCTAAGTTTTGGTTTTCAGTTTGGAAGCCACCTTTTGAAATGGGATAAATCCAAAGGAAAACGATACAAATGGCCCATGAACTTTAATTTAATGTATAATATAATCTCTAAATTTTTAATTTATTCAATGTGTTTTTCAAACTTTAAATTTGTTCATTGTAATATTTGAATTAATTTAATTCTGAATTATATGAAAATATTCGATGTAATCACGTCTTGAATTAATGACATGACAACATTGATCATTTTCATATAATTCGGATATTACATTGAACAAGTACCAAAAATTCAAAAATTATATCGAATAAGTTAAATTTTCCAAGATAATATCGCACATTGAGCTAAAATTCAAAAACTATATTGAATAAATTAAAAATTCAAATACCATATTATATATTAGGTCAAATTTCATGAATTATTTAGGATCAATTTGGTCCCTCATGCAAACTGGCATTACTCAACCCACGAAACCAGATAAGATTACTTCAATTTGCTCTCCTTCGAAAAATCCAACAATGTCAAAGCCAAAATAAATTTTTGCAACGTTTGCGTATCTCAATTGAAGCAATTATAGTTGACTTTTAGATGTTGAGGCATTGGTAATTGACATTATTCGCTTTATTTCGGGAGGCAAATCGACCCGTTTCCTGATTTAGAAGTAAATGGGAAAACCGTTGGGATCATCATTGCAAGAATAATGCAGAAACTTAGAAAATCCATCCATGATGCTTGGTGACCACTAATCATACTCATGAAGCCAACTGATCTAGGTAATGAATTTCATGCAAGTACATCGAATCATGTCTCGAATTAATATCAAGTATGTGTAATTAGGGATGTCAATGGTTCGGTTCGGTTCGGTTTTTCAAAAAAATTGAACCGAACCGAACCGTTAAAAAATCTTCCGAACCGAACCGAAATCGAAACCGAATTTGGTTCGGTTCAGTTTGGTTTTTCGGTTTTTAACTTTTGGTTTTTGGTTTTCTTCTTTTTCACGTTTTTTCAAGAATCATCACCACCCCAGAGAAGCAAGAATCTCCAGATTTCCTTTCGTTTCACCCTGCTAGGATCCGAAAGATGAGTGTTTTTGGGTACCCAAATGCGTTCGACGCACCGGAGCTTCAGGTGTGGAACAACGCCGCCTTCGAGTTCGAAGACTCTGCTACCGTCACTGCTGCCGTCCAGGCGTCTTGGTCGTCCGTCAACCCCGTCTTCGTGAAGCTCTCCGACTCGCTCGAGTCCGACGACTTCAGCAAGGAAAACCAGAGCCCCGAGTGCGCCAATTCCCAGATTTCCCTCAAATCCTTCGTTCCGTCCAAGATCCAGTGGAAGCAGGGCGTGCCGGAGCCCCTGTCGGCCAAAGCCATAGACCAAGAAGACAATGGCAGGACTATAGATGCGGAGATTGAGGAGGTAGAGAAGGAGATCACGCGCCTGTCGTCGAGGCTCGAGGCGCTTCGCCTTGAGAAGGCCAAAGCCGGGGACGAGAAGAAGCCCCACGGGAGAGTCGTCTCGGCCAAGTTCAAGGAGCCGAAGCAAGTGGTGGGGATCGGAAGAGATCCGGATGCCGCGAAGAGGATCAAGGAGACTCTGCTGTCAACCACGAAGCCGAAATTGAATCGGAGAGGGCTCAGTCTGGGGCCAGCGGAGATCGCTTCAAGCGCCGGCAAATTGCCTCCCTCGATCAAGAGAGAGTTCACTCTCGGTTTGTCGATACAGAACCGGAGGAAATCATGCTTCTGGAAGCTGGAGGAGATTGAAAGTCACGAAGGAGAGGACAGATATTATTGGTTTGTGGTTCGGTTCGGTTCGGTTAACCGATAAAACCGAACCAATAAAAAAATATCAGTTTTTAATGAGAACCGAACTGAAAAAACCAAAATTTTCAGTTCGGTTCAGTTCGGTTCCTGACACCCCTATGTGTAATCCGTGCTTTAGTTTCGTATAATCACAAAGGCCATTAAGTTGCACGATGAACTGAATTACGCCAAAAGTACCTTACAATCGAATTCTAATGTCGGATCACAGCTTTTCAATCATATATGATAAGATAGTGTCGTGATATTTCAGAAACATTAATAATTAATGCAGAACTAATGAAATTTCAGAAACATTAGATAGTTACCAAAACCTAGTTTGCAGAGCATGACTAGCAACCTGATACTGACATAATTAGTCCAGGACATATACACAGCTAGTCAAAATGAGCAATAGTCTTTCAAGACCTGTCTTGCAAGATCGGAGGCCCCGCTCTTCTTGTAGATCAGATGCAAGTTGTAAGCAGCCTCTCTCCGGAGATCGCAAGAACCAGGCTCCACATTTTCCGCATGGAACCGATTCTCGTATGGAAGTTGTGGGAGAGGACAGTCCTTTTCTCGTGTGGCCAGCACCTTCTCGTAATACGAGGCCGCAAGCGTTACTAGCCCGACATGATGAAATGCCCGCGCAATGTTGTACAATGCTTCCTGGACAAAGATCAAAAGTTGATGATCAACAGTGCATTTGATCGGATAAGAGTTGCCCGCACTACGAGTTGCCATTCCGAAACTAAAATTGACTAATCAGACAGGAATAATTTGCAGTAGACCATCCAGCAAAAACATGAGAGTTTAAGAAAACGAGTAATCTCAAATGCCAGGTAATGAAGCAAAAGCTTGTAAAGGTTCCACCACATCTTATGCCTTAAAGACTGTCCTTCCTTCTGTTCATCAGCATCTAATTGTAAACCCCTTTATGTATTTGCTTCAGAATATTAAGCTAAATTTATTTTATACTTATGATTAACATCTCCTGACCCTAACATAAACCTGGTCAAGATAAATGTCCGATCAAATTCTTAGCTAAATATGAGCACAAGCACCGAAACTTGGAATGTATCCTTTCCTCCAAGAAATATTAAGTGGAGAGATAGAAATCTTAAAAGCTCCTTAAACATATTTTGGTAGGAGGGATTAGGAAGGAAGCGAAAGGATCCTAAAAAACACTATCTGGTTTGGCTGGAAGGGTCAAGAATGAGAGATAGGATTAGAAGAGATTTTGAGGGATTGGTAAAGTCTATCTTTATGTATATCTCGAGTCCCTCCAAATCTGTCCAAATATGGAGGGATTAGGAGAAATTGTTCTATTGATTAATAAACATTTTATTCTTTCTCACTTTGCCCTCGTTTTATATCTGTTTCTATAAACCTGAAAGTATATTTATATCAAAATGCATTATTTTCCCTAGCTAGCATCTAAAAAATTTTATAAATCAATCATTTTCAGATCAGTTTTTTTCTTTGCTCTCATAGTCATTTGAATCACCTCTTTTCTTTTTTCAATCACCCCTACCAAACATACAGTTGAGCTATTGTCTATTACCAAGTTAAACTGATTGGAAAACTTTAACGTATTGGAAGGAGTCGGACACCTAAACCACAATTCATCTTTAAAAAAAATATATGTATCTGAACATAATCTGCTGTTGACTATTGATGCAGGTAATATGAATCAACAAATAACAAAAAGGGACTTAATCATTAAAAGGAAAAAAAAAAAAACTAAAACCTAAAGATAAAATAGTAAAGAAAACCTGGCTATTTTCACTCTGCTGCAAGTTCTTGAATAGAAATGCCAACCCTTGCGTAATACATTGATGCTTGTTTTGAAGTCTGAAACCAAGCGCCAAGTTAATCAGGGAAGTTCCTGCACAAGAAAAAGGATTGAATGTTGCACGACTGACAAAAGCAACAAGGGTAAAAGTTGACATAAAAAGAAAGGCAATCCTTATAGCAAGTTACCAACACAGAGGTTGATTAAGGGACTGTCAGGGAGCAGCTTATAGGCCTTTAGGTATTCCCTTGCAGCATCTTGGTGGTGGCTACTAATCGTAAACTGATGCCCAGCAATAAGAATAGGTGGCACACAATCCGCATGTTTGACACGCAAATTACGCAAAAACTTCGAATATTTTTTATAGTCTTTCTCCATGCTGCAAGATAGAGTGGCATTTATTAAACAATTTGATGAACACTAATCCAAATATAAACCAAAAAGAACAAATATTGTCAGAATCATTGATTAACGCCCATCTTTGACTCGATGCATCTATGGTCCCACAGCATATGCTGAAAGCAAATAGTGCAAAGGTGTGGTAATATGTTCAGATCACAAAGGAGCTCTTAGCTACTATTACAAGAAATCAATGACATTGACACTAAAGAGGTTGAAATCAGGTTGCTAGTTGAGTTGAAGATGCAAATGATGTCTCTGCAAGAGGAGATATTCCTGGCGGATGAAACTTCATGAATTTCGAAACCCTAATTTTATTCGTTAGGCAGACAACAAAAGAATACCTTTCCATGGAACAGCAAACACCAGGAAACCAAATCAAGCAAGACAAAAATAGCTGGTGTGGAAAAGGTTAGCAAGGCAGCAAGACGAGGAATGTGACAAAGGACTTCTACTGTTTTGTGCATGAGAAGTTTGAGGGGCGAACTGAAGACCTCCACTTCCCTCCTGCTTTTTGGTTGCAGAGAGACGCAGAAAGAAAAACTTTTCTATAATAGATAAAGGAGCTTTCTTGGTTTCATTAGCCTTTTGATAAGGAGTAATAGACGCATGAGAATGGATTGGGTGTTGATAGGCTCTTCTCTCTGCGACATTTTTTCTATTCAGTGTGTTCCTAGGTGAACTTCCTCTATATATTCATGTTTTGTCCAGGTACTCTGTACAAATGATGGATCTGGATGATCAAGATAAGCACAAAAACACATTGAACATCCATTTTTTGGTCTGCATTAGAGACTAGTGCAACTTAAATACAATGTTTAAAATAGACAAATCTAACATGATCAACATATTTTGACAAGTTTCCATAAACTTGCATAGGGGTGTTGAGGGGGGCAAAAGAGAATAGTTCAATAGAAACAAACTAATCAAATCCAAATTGAAAAACTCTGCTTTATTAGTCTCTGTTCAGTTCACCTTTTTTGGAGAAAGGGAACCAATTAAGTTGGTATGGTTTCATCTTTTGACTTTTTTCTTAAATTAAAACCAAACTAATGAACCAAGATATTTGAGATGTTTGTATGTTCAAAAAGTCTATTTCACACGACACAGAAGCAATTCATTTGAACTAATATTTTCTTTAGAATGAAGAAAAAGTTTCAATGAAGAATATTTTGAAATTTTTGGTGGGGGTAAAAGATTACTAGCAAGGATACAGTAGTCCTCATAATTTATATTTTGAGCCACTTGAAATAAAATAAACATAAAAAGAAAGGTGTTGAATAAATGCTTTGGATCAAAACAAAAATTGAATTATTGGGATGTATTTTGTTTAATTGTCTTAGTTTTTAAAAGAGAACAGACCAAATATAACCCCCTAGCAGGCATAGGGGTCCGAACCACAAGGTAGATATCCAGAGACACATTTGCATAGTTGAATTAAAGACGAGTTCGAAAATTGAGCAACATGGGGTGAAGTAATGCATTTACCCACATTCCACTCCTGTTTCCTTTTTTAGTAATAGATCTGATGCAATCAAATCTAATTAAGAGAATTTTCTATGACTAAAATATTTACCTCAAGGACTTCAATTTTAAAAACAGTTCTGCGCTCGACATAGAAATTGGAAAAACTGCTTCCTAATTAATTGGATATCAACAATAGTGAGGGAGTCAACTCAATTTGTCGATATTGCTCATGCCTGTCTAAGACACTGAAGCATGCATAAAACAGGTCCATCCACAATATCTATTTTTCGGTTTTTAAGCAATGGTAGGGAAGCTTCATTAGGTGCAAACAGGACTGGCAAACCCATACATTTAAAGAATGGAGCTCAAAGTAATAAAAGTTTTGTTCAAGAACCAAGAGAATTAGGACTGTCCAAAATAGGGGGTACAAATTGGTTTTCCTTTGCAAAACTAATGGGATTATTTGCCCAAAAGTTTTTATCTTATTAGTTCACTATCAATGTGTTATCTACAGTAAGTTACAATGTTGAAACAGAATTTTCTATAGAATTTTAACATATTTAAAAGATCTTGAAGCATCCAGAAGCAACAAGGTGCCTCTGCATTGCTTCTAATGCTTGAAGGATGCAAAAATGCCATAAAATTTGGCATCAGTGGAAACTATGCCAGATCAAACTTCTTCTATTATAAGATATACTAAAGAAGAATGAAAAGAGGTGTGAATATCACTTCTGGAGCATCAGATGAACAAAAATTACCTTACTTTTCTAATGCTACAAGAAGGCAGAAATCCAATGAGCGCATAACGTTGAGGAAAGTTTCCAGTACCCCCACAAACAAAGGTTCTAATCAAATGATCTATGATGCAGACAAGAGTGATTTTACTGCTTCTTTAGAAATCTTCACAGAGGGTACAGTTTTCAATGCAACATAGCACAAAAAGCATGCTTAATAAGAGAGAATGAGATATAAAGGCGTATGTTGAGCAATATGATATGACAGAAGCAACATGTACCTTGAAAGCATCTTGTAAAAGCAATTCCAGGCAACCAGACTCTGGGGATGCTGCTGCACAACTTGCCTTACCCAATCGAATCCCTGTTTTGGGTCTGTGGTGTTGTATGATATTTCTGGATTCAAAAAGAACATAGTCATGAGTAACTCCTCAAACACCATAAAAGTCGTGCATGGTTATGATAATTGCGCAACTAAAATGACTTCCAATGCCACCAACCAGGTCCTATGTTATCAGCTCTCCTATAAATTGACTTATCCTTGTCTGGATAACATTCACAGGTGTAGGGATGAGGATGTGGGTGTGGGTGTGATGGCACTGTTTCAGAGTTGATCATGCCAAGCTCGTCTTGTTGTAGACTACCCCAATACTAACTATTCACAACAAATACCTCGAAGAAAAAACTAATATAAGCATGATGACCAAATATCTGGGAAGCAATTGTGCTGAGATAATATATTTTGTCAGATAACACATTTTACATCCATAAGCTAAGTCCATGCACCAGCGATCCTGATAAATTAGCAAGTCAGACACAAGGCATGGACACGTACTCAGATCCGAGTAACATCAATCTATGTCTAAACATAGTTATCAAAGATTAATACTGAAATCCCACACTTTGATCAATTAAAGACTCAGACAGTAAAGTCAATCCATAAAATCCCAAGAGCTCATCTGACTCTACCCTACATTTTGGAGTTTCAACTTTTGTGCTTTCATGTGTTGTGTGCTGTTGCTTTGTTTGATGAACAATAGATAAACAAAATGTAGGAATCACAGAGTGTTTTACAAAAGTGTTCTGGAAGGCTTATCCTGTGCCCCTTTGTTGATTGACTAAGCATAAAAAGAACACTGAATTTTTTATTTTTTTTAAATAGCTGTGAGAGTGACAATATTGAACTGTAAATCACATCTATGACAAAATTGGCTAAACTTCAGGGATTCTATTTTATCAACATCTAACTCTCTTGTCTTGAATATAGTACAACACACTCATCTTTGTTCATAGTGCAATACTATTTGAAGAGAAGAATATATAGCAATATCTTTTACTTTTTGTACAAACACAGATCACCATTATTGAGCGGTAGTGTCCTTTTCATTGGTCATAACTCATGAATCATTTAAAATTATTTATATATGTTTTTGAACAAATTCTACTTAACCAATATATGCCAATGTGAAGCCACATAATTTTACCCTTTAGATACTTCACAAATGTCACCACTAGTTTTAATCTATGATATTCAGAACTTGAATTCATGGTCTTTTACCTCTAACACCATTTAGTGGTCATGATACTCTGACCTAAGCACACTCAGTGTCATGTACACTGATGTTTTGATATATCAAACTTGACAATCAGAATGCTCCACTATAGGGCAACAGACATACTCAGACATGATCTACTTTTTAATGAGATAAATCTTACATTGTATTTGGCATAAATATTTGTAACATAGTATGAAAAAAAATGCCTTCTACCTGAGCATCTTGCATTTTGGGACTTTAGAATGTTGTGACCCACTAAGATAGAAGCCTACCCCTCATGTATCCGACATTAGACTTCTAACATTCCGCATTCAAGTTCTCATTCCAAGAACAAAGCAATCCACACCATGAATAAATCTTGATCTCCCCCAACCCTATCCATTTCCATAAGACTGAATATGTATAGAACACCGCCTGAAGTCCCTCCTAACTTTCCATGTGTACTGCACTTAATCTACTCCATCATAACATCCAGTACAATATAGTGTATTTTAGGGTTAATACCCTAAAAAACCCCAAACTGGTACACTTGTGACAAATTTACCCTAAACTATTTTTTTGACCATAAAAAACCCCAAACTGGTACGTCTGTGACAAATTTATCCCGACTGACCATAAAAAACGCTAAACTGGTACATTTATGACAAATTTACCCCAAACTAATTTATTCGACCGCAAAAAATCCCAAGCTGATAAATTTATGACAAATATACCCTCTACTAAATTGGATTAATACCGCAAAAAAATCACAAATATTGTAAACTGTGACAAATGGAGCGTAAAATCCCAAATCAATGTACCGGTGAACTATTACGTGTCATATAACTTAATAATTTAATAATAAAATTTAACAAAAACTAATAGAGAGTAAATTTGTCATAAGTGTACCGGTTTGGGGTAAATTTGTCAAAGGTATACCAGTTTGGGGTTTTTGGTGGTCAAAAAAATAGTTTGGTGTAAATTTGTCACAAGTATACCAGTTTGAGGTTTTTTAAGGTATTAACCCTTTATTTTACTTAGACACACAACCCTTATAATTCATTATAGACTAATGCTATTTCCATTATTTCCTTTCTCAGGCCTCAGATAGAAAGGAAACTCCCCACTTTGTCTTCTCACATGTTTGAGCAAGTTGGAATATAAACATGTTTTGTGCAGGGGCTCTTCCTGGGAAAAATGAGGTAAAGCTAAATAGTAATTTCTAAAACAGAGTAATCATGTGAAAACAAATATGGTTCCAAGTTCAGGAATTACGTGCTCCAAGTGACCGAAGCTCCTCCTCCCTATCCGAAGGAAGTACATTGTGTGCCAATCTCAAAAAGAGATCAATAATCTCTAGGGCGTCCCAATACCTTTTCAAGGATGCCAAGGCCTTAGACAGCTGTCAAATATTGAGCTAAGAAGAATCAGACAGTGTAAGAGGAGAAAGATATTTTACAGCAGCTAGAAAAGCAAATTTTTAATGACCAACAAAGAAATAATAAGTTTTCACAAAGAACTTTCTAGGGAAGTTCAGGAGTCAAATTTTAATGAAAGATAAGCAATGAACTAGAAAATGAAGAAAATCACATCGACTATAAGAAGATGATGCTGCTCATCTTTCCAAATATTCTGCAAGGGGGGTTCTCTCATGGTTTCTTGTGGGCGATCTTCCTACAAAAATGACAAATTAGTTATTAGTTTGCACAAGTGAAGCTACTACATACATCTTTCATGTAAGAACCGATCAAACAGATGCTACCAGTTGATCATCATCTGAATGATCACTGCACCAATCGACTCCTGATGCAACAGCGGCAGCTTTTTTTTCTTCCTTCAGTGTTGCCCTCTTTTGAAGCAACCTTCTGGCTCTAACAGCCTTTGACCTGATTCAAAGTGGTTTACATGAAACGGTGCATCACAGGATTTTGGCAAATGGTAAGACTTTCAACAGAAAAAGTCAGGTGCCACACTTTGACAACAAATCGATTCATTAGTAGAACTAGTTATGCAGGACCTGTTCATCCAGCATGATACTAGCTAGGTGGCTATCAAAGATTAACCACAGCGTGATACAATTTGTGTAGCAATCCACATGTGCGGACCGGTTGGTGACCAACCCTTAGGCCATGGGAATTAGTCCATCATGAGGAATGAGATATGCACAATAGAGCAAATCAAGCAATTGTATTAAATTACATGGGCCCTTTCATCAACAGACAGATGGGCAAATTATGTAGCGATACTGGTATTTTTAGCTTCATTCTTGACACCCAATGAGCATGGTAATATAGCAAAACATTCAGTAAAAAGTTTGAATCCCTTGAAAGTTGCAACCAGAAAGGGGATGCATGTCCAAAACCCCCAAATTTTTCACATGAAATACAACAGGGTAGCAGTGCTGGACTATAAAAAACAAGCATGTTGGTCAAGAAGCAGGTTGGCGATCAAATTGGTTCAGTCATTTGATCAGTGGGACCCAAACTATATACCCCGAATCAAATTCTCCCATAAACTTCACAGATTTTTCTGTATCTGAGAGTTCCAATAGAAGACATGACCCAGACTAGCAGCTCGAACAGTCCAAAGCAGTATAATAGAACAGTGCAGCATACCAAGCCCAGGATTTATGTAATCCCAGCATCCAACACAGACACAAGATCAAAAGCCAGCATGAGTATGGGTCATTTGGAGTGCTGCACTTGTCAATCTTAGATCAGTTCTTAATTAATTTCAATCGTCAGCAATTCCCAAACTTCATGAACCAATCTAGTGCGGATTACAGATAACGAATGCAGTAAGTATCACCAGTACTCTGGGCATCATTTGAACATAACATTTCTTTCTTCCATCATCTGGTTTACAATTGATCATCTCCCATTCTGCTATTGTCTATGAGTAGGACAATCAAAACCTGTAACCAGGCTTAACAGTCACGTGCCAATGCCATGAACAAAAAGTTAAATGCCTAAGAATGATAGACTTCCAGGAGAAGGTCTACGCCAACACAATTATATGCCCTAAGCCAGAAGCTGGATAGTTGAGACTATATAGCACTCAGAGATATCACTATCAGAGATATTAAACAATCAATTTTCGAGATGGATGGCCCAAATGAAACTTGTACATAATAACTAAAGTAATACTTGTGAGATAGGTATTTATACTCACAGTTCTGAGCTGGGAGCAAGTGGCCGGAAGCCGGAAAATACGTTATCATTCTGCTGCTGATCATCCAGAATTTTGGCTCTTTCAAAGAGAACTCTTCTCGGGATTCTTTTTTTTGTTTTAACCTTCCTTGGCAACATTTATTTCAAAGGGAAAAAGGCAATGCAATAAGCAATACACTCTAACATGAAAGGTCACCAGCGCTTCACATGCATCAATTAAATATGTGAAAGAAAAAAAAAAGGCACAAAGCAAATTGGTGAAGAGAGGCAGAAAAATATAATAGATTTCATTTGTAAAGAAAATATACAAAAGAGATGACAGTTCATAAGAAAGTGGCGATTAATATTGTTGATCCAACATCAAGGAGAAAAGATCCCCTAACATTCCCCAAAATAGAAAAAGGGACAGAGAAGAAGTATTACCTTCTGCCGAAGAGTTTCGATATAAAGTGACTCGCGAACCAGAGGTAAGATTGCATCAACAAAGTCCTTAATCATTCCTTTTGCTCTATATATGCTGCAAAGCTTTAACCTCACTTTTCCATCATCCCACCATGGTCTATGATTATCAGAATCCACATCCCCAGAGCCTACAGATGAATAAAAACATTACCAAAGACTATTTAATGTAAGACCAAACCACCACAATGAGCACAACAATCACCAATTGATTGATACCTGAATTGTCAGGAGGAGATAGCAGTGAAATGGTCTCATCTACTCTATCATCTTCAAGGAGCAGTGAAGCTAATGTTAGGCGGGCACCAACATTGTCCTCAAGTAGATGCAAACCTGAACTGGCACATGAATCAGTTGCAGCACAACACATTTGTTTCAATCATGCAGACATGACAGATGTTGGCATGTTAACCACTAAGCACTGTAGAATTACGAAGTCCACATTATCAACTGGATTTCTTTGAATAATATGTACAGCAAACCTACATTGACAAACATGTGACTCAAAACTCCGATCCAACTCATTCCTCTGCTTTGTAAAACCTCAAAAATTTCTCTAAATGATATGTAACTAATTATGGATTACTGAGGACTAATATCTCTGGGAGAAAAAAACTACCCTCATGAAATACTCACTTAAGGAATAAGCTCAGTGAAAACCAGCTTAATTGCACATTGCAAAAGAAATAATATTCCACAACCTGTTCCATAAGCAAAACAACTTTACTTCCATTGTGCACCACCAAAGTGTATGTACTTGTTTGTCCTTTATTTCTATGTTATTACAAATCAACAATATAGCGTTCAAATCAATTATGTTTTTTTTTTTTTGGGTGACCCGGGAGCCCCCGTACAGCCGGCAGCCGGTGAGGTAAACCCGGAGCGGTGCTAGTGCAGGACCCACCACAACGACACTATGCTTAAGACCACTAGTGACGACACTGGGATTCGAACTCCCCCCCTTTTCATGAGAGGGAAGGAGCTCAAACCAATGCCGCCACCACATGGGGTGGTAAAATCAATTATGTTTTACCTCTATAGAAAGCTGAAATTGCATGTGCCCTCATTTTCAATGCTTGATAACACTGAGCAATCTTCAGATGGTAAGATCCCTGAGAGAGAGGTAGAGGAGAAAATCACAACTATAAGAAGCGTACGGTATTAAGCAATCAATAGGCAACAAAGACATATCATAATGTGAAGACAACGAAAGACAATCATTGACCACTGTCATTTTGTGCAGTTCACTCAGTCAAGTAACAATAAAGAAATGGTATTATATACTTCAAAGAGATGACAATATCGGAAACACACAACTAAGTCTAGATCACTTCTAAGGCGTCCAACGGAATACGGAGAACCTCCACAAATAACGTGATAGGGACCCAAGGGGTATAAAAGAACACAAGCTCTAACTCCAAAATTTACAAATGCAGTGAGTAAAAATAGTTTTGAGGGTAATCCTCTCCACCCATACCAACTCTACATTGTTATAAATGGTTACTTTCAAGATAACTTATGAAATATGAGCAAACATATATTAAATGAACATGATTTTATTTAAATTAATACTTCACCGAGATGTTCAACTAAATCAAACTGATTTAGTGCCAAAAGGCAATGAACAGAAAAGCTTAAAACGAGACTCTTCAACTCTCTCTACCAAAACAAGTTTCACTCTGGTGAATTTCTGATGCTTCTTTCCCTATCTTCCTGTCAACTCATCTTGCATTAAACTTCAAACCATTACACCAAAATACTGGACGCAGTGACCTTCTCCCCTACTTTAGGACTTGGGATGAGAGAGATGATAAGGGCAGCTTTTACAGTTCTTTGCTGAATTTTTTGCAAAGTTAGCTTTTTACAGTACATATAATGGTGTCTGAATTTGCCAGACAAAATTGAAACAAGGCACTGTAGTCAATCTGTGGAAACGGACATTTTTTCTGGTTCCAAGTATCTAAAGAGATATTGTTCATTGGGCAGGTCCCTACCCACAGCAGAACCACATATGCATAGTCACTTAAAGAAGTAGTCTATAGAGGGGAAGTGAACAATATCCATGATTCAGAAAAACTAAAAATGGCCCTCCAAAGAAACATAGGACTAAAAACATTCTGTGATACTTTTGTCAAAAAGAGAACTAAAAAAAGGACCAGTTTTCCTTACGCTATTCTCTAAATTTCCCTCCAGCATCTGATAAAACTTTAATGCGCAGTCAAAATGCTCAAGACTCATATAGGTATCTGCTATTTCAGTAATCAGGTCTGCACAGTCACATGAGCTCACCTTCTGCAAAAAGCTGAAGAGAGTCTGCAAAACATTGAAAGTACCAACAATCATTAGTAATACAGAAATACCCATATAAGCACATGACCATAGTCCACTGGCCTAATCCACACGTAAAAAATAGGATGTGAAGCAGGATTAATCTCCAAACTGCTGAAACTAATTAACATTTAGAAAGAAAAAAGAAGTAGAGTAAGCAAGTAAAACCAATGCCACAGAAAAATGGTAAGATGGGCAAAACTGAAAGACTTGAGGAAACAAACTGTTGCTCCTTTCTGATGATTAGAGTCGGAGATCATTTAGAAACGCTCGGCTACAAAGGACCACTGATGCTGTCCACAAGTTATTAATCACCAACAAATCTGCAAATGGAATATGCCCTAGATTGCTACAGTAAGAGTCCCTAAGTAAGTGTTCTTATAGTCAGTCCACCTTTCCGCAAAGGACTACAAACATTGTGCCCACGGAAACCTGGTACTAGAAAGAAACCAACAGGTACACTGCTCAGATAGAAAGCAAATTTTCACACTACAAAGAGAACCACGAATCCACTTCTTCCATTCTCACCCAAAACCAAGGATATCCAGTATAAAACTCTGATAAACATGCTCACAAGATCTTCCAATTATTGATTTAGACTAGTACTCACTAGCAAACCCATTAGCAATCAAAACGGCACCCAAAATGTGTCTTTGGTTTATTAATGCATTGTGATATAGGGAAGAAACATCTACGCCTTGACCTACTACAGCCTATTTGCCAAAACCGATGTGATCAGCTTGTATATGCCACCCCACTAAACTAATCAATCTAAAAATTTCAAATCGCAGCAAGTGCGGCCTTGGATATTAATGCAGTCAAGAAGCAGTGGAACTTGTTCCCCAAAGTACAAAAATGACAGCATCCAATCCATCATCTTTGAGCACCCTTCATCAGGCTTATATTAGACCAAATTTAAATCCATTAGGTCCAAGGATGTTTGAATACTGGAAACAACAGCGTCAACATGCTCCAAGAATAACTCAATTATATGGTAGAAGCGCAAGTCAAAAAGGCAGTGGAACGGACAAAGCCTGAGAGAACTTGAATATTTGAATATCATAGATGACACAGTATTAGAACAAGCACAATGATAACATTTTATCAACACTGGCCTTTGGCATTAATGTAAGCAAGAAATGAGCATCTGTTGTAGAGAAAGCAACTCCCGCAATTGTAATAGAATCACCAAAAGATAGACCAAAAATTTAGCAAAAAAAGAAAAAAAGCAATAGCCATTGTACCTCTGCCTTCTCTAAATTTCCGAGATGAAGATGACAAATTCCTTCTTTCACAACCAAATTTGCAGGGAGTGGCTTTTTCTGGCCGTGAGAATGAAAAAGCTGAATAGCTTTATCATATGCATTATTTTCCATGTATATCGTGGCTAGCAGATCAACCACGCTCAAATCAGCTTCAGATGGATAACTGTTTACATATTCAACCAAAATGCTGATAGCATGCTCAAGCTGGCCACATCTAAGGTACAACTGAAAAGTAAAGTAAGAAACTGTTACATTTCTAGAAAAACATATGTCTACATAAGAACAATGTTCCCCAAAAGCACAACCTCACGGAATATTAGCAAGACACCGTGTCCATAACAGATTTTATAGAAGGCATAAAATAAACAAAAGTTGATAAATAATTATTCATCGTAATTGTAATCATACAGGGAGTGACACTATCTGACCCTTACTTCATCTTGTAATCTATGGTCATTGTCCCACCATAAATTTGCTCAAAAATCAACAATTTGGTCAAGACTTCTTTGGTGACCAAATTAAAGCTTAAACAAAAGTGTTCATAAACACTGTCTAGATATTTGTCTAAAGAAAATAGAATGCTTTCTAGGAAGAAGACTCGACGTCAGCAGTGACTCTCAATGGAAAGGAACGAGATGGTCATTGACCAACAAACTCTCATCACCTGGGAAACACTAGCAAGTAACTATATCTACTGCAAATGCTACTCCAAGCTTCAAGAAACAACCAGATAGTGAGAGAAAAACCTACTAGGAGACCTCTTCAATTATAACATCTGATATTAAATTCATGAGTAAAGGAAATCAGCACAATGTGAAGCAAAATGTACAGAAAACTAGATCCCCACTCTAATCGAACCATACATATATCCCAGAAACAGTTTCCTTATGTGATGGTTGTACCAAAAACTTTTTGAGTTTAGTCTTCACCACGAACTAACCTCCTCAATGAAATGATGGAAAGTTTAGATCCTGGATCAACTATTGCAAACATCAGACTTGCATATTATGCAACTCGTGCAACTCGCACAACTCTGCATGATATTTTGAAAAGTACCTTACACATACAACCTATCCTCACCCTCAAGTAGAAAGTCGCAATTGCCCTTGAATTAACAAGATATTAGTTTTCTACTCCAACCTGCACAAGATGCATGCCCTAGATGCACACCAATGCACAAACTAACCATCCATCACCATGTAAATACAGCCCAGGAAGCCTGACTTTCATAAAGTACATAAACCATCAAATTAGCACCAGAAAGTAAAAACAACCCATACAAATTAACCAAACAAAATCAAAGCCCAAAAGATAGATACTAAAATACCTATTATTTTAATAACCGACAAGGGTTCATTTCAATTAACAAGTCTATTTCCAAGCACATGAATCAAGAATTTATCTTATGAGAAATGTCTCATCTGAGACAAGTTAGAAACCTTGGCCCCAGTCTGGAGAGCTTCAACATCCTCAGGACATATCTTTTGTATCTGTTCAAACAACTCCGCAGCCTTTTGATAATCTCCAAGGTTTGAATGCAGTGATGCTTGGTGAAACAGTAGAGAAACATCTTTTGGGTCTGCTGTGATGGCTTTAGAGAGGCAATACCTTGCCTGACCATTGTTACCTTGTTCTCTGTGTACAGAAGAGCAGGAAATCAATAACACCACAATTAAAGCAAAACATTACCACAGAGACCCTAAAGGCACACAGATTTATAGATAACAGAGGTCAATTGTTATCAAAGTCACTAGGTACATGAGGCGTCAAATCAAATCACATCATAAGCACTTTCAAGACATACATCAAAATTTGATGCCAAGAAAAAAATTGTATTCAGCCTTTCTGAATGACAATATTTTCACCTGGTTGACTTCTCACCAATGGCTGCACTAGTCAAGCCAACACCATTGTGTTCACTTTCACCACCCCTTCCACCGCATTACTTACCTCCAAGGTAAAACATTCCCCTACCAATCTTTTGAATCCCCCAGCTTGGAAAGATTGCCACTCCAATAATTAATTGCGTTTTTGCTGGCCTTTAATTTATTGCATTGTTTTTAGTTTTAACACTAGATATGCAACCTTTTTCTTCTTCTTCTTCTTCTTCTTCTTCTTCTTCTTTTGGTGGGGGAGGGGCACTTTCGACACACAAAATCTTCAAAAGCTTATAAATACCAGCATGCAAAGTTACCTCAAATTTTAATAATCTTTTACTAATCAATATATTATCTTTGTTTTGAAAGGAAACTCAAATGTTGCCCATAAGGCCTTGTTAGTCTAAAAATAGTTAAGTCTAAGTATCCATCCCAGCATCAGCAAAGAACTTCAACAGATGTACTCATATACATAAGTATACTGACCAGGTACAAGCCCTACTATGCAATGAATTGATGAAAATAGTGACGACCAAAAGCTTACAAGGACCGGGTGAAGAGACGCTTCCACATTGAAGAATCTTTTGGCTTAAGATGTGCAGCAATCATGTAAAAGTCCACTGCTTTTTTGTCATTGCCAAGATCATCATAAATCCTTCCTAATGTATCATATGGATCAGGCAAATTTGGTGCTAGCCTGACCACTTGACTCGATATTGATATGCCCTGAAATTTTGAAAAAAGAAAACAAGCCAAATAAGTATGTTGATTAAATCAATCTGCTGAACCATAAGGCTGCAACCATCCTACAAAAGATAGAACATGTCCTCACCCACATAATGTATGCAAAAGATGAAAAATAGAATGTAGAAAAGGTCCAGCAGTAAACAACTTTAGCTTACATAAAATACAAGCAGTAATCTCAAAAGTGGTTACCTGATGACATACTCTATGTTAAAGGACCAAAAGACTAATTGACTCAACTTTACAGAGAACCAAAGGAGACATGACATAATTTTCCCTACAAACTTTTAAGAAAGATCAAAGGAATCAATTATAATAAAGCTGGAGAGAGTTCAATGTACTTTTGTAATTTGAGACTTGCAAAAGTCAAATAAGCTTGAAAAGAAGATTAGCAATATTATTGTAAAACCTGGCAGCTAAAGAGACTTAACAAATACAACACGTGTGCAGACAGGGCATCAACAATGGGATATATTTCCTTAACGGATTATTGCATAAAATCCTACAAAATGTCCATCAAAAGATAGTTGCTCCAATCAATAGTAAAATGCCATGACCTTCACGAGATTTTATGAACAGACAATAAAAGGATTCTCTCTAGAACTTACCTCATCATAATTACCACGGGCATAGTGAAGAGTTGCATCACCGAGCATTCGTGTGATTTCCGAACTAAGCTTATTTCTTGACCCTTTTCTCCTACCCCTCTTCTTAGTCTGCATAACGATAAGAACAAATTAAATACACCAATCTCTTTATTATCCACAGTAGTATTGCCTAGATGGCCCTCAACTCTGGGTAGTTGAACATTCTTAATAGAGCTTCAGCAAGATACATCATTTGGTTGCAGCCATATGTGAAGTAGCCACTAGAGGCAAATGCAACCATTCCAGCATAAGAATATCAATATTGACTACAATAATGATAATACCATCTATCATGTCCCTCAAAAAACAAGATACAATATGCAATTCCTCAAAGATACATTCCATTATGGACTAAGTCAAAACACACAATCCCTATTTCGCCAAAAAAACAACGATAAACTCAATAATCAGAAACACCACAATTGCATCGGTGTTAGACTACACATATAGGACCTCCCCAAAGATTAAGCACCAACTGGATGCTAGCATAATATCTTCCCACTCTCAAAATTCACTGAAAATTCTTCTACCTATTATTGATCCCATTTCATCTAAATTTAAATAAGCTCCAGTGTGCATTTGCTTTTACATGAATTAGATTTAAATTTTCACTAATTCAATGTCAATTCCAGTGATAAACCCAACCTTTTTTGATTTTCTACGCGAACCATAGTTCATTGCTTCCATAATCTCCTCAAAGGTCGCTCCGGGATTGTCCTCCACCCGAGCCTTCTTCGCACATCTTTCCAAAACACTGCACAATAAGGAAGACAGTAAGTAACATAAGCACAAATCATGGCAAAACTCAGTAACATCCAGCCCAAACAAAATGAAAATCTCCATACATTTGAGAGCTATCCAGGCCTTTCCGTTTCTTCTCGGCCAATGCTTCATACTCAAGGCGCTCAAATTGCTGGTAAGGTTGGAGTCCAGAATCGTCGTCTTTCGTGAAATCTAGTGGGTCCATTCCACTTCCGAATTGGAAAACATACTCGCCATCACCATCGCCATCGGCATCATAATCATCGTCATCTTCTTCTTCTTCTTCTCCCCCCCCCTCCTCCTCTTCCTGCAACCCCTCCCCTTCTTCATGCTTTTCTTCTTCAGTCAGTACTGGTTCTCCTACTGTGGCCTGACCATCTTCGACCTCCACACCGACCACACCCTCATCTTCCATAGAAGTCACCAAAATCCCCTCACTATCCATCTTGACTGTATAAAACAATCCAAAGAGAAACATAATCACATCAACAGAATCCCCAAAAACAAGGCCTAATATCAACAACACATACAACAACAAAAAAAAAAAAGAGAAAAAGAAAAAACTAATCTTTACTGTGAATTTCAATTTCAGCACCACTTTTGAAATTTACCCACTAAATTCCTTAACTAAAATACTCGTTTACATTCAAACCCAGTGCCACCGACCGTTTACAATGAAGATCAGTCTGCTTATGCAAGTGGCCAGCATCCACCACCAAACATACAATAATCACTGTCGGACGATTACAGGGGCGGGAGAGGGACGGCAGAGGGACTCACACTGAAGGTGCCCGGAGCTTAGAGGGACGGGGCCGCCGCCGTTCGACCCCCGCACCGGCTACGACCGCCGGTTTTGCGCGGAAGTCGAGAGATTTTCGGAGGAAAAAGCCGAAAAAAGATCGGACCCAGTAGCAGCTCGGTTTGGGATGATTTGGCGACCGATTCTGATGAGCCTCTCGTGTCCGGCCGGAGCGCCGCCGGGTCGTCCGTCGTCGCCGCCGCTCGCCGGCGGGGTTTTAGGCCGAGCTGCTGGCGGTGGGGTGGCGGAAACAGGAAAGCGGAAAATCGAAGGAGAGAGAAGGAGGGAAAGTGAAAAGGGGAAAAACCAGAAATTGGCAACCTCTGTTTGTATTTTTTTTTAATCTTTTTTTGTATAAAAAAAATAGCTTTTGCCTTTTATTTTATTTTCTAAATTTACGCCGCATGTAATTTGGCTTTTAGGTAACATTTCGTTAACATGTAAATTTATATATGAAACCACTGGGATTCGCCCCAGTGGCCACTTTTTCAATATGGAAAGGAAAGGTGAGGAGTTCAAATCACCACCTTCTCATGGGGGATGGAATGGAATGGGGTGGGAACGCATAAGTTTCAAGAGTGGGTTTCGATTCCCATGCCCTACAAGAGGCATGACAAAAGTCTGAGAGTGAGTGTAGAGTAGAAATAGCGTAGGATTGACCAAAAAAAAATTTATATATGATTGTTTAGTGACCTTTTAGTTAATCGCATAATTTCTACACCCTCTTTTTTTTTTTATCAATTTATCAACATAGATATACAAATTTATCATGTTCCACGCCTCTAATAAATCCTCTTATTCACTTTTTTTTTTTTGATAATTTGGTCTATTCATCATTTGTTTTTAGAAGAGATAAAGGAAAGCATTATAATTTTTAAGGTGCGTATGACAAAATTTCTGGAACAAAAATTGATTTCTCAATTTCTGAAATAGAAATTGAGAAATTAAAAATTTTAACTTCTAATTTTTTCTTCAAATATATTTCTAGAATATAAATTTATTCTAGAAATAGAAAAACTAAATTGCGTTAGCAAAAACATTCTTATTCCAAACATCTTTCGAAGAACAGATAAACAGAGAAATAGAGAAGTAGAAATTTTATCATGCGCGCCCTTAATGCCCAATCTTTATGAACAATCATCTGTCATAGTTTTTTTTTTTTATATTGACTACTTTAATAATTTTTACAACTTAGTTAACATGACATTGTTGTAAATAATCATGATGCAATTCTGGCCAATCACGTGAATGGATGACTAGTTTTGGCATAAGTGATCTAGTTCTTGGTACTAATAATTTTCAGATTGTGATGATGCACAATTTATGTTGTCATGTTGAATGATTGATTTTCCTTAATTGAGACATTTTTACAAAACTCCTAGCTTTAATATTTAATCTCAAGATAGAGGAAAATAAGACAAGAAGCAAAAGAGAAGCTAAGGATGAGAGGCGAAGAAAATTTTCCTCACTTCCTTTTTTGGCTTTCTTTTTAAGGAAAGCAACTAGATCTTTGCAATTCCAAATGAAATTGTTCGGAATGCGAGGGTGTGTGTGTTTGCTCCATGATTTTGGTTGAGTCTTAACAAAGCAAAGAAAAAAGGTGGCAAAACAAGAATAATTGCTTTATTATTTTTGCTTTTGGTTGACAACATTATCTATCAAATTTTTAATTTCACTACTGCTAAGACTTTACGACCAACTAATTTTTTAAAAGATTATTTCAGTGCCAATTTTTTTTTTTTTTAAAAATGATATTTCAATTCCAGACTTATTATATGAATTTCAACTTAATCCTAAATCCTTACCTTGAACCTTTAAGTAAAAATGCAATCAGGTCCTCTCACTCAAATCTCACTTGAAATTGCTAACGTGGCGGTCCAATCATCTCGAACCATCTTGCCTGTCATAGAGAGTAATTTAATGTAAATCATTTTAGATAAAACCACATTGTTTTGATTCACGTGATACAGTATCTGGTTTTGCCCCATGTTTAATTACGAATTTGTAGTTTCTAGTTTGTTAATTCACGTGTCACTCTCAGTTAGTCTGCATGTAAGAGTGGATATTCAAGTATATTATATCATTTGTCTATGGGGTTTTAATGGGACTTATATCTCAGTAGTCTATCTTTCCAAAAACTCAAAATAATATAACGGTATTTATGGCAAAGAAGAAACTGAGTTTATTAAAACCAGCACCTTTCCAAAATCTCCCCATTTTCAAAAAAAAAAAAAAAAAAAAAAAGAACTTGAAGGATGTTGATATGTTGACGAATATTACCAAAAAAAAAAATGTGTTTATTTTCCCCTCCTAATCCGATTTGTTGAAAAATTATAAGGATGGGGAAAATCATCGATAAAGTCTTCAACCTATTAAAATTTTATCAATTCAATCATATATATTTCAATTATATTAATTGAGTTTTCAACCTTTTCAAGTTTTTGCCACATGAATTCATTTGGCCAATTTTGGCCAGAAATCATTAATATAAACATTGGCCTTTTCTTTTCTTCTCCTTTTCTTTTTTATATTCTTGTTTTATCGTCGCAGTGAGGGTGGCTAGGCACAATAAAATAAAAAGTAAAGAAGAAAAAGAGAAACAAATGAAAAATATAATTTTTTTTAAATATATATTATTAAGAATTCTCCACAACCCTCGCTAGCCACTAAGGGCGCGTTTAGTAACGTTTCTGTTCAAAAATTATTCCAGGGAACAGAAATAATAAAAAAAAAAGTATTTCTGTTCCGGGGAACAGTTTTTGAACAAAAGAACGCGTTTGGTAAGTGTAAAAAAAAACTGTTCTTGAAATAAAAAAAGAACAAAACACGTTTGGTAACTACAATCAATTTATGTTCTTATAATAGAAAAAGAATAGAAACATGTTTGGTAAACTGTACAAAATTTCTGTTTTAATTTTTTTTAAAAAATGCTTTTTTTTAATAAAGTTTAAACTTGATATTGAATTCTCATTCTCATGAAATGCTCATTAATTTTATTTTGTTCATGGTGAGTGAAAACAAATATTTTGAACATGATCATATGGCATACTTTGTAGAAAATTTTATAAGTAAAGTTTGTATCAAATTTTTTTCAAGTACTTTTTTTACTTTTTATTTTTATAACATATAAACTTGATATTAAATTCTCATTCTCATGAAATGACGGTGAGGGCGATGATCAAGGCGGTGAGGGCGCAGACGAGCTTGGCGCTCAAGGAGGCCAAGGAGCTGATCGAGGGGCTGTCGAAGAAGTTCAAGGAAGGGGTGTCCAAGGACGAGGCGGAGGACGCGAAGAAGCAGCTCGAGGAGGCCGATGCGAAGGTCGCCATTGTTTAGGGAAGGACCCAATTTGAGGCGATTGATACAAAGCCGATAAGAAGTGATGGTCTTTTAGGGTTTAAATCGAAGCGTGATTTGGTGAGAGGGTTTAGTGTAGTTATAGTGGGAAGAAAATGGTTGTTCATGGGGGGCCTGAGCTGATGTTGTTTTTGCATTTGAAATGAGGAATTTGACTTGTGCGAATCTCCAAATTCTTTTCTTGTTTCTCCGTTCTTTTCGATCGATCTTTTTGGGCTTCTTTTTGTTTGGGATTTCTTTCGATGCAATACACAAGACAACAACATTTGATTTGACAAAATTGCAGAGGAATTGATCAATCAAAAATCACAGAAAATGAAGTTCAGGATTCAAGTGCCAACAGCCACACACGAACGACACATGATTTGCAAACTCAGATACATCCTCGATTCATGGCCCAAAGTCTCCAGCCGAGAATCAACGACCAATCTATTAACATGATAAAATTGGTCATCCACGAAATGGAAATCAATCAGTCGTCGACGGGGTCCCGAGGAGCTTCATCTACGGGCCTTTTGATGGTTATGACAGGGCACTCAGCATGCTTCACGCAAAATTCACTGAGGGTGCCGACAAATACCCTATGATGTTATGTGCATGACAAGATCAGGCAATGAGGTGTTTCTAGAAATATGCATGACATTAGCTAACTCTAAACAGACGATAGAGATGTATCGACATGCGAGATGTGACAACTAGTAAGAGAACTTCCACTCAGCCAACAAGTCAATGATGAGGTCATGAGAGGAAGATCAAGCTGTCTTGAAGCCTATGGGGACTCCACAGGGGCAGGCTCTCGATTTATGAGATGTTTAGCCGAAAGCAGAATCCAGAAAAGAGCTCAATATACCTTTGGAAAGGGCCAAGACCCCTGCTTCCCACAACAAGTAAAGCAGGCCTAACTCACTTTACCTCATGACAGATGACCTCTTTTCGATCTCATTTCTTGATCCATGCTTCACATTGTACCTAACGTGAACACATCATAAGGAAATGGCGAATATTATTGTTGGTAATGTTTATTCAGGAAAAAGAGAGGAGAAAAATCTCCAATACCCCGATTTCATGACATCTGTTGACAAAGCACTCCAGTAGATGAATTCCTCTCGCCTTGTCCCTCTGTTTCAAGCTCTTAAAATCGTCCGGAGATGCATATACACTATCCATGTCATCAAAACCTATGGCAAAGGCAAAGTGAGAGGCCATATATTAGTGAGGATGCAGGATTTCCCCAAACAATTCGCCTGGGCAACAAGAATTGCTGAATCAAAAGGCACGACTGACTTATTACCATACATATATAAATGCCACACCCAGAGTCTAACAAGCAAAACCCCACATTAATCTTTCTATGAAGTACTTCTTATGGAAATGATTACAAAACCTGTTGGTTGGGAATGATCTCATTTATCTAATCGCTCAGCATTCTAAAGGCAGATAATACTCTCCAAAACCAATATGCAAGAGTTCTGAGCCTGGACACCCGGTCCAGCTTCACTCTCAGAGAACATATGTGATCAAATGTTTCAAGGGCTTTCCCTTTGAGGCCTAGAATTAATAACTCAAGTTTCACATTCTATAAATTAAAACTACAGAGCAAAATACAACGGCTCATACCTCAAGTCTCTTTCTTCTTTTTACAGAATAAGAGATGGGAGAGACACATACAGATGACTATGCACTTCCACCGTGTTTTTGGTCACAACATGACACATATCACAATAAATCAGTCAGAGCATTCCATCGAAATCCAGAGAAGGATGAAGTGCCATGTACAACATGCCGCATCTCTCTCATTCAGCATGGACTTCTTCCTAAACACCAAAATCCCACCCCTCCATTCGAGAACTTCTTTAAGTAAGAGAGTAGCTTTGATGACAAGCAGTGACAATAGATCTGAAGATCTAGGTCATCCCTCTCCCTTCCTGCAACTCATCCTCTCCAGGCTATTCAAACACAAGGCTTGGCTAATTAAAGAAGAGGCGTATTCTCAAGCACCTCAACTTCTTTTTGTGCAGGGGAAAGAGAGAAGATCAATCACCATTGTTGATTTACTACGACAACAGAACTAGAACAAGATTTTCAAGCGGTTGCAAAATATTCGAGGTCTGCAGTTGCCGAAACTCGGACTAGGCAAAGGGGAGAGTACCTGAACTACCATATACAACATGCGCAGCACATTCAGTCCTCTTCCATTTCCCAAGTTCTTTTACAACACTGCCTAGTTCTAATCAATTTGATCATTCTCAAACTCTTCTCCACATCTTCCTGCCATCCACAGCATCGATTTTCCGCCGATCACACCGCCAACAATAGGTACGCCAAAAACCTCTCAATGCACACAAAAACCGAGAGAGAGAGAGAGAGAGAGAGAGAGAGAGAGAGAGAGAGAGAGAGAGAGAGCATCCACATTCAATTCTCACACAAAACTAATCAACCAACAGGCCACGGATTCGGTTATCGTCGAACGGTGAAAACCGCGCGAATATCTATTCTTGACGCAAATGCGACATGGAAACCGACCGTACATCGATACTAACAGGAATGCTCGGCGCCTATCGACGAAACTAACAACGATCACATCTCCTCCGATCGAACCAAAACAACAAGCACAAACACAAAAGCTAGAGAGAGAGAGAGAGAGGACCGTCTTCGTTGGGGGCCTGGACGTGGAGGAAGAGGAGCTTGAAGCCGGAGGTGTTGGAGTAGATGATCTTCTGGAGAGTCCACTCAACGCTCCCCGACTGCTTATCGACGCGTGCGGGTACCCCTTGATCGTCGATTTGTTCACTCCCATCATCACCCTCATCGGCTCCCCCTCCATCTCTCTCTCTCTCTCTCTCTCTCTACGCGCGATGATCGATCTTCGTCTTCTCCAGTCGGTGCTAGAAGCTACGCCCGCATCTGGCTCTGATATTTTCTTTTATTTCCAATCGGAGAGTCAGCGGAGTGGGGAGTCGCCGGAGAGTCAGCCGAGGGGGAGGCGCCAGAGAGTTAGCCGGTGGTGAACGGAGAAGGGCACGAACGAAGGGAGAAGTATTCCGGTTTTGTTCTTTTCATTTTTGTTCTTTTTAGGCCTTCAAGAAGTATTTCTGGATTCCAGAAGTAAGTTTTTTTTGTTTTTTTTTTTGTTTCAATTGTGTTCCGGAAACAAAAAAATAAAAAAAAGAAACATAAACGCGTTGCGTTTCTGTTCTTTTTTTGTTCCCGGGAATAGAAAAATAAAAAATCTGTTCTAGGAACACTTTTCAGAAACGAAAACATGCAGGGCCTAAAAAAAAAGAAAAGAAGGAAAATATGAGAAAAGAAAAAAAATGAAAAAGAAAAGGTTGGCATCCATATCATCGATTTCTGCCCAAAAGTGATTGGATAAATTCAATTGATAAAACGTGAAAAAAATTAATGATTCAATTGGTATAGTTAAAAGGGTTAGATTAAATTGGTAAAAGTGTAAAAAGTTATAACTTTTTTGATAATTTTCCCTAAGGACAAGCATCATCCATTATGCTTATTTGATGAAAATTACCACATAGAATTACTTACTGCTAATATCTCTTTTTGGCAATGGGCAAAAAATTCAATACCCGTACACAACAATAGGAAGATATTAAATTTGTTAATTTCCTTTGATGTTGTAAATTTTCTCTCTAGGAATTGAGACTTATTGATGGCCTGCTATATCAGCTTTTTAATGCACAAATGGTAGTAACCCCACATTTTGCCAGCGGCAACAACATTCATTTGGAATCGATCTCGCATTTTGAATGAAGATGATACAAGGAAGATTTAAATTCAAGTTCAATAACTAAGGTAGATTAGTAACAATTATATGATTATTTCATTTACGACCATAGCTATTTGCTTTATCTAACTCGTGAAATCTTATATCTATATCCATATTCATCTCTATTTACAAAAAGTATAATGTCTATTGTCATCGATTCTATAGATCTTTGTGAAAATCTAGTACATATATGGCCTATAATGCATGTACATATTTTAAATGAACTTGACCTTATCTCCTCCACTACGTGAACATGAGGATTGAGTTAATGACCCGGTTACAGATGTGATGCAAAGTTAACGTTTTTAAGCCAAAAGCACAAGGTTGGGACACCTGGAGTACCATAACTTGGCACGGAGGGACACTTAAGTGCCACTCCGACGAAAATCCGACCAAATGGCTTACGTGGCGACTTTCCGGCGAGTTTGGTCCAAAACGGCATCGTTTTGCACGCTGACGTGACGGAGAAAATACAAAAACAACGATATTTTGTGTCTGGCGTGTAAATAATAATATAAAAATTAATTAAATTAGATTTAAAATTAATTTTATTTAAAATATTAAAAAAATTAAGAAAAATTTTAAAAAAATTTAAAAATTTTAAAAAATTAAGAAATTTTTTTTTTTTAAAAAAGTGGGGAGGTCGAATGGGGTGGCTAAGGACTAAGCCCTTGCCGCCGCCGCCACCCTCCCGTCGCCGGAAGGGCCGGCGGAGGAGGGGAGGGCCGGGGGTCACCGGCCCCCGGTCAACCCACGGCAAGGGCCGCGAGCCCTCGCCGGGTGTGGCGAGGGTCGCGACCCTCGCCCGCATCTAGGCGAGGTCGCGGGGCCTCGCCGGCCCCTAGCCATGGCCCGACGACCCCAACCGACCCTCCTCTCCGTCGCCGGCCCTTCCGGTGGCGGCGGGGAGGTGGCGAGGCCCACGAGCCCTCGCCGAATCCGGGCGAGGGTCACAACCCTCGCCCCGGATCCGGGGAGGGCTCGCATGGGGCGAGGGTCGCAGCCCTCACCGCCTCCCCACCGCCGCCGGGAAGGGCTGGTGACGGGGTGGGGAGGGTCGGGCGGGGTCGGCCCGGGCCCTAGTCAGGGGCCGGCGAGGCTGGCTGACCAGCGAAGAGGGCCCGCAAGCCCTCGCCTAGATCGGGCGAGGGTCGCGGCCCTCGTCGTGATCCGGCGAGGGCTCGCAACCCTCGCCGTCGGTCAGCCGGGGGCCGGCGACCCCGGCCGACCCTCCCCCCCGTCGCTAGCCCTTCCGGCAATGGCGGGGAGGCGGCGGCGAAAAAGGCTTAGCCCTCAACCACCCCGTTCGACCTCCACCTTTTTTTTTAATTTTTTAATTTTTTAAAATTTTCTTATTTTTTTTAAATTTTTTTGAATATTTTAAATAAAATTAATTTTAAATCTAATTTAATTAATTTTTATATTATTTTTTACACGTCGACACGAAACGACGTCGTTTTTATATTTTCTCTGCCATGTCGGCGTGCAAAACGACGCCGTTTTAGACCAAACTCGCCGGAAAGTCGCCATGTAAGCCATTTGGCTAGATTTTCGCTAGAGTGGCACTTAAGTGTCCCATTTAACTTTAAAACTGGCACTCAAGTGTATCATTTTAAAGTTATGATACTTAAGTGTCTTCCTGTGTCAAGTTATAGCACTTGGGCTGTTCTTTTGCCCCAAAAGCACTATTGACCACACTTTTTGCTTTCTAAAATTATTTTTGCCATAATCAATATCATTCATTGAGTAACCTTTCACTTTCTTTTTTTTTTCTTTTTTTTTTCAGGCATATATAACGACCTTCTGTCTCATTTTTCTTAATTGCCAATATGATTTAGAATGATTTAGGAATGCTATCATCATTATGTACACTTTCAACTTATATTTTTAGGTATATGATGGTTCTCATCTTAATCCTAAATGATCTTTTACGAAATGAATTACAAATAAAATTTACCGTACCATTTAAAATTAAGTTGCATGCACACATGAGAACTAGTCTAAATACATAATAAATGCTTCTATCCTTTTTTTAAATTAATGTCTGGTTTTAGTTGTTAAAAAAAAGTGAAGTAGTCAATGATTGTTTTCTTTTTAGATTAGAATTTGGATATCTATATGTGATTCCCTGGAATATTATGACTAACGTGCTTTTCCAATTCTTTCCAATTTTTAAGCATGCGAAAGCTTATTTAGACCAATAATAACCTAAGACATACGAAATTCAGAGAACGCATGTAGGAAGATAAAACTAGGCAACTTCATTTCCTTTTTATTTATATACTTTTGGCGACCTAAGTCGGGTGCAATAGGGATCGACCAAAAATGCTCATACTTCGGATTGTGCCAAATTTCACTAACTGTATCACTCCAACCACAATACCATCTATCTACTAGGTCGCCTACATGTCCCAAACCCCACTGCCTGGTCTTTCCAAAAATGTTATCCTCATCCTCCAACCCTCGTCCAACTCAACCCAGCTATCTCTATTGCCATCATCGTCCAGGAATGGAGTGGTCCCACCATATGCCCAACGATCCAGGCGTAGACAACGACAAACCCGATCAACACCGGGCCTGACGAGAGGCCAACATTGACTGTCAATATTGCGATGACCCAAATGAAAGTGGCATCAGGAAAGTCGGGGTCGTGCAGCTCAATCTAGCGTCACATGAAATCTATCAAGGCATTGTAGAGGATAATGGGGGGGCACAAATAGTAGAGGCGTGTCTACTGATTTGAAAAATAATTATCCACCAAAAGTGAGTATAAAACTTAGCAAACAAACTACCAACCAATCTATACTACATATCTCAATAACGGCACATGCGAGGGGGTTTAGACACACAATATAGAAGATTGTTTTAAGATGAACCTGCTTGAGAATCTTTGTCAAAATCAAGATAGCAAGTGAAAAACATTTTCTTTGAAACCAGTAAAGCTCAAAATGAAATCTAAAAATGCCAATGATCATTGTTGACACCTAAATTTTGGTAATCTAATTAGTTATTTATTGTATAGAAAATTAGGGATTAATCTTTAACCTCTAAAAAAAATATCAAAATTGCATTATGCATTTGCGTAAGACCGTTCGAGGCAACAAGGAAAAGAAAGCAATCGGCGTGGATTCCCGGTATTTTATACATGCCCAACTATTTGGGGAAGAAAATAAGAGAGAGGCAACATATGGTGATGATGTATTGTGGGGATTTTCGTGAAAAAGGGAAAAGATATCCATCTTGGCAAGCTGGGCTCCATTGAATATTTACATGATCCGAAGAATATATTTTGAAGATCAAGTTTCCAAGAGAAGCACAGGATATTGGCTATTTAAGGAGTACTCGCGGACAGAAAAGAGGGAGGCCACCAAGAAATTGAGACACGGCCACAAACCTGAGAAAAGCATGGACACGACGTGAGATTGAAAGAGAAAAAAAGTTAAGAGAGCAATCGTTGGGGGAGGAGAAGTCAAAAAAGGGAACACTTCTCTGCACGCTTATGACTTGCGTGTGCCCAGGATACCCACGCAATCGACATAGGCACGAAGACTCTTTCCTTTGGTCCCTCTAGACAACGCCCCTGCTTTCCTGTCCAAGTCACGGCGATTCCTACATCCCAACCAAGTCTCGACGATCCTGTTCATCCGAGTTGCTGCCTCACTACCCGAGCCAACGCGAGCCGACACTACTGCTTGCTGCCTGCGACGCTAGCATCTCCATCGCTGCCGCAAGCCCAAGCCCGCAGCTGTTCTCGTTGCTCCATAAACATGCTGACCACCCACCCCTGCTACTTATGCTGAACTGAGAAGACCCGCATCGTGACGACAAAATTATTCGTGATCTTGCACCGAAAAAACCTTGAATTGTTTTGTGCCCCTGCAGGTCAAAGAGAATAACTCCAAACGGCGGTCAAAGGAGCTTTGGTGAAGATTGCATTAAAATATAATAATTGGAGGCAATCCAAGGAGGGGACGTTCAGCAAACAAGAAAAGCAAACAAGAAAGTTGGCAAAAGAACGCTTCAAGTGTCATAACTTACGAAAGGTACACTTAAGTGCCATATTCAAAGAAAAACGGATTACTTAAGTGCCACTCCGGCCAAAACGCCAATGTGGCATTTTTCCGGCGAAGCGCGCCCAAAACGGCGTCGTTTTGCACGCTGACGTGGCCAAAACGGCGTCGTTTTGCATGCGGCGTGGCCAAAAAGGCATTGTTTTGAGCTAACGTGGTAAAAAAATTAAGAAATTAATTAAATTAATTTTAAAATTAAATTTAGTTATAATATTTAAAAATAATAACTTTAAAATTAAATTTAGTTGAAATATTAAAAAATTAATAATTTAAAATTTAAAATTTTAAAAAAATTTAAAAAAAATTTAAAAAAAAGGAAAGGGGGAGGCGGGCGAGGGATTAGCCCTCGGTAGCCGCCGCTAACGCCACCACCCGCCGCCGCCGGTAAGGGCCTGGGACGGCGGGGGGGGCCGGCTAGGGTCACCGAGGGCCGGCGACCCGGCCCACCGGCGGCGAGGGCCTCGGCGGCCCTCGCCCGGCCGAGGGTCGCCGACCCTTGCCGCCCGCCGCCGAGATCGCTAGCCCCTAGCCGGGGCTCGGTGACCCCGCCGACCCTCCCCGCCGTCGCCGGCCCTTCTCGGCGGCGGCGGGGTGGCGACGGCGGCGATTGAGGGCTAATCCCTCAGTCGCCTCCCCCCCTTTCCTTTTTTTTTTTTAATTTTTAAATTACTAATTTTTTAATATTTCAACTAAATTTAATTTTAAAATTATTAATTTAAAATATTTTAAATAAATTTAATTTTAAAATTATTATTTTAAAATATTTTAAATAAATTTAATTTAATTAATTATTTTATTTTATTTTTTTTTGCCACGTCGGCCAAAACAACGTCGTTTTGGCCACGGTAGCATGCAAAACGGCATTGTTTTGAGCTCGGTTCGCCGAAAAAGTGCCACGTCGACATTTTGGTCGGATTTTGGCCGGATTGGCATTCAAGTGATCCATTTTACTCCGATTTTTGCACTTAAGTGTAGCTTTCATAAGTTATGGCACTTAAATGTCCCTTTGGCCAAAGTTAAGGCACTCCGGGGTCAGCGCGTCCTAGAAAGTTCACTTGAAGACTCTCAGTTGTGTTCGACAACACCGACGTAGCCGTCACCGAGCCAAGAGCCCCCTCCACCATCGAGTGCTGCAACCTTTTTCCAGTCATCTGTTGAGCCGATTCCATTGAGTTCAAATTTGGCAATATTACTTGCGAAACTGCCTAATAAATGTCTATTAGTATCTAATATGCATATTTATAAGCGATAGACATATCTTCCAATTAGAATTTATTGCATAATCAGCAACTATATGTCAACTTTTTATTCCATCTATAAGGCTTTAGATGGAATAATTAATCATGTGGGAATAAAATTAATATTTTGATTTTTAAGACTTAAGATCAATTTATTGATTTTATTAGCGAAATAATCAACTTAATTTATTGATTTTATTAGCGAAATAATCAAGTTGATTAGATATCGTTTCCAAATTCGAACAATGGATAATATCCTTGATGATCACGAATGAATTGGTTATCTTGCTTTAATTGCTTTATTTTTCCCAAAAATACGAAAAAAAAGATTGCATTTGCATATCATGTAGATTAGAATTGATTTCCTATATAGAATTGCATGATAGAATAATTAGATACCTTTCTAATTATTAGAATGCATGTTTAGATGATATCTATGTTAGATGGTATCTTGGAATTAAATTGCATGTTGAGATAAATTTCTAAGTTAAGATAGGATTCGGGTCTATTTCCTAACTTAAAATAGATAATATCTCACTTTAGTTAGATTTTTATTATTAGTAATTTTTAATTACGAATTTTAATTAAAAAATACAAAAAAAATCATGCGCATATAAAATTAGATTCATGAAATGCAAGGCATTTAGTGATTGTTGCTAGGTCAATTTAATTAGAAATTGCTCATCATTAGAATTAGGTCATTTGGTTAAATTGCATTGCACATAGATTAGATTTTGTTAAACAAGAGAAAATCCTTAAAAAAAAGATTGAGTGATGCGTGTTAGTTAAGAATCATATCTAGGACTTTTAATATGAATTTTGAGCTAACATTGCAGATGCTTTCGTTGCTACGAGATATGTCCCGTAATTTATTTATTGTTTTTCTTGAGTGTTAAAATTGGTGGTTTGCACACTCGCGTGGTCATCTCATATGTTAGGGAAGTAAATTAAAATCGATGTAAGCTGCCTGAAAACTTTTCTTTTTTTGGAAATAAAAGAGAAAGGTACCGAAAGGGCGTTAAAGAAATCTAGCATAATCAAGTCCTTGAACTCATAATCTCTGGTTCGTAGGAGTAAAGTAAGTCTCCCGTTACTTTACTTGGCGACTCTAACTAATAATCTTTTGCATGCTAAATATTTGAACCTAAGTTGCGAATTGGTATGGGCTTTAGAGAGCCTGAGCTAAGTTTAGACTTAGTAATCCATTAGCCAAACCCTAGGTGGTGCACCTGAGGTTAGGTTGCGACAATCATAGTTGTTATGAATTAACTGCCACCATCCTTCAAAGAACTCTGTTTCCCCCTTGGGCATCTCACACTCATTTAGCATGACGAGAACATCTGGGGGAACCGTTTTACACTCCTTAGGCATGGGAAGGTACACACTTACCCCTCTAGGCATCCCTACTACAACTTAGGCATCGTCACACCAAAGACCAATGGCATTCCCAAATCACACATTCATTCCATAGTGCAGCTATTCGATAATTCAATTTAAACATGACATCCACTAAGTTAATGTACAAGAACAATTCAGTGTCTACACCACCGCCCTCAGCGGCACGGCTGGCTCGAGCTCTCTCCCCCTCACGAAGAGGAGAAGTTCGAATCCCAGAAGTATCATTAGAGATTCTTACCTGGAGTACTGTGGTGGTGGGTCCTGCAGTAGCTCCCCCAAGCTTTGCTCACTGGCTGTCGGCTTACGGGGTTCATTGGGTTACCAAAAAAAAAAAAAAAACAATTCAATGTCTACCATCAACTATCATTTATAAGCCAGAGAAATGATATAAACATTTAATCAGTAACACTAGTTCAAAAGGATGGTTTACAAAAGGGAGTTTAGCCAAGATTGACAAAAAAAGGGTAGCTCACTTGTTTATAGAAATCAAGGGCACGAAACTTTAACACATTGTGGATGAGACTTTGGGGAATATTTTCATGAAGAACTCAAAACCTGGTTCAACTTGTATGGGTCCAATAATTTTATATACTTCAAGTCAAAATAGGGTGAATTTCCATGAAAAAAAAAATAGATTTGAAATTGAGCTTATCGAAAGCTTAAATGAGTTCCAAAAATCATAGGAAAATTATACGTGGTCTCAAACTTTCATGAAGGACACAAATCTAAATCTTGTGTAAAAAATTCCGTAGGAAATGGAAACTAAGTAAAGGTCCAGTAATTGTTTATGAAGATAGATTTGGACCTGTGTAGTTTTTCAAATATATTTTGCATGCATGAAGTTCAAAAAAAATCCAAATTAAAATATGTTGTAAACCAGGTATAACGCACAACTTTCAAGAATAAAGTCTCACTAAATTTGTACCACAAAAATCAGTACAAAATTGGCAAATTCCCTACCTATAGTAAATTGACCCTAAAATAGTCATAACCTCATATTTGTCCATGACTCGTGTCATTTAAGCTCAAATCAATGCACATTTCAACATCCAGCATTCCAAGAACACATCCTTAGACTCAATGAGTTAAATTTCAACAATACTTGCAATGCACCTTTTTCGAAACCGTCGATGAACACAATTAAGCACGAAATGAACTAAGGCAACAATAATTCTACGAATTTGACCTCAATACACAATCATCAACCTATATAGTGTATACGAAATAGTTTACTTACCTCTAGTCCAAAGCAACTGTTGACCTGGCTCGAAGGGTCTCGAAAGTCTGAGGTTGTGACTAGCCTTAATTGGTTTGAGGTCCAGCTAAGGCGAGACGGCAAGCAGTGCACGGGTGTTGCTTGTGAAGTAGCGGCGCTGCGCGCAGTGCATCACCTGCATAAAACAGAAGAAAATTACAAAGAGACGGTAAGAGATGTTGAAGGGCAGAGAGCAAATTTCAGTGAATTGAAGAGGGACGAGTGGCTATTGCTTCATTTATATTATAGTCGTCCCTCCCGCTTGTGGTCGTCATTGTTGACTTTGGCTGCCAGGAAATGTGCAACTGGGGACATCGTGTCACTCATTGAACAGGCCTAGTGGCTTGGTGCCGCGTTGCACAAAGGAATGTAGCAGAAAGGAGGAGCAGCTACTGGCTTGTAAAGCCATTCCCTCTCCTTCAAGCGGTGCGATGTTGACTTAGCAACACTAATTCGCACCAATTGGAAGAGTGTCATGCTTTGATGGGGCTAGGTGGCGAGCTCTAGAGATGTTGCATGGCTGACAAAACATTTCCATAAGTGTTCAATGGTTCTGATGAAAGAATTTCCAAGTGATATTCTTGGAGCAATTTGGTTGATCAAGAAGTTCTTAAGGAAACTCTGATATGTATCATCAGATGTTATTCATCAAACTCAAAGAATCAGACTCAAAGACTTATCTTTTACATTCATCTCTGTGAGTATCATTGGATAACTATTTAGAGGTTAAGAGTGTGAGAAGTTATATGCACGAGCTTGAGTGTTCAGAGCTCAGATCTTATAACCTCTTATCGAAACTTATCAGTGGATTCTAGCCAATTGGCTGTAGCGCGGGAGAGTGAACATAGACTTGCAAAAGCTGAACCACTATAATCTTGAGTGTGCAATTCTCTTTCCCTTACTCTTTAATTTTATAATAGAATTGTGCACTGGTAAGATCTGACCACTTTATTAGAAGTTGTTTCATTGCAATATCCATTTAAATTATTATTATTTCCATAAATTCACCTATTCACCCCACTCTTTAAGTGATATTTTAGCCATAACAATTGGTATTAGAGCCCGGTTACTCTTAATTGAAGTGCTTTACTACTTCTGAGTTAACGATCTATCTATGGCTAGTAATATTGCACCAGGTTTGATGGAAGGTCAGAATGATACAAGACCTCCATACTTCGACGGAAAATATTACAACATTTGGATGAATGAGATGAAAGCATTCATCAGATTCAAGGATCCCTTGGAGTGGGACATTGTTCTGAAGAGCATAAATCCTTACACTTCTTCGTCCAAAGAAGAATGCAAAGAACTTGAAGTCTCAGCCTCATTTGATGCGAACGTCAAGAAAAGAGAAGCACTAGATGCTAAAGTTGTTTATTCATTGTATTATGCATTATCTCCATCTAAATATAATCGAATTTTTTCCTATGAATCAGTGAAAGAAATTTGGGATAAGTTGCGGCATACAAAGGAACTGATTGAGTTAAGGAGACGAAGATCAACATTCTTCTCCAACAATATGAAGCTTTTAAAATGACACCTGAAGAAATGGTAACTGACATGTTCAGTAGATTTACTGACATTGTCAACGGATTGGCGTATCAAGGGCAACCTGTATCAGATTCTATGAAAGTGAACAAGATTCTTTGAGGACTATCAAAAAAGAATGGAAAAACATTAAGACGTCCATTCAAGAAACTCAAAGGATATCACCTCTCTCAGTGGATGAACTCGTGGAAACACTCCAATCTTATGAAGAATAATGACTAAATGAGGAAGATCCTGAAGGTAAGAAATTAATTGCCTTAAAATTTTTTATTGATTCTGATGTTTCAGATTCTGAAGATGAAGAAGATGACGATGAGGAGATGAAGTTGCTAATCAAAAGATTTCAACACCTTACGAGAAAGAGAAGAAACTCCAAAATGGGAAGAAGCCAACAAAGAAATCTAGAGGAAGAAATTTTTATGATGGAGACAATGATGAAGGTAAGGATGTAATGTGTTTTGAGTGCAGAAAAAAGGGTCACATAAAACCCAATTGTCCTTTATTCAAGAAAAGGAAAGGGAAGTTTGAAAAGAAGAAGAAAACTCTAAAAGCTGAGATGTTGAGCGACACAGAATCTGATTCTAGTGATAATGAGCAACGAAATCTATGCTTAATGGTGGACATTGAATTTGAAGAAGATGAGGTAACTAGTTCAGATCTTATTCTCGACGATGATGATCTTTTTGAAGAGTTATGCGCGGAACATAAGAAAGCGTTGAAGAAAATTTCCAAGTTGAAAAAGGAAGTCTCTAAATTGATACAGCAAAATATTATGAATGAGAAAAAGATCAATGAGCTGGAAAATAAGAATTCTTCTATCAAGGAAGAGAAAGATATTTTGCAAAAAGAAGTTGATTCCTATAAGGAAGAAATTTCAAAAGTTCGCCAGAAATTTTCCCTCAGCTCGAAGACATTAGAGTATGTCCTTTCTATACAACTGTCGTACTACAACATATCTGGCATAGGCTTCGAAAATGCAAGTGAGATCAAGAATGCATTTCCAAAGCTCAAGGAAAGATTAAAGCGCCGACCGCCAATCCAACGCCGACCGCCAATCCAACATTATTGAAATCATTTTGGTAAGCAATTTGTCATGCCTATTGGATTTCAATATTACAATTGCTCGAATTGTGGTGATTCTAATCACTTTAAGCAATAATGTCTATTTGATTGAAAGAAATCCAAGTCAATCAACTGGAGATTTGATGCTTCCACTAACTAGAAAGGACCCAAACAAATTTGGGTACCAAAAAATAGATGGATTGCTCTTTTTGCAAGAATAAAGAAAGAGAAAAATTGGTAAGAAAATGTATGTTTTTAAATTCTTATTATATCTGATAAAATATTTCTACCTTCATATTGTGCTTGATTTATATGATGTATTCTATCATTGGTTATGATTGAAATATCCATATGATTGTTGTTTAGAAATAATTCATTTTTTTTAGGGTTAATACCCTGAAAAACTCCAAACTGTTACGTATGTGACAAATTTATCCAAAACTATTTTTTGACCATGAAAAACCGTAAACCAGTACATTTGTGACAAATTTACCGCGACTGACTATAAAAAAACCCTAAACTAGTATATTTATGATAAATTTACCCCCAAACTAATTTATTCAATAGCCAAAAATCCCAAACTAGTATATTTGTAATGAATATACCCCATGTTAAATTGGATTAATACCACAAAAAATCACAAAAATTGTAAACCGTGACAAACGGAGAGTAAAATCTCAAATTAATATACCAGTCAATTGTCTTTTTTTTGGTAAAGGTAAGAAATATATTGATTTTGCAAAGAAAAACAAGTAAACGGGCCACGAGGCATCAAGAAATAAGCACTCTACAAGACAGTCCAAGAAGAGTGAAGGGGTGCCAAGGGACCAAAGGGAACAAAACAACCAACAAGCCGAGAGGCCGAACAACAAAGGGAAGAACTAAGACCTACAACCCTCTATTACAAGAAAATAGAAGGACTTAAGTCCCAACTCCGCTGCAGCCGTCTATTCTTCGGGATATCCACCACATGCTTGAATGTCATTGCTTTGTCTTTGACGGCCTTGCAAAGATGCATCTTCATCGCCGGGATAAAGAGGGCCTGATTTCTAAAAATCATATTGTTGCGTTCTTTCCATATGATATAACAAAGAGCACCATAGCTAAAACGAGCCGAGATTGATAGAATCCCCCACCCGAGAAACGATTGGAGGCCCAATCAAGATTTTCCCGCCACGATTTATTGCGCCAACTGACATTAAACTTTGCAGCCCAATAGGAAGCAAGGTTACCTGGAACACGACAAGCAAAGAACAGATGATCCACGGAATCGGGTCTGCTCGAGCAAAACGGGCAAGAGGCTGCTGGAATCGCCGCCCAAGAGAGGAGCATATACCAGTCAATTGTCACGTATTATTTAACTTAATAATTTGACAGTAAAATTTAACGAAAACTAACAAAGAGTAAATTTATCACAAGTGTACGAGTTTGGGTAAATTTGTCAAATGTGTACCGGTTTAGGATTTTTGGTGGTCAAAAAATTAGTTTGGGATAAATTTGTCACGGGTATACTAGTTTGGGGTAAATTTGTCACATGTATATTAGTTTGGGGTTTTTCAGGGTATTAACTCTTTTTTTAAAAAAAAAACTGATTCTACGCTCATATTTTTATATGTGTTGCGAAGTGAGAATTTTTTGATTATGCATACTGTTCATGTGATGATCTTTATATGCCATTAGATTATACAAAGTTTCCTATTTTGCAACTAACAAAAGAAAGGATCCACATACGTGGATACCAAAAAAAATGAAAAAGGGATGAGTTTATTTCAGGCAATTGTATAAAGAAAGCTTTATTGCGATTTACACAAATCATGATGCTATCAAAGAAGGATTTTGAGTGAGAATTTTTTTTTTTTAAAAGTAAGGTATATTCTGCACATGCACATTGGAATATGAATTGGTAATATTTGTTGCAATATTTATAAGATCTTGCATAGATTTAATGCTTTTACTATTTACATTCCGTTTGCGAAATATGTTAATATTATATTGATATCTATTTGCATGTGAGTTTTATGGTGAAGGAAGAGTATTTTCAATTTTAAAAGATATTATTGCATATACTTGCTATCTTTTGGAAGTATATCTTATAATTGGCAAGATTGATCCGCGAATCAAAGGAAGGTATGTACGTGATATTCTCTATATTTTGCAAAGATTTTTTTTACAAAAAATTGCAGGTGGCAAAAGAATCTTCCCACATGAAGTTTCAAAAGTTTTGACCTGAAAAATTGTGAAGATTATATTTTCAAATGATTGAAAAATTCTTTTATTTGCGCAAAATTTGGGCAAATTATTAAAGAAGGAGAAAGGGGATGTACATTAAAGGCAGAAAATCACAATCATTTCAAAAATACATCAAATTGAGGGGGAACGTAAATCAAGTGTGAGAAAATCCCGACTAAGTCAATTTAATTTTTGCCTCCTCTTGATTATGGAAGAAAATGTAATGTATGTTTGAATTTGCTAAGTTCTATATGATCCGGTTAGTATATATTCTATTTCCACTTACTTTTTGTCATATTTCCATTATCGTTTTATTATGACAAAATGTAGTGAAATTTATATATTATATCCGTGATCTTTGATATATATTGATGTATCTGTTATTTAATTTTATAAAAACATGAGATATATTTTATGTTCATTGTAACATCTATAAGATATTGTTTCAAAAAATTATGTTTCATGCCAAATATGTTTTGAAGATTGTGTGTGAAGATGAACTAAATTGCATGTTCACTATGTGATACTCTTTCCATTATTATTGTTTCTTTTGTGAGACAGACAAAAATGGGGAGAAAATGAAAGAAAAGAAGAGCGCTAAATGCAGCATGAAGATTTTGAAGATCTTTCATGATCTTGCTCAGGGGGAGCTATATGGAAACAAGAAGCTTTTCTTTCAATTTATTTATATTGTGAACTTCCTTAATTGGAGCAAAGAATTAGTTTACAAATCCTATGCACTCTGATTAGCTCGACTTTCTATAAGATATACGTGCTTATCTCTACGAAATCAGCAAAATTCTTATAGAATTTACATTGTGTCTCATATAAAATCTTGCTTTTTCAATGAAGCTATTTGATTTATAAATCTTTTCAAAATATTTTACTAAGTTCTGCTTGGAAAGTTTTGTCATCATTAAAAATGGGGAGATTATTGAGAAAGTTTCCCAAATTAATTTTGAAGATTGGCAAAACATTTCCATAAGTATTCAATGATTCTGATGAAAGAATTTCCAAGGGATATTCTTGGAGCAATTTTCGTTATCAAGAAGTTCTAATGGAAACTTTGATATATATCATTAGACGTTACTCATCAGACTCAGAGAACTGGACTCAAAGACTTATCAAGACGTTCCGGTTGCCTATGATTAAGATTGTGTTATGTTATGATAATCAATGACAACGATTGAAAGTCTGATGGGATGTGATCAGACATTATTAATCAAAAACCAAAGTTGTGGTTTAATTATTTCCTTCCTTATATGTTCTATCAAACGGTTAAGAAGAATATAATATCCTTGTGCAAGGGCTTGTAGCAATTGGTTGGATTTCCTGCCTTATATATAAGGAGTTCCAAAGGAAAGTAGTTCTCGAAGATTTGGATTTCCTGGAATGCTAGACTTGAGGCAAATCATTCTTTCCAAGTTGAAGCACTTGACTTATGGAAACCCAAACTGCTGCATAGGTGGTAGAAATTATGGGAAGTATCGATCTTGGCAATCTTGAAGGCATCAGATCTTCTTAACTAGATCCAGGCCAACGGGTAGATTGGCTAAATAAGTCCTCCTAGAGATATGTCCAACGGTTAGCTTGGACTAGGAGGAGTATAAGAGAAGATCTTGAAGCTGAAGGAATTAGAATTTACATTCACGAGAATTGAAGCTTTTAATTCCAAAGTCTGAAGAGTGTTTTGTGATCTTTTACATTCGTCTCTATGAGCATCATTGTGTAACTATTTAGAGGTTGAGAGTGTGTGAGAAGTTATACACACGATCTTGAGTGTTTAGAGCTCAGATCTTATAACCTTTGATCGGTTCTTATCAGTGGATTCCATCCAATTGGTTGTAGTGCGGGAGAGCAAACGTAGGCTTGCAAAAGGTGAATCACTATAATCTTGAGTGTGTAATTCTCTATCCCTTACTCTTTAATTTTCTAATAGAATTCTGCACTGGTAAAATCTGACCACTCCATCAGAGTTGTCTCATTGCAATATCCATTTTAATTATTATTATTATTTCAACAACATCACCTATTCACCCCTCTCTAGGTGATATTTTAGCCATAACAATATTTCTCTCGGTCTTTCTTAGCCCGAGTTGACAGTCAAAGACTTGCACACTCTTTGGTGCCAATAGAGAGTTACAACATTATATATTCTGAAGTTACTTTCCGTTTAAGAAAGTAATTTATGAAAACACTAGAATTGGATCTTTGTATGGGAGGAAATACCGGATTGCTAGGACTAGACTACTCTTTTGTAAAGATGGCGGGGAAGGTGACATAAGTGGCCACTGAACTTTAGTCTAATATGTGTCGACTCTAGCCTTTCAATATGTTCAATGCGGTGTTTGAACTCTTGCTGAATGTTCAATGTAGTCATTTTGTTTGCCCAAACGACAAATCATATATTATTTGATAACATGAATTATTATATGTTCAAATGGACTCTAAAAATGACGAGTCAACAGGTCCTTTTTATTGATCTACTTTAGAGAATAAACAAATTAGGCATTAACATATCCACCATTTTTTAATGACGTGAATTGTTATATTCTAGTTGAAATGAATATCTTACTTGGATAATCCATGTGTGACCTCTTTTCTTTTTTCTTTTTTGGTTATCGACCATACAAACTAAACCTGATCGGAAGCCATGACAACAGATTCTTTCAACTTGTCTTAATGTAACAATGACATTGGACATTTTCATATAATTTAAGGACTAGATTGAATATTTACTAATAGTTAATGAATTATATCAAATAAATTAAAAGTCCGGGGATGATATTGTATAGTAAATCAAAGTTTATGAACCATTTGCGTAATTTTTCTAAGACGATGTACAATATCTTGGGCAAATATCCTCATGATAGATAGATCAAACATGCTTTTTTCTTTCTTTTTTTCTTTCTCTTTTTATGAATAGATACAATGCTTTGAAGAGCTATAGTTTTAGGTTAAGCCCTACTTTCCTTTATGGCAAACATAACTCAACTTTCCTTTTCAAATACCTGTTTGTAAAGAAAATCAGAAAAATTCAGTCGTGAAGCACACACCATCTAAAATGAAAAAAAGGGGCTATCCTAGGGAAGGCAAACGCACCGTTCCACCCTAATGGACGTTGAATGATCGTCTCGGTCGATCGTCCTGCTCAGGGACACAGAAAACTTTGAGTATAGATTAGAGGTCACTCACTCCCATTTCTACCATTCATTGTTCTCTCACAAATTGTCACAAATTCCAACTTCTTTTTATAAATGCTTTCCTCGCTCTCTATCTCGCGATGGAGCCCTACCGCTTTCCAGCCCACTTCTAGATGACTAGTCTAGTACCTCTAGATTGGCTATGGTACTTCTATTCATTTATTGCCTTGAGGATGCAGGGAACTCCCTATGTGCATGCTCCATAGGTGAGGCTAGATAGCGAGGGGCCCCCGTCGAGGAATCGACCTCCACTGGCTTTGCACCTTCAATTCAAGCCCTAAATTCAAGATTGGAACTACTAGCTCCCCAAATTAGGGCTCCCAATCGACATTCCCCCAATCAGCTCCACCAATTCAAAAACCCTAAGTAGGATGCGAACATGAAAAAGTCAGCCAGTACTAGAGGCTAGCAAGGGTCGACCTCGCTTCCTTCGTCATCTTGGTGAGGTCCCTCCTTGCTGGCCTTTGAAAAGGCTGGCCAAGGGTTCTTATTGGATTTGGTGAGGGGTAGCGTTGCCCAACCCTCACCAAAGGTCAATGAGGGCATTTCAGCCCTTGTAAGTGGGCAACCTCCACCAGCGATCACTAGGGGTGTTAAAAACCAAACAAAAAACCAAACTAAACCGAAAAATTCGGTTTTTTCCAGTTTGGTTTTCATTCAATTCGGTTCTCATTAAAAACTGAAATTTTTTTTATCAGTTTGATTTTTTATCGATTAACCAAACCGAACCGAATCAATAGATCGGTAAAAGCTTATTTCTTGGAAACGAAAAATATATACAACAGAAAAAAATAAAAAAAATGCAAAAATCGAAAATTGAAAGCTGAAAACCAAAAACCAAAAAACCGAACCGAATCGAACTGAACCATTGACACCCCTACCCATCACAAAGGCTAGCAACTAGCAAAGGGGGGGGAATAGAAGGGAAAGAAGGAAAAAGAAAATAAAACAAATAACTAATAAAAATTAACAATTATTCAAAAATTAAAAATGTCCATGTCGGCACCAAATGTGCCACATAGGACATTTGGCATTCATGTCTATAATTTCTTACCTAAATTAGTGAGATTGACTAAATTTGTACCAATATGAAAATCTTTGAAACTAAATTGGTCAAATTGAGAGATTTATGACTAAATTGATATTAATGTAATGGGTTTATGACTTTTTTAGTATTAGTCCTCAAGTAAATGAGATAATATCTATGGGGAAATCATGGGAATGTTATATAGAGTTGCTCTGCAAGCAATAGAGAAAGGAACATGACTAAGTTAGCCTTTAGATGCGATGTCCTAAGACGTGTCGCCAACCCATTCTTTTTATCTTTCGATTAAATGCATGCGAAAGCAACTTAAATAAACAACGCCTAGTTGAACCTAGTCAATCATCACAGCAGGGATAGTAAAACACATCAAATATTTCCAAAGGCACAACCTTTATTTATTACTTGCTAACTTTAGGAAGTTTAACAATTACAAGCTTATTCAAAATGGCGACTTCTTACCGACCAACTTGGGGAGAGAGAGAGAGAAATGGGGAGTGGGCAGAGTGGGGGGGAGGGGGAGGGGGGAAAGTGAGAGAGAGAAAATAAGAAGAATTTTCTCAAGATTTTCTCTAAAATCTTCATGATTTCCCCTTCACTCACTCTCCACAATTTCCTCTCAACCTAACAATTTGTCCCCTCAATTTCTTTTTATTTCCAATTTCTTCAAAACAAGCCTTTTTGGTCCAAAAATTTCAACCTTGCCATTTGGTTCGATTTTTCCTTTTCGACTTCCAATTTTCCGTCCGATAATTCCTTTTTCCGAAAATTTTGAACTTGTCATGAATTCGACAGATGATGATGCGACGTTCAATAATTTATCCTCGAAACCCTCGAAAGTTCGATATGCGAAATTGAATTAAATTTTATGATTAAAAATCGATCGAACGCGACCTTAGGTACAACATAAATTATGGGGTGGCTTTTAGGGGTTCTCGTGCGGTTGACCCGTGGTCGATAATTCTTGATCGACGTTTGTGCCTTTTCAAATCATGGATGAGCTTCGGGTCATGTAATCACGAGAGTTCAATTGCGTACTATAAATATAATATCAACAGAAAATCGGCTCATTGTTGTTCGACATGAATATCGTAATTGTGCAGAATCACTTGCAAACCGACTACATACTTCCGTTGAATTGATTTATATCCGTTTGCTAATTAATTTATAACAGCATAGTATTGACCCTTGTCAATCTTTATAGTCAAGCGATTTATCCCTAATTGAATTCTCTATTTTTTTTTTATATTTTAACCGTATACAGCATCACCCAATATATTAGTTAATTCGTGAGTAATCAATTTAGAGTAAAATGATCATAAGTGCATCGATGAAATAACCATTTCATATATTTCGAAATATGGCCAAATTTCAGGATATCACAATGAACAATACAAATGCTCATGCTTTCTTCAATAACTGAGAACAACTCAATACAGAGCCAACTGTCTGCAGAACCATGAGTAAAATGAGCACGACGGTGGCGACCACAGTGAGAAACTTCCAAGAAGAGTAGACGTACTTCCTCATGAGATTATAAGCCTTGACCTTTCGAGTGCTGTTGTAGTACTCGTTGACGTCTCGAATCGTCTCGTCCAGCTCCGACGCAGTGCTTTTGGAACCTATGGATTTGATCACTCCATTGAAGAGCTCCACGACCTTGTTGTCGCTGTTCAGGCGGTTCAAGACAATGGACGCTTCCCTCAGCAACTTCAAATCCTCGGAGGTGTCGATAATGCCGTACATTAACTCAGTGTATCGTGTCAGAATTAAGGAGCCCCTCTGCGATATCATTTCGTAGGCCACGAGGTTTCGCAGCAGGACTTCGGTGGTAGCATCCAGATCGATTTGCGGGAGCTTCAAGGTAGCGGTTTTCTTATCGAACGCAATGGTTTTGATACCTCCTGTGGCCAAGCTTAGTTTGATCCCGACGCTGCGGAGCTTTGACGCTGTGGGGATCATAACGATTTCTTGAAAAGGGTCTTTTGAAAGGTACTCGGAGCATCTAGGAATCAATTGCATTGGCACTTGAATTATCTTGAAGATGAGCTCGATTCGCTCTTTCAGCTCCTTCATGAAAGAGAATTTCGATAACTCGTTCCATGCTGCAGTGACTATTGATGCTAGTATCGATACCATCTTGAAGAAGAGCTTGATCAGCACTTTCAGCTTCTTCATGAAAGAGCATTCCGATAACTCGCTCCATGCTGCAGTGACTTTTGATGCTGGTATCGATACCATGTTGAAGAAGAGCTTGATCAGCACTTTCAGCTTCTTCATGAAAGAGCATTTCGATAACTCGTTCCATGCCTTAGTGACTTTTGATGCTTGTGTCGATGACATGTCTATCAGACGGAAAAACCTTGCACCTGTTGATAAAAAGGTACTTTTATTCACTTTTCTAATGCTTGGATACAACAAAAGAAGAAGGAAAGAGGCCGTATCATCTGATGCATTGCATGGGGAATGAAAACTTACTTCTAAGCTCATTCTTCTTCGTCTGTGCTGCTTCTGGGCCTGTTGTTCCCAAAATGAGATTGTAAAGGAGATCGAGCAAATGCTTACGCTGAATGGCTTCAGACGGCAAGCACATTTCCAGCCCGAGAGGTGATATCCCTTTGCAGAACCTCGTCAACATCTCCCCAAGCTTCCTATCTATGGACTCATCTTCTTCATTTTCTCTCACTTCGTTCATCGAATTCTCGGTCTGCAACATTATTTTCCCGAGCACAAAGGTCGGAATTTGATTCTCCACCATCATCACGTCTTTGACGGTGGAGTCTGGGTCATCATCCCAAATCGAGTCTTCCTTGATTCCGATATTGGGTGACTTGTATCTGTACAGTAGGTCGAGCAAGAACAAGCTGTCGATGGTCATGATCCATTTCAGAGTGTCCGTGCCGACTTCCAGGTGCAGCTGGTAGCTTGCGCGAATGTTCGCCTCCTCCGCTTGGAGCAAACCAGCCGTCCGATCGAATGCCGGGAGCTTCAGCGCTGCCTGTGCCCGCCGGGCTGCGGCCAGCTTGGGGTGCTCCGTCTGGTAGAGCTGTGGCCGGAGGTGGTGGTATGGTCCCAGCGCAACATGGTGCGGGACGTAGGCCTCCGGCTTTGCGGAGCTGATAGATACAGGCACGCAGTGGACGGAAACCGGGGTCTCAATATCGATCCCGTGATTGAGGGCGTCTCGGATGTGCTTCACCCATTGCTCCTCACTAAGGCTTGGGTTGATGATGGAGGTCGACGATGAGGACATGCTTGTTCGACGAGGTTTAGAGAGCTAACTTATATCTTTTAGTCGCATACAAACACATGTATCTTTCGCCTCGTTGCAAATATGAAAGAAAACAAGGCTGAGCTTTGTGGTGATTGTGAAGATGACTTTGGATATTATTAGCGTTGAGGTGGGGCAAATGGTAGATTTTTTTTTTTTTTTTTGGGCTGTTCTCCTGGGAACGAGAGCAGCTGTCTTGAAGAATCAAAGGGTCAGCTGAATGGTCAAGAGCTTAGTCCGATGCGATAAGATTCCTTGCTCAAATCACAGCGGTCTCCCGTTCAGATCATTTGTACAATTCCAATAAAAAAAATGTGGCATCCTTTTTTTATCTTCTTTTTTCTCTCCCGTACGTTTCCTTTCCCCCTCTTCTGCCAAGTCCCATTCACCCCCCTTTCTTATCTTTCTTTTCTCTCCTCCCTCACGCCACATCCCCTGCAGCTCCTCCCCTTTTTCTTTTCTTCTCTCTTTCTCCCTCTCTCCCTCTCTTCTTTTCCTTCCCCCCGCCCCCATAGTCATTTCGAATTTTGCAGTTCCTAACTTGTCAATTCACTAGTCACTCTGAGTACATTCCTAGGCTGTCAATTTACTAGTCACTCTGTCTGCATTTCTAGTTTGTCAATTCACGTGATTCTCGGTACAGTCTGCATGTGATTCTCAATACAATCTACATATGAGAGTGTATATTCAAATATGTTATATCACTTGTCTATGGGGTTTTAATGGAACTTATATCTAAGTAGTCTATCTTTCCAAAAACTCAAAGTAATATAACGGTATTTGTAGCGAAGAAGAAAATGAGTTTATTGAAAGTACTAACTTTCCAAAATCTCCCCATTTTCGAAAAAACTTGAAGGATGTTGATATGTTAATGAATATTACGAAAAAAAATGTGTTTCCTTTTCCCCCTCCTAATCCGATCTATCAAAAAATTATAAGGATGGAAAAAATCATCAAAAAAGTCTTCAAACTATTAAAATTTATTAATTCAGTTATAAATCTTTCAATTTATTAATTGAGTCTTCAACCTTTTCAAGTTTTGACTTGAGTTTATTCGGTCAATTTTGGCCAAAAATCACTAATATATGCACTAGACCTTTTCTTTTCTTCTCTTGTCCTTTTTTATTTTCTTTTTTTTTTTATTGTGGCAGCTAGGGTGGTTGGGCACAATAACATAAAAATTTTGAAAAAAATTAAAATATTATTAAGGATTCTCCACAACCCTCGTTGGAAAAGAAGGAAAACATAAGAAAAGAAAAAAAATGAAAAATAAAAGGTCGGTGTCCATATCATCGATTTTCGTCCAAAATTGACTGGATGAATTTAATTGACAAAGCGTGAAAAATTAAGAAGTCAATTAGTATAATTAAAATGGTTAGATCAAATTGACAAAAGTGTAATATGTTATAACTTTTTTGATAATTTTCCCTAAGAACAAGCATTACCGTTATGCTTATTTGAGAAAATTACCACATAGGATTACTTACTGCTAATATCTCTTTTTGGCAATGGGCAAAAAATTCGATACCCGTACACAACAAAAGGAAGATATTAAATTTGTAAATTCCTTTGATGTTATAAATTTTCTCTCCAGGAATTGAGACTTATTGATGGCTTGCTATAACAACATTTTAATGCACAGATGGTAGTAACCTCACATTTTGCCAGCGGCAACAATGTTCATAGATTGGAATCAATCACGCATTTTGAATGAAGATGATATGAGGAAGATTTAAATTCAAGTTTGATAACTCAGGTAGATTAGTAACAATTATCCAATTATTTCATTTACAACCACAGCTATTTGCTATATCTAACTCGTGAAATCTTATATTTATATCCATATCCATCGCTATGTACAAAAAGTATAATGTCTATTGTCGCCAATTCTATAGATCCTTCTGGAAATTTAGTACATATATGGCCTATAATGCATGTAAATATTTTAAATGAACTTGACCTTATCTTCTCCACTACGTGAACATGAGGATTGAGTTGATGATAAGGTTACATTAGATGTCATGCGAAGTTAAAGTTTTTAAGCCAAAAGCACTATTGACTACACTTTTTGCTTTTTAAAATTATTTTTGCTATTTAAAATTATTTTTGCTATGAGCAATATCATTCATTGAGTAACCTTCTACTTTTTTTTTTTTCACGCATGTATAACTACCTTCTGTCTCATTTTTCTTAATTGGCAATATGATTCAGACTGATTTAGGAATGCCATCATCATAATGTACACTTTCAACCTATATTTTTATGTATATGATGGTTCTCATCTTAATCCTAAATGATCTTTACTAAATGAATTACAATTAAAATTTACCATACCATTTAAAATGACGTTGCATGCACACATGAGAACTAGTCTAAATACATAATAAATGCTTCTATCCTTTTTTAAATAAATGTTTGGTTTTAGTTGTTAAAAAATAGTGAATTAGTCGATGATTGTTTTCCTTTTAGATTAGAATTTGGATATCTATATGTGACACCCCCGGTACATTACGGCTAATGTGGTTTTCCAATTCTTTCCAATTTACACCAATAGTAATCCAGGACATACAAAATTCAAAGAATGCACGCAGGAAGATAAAACCAGGCAACTTCATTTCCTTCTTATTTATATACTTTTCGTGACCTATACTTCGGACTGTACCAAATTTCACTAATTGTATCACTCCAACCACGATACCGTCTATCTACAAGGTTGCCTACATGTCCCAAACCCCACTGTCCGGTCTTTCCAAAAGTGTTATCCTCGTCCTTCAGCTCTCGTCCTACTCAACCCAGCTATCTCCATCGTCATCATCGTCTGGGAGTGGGAGTGGGAGTGGTCCCACTAGATGCCCACCGATCCGGGTGTAGACGACAACAGCCCGATCGATTAGATTGTGCTCAGTATCTAACGGTGCAGTACATTAAGAGGGATGGCCAAAGATTCACGTTGTCTTACTCTCTACTATGGAGGTACTTTTGATTCTGTAGTGCCATGCCGGCTATCTTTCCTTGGAACTTTCAGACTGGAGAACCTTTACTAGACAGAGGGCATTTTCAGAATGGCTTCGGAAAGTAAAAGCGCAATCTTTCACGAAAAAGGTACCAAGAACATCTTTTCTTTGCTCTTGAGTCTTCCCTTGCCCTCAAACCTTCACATGAGGGTCCTGTTCAGTATATTGACGTCCAGAATGCGATCGTCACTCGACATCATTGATTGGCAAAGATGGCTATCTGGAAGAGTAATCGGTGAATCGATTGTTACTCGTTGTTTGTCATGACTTTCGTTCGTCATCTGTACAATTTCTCTAATTATCGCAATCACTCAATATCATACCCATATCTTCCACTCCATTCGCTTAAATCACACGTGTATTCGCTTAGTACTATGTTTACAAACTAAAGTAAACAAAAATTTTCTCAAACTCACGAGAGAGGAGAAGCGCAAAGACTAACGGCAAGCCCATGATTTGTGGTCCACAGAATGTTGCGTTATTCAGTACTGCGGCAACATAGGGCATTTGTTCTGTAACAATATTATGAGGACAAGGGATGTCAGATGAGTGGAATGAGTTGAGTTTGGGTCTAGTGGAAAATGATCTTACTCATATTGACCCCTTTAATCAATAATGATCCATTTTCATGCAATATAATTTTAATGACCCGTACTCAACTTGACCACGGCATAGACCTATACTTGACCTGACCTATATTATTAAAACACATCCATATTTAACCCTAACTATGAAGGTAAATATCAAGTTACTTAACCCACTTTAAGCTCTTCATGTTAATGTGCTACTTAGATAAAATTTTATATAAAGTAAGAAAGTAAAATAAAATAAAAATAAGAAGATCTAAGAAAATAAAACAAAAAATGTAAAAAAAATAGAAAAAAATAAAAAAAGAAAAAAAGAAATCAAAGAGACCAAAGGTGACTACCGTCTTTGATTTTATTTTTAAAAAAAAATCTATATTTTAAAATTTTTTTTCCTTTTTTTTTCTTCTTCTTTGCTTGGTTGCTGGTCACAGGCTGGCGATTGACTATAAACGAGCTTGAATCCCCCTTGCCTTGCTAGAGTCGGAAGGGTTCGAGCTGAGCTTAAGTCTCACCATATAGACGAAGCTGGAGCCTCGCCAAAGGTTCGTGAGACTTCAGCCTCCCCAATTCGGCAAGCTCGTCCCTTGCTTATGGCTAGCCACCAACAGATGAAGAAAGAAAGAGGAAAAGGAAAAAAATAAATAAAAACAAAAAACAAAATAAAATAAAATAAAAATTCAAATATATATATATATATATATATATATATATATATATATATATAATGACCTCTTTATGATTTACTTAAAACTTTTTAGGTCACCCATTTATGACTCATTAAAGATCCATATAGGGCCCGTTTGATTTGGTTTTTGGGGAATGCATTTATCAAAATGCAAATACATTTGGGTGAATGAGGTTTTCCAAAATGCAAATATCGTTTGGTAAAATTTGCATTAAAATACAACTTTTGCCAAAATACCGTTTGGTAAAATTTGCATTTGTAAATGACTTTCATTAAATTAAAAAAACAAAAAAAAATTCTATTTTCTTTTTTGAAGTCCAGCCACTAGGCCGCCGGATTTGGTCGCTTGGGTCGCGTGACCTCAGGCGGCCATCGCTTGGTCGTGCGACCTCGGGCAGCCGTTGCACTGGGGTCGCCCGACCCCGGTGACCGTCGCCTGAGGTCGCGCGACCTCAGGCGGCCGCCTGGGTCGCGCGATTCAGGTGACTGCCGCCTGGGTCATGCGACCCAGGCATCGCCTGAGGTTCGGTGACGATTGCCGGGGTCGGGGGACCCTTGACCAGCGATCGCCGGCACATTACCGGCACACGTGACCCCTCGGCCGGCGGTCGTCGGCCTCCGATCGGCTTCTCTCCGGTGAAGATGAATAGTGGAAATTGCATTCTGAAAATGCAACTTCCCAATGGACCTCTCTCATTCCATTCCCTCAAAGCCCTTTCAACCCCCTTGGAGATGCAATTGCATCTCCCCAAAGTCCCCAAAAAATTGAACCAAACACCATAGCATTTGGCCAAACCCCTTTAGAGCCCAAATGAACATTCCCAATGCTGAACCAAACAAGGCCATAGTTCTTATGCAACCCATTTATGGCTTACTTAAACTTATTTTTAAATCTAAGGCAAACTCATCAAAATATGGGTTCCAATTTTGTGACCTCTAAATTAAGGACTAAAGAGTATGCAGATTTTTTTTTTTTTTTGGTAATAGTAAGAAAGAGTATGTAGATTCATCGATACAAAAGAAACGTGGAAAAAGTACCAAAAAAAGTCTCAAACTTATTATATTAATACCAATTCAGTTATAAACCTTTTAATTAGATCGATTTAATTTTAACCATTTTTACATTGGTATCAATTTAGTCCATCTAGTTAATTTAGACCGAAAGAGCCGACGTGAACTCCATATGTTTTATGTGACATGCTCATGTTGACATCAAATTTCTTTTATAATTTTTAATGTATACACTTTTTTATTTTTTTTTTGATTTTTTTATAATTTCTCTTCTTTTCTTTTTCCTTTTCCCTTTTTCCCTCTACCAGCCATCACTGAGCCTTGTCAGCCCAAGTGAGGACAACCCTTGCAAGCCTAGGCCCGAGCATCCCACTCCTAAGGCTGGCAAGGGGACCCTCACTTGACACAGGTGATCTCTACCTTGTTGATGGCCCATAGAGGAAAAAGAAAAAAGAAAAAAATTAATAAAAAATTCGAAAAATTATAAAAAAATTGTTTGTCGGCCATGCAACATAAAACAATAGGTGTTAATGTTAGTGATTTCTGGCCAAAATTGACCGGATGAATGCAATTGATAAAACATGAAGATGCTTAGGATTTAATTAGCATAATTAGGGCATGCTCTCTCTACGATTGCCTGCGCGTTAAGGCAAGAATAGTGATCAGAACTTTTACATTGCCCCCACTGGAGGAGATCAACAAACCATCTGAAGCCTTCAACTAAATAAAGGAATCATTGTTCTTCTCAGTGCAAAAGAATCCAATTCCTGTGGGACACCTTAACCTATAAAAAGAGAAGGAAAGAGAGAAGAGGAGAAGCCTTTATTCGACAAATTGAAACATCCCGTTTCAAACACTCCTTAACAGACAAAAATACACCAGAGAAGGGAAAGCACGCCATGAGACCCAAGGCTGCCGCCCCCTCCAAGCGTGTTTACGAGGATTTCGAGCCCGAATGCAAATGGCACAATGAGGAAGGGCGCGATGATATTGAGCTCGACGTCCACGGTATTTCACGAACCCATTGCACCATGACATTTGAGTTAAATCACTGCGATGCAAATGCAGGGAGGTGCTGTAAGTACTATGACAGCACTGAACTTACAAGTCAAAACGAGCACAAACAGAACGATCGTCTTCCTTGCATTTTAGGTGAAAATATATCATGACCTTATCGTGGTTCTTGTCCGCCTGAAAACGATCAACACCGCTATGTTGCTTGAGGGGTCAGTATATGTGCGCATCATCTTTACCTGATCGAACAACCAGTACATGCCTGCATTGAGTTGTGCAGAGTTTCGCTCATCGAACGCCTTAGGCAAATCTCTCCCGTGTAAACTAAGGGATTGAAGAATAGAGAGGTCACTTCGTGCCGGGACCAATGAGAGGCCAGCATCGATTGTTAGTATTGCGATGACCTAGATGAAGGTGGCATCAGGAAAGTCGAGGTCGTGTAGCTCAATCTGGCGTCACATGAAATCTATCAAGGCATCGTAGAGGGTCATTGGGGGCACAAATAGCATAGGCATGTCTACTCATCTGAAAAATGATTATCTGTCAAAAGTGAGTATAAAACTCAGCAAGCAAACTACCAACTAATCTGTACTACATATCTCAATAACGACACATGCGAGGAAGTTTAGACATACAATATAGAAGATCTTTTTAAAATCAACTTGCCTGAAAACCTTTGTCAAAATCAGGATAACAAGTGAAAAATATATTTTTTTTAAACTAGAAAGCTCGAATGAAATCTGAAAATGCCAATGATCATATTTACTATGAATTACTTGTCAATCCTCCAGGGAACTCCATTACCCCTAGGCATCTCACACTCATTTAGCATTGCGAGGACATCTTGGAAAACCATGTTACCCCCCCTAGGCATCTAGAGGAACACACTTACCCCTCTAGGCATCCCTACTACAACTAGAGCATTGTCACCCCCCAAAGACCGATGGCATTCCCAAATCACACACTCATCCGATGGTGCAGCTATTTAATAATTCAATTTAAACATGCCATCCGCTAAGTTAATGTACAAGAACAGTTTAGTGTCTACCATCAACTATACTTTATAAGCCAGAGAAATGATACAAACATTTAGTTGGTAGCACTAGTTCAAAAAGATGGTTTACAAAAAGGAGTTTGCCAAAAATTGACAGAAAAAGAGTAGCTCGCCCGTTTGCAGAAATCAAAGGCATTCACCAAGCAAATCAGTCCCGAAATCACGAGACTTTAACACGATATGGACAAGACTCCGGGGAATATTTTCATGAAGAACTCAAAATCCGGTTCAGCTTGTATGGGTCCAATAATTTTATATACTTCAGGTCAAAACAAGGTGAATTTCCATGAAAAAACAGATCTGAAATTGGACGTTTCAAAAGCTTAAATGAGTTCCAAAAATCACGGGAAAATTACAAATAGTCTAAAACTTTCATGAAGGACACGATTTCAAATCTTGTGTTGAAAATTCTGTAGAAAATGGAAACTAAGTAAAGGTCCGATAATTGTTTATGAAGATAGATTCGGATCCTGTAGTTTTTCAAATATATTTTGCATGTACGAAGTTCAAAAATCCGAATTAAAGTATGTTCTAAAACCAGGTATAACAAACAACTTTAGTGAAGAAAGTCTCACCAAATTCGTACCACAAAAGCCAATACAAAATGGACAAATTTCCTGCCTACAGTGAACTGATCCGAAAATAGTTATAACCTCAGATTCGTCCATGACTCGTGTCATTTAAGCTCAAATTAGCACACATTTCAACATCCGACATTCCAACAACACATCCTTACATTCAATGAGCTAAATTTCAACAGTACTTGCAATGTACCTTTTCCGAAACTGTCAATGAACACAAGTAAGCACGAAATCAACCGAGGCAACAATAATTTTAGGCAACAATCATCAACCGATGTAGCATATACGGAGCAGTTTATTTCCCTCTAGTCCAAAGCAAGTCAGGACGCGGCTCGAAGGGTCTCGGAAGTCTGAGGTCGTGACTAGCCTTAAGTGGTTTGAGGTCCGGCTGAGGCGAGACGGCAAGCAGCACACGGGTTGCTGGGGAAGTCGCGGCGCTGCATGCAGTGCGTCACGCACGTAAAACAGAAGAGAATTACAGAGAGACCATGAGAGATGTTGAAGTGCAGAGAGCAAATTTCGGTGAACTGAAGAGGGACGGGTGGTGATGCTTCAATTATGTCGCGGTCGTCCGTCCCACTCGTGGTCGTCGTTGTTGACTTTGGCTGCCAGGAAATGTGCAGCTGGGGATGGTGTGTCACTCATTGAAGGGGCTGAATGGCCTGGTGCGGTGTCGCACGAAGGAATGTAGCGGAAGGAAGGAGCAGCTACTGGCGTGCAAAGCCATTCCCTCTCCTTCAAGCGGTGCGGCGTTGACTCAGCAACGCTAATTCGCATCAGCTAGAAGAATGTCATGCTTTGATGGGGGCTGGTGGCAAGCTCTGGCTGAGAGGGCTGCGTTGCTGGTAGTGAGCTGCTGAGGTGGCGCCACCTGGTGATGACGCGGCGAGGAGCGGTGATGTGGTGTTGATGCGGCGAGTGAAGTGGCGCTGAGTTGGTGTTGTGGAGACGTGGTGACGTCGCGAGTGAGGCTGAGGTGGCTCGGTGAGGATGGGAACGAGCTGAATTGGTGTGATCCGATGTCTAGCTTGGCGGCGTTGACTATTAAGCGTCTGAGGCTCATGATTCGTTGAGTGAAAATCCGAATGTCACACTATATAATTATGCCGAGGTGTCATTGCCATACTTTTGTGTTTTCTAATTAACCCTTATAAGCTTATTTTCATAATTTTAAAATAAAGAGAAGAAAAAGGTAAAATTGACCTATCAAGATGACATAAAGGTAAAACAAAGAAATTGAGTATTCGTATTCTGTTAAGAAATTACACTTGGTAAAATAACTTAATTGTCCTTTTAATGCAATAATCAACCTCATTCTTACTCTTCATGTGAGAAACTTATAATGCTCTTTTAATTTTTTTTGTTTACTTTTGAATTTAGTAAATTTTTTTGGTTGAAAAATGATTTTTTTCAGTTATTGAAAAGATAGCAAAATATTCGTTCAATGCCCTCACAATCATCGTCGAGGGAGAGAGGGATGGCATGAAAGAATACAAGCTGACCCGGTCTCAAGCTTTAAACGGAAGTCTTCCGGGAAGCCCCGGAAGTGTCTCTACAATGTGCTGAGACGAAGTAGCTGAGGCAGACACTAGCACCAGCAAAATGCACAACCATTTCTTCTCAAGACCTTGCCTTCTTGAGTTCAACGTTGCCTTTTGCCTTGCCATTGCCCTCTCTCTCTCTCTCTCTCTCTCTCTCTCTCTCTCTCTCTCTCTCTCTCTCTCTCTCACTCTGCTTTCACTTTCTTACCAATGAAGAAAAAAAGGGGCTCAAACTAAAAACGAAGTACGAAAAAAGGGAGGGAATAAGTACCTAAAAAAGGAAATCTTGAATCGTGCCAATGAAGGAAAAAAAGGGGTTCAAACTAAGAACGAAGTACCAAAAATGGGAGGTAATAGGTACCTAAAAAGGAAATCTTGAATCAAGTACCATAATTAGACAAATCCAAAAACCATTTTGGCACCCTTGGTCGAATAAAAATATCAAATTGATAAGAAGTTTGTGAATATTTAATTAATTGATAAGAAGTTTGTGAATGTTTTATTGAGTAGGTAGCTAATTGCTTCAATGCTATGCATTTAACTCTTTCCATCTGTGGAGATTCTCAATTGTTAACTCGCCTTGTGTGCTCCCCATGTGGCAAGAATCACGAAACGCTATGAATATTTTGCAGACTGATTAGATCCGCAAGAACAAGTGCAACTGGAGGTAACGCACTTTAATGATGAAGCGTGTGCTCATCAATGCTTGCAGATCCTTATAATGAGAATCTCAGTTTAATTCAAAATTCGACCAGACATGTAAAGCCAATAGGGGATAGGAAGGTAAAAAAAAACGTAATTATCATTGCTTGTGCTCCGAATAAATTGGATTGACAATCTTTCTAGGGAGAAGAACACCACAAATCTTCGGCGGGTGGCATGTCTTCTAAGTTTTAATGATGAATTTCATCAATCCTAATCTTTATCCTTAACTGGTGGCATATCTTTTAGACTTTGGTGGTGATTGTAATCTATCATTAATCTGTCGGTATCCATTTATCAATTATTCCTTATGATTCAAAGCATATTCGCCTATCCCACCTGCATCAAGATATAAACAGTCAAGCGACGAGTATTTTCTTGCCTTGCATGCCAAGTAGGGCAAGAATGGATATAGTCTGCCCCGTCACCATGAACATTTCCACTTCTACCCGAGATCATACATTAGACCTTGGAGATTCCTAGTATTACTGTAAGTTCTTTATATAATATATATTATTTTGGTAATGAAGTCACTTATTTTTTTGCGTAGGTGTTGATATTAACATGAATACTTCCAATAATTTATTCCTTTTGTCTTCTTAATTAATAATGGGAATTTTCCAACTAAACTTTATGCTAATAGATCTAAGATTTTCAAATTCATATTTTTTGCCCGTATTTGATATATGCAAAGCTTGTACATTTTCTCTAGATATCATTGCTTAAAATACAATGTGTTTGTCGATTAATTTAATTTAACAATTTTAACCTTGAAACTATTGAGGATAAGGTGCATAAATATACTCATGTGGGGCATGAAGCGAGCACCGGAGTGGCGCAGGGAGAGGGATTGGAATCCCATACTTGCCCCGCCTCATTGCTATCCTAAGTTGGGGTTAAGTGCGTCATGGACCAGTCGAACCTACGTGGTGTTGACGCCTTAATTTTACGCCTATTTTATTAATTAAGTTTTTAATTTATTTTATTTTGTCTTTTCGGATAAGTAGATAATAAAAAGAGAAAACAACAAAAAAACAAAAAGAAAAGCATAAGCCAAGAGCCACAAGGGCTGGGCCTTCAAAGCCCGGCCTCTCCCTCTTTTCTTTTCCTTCGCAGGCCCGCGAGGCCCAGCCGCGTGGCTCAACTCGACCCTTTCTCCTTGTCTTCTTCCTCCCCTGTCTTCTTCCCCAACCGGATAAGCAGCACGCGCCGGAGAAGAGGACACACGCGACACCGGAGCAAAATGGAGGAACAGTAGTGCACGTGGAGCAAGGGAGCAGTTGGCATCGGATAAGGACATGCGGGGAGCAACTGGCGTCGGATGGGACACCGGTTTGGCCGTCGAAGGCCGCTCGGTGCGTGAAGGGGACCGGCAGTCAAGGTTCCGTCGACCGGCCACCCCCTCGCTTATAAATAGCCCCCGATGTCGACGACGAAGAGCACGAGCGAGCTCTAAGATCTTCCCACTGAGAGAGACTTCGGAAGAGGAATCGCAGAGCAAGCGAGAGAGAACTCGGGTCGCGAGCTTGGCTGACCTCCCATTGAGAGACTTCGGGGGAGGCCACCGGCGAGTGAGTCCGAGGAGATCAGATCCGACCGGTGGAGGCTCAGATCTAGCTGGAGTGAGAGAGAAGAAGGTCAGGCTGAGAAGCGAAGAAAGCGAGATCTGAGCGGAAGGAGTTGAGCGAGAGAAATCGGAGGGAAAGGGGGTCGCGCCATCATCGCCGCTTCCGTCGCACCGCGAGCAGGTAGCGTACCGCCTTTGTCGCCGTCGCCGTCGCTGTCGCCATCACCTCTCCCATAGTCCAATCGTCGTCGTTGCCTTCGTCACTGCCATCGTCGTCGTTGTCGCCGTCGCTATCGCAGCTCCTCACCCTTCCCCTCTCTGGCGCCGCGAATCGAGAACCCTAGGGTTCTTGATTTTTCGAGTCGCGGCCTCGGGTCATCGGATCGGACCCAAGCTACGAACTGGGTAGGGTTTCGAGGGCGACTATGAGTCGAATTGGGAGTCGGGTCAGACATGGGTAGGGTTCCGCTAGGAACCTGGGTCATCGGGTCGGGCCGAGTGTCCCCGAACGCCCGGCCACAATGCCTTTTCAGTTAGAAAAAAAAAAAAAGAGAGAGAAAATGATGAAAAATCCGAGTCGGGCCCGCGTTGCGGGCCAATCTGCAATCGAGTCGTCGACCCGGGTCGGACACAAATCGCGGATCCAACCCGGGTCGGTTTATTTTATTATTTTAATATAAAATAATATTATTAAAAAATAAATAATTTATTTCAAAAAAATCAAAAATAATTTATTTCAAAAAAATATTAAAAAATGTTTTAATTTCCAAAAACTGAAAAAAATACTTAAAAAATGTTGCAATTTTTTTATTTTCTAAAAAAATCAAGAAAAATAAAAAATAATTTATTTTCCAAAAAATATTTAAAAAATTTCTAAAGATATTTTATTTTCCGAAAAATAAAAAAATAATAAAAAATATTCCATATTTTCCAAAAAAAGGCCAAAAATTCATTAAAAAGCCAAAAAATTCAGAAAAAAGCCAAAAAACTTGTATTTTTCCAAAAATACCAAAAAATCCCAAAAATCCCTTTTTTTTTTTTTTTTTTTTGGTAAGGCCCAAAAATCCCTTTTGTGTAAAAAAAAAAATTAGAAAAAGACTCAAAAAATGTTTTTCTCCTCAAAATGCATGGAAAATCCCTCGAACATCCAAAAACCTCGGGGTTTAAACAATATTAGGTACCGAAAGGGCATTAATGATTAACTAGTGTAATCAAGTCCCCGATCCTAATTTCTCCGGCTGCGCAGGAGCGAGAATTTCTCCCGATACTTCGCTTGGGTTCCTAATCGACCCACCCCAAACCGATTAGTGGCGACTCCGTTTTAAATTTAATTTACAGGTTAAAAACTTAGACTATTAAAGTCGTGAATTGGTGGACTTGGGAGAGTCCGGGCTTAATAAATTCAACCGAGCCATTAGCCTCCTTAGGCGTTTGTACCCGAATGTGGGCGCCAAAAAAAAGAGAGGTCGCGACAGCTTGGCGACTCCACTAGGGACATTTGTGAGGACTTAGGCCATTTTTGTCTTGTTTAAATTCTTTACTAACTTAAGTTTTGTTTCTTTATGCAGGTCAAAAGCCTAGAAATCTATTTTAATTTTGCTTAAAATATATTATCTTGTGATTATAAACTCCTGTGCATGCTTTACTATTTTAACACTACACATGGCACACACAACCCAGCTGCAGGACCTGGGCCGCCCTAGGATTTCTAGGAAGGTGTTAAGAAAGATAGGACCTCGAACATGAGACTGCGATATAAAGGTTGCCTTTCTTTTTCCCGAATTCTTAGTCGGGGTTAAGGGGGTATGCTGCTAACGCGAGACTCCGACGGGTGGATACCCTTTTTATTTCATCAAGTCTTCTGAGTTAGAAATCGAGCCGCACGTCCCATCTATATGTCTTTATGCTTGCCATTTTACTTAAAAGCAAAGTGATTTCTTTACTTTTACTCAGTCTTTTTATTTGGCCCATGGCAATTTAGGATAAGCTTTTCAAGTTCCAGTTTATGTGCGATGGGGAAAGACGATATCCAGTTCATTCCTGCTCCTAAGGCGGAACTCTTCAGATGGTGGGGTCAATTGGATCAACTTGCCCAAGAGCGCGTGAAAGCTAAAATCGGTCATCTCCTATCGTTGATTCAAATCATTGTTCGTCCCGAAGTCATATAGGCCATGGCACATTTCTAGTGCTTGAAGACGACTACTTTTATATTTGGTGGGTTTGAGCTAACCCCAACTCTGGAAGAATACAGCATCATCACTGGAATGCCTCTCGAGAAAAAGCTTGTTAGGCCATCGACAGGCATCCTCCCGTGGCACGAGTTAGCACGACTTTTAGGAACTAAAATCCATGTCATGAGACAAATTTTTGAAGACAACCATAATACTTGTCCACTAGAATTCATGAATGCTTGTTTTCAAAATCAGCCTATGACCCAAAAAAGTGAGATTTTCCTCCTGGCCTTTTTTGGGTTCATCATTTTCCCCCATCAAAGAAATGTCATAAGTCCTAAGATGACATGGATAGTTGATCAAATTTTGGGGGGGCAAAATTATGTCAACATGATTTTAACTGAAACATTTTTGTCCTTTAATCGTTTTAAAGAAAACAAGGAAAAAAATCATGCGGGTCTCTCTAGAAATTTTACAAGTCTAGTTCTTTTCTCACCTAAGTGAATTCCAAGGCTTCATGCGATCGTTTGGAATGAATGATTTCGAAAATCCATTACAAAAATTTATGGTTTTAGGACAATACATTTCCAATCAAAGATGTTTAAATTGGATAAACCTCCTAAGAGACCTGGCTTCTGAGGCATTCTAATGGTGTGCTGGTTGGTTCTATGAAAAGAGAGCTTGCTTTGCTTTCAAGCGCCGCTATCCAATTTCGTTACTCAGCCTCACCGATGCCTTTTCCCATTTCCTACAAAGGGTGGCACGACAGTATGGAGCCCTTTAGGAGATCCCGCCATCTTTCAAGAAGAGGGTCCCTCCACTTCTCTTCACTCATCAAAGTTTTGAATGCATGATTGACATTATTGAGGAAGCATGGAACAAGTGCCATCACAAAAAGATCATGGTACCTGAAGGGCTTGAGGGAGAAGAAAAAGCCCACCACGCCTTTATGTTCTACATCCACAACCATCATATCCCGACAAAATGGAAGCCATTAGTCCCTCACTTGATCAGCAAGAGCAGCCAGCACGAGCAAGCAGAGCTCATGGAGAGGGATTTGGGAATGGACTGGATGCACACCTCAGAGCCGATCCAAGAAAGCAAGTATCTGCACAAGCACAAGACTCCCTATCGTATATAAATTGGCAATCATGTGCCCCTTAGTGTTAATAGTGTGAAAGTTTTGGGACTTTTGTTTAATACCTAATATTTTATTCTGTCATTTCAATTTCAAGTTCTAGATGTCAGAAGTTTGCAGTCTATAAAATCCTCTTTTGATGAATAAAAAAGCAGTTAGACCATTGCCATGGGTCAATTTTTGTTTACTTTCATGCTCATTCATTGTTTTCGCAATGACAAGTAATTATGAATCGTCGGCCACTACTCGTTCGTGAATGGCCTCATCCAATAGGGGCCGATCAGAATGATGTACAAAATCACCCCATTAACATTGAAGACAGCGTAGGACAGATGTCCATTGTTCTTCAACAACTCTCGAGACAAATGAAATCCACTCAAGCTGAGCCCAACTCTATAGTTGCCTCAAACACCGTCATGACGGTCACAAATTTGCCAGAAAATAGCCAGTACCATAGACAGTTTGAAAGGATCATGAAAAAGTTAAACCAGCTGCAGGAGCAGAACCCCATGGACCTGTCTAATTACGCCGACATTGAGATCCCTGAAAAACTCAAAGCACTTGAATGTGAAAAGTATGCTGATACCCCCCCGCCCAGAGACCTACTTATAGGCCTACCTGGTTCGAGAGATGATTCAATTGTACCAATCGAGTTTGACTGGCCCTGCCTTGCGATGGTACATTGTCAGAAAGATTAGTCCCCTTAAAACCTGGAGGGAACTAATTCATGTTTTTCACCAATAGTACAATATTGACATCACCCCTGACATCACCTTGCCCTACGAAGAGCCGATGATCGTGGAACATGAGGAGCCATTAGTCGCTAAGATAAGAGAAGAGCATGTCAATGAAGCCTTGCATAATAAATGGGCGACTAAGCAACATCCTGTTACTGGAAAATTTCTCACTAGGAAAGGCAAGGAGCCTTTGTACGAGATCATAGACTCAGAGCCTGTTCAAGAGCGGGGCACGACTAGACAACTCCCCAAGCTTATTCCAAGAGTTAGGGTCCAAAGAATACCAACCCCTATCAACCTGGAAAATGAATCAGACAGTGAAACTCTAATATCTCTCACTTCCCTTGACAGAATCAAGTTAGCAAAACGAAGGGCCTTACTCAAAAGGTCTGGACCAGAAGCCAAGAAAAGAAAGCCTAAGCAGATCGATTCAGCATCTACCGACGAGCCACCGCACCAAAACTTCAAGCATTCCCAAGAATACAACTTTGAAGGCCACCATCCTCTAGAGTACAACCCTGAAGACTTCCCGGCCCTAGAATACAATCCCAAGGACTTCCAGCGTTATTTCGACAATGAAATTGACGATTCATCGTATAACTGTTTCCTACTCTCATCCGAGGATGAAGGTCCGTCAGAAGAGGAAGCATACGTCTTTATCCGCTACGATCCTAACGAAGTACTAAGATCATCCTCTGACCATAAGGATAGCTTCAATACTTCATACTCATTCGGAAATTTTGACCAAGAAGAAAGCAATGGAGTAATCTCGGTAGAATCCAACTTTCCTAAAACAGAAAAATTCACCACTACAATAAATATGCAGTGGGAAAACCAGTGGCCGAACCAAGATACATCAAGCTCGTCTTGCACTCATAGGATCATGACCCATGAAGAGATGTGGATACCTAATCTCTGTAAGTATAATGGCACAACTTGTCCCGTGGCTCATTTGCAATACCTCCACATTGAAATGAGTCGGTACTATAGCCCGATGTCATTCGCAACTTAAGCTTTTCAAGAAAGTCTTACGGGGTCTACATTACAATGGTTCATCACAGTAGATATTTACCTCATGAGAGATTGGAATGAGCTATCTTCTGCATTCCTGCTTCAGTATCAAAGCCAGATTGGGACTGAAGTGCCTTGCCAGAACTTGGTTCATTTCAGAAGAAGACCAATGGAGGATTTTCGAACATATGCGAGGAGGTAGGAGGCTTTTATGATGCAAACTTACCCTCAGTTGGCCAAAGAAGAAATGATAAAGCTATTCATAGGGGCTTTACCTCGCAAGCATTGTTGTTAGTTGCATGGATTGCATTTCCATAGCTTCAATGAAGTGATCCTCTCATGCAAATACTTCGAGTCTACTGGAGGCGAGGAACTCAAAGGCGCTTGATTTCAGAACCAACACTATCAAAGCACTCATTTATACAGGAGTTTTCATGGGTTTTACTTGTTTTTATAATTTCATGTTTCTTATCTTGTCTAATGTGCTATTGTTGTATTTTCCATTCCAAGTACTTTATTGTACAATTATAATATTTTGTTTTAAGAGCATGAGGCGGTACTCCAAACCAGCCCAGTGATGTTATCCAACCATGAAAAGAAAATATCATCCAAGGAGAATACTGAGGGCTGGGCTTCCTCATGCCTTTTTCTCTCCCAAAGACGTATTTTGAAACTAAAAAATATTTCATCACCCAAAAGCTTTTGTCAAAACAAGATGATAAATTTAAGCACGTTTGTCTTTTTGACTCACTCACTTCATGTCTCAAAAGATCATTCTTGTCCCCTTTGACTTAGTGTGACATGAGGCATTTAAAGCAAGCACATCAGGTAAACTCGCCAAATTCAAAGACACCCTGCCAATAAAACAGGGGCAAATAGAAAGAATCATTCTACACCAAAAGAGGGTAAGTCTTATTCTCTGAATATAATTTGGAAATGATGTCCTCTCTCTTCTATTTATAGGAAACAAAAGATAAGACGTAATAAGTACAGGCATACAGTTGAAAATCAAACCATCCCTAAGAGCTCTGTGCACTCCACCTCACTCCTGCCCAACTCCTTTGACAAGCCCAGAAGCACAAGGAAGGGATCTTTTCTCTTTCTTTGAATTGGTTACTGTCAACGGGGAAGAAATCCAGACAGTTGAAGCGGTCTCTAGCCCTTATTCGAAATGAGGACCTAGAAACCTGACTTCCTATTCAGACGCATGCTCTCGCAAGAAGTAATTGCCATCAGAGAATTGGAGAAGGAGAAATTCCATAGAAGGAAGACGTTGAAGATGAATCAACGACCAGCAATCATGCATACATGGCCATGAGTGAGGAAGGCCAATCGAAAGAAATGTCAAATTGTGCCGAGACAAAAAGGCTATCATCGATATTCAAATATCCCTAGGAGTCAACAAATACAAACTTTGGAGAAGAGTAATTTGGTATCGTTTCCAATACTCCCCCTCTTTGAATTCACTTGTGACATATTCCCCCTATTGGCAGGAAGCATCAGGATTCAAGAGCCAAACTTGATGGTTATGTTTGGCAAATCAATATTGGCCAAGCTAGTATGTGGAAATGACCCACATCAAATTCACCTGGTTTCGTGTAAAAAGACATGTCATCCATGAGCCAATTCAGAGAATAATTTGACCTGATGAAGTGGAAGACACGAGATTCCATGTCCTCCTTGTACTCCAGGTCCACTTAATCCTTTGCAAACCAGTGAAAGGTAATGTTGTATCGCTTCCAGTTGTTTGACGTCTAAAAAAATTTTCGTGACTAACACGCTCTCTCTTGTCTTTTACAGGATCACCTAACCGTCAAAGATGAGAAAAACAAATCAATGAGAGGCATGTCAGACTTTGATAAGCTTTCCCAAACAAAATATCATCAACGCAAATGACAGAAAATCTTCAGGCCTCAACTCACATTTGATTTTGGCTAGACGAATTGATCTAGTTCTCTTCTACAGGGGCAAAAGCAGAGATGCCCAATCAGATTCTCAATCATTGGCTGATCATTCATGTGTCATATCCCTAATCAATAGGGACAACCATCGACACCCCTTTGTGAGTAACCCTTTTGATGTTCAAAATTTAACAATACTATTATGTTGACCCTTAAAGCTACCAAGAAGGTCTTTTTGAGCCAAAACCATTCATTTGTTCTGAGAGTATAAACTCCATCACATTTAAAATGCTGCATGCCTTTTCCAAATGGATTTCGCATGATGATTTTGTCTGTCTAAATCACTGATTCCATTAAGGATTATTATAATAGACAGCTAAATGAAGAATACAAGATTAATCGAGCATGCTGGATGAGGCGCGTCAGAATGATGAAAGGCAAGCCATATCCTACACATAGTCCCCTATCTATACACTTGTAAGATGAGCACAGAAGATTCCATTGCTGCAGGGTAAAGAGTTCTCTCGCGAATGGTACGATAACCAAAATAGTGATAGGCATTCTATCGCTCATCCCATTGAGCCCCATACACTGGTGAAATTTATGTCCTACCCCCAATAAGAATAACCCCTACACCGGGGCAGATTAGAAGCGAAGCAGCATCACAAGGTGAGAAGAGAGATAGAAATTTTATTGCTCGCACTTGCATCAATCTTCGGGTGTCCCTATTGCATATGAACTCTCACGTTAATTTAAGTGCCATAAAATGACGAATAGCAATTCTTTCTCTATGCACTTGTATTCATTGTACAACCCAAGTGAGTCTGTAATTTTACCCTCACATTGAGACAAAGCATAAGTTATTGCCATAGCCTGAGTGCCGGTTGAAGATAAAGACTCAAGAGTCTAATAACGGTGCTTCAATTAAACTTGCCTAGGCCAGTTCCTCGACAACAAGAATGAAAAGCAGGGCATAAAAAAGCAGTGTACTTGGTAACAGCAAGGTCAATGCCGATGAATGAAGAACTGGAATAAAAAATAGGGGCATGAAAAAAACAGTGTGCCTGATAAAAGCAAGGCCAATGCCCCCTAGTCAAAAATACAGCCAAGAAAAAGTTGATGTTGTGATCCATAGAGCCTCTATCTAATAGTGAGAAGAAAAGACCAATGACAAACGTCAAGACAGTCATGAACTCTCACCCTCTTACATGTAAGCCAAGTCTACGTTACATTCCCATTATAAAAGTTTCTTCGAACTAGGGGCACTTCAATTAACGTAAGATTTCATATGTGCATAAGCATCGCTCGAAGAAGTACGAGCAAGATTACTCTATCTCTCTTCGCAGGATTCTTGACTTGCAAATCTGGAGATGATCGTGCGGCACTTCGTTCATGAGCCTTGACCTCGACGGTCCCATTTGATGAGCCGTTGACCAAGTCTTCATCACAATTTCAATAAAGACCTCTCACATTGGTAAAGTCGTACCGCTTGCGAGAATACTCGAACCCCTGTTAACATGATGATAGTGAGATAGTGTGGTCCTTATGAATCCGGCATCAATGGTCAGGCTAGCCTTTTCCATGAGAGTGAGCGAAAAATCCTTTCAGACTGAAAGTCCCTCACCTGGCATGCTCAAGACATCTACATTCTAAATGAAGGTTGTCTTTCAAAATCTTCCCCAGTGGAAATCAGGTGATGCAAAATTGACAAAATTATCATACATGAATCTTATTTGAACTCATGAATTTACAGCATATACAATCATGTGTGTATATTGTGCAAATAGTAGACATACTCTCAGAGATCAGAGATATTGCCAGGTAAGCATATCTCTATCCCCATTTGTTTTAAAGTACCTATCACTGTCCAGGTACTCTCTTATTGACACTTGACATATTCGAGTCGTTCCTTGAGTTTGGGTGCTTGCAACTGTCTAAGTATCCCCTTGTCTTTAAGTACCCACCACTTGCCGAGTACTCTCTCTTATCGACACTCGCCCCGTTCAAGTTATCCCCAGAGTATTGATATTTGCGACTGTCCAGGTATCCCCTTATTTTTGAGTGCATGCCGTTACTCAAGTGCTCTCTCTGTTGACACTTGACCTGTTCGAGTTGTCTTTAAAGTTTGGATGCTCGTGACTGTCTGAGTATCCTCTTGTCTTTGAGTACCGGCCACCGTTCGGATACTCCCTTTTCCTGACACTTGACTTGTTCGAGTTGTTTCCAGAGTATTGATACTTGTGACTGACCAAGTATCCCTTTATCATTGAATACCTGCTGCTATCTAGGTATCCCTCTTGTCTTTGAGTACTGGTCACTATTCGGATACTCCCTTTTCCTGACACTCGACCTGTTCGAGTTATCCCTAGAGTATTAATACCTGTGACTAACCAAGTATCTCTTGGAGTACCTACTGATGTCTAGGTATCCCCATATCGTCAAGTACTCACCATTGTCTAGGTATTTCCTTTTCATGACATTCAGCTTGCTCGAGTTGTCTCCAAATAATAGCAGTTGTTCAAGCATTCCACTGCTTTGTGTGCCTGTGCCTACCCAGGTATGCTTTCTTACACTTGGACCAACTGAGTGGTCTAAGATCGTATCATTAAATACTTGTGTTCACCCAAGTATTCCAGTACTTTATATACCTACGGCTACCCAGGTGTTCCACTCCTTTTAAGTGCCTGCGGCAATCTAGGTAGGCCTCATACCACATTCAAGTTTATAATACCAAGAGGTGAGAGACCTTTATGAATATGCGAGGCACGTCTTCGATATTCCAACTACCAGGAGATGAGAGACCTTCATGAATATGCGAGGCACGTCATCGATATTCCCATTACCAGGAGGTGAAAGACCTTCACGAATATTCGAGGCACGTCCTCGATATTCCCCATACCAGGAGGTGAGAAACCTTCACGAATATCCCAGGTACGTCTTCGATATTCCCATTACCAGGAGGTGGGAGACCTTCACGAATATGCAGGGCACGCCCTCGATATTTTCATTATCAAGAGGTGAGAGACCTTCACGAGTATACAGGGCACGCCCTCGATATTCCCATTACCAGGAGGTGAGAGACCTTCACGAATATGCAAGGCACGCCCTCGATATTCTCATTACCAGGAGGTGAGAGACCTTCACGAATATGCGGGGCACGCCCTTAATATTCCCATTACTAAGAGGTAAGAGACCTTCACGAATATGCGGGGCACGCCCTCAATATTCCCTTTACTAAGAGGTGAGAGACCTTCATGAATATGCGATGCATGTCCTCAATATTCCCAATTGCTAGGAGGTGGGAGACCTTCACGAATATCCAAGGTACGTCCTTGATATTCCCAATTATCAAAAGGTGAGGGACCTTCATGAATATCCCAGGTACTCCTTCGATACCTACGAACACCAGGTATCCTTCAAGAGTTTGTACTTGTGATCATTCAAGTACTCTTTCAATACCCGCAAGCAATCAAGTATTTCTTCAACGCCTACGAACATCCAGGTATCCTCCAAGAGTTTATGCTTATGATCAGTCAAATGCCCCTTTTGACGCCTGCAAAGGCCCAAACATCCTTCAGGTTAGTACTTGTAAATATCCAGGTACTCTTTGATATGCCTGTGAATGTTCAGGTATCTTCCAGAATCGATGCCCTGAGAAAGGTTGGTGCATTCTCCCGAGAAAGGTTAGGTTCCAACTAGTGTCTTTGACAGAAGTCAGACACCTCACAAATCAATGCCCTGAGAAAAGTCGATACATCCTCCCGAGAAAGGTCGGGTTCCAACTAGTGTCTTCGACAGAAGTCAGACACCCCAACAATTGATGCCCTGAGAAAGGTCAACGCATTCTCTTGAGAAAGGTCGGGTTCCTACTGGTGTCTTCGATAGAAGTCAGACACCCCACAAATCGATGCCCTGAGAAAAGTCGGTGCATCCTCCTGAGAAAGGTCGGGTTCCAACTGGTGTCTTCGACAAAAGTCAGACACCCCACAAATTGATGCCCTGAGAAAGGTCAACGCATCCTCCTGAGAAAGGTCGGGTTTCTACTGGTGTCTTCGACATAAGTTAGACACCCCACAAATCGATGCCTTGAGAAAGGTCGGTGTATTATCCTGAGAAAGGTCGGGTTCCAACTAGTGCGTTCGACAGAAGTCAGACACCCCACAAATTGATGCCCTCAGAAAAGTCGGTGCAACCTCCTGAGAAAGATCGGGTTCCAACCAGTGTCTTTGACAGAAGTTAGACACCTCAACAAATATGATGCCCTGAGAAAGGTCGACGCATCTCCCAAGAAAGGTCGGTTACCAACTGGTGTTCTCGATACAGATCAGGCACCCACAAATAGATGCCCTGAGAAAGGTCGGTGTATCTCCTGTCACAGCGATCGAAGAAAGGTTCGAGTCCGAAACAAACCACTTACTGCTCTAACAGGCAACCGAAGAATGGTTTGGGCCCTGGAAAAGCATTTTACTGTCACGGCGATTGAAGAAAGGTTCGGGTCCGAGGCAAATCACTTATTGCTTTAATAGGTGACCAAAAAATGGTTCGAGTCCTGGAAAGGCAATTTCCCATCAAGGCGATCGAAGAAAAGTTCGGGTCCTAAACAAATTATTGATTGTTTTAATAGGCGACCGAAGAATGGTTCAAGTCCTAAAAAAAGCAACCTCCTCACATCACTAGGTAAGATGACGCATTGATACTTGCCAAAACTCAGGGTTCACACCACACCCTATTTCACTCACTCCCGGTAAGTAACTACAGGTATCTTCTTATCTGTCTTAATATTGCTCTTTTTCTACATGGAATAATAGATCCCAAATAAAATACAATCTACTACGCATGCATGGATAAAATTTAGGCATCAGTTTGTCTTTGAATGCAACCTCTGCGAGCTCACCTTCAAAGAGGGGCAGCTATTGACGCCTTAATTTTAGGCCTATTTTATTAATTAAGTTTTTAATTTATCTTTTCGGATAAGTAGATAATAAAAAGAGAAAACAACAAAAAAACAAAAAGAAAAGCATAAGCCACTAGCCGCAAGGGCTGGGCCTTCAAAGCCCAGCCTCTCCCTCTTTTATTTTCCTTTGAAGGCCCGCGAGGCCTAGTCGCGTGGCTCAGCCCGGCCCTTTCTCCTTGTCTTCTTCCTCCCCTATCTTCTTCCCCAACCGGATAAGCAGCACGCGTCGGAGAAGAGGACGCACGCGATGCCGGAGCAAAATGGAGGAACAGTAGCGCACGTGGAGCAAGGGGGCGGCTAGCGTCGGATAAGGACGTTCAGGGAGCAACTGGCGTCGGATGGGACACCGATTTGGCCGTCGAAGGCCGCTCGGTGCGCGAAGGGGACCGGCGGTCGAGGTTCCGTCGACCAACCACCCCCTCGCCTATAAATAGCCCCCGATGTCGATGACGAAAAGCACGAGCGAGCTCTGAGATCTTCCCATTGAGAGACTTCGAGGGAGGAATTGAAGAGCAAGCGAGAGAGAACTCGGGTTGCGAGCTCGGCTGACCTCCCACTAAGAGACTTTAAGGGAGGCCGTCGGCGAACGAGTCTGAGGAGGTCCGATCTGGCCGGTGGAGGCTCGGATCTGGCCGGAGTGAGAGAGAAGAAGGTCGGGCTGAAAAGCAAAGAAGGCAAGATCTAAGCGGAAGGAGCTAAGCGAGAGAAATCAGAGGGAAAGGGGGTCGCGTCGTCATCGCCGCTTCCGTAGCACCGCGAGCAGGTAGCATACCGCCTCTATCGCCATCACCTCTCCTGTAGTCCAATTGTCGTCGTTGCCTTCGTCGTTGCCATCATCGTTGTAGCCTCGAGTCATCGTATCGAACCCGGGCTGCGAAGTGGGTAGGGTTTCGGGGGCGGCTATGAGTCGGGTTGGGAGTCGGGTCAGACCCAGGTAGGGTTCCGCTAGGAACTGGAGTCGTCGAGTCGGGCCAGGTGTCCCCGAACGCCCGACCACGACGCCGTTTCGGTTAAAATAAAAAACATAGAGAAAAAGACGAAAAATCCGAGTTGGGCCCGCAATGCGAGCTCGTCTGCGATCGGGTCACCGACCCGAGCCGGTTTATTTTATTATTTTAATGTAAAATAATATTATTAAAAAAATAATTTATTTCAAAAAAATCAAAAATAATTTATTTCAAAAAAAATTAAAAAATTTTTTAATTTCCACAAAACCGAAATATATTTTAAAAATTTTGAAAAATGTTTTATTTTCTAAAAAAATCAAGAAAAATCAAAAAATAATTTATTTTCCAAAAAATATTTAAAAAATATTTTATTTTCCGAAAAATCAAAAAAATCAAAAATATTCCATATTTTCCAAAAAAGGCCAAAATTTCATTAAAAAGCCAAAAAACTTGTATTTTTCCAAAAATACCAAAAAATCCCAAAAATCCCTTTTGTGTCCAAAAAAATTAGAAAAAGACTCAAAAAATGTTTTTCCTCCCAAAAATGCATGGAAAATCCCTCGAACATCCAAAAAACCTCAGGGTTTAAATAAGATTAGGTACCTAAAGGGCATTAGTGATTAACTAGTGTAATCAAGTCTTCGATCCTAATTTCTTTGGTTGCGCAGGAGCGAGTATTTCTCCCAATGCTTTGCTTGGGTTCCTAATCAACCCACCCCAAACTGATTAGTGGCGACTCTGTTTTAAATTTAATTTACAGGTTAAAAACTTAGACTATTAAAATCGTGAATTGGTGGACTTGGGAGAGTCCGGGCTTAATAAATTCAGCCGAGCCATTAGCCTCCTTAGGCGCTCGTACCCGAATGTGGGTGCCAAAAAAAAAGAGGTCGCGACATGTGGTAGATGAACAGGGACCTTAGGAGGTTAAGAAGCAACTAGGGATTTCGGAGGAGCAATTTTGCATGTTAAATAAACAACACCTCTTCTCCACAATTTCCAATACTGCAACAAAACCTACTTATTTCTAGATTGCGCCTTACCATTACTAGTTATTTATAAACTTGTAGGTAAAATTCTACGTTTTTTAACCCCTTCCTTTTAACGCAGTTAATTAAAGTGTCAGGGATATTCAACTGAGGAACTTGAGGTAATCAATTTAAATCTCTTTTTTAGGATTTATGCGTTTGTGTCCCTATAGGAAAATCTACGTATTTTGTATTTCCACTTTTACCTTTCCAAAATTTAAGATGGAAAATAATTTGCTTCTCTTCTCCTATTTCTTGCCCCTCCATTTTTAATACCCGCCAAATTTTCGTTTAGACTTTTAAAATGGGTTTATCTTGTAAACGTGTTGCTAGAAAGTGTTGACGAAATGCCTTTCAAAATATGGATTGACGTGGAAATCAGCAAAAAATGCGTAGGGTCCTTTGTTGATTCTTGGATAAGAAACGTAATTGACAGAAAAATTAAAAGTATTAAGAGAGGAGAAAATTGTGACCATCCATGTAAAAATGTACTAAAACGTAAAGATAAACTGGAAGTAAAATTGAACAATAGGTGATTATTGATTTTTTTTTTGGTCGGTAATCGGTGTTCATTGATTGACCGGTAGTCTTTTGCTTGAGTTATAATTCTAGTATTTATAACTATTGTCAACAATTAACATCGGTTACAAAGAACACAACTGCATTTTATGTGACTTATAAAATTCAACAACTTGTAGCTACTGGTTAACCAATACCAGGACATACCCATTATTCGATGGTTATTCTTTGGCCAGCATCACAGTTAATTACGAAGTCCCTCGGACCACTACTCCGACAGTTGCAATAACCCAGATTTTCTTGATCTATTTCGTTAGTGGCTTCCGAGATCCATGGCATTCACCACTTGATTATTGTATCGGTTTCACTTCTTCACAGCCACGTCGATGTGCCCTAGGAAATTGGGTCCGAAATTGTCGGCTCCATCTCTTAGATACCTACTTTGTATCCAACTCATCATAGGTCGTGTTAGTCGTGGTTCTTTGTCGACTAAATTGAGCTTCATTTTTCAACGCCTATGCTCCAAGACAAAAACATTTTCTTTCGTATTTCTGGTTAGTTAGAGCCACTCACTTTGTCGACTAACCATACTTGCCAACTAAAAGCCTTTAACACTAGCAGATTTTGCCCCTATTGGATTTCTCTCGGTCTTTCTTAGCCTGAGTTGACGGTCAAAGACTTGCGCATTCTTTAGTGCCAATAGAGAGTTGCACCATTATATATTCTGAAGTTACTTTCTGTTTAAGAAAGTAATTTATGAAAACACTAGAATTGGATCTTTGTAAGGGAGGAAAAACTGACTTACTAGAACTAGACTATTCTTTTGTAAAGATAACGGGGAAGATGAAACAAGTGGTCATTGAACTTTGGTGTAATATGTGTCAGCCCTAGACTTTCAATATATTTAATGCAGTGTCTGAACTCTTGCTGAATGTTAAATATAGTCATTCTGTTTGCCCAAAGGACAGATCAAATATTATTTGATAACATGAATTATCATATCTTCAAAGGACTCTAAAAATGACAAGTCAGTATGTCCTTTTTATTGATATACTTTAGCGAAGGAAAAATATTAGGCATTAACATATCCATCATTATTTAATGACATGAATTTTTATACTCTAGTTGAGATTAATATCTTATTTGGATAATCCACATGTGACTTTTTTTTTTTTTGTTATCCACCATTCAAACTAAACCTGATCGGAAGACACAGCAACATATTCCATTAACTTGCCTTAACATAACAACGACATTGAACATTTTCATAAAATTTAAGGACTAGATTGAATATTCATTGATAGTTAATGAATTACATCGAATAAATTAAAAGTCCGGAGATGACATTGTATAGTAAATCAAAGTTTATGAACCATTTGTGCAATTTTCCCAAGATGATATACGATGTCTTGGCCAAAAATAAATCAAAGATGCTTTTTTTTTTTTTTTTAATGAATAGATACAATGCTTTTAAGTGAGGAGAACTATCAAAAAAGTCCCAAACATATATGCAATTGTGCCAATTCAATCCTAATTTTTTTTTTCCAATTAAGTCCTAAACCTTTTACAATTGTGCCAGTTCAGTCCATTCGGCCAAAATTGGCCTGCCGGCGCTGACGTGGACGTCATCCGGTGAAAGCTGACGTGGCACTTTTTAAATATTTTAAATATTTTTTTTCGAATTTTTAATTCTTTTTTTTTTCCACCTTCTCCTTCTTTTGGCCAGTTGGCAAGGTCAACTTTGCTGGCCAGTGGTGAGGCTCGTCCTGACCAGCCACTGGCGAAGGCGAGCCTCGTCTAGCGATGGTGAGGCCGCAGTCGCTAGATCAGGCGAGGCTCGGCCTCACCTAGCTATGGCTAGGTCGAGTCTCACTGTCCTTGGGCAAGGAGCCTTGCCGGCCACCATAGCCAGATTTGGCAAGGCTCAGCCTCGCTGGCCACCGGCGAGGTTGACCCTCGCCTTAGATTTGGTGAGGCTCGGCCCCACCCAGCCATGGCAAGGGTCGACCTCGCCAATGCCGGTGAGCTCCGCCCTCGCCATAGCTGGGCGAGGCCAAGCCTTGCCAAATCTGGTGGGGCCTTACCTAGCGATGGCAAGACCAACCTCGCCGACCCTTGCCTTTGGCCGGTGCCGGCCAACCATTGGAATGAGAAGTGGATGGAAAAAAAATTCAAAAATTCAAAAAAATATTAAAAAATTCAAAATAATAATTTAAAAATGTCACGTTAGCATTCACCGGACATCCATCGCCGGTCGGTGTCCACGCCAACACCGGCCGGCCAATTTTGGCCGAATGGACTAAACTGGTACAATTGTAAAATAATTAAGATTAAATTGGTCCAAAAAAAAGTTTATGACTGAATTGGCACAATTGTAATAGGTTTAAGACTTTTTTGATAATTCTCCCATTTTAAGTGCTATAGTTTTATATTAAGCTCTACTTTCCTTTGTGGCAAAAAAAAAAAATAATAATACTCAATTTTCCTTTTCAAATACCCGTTTGTAAAGAAAGGTCAGAAAAATTTAGTCGTGAAGCTCACGCCATCTAAAATGAAAAGAAGGGGCTAAACTAAGGGAGGCAAACGCGCCGTCCCACCCTAATGGCCATTGAATGGTCGTCTCGGCCAATCGTCCTCCCCAGGGATAGAAAACCTTAATTATAGATTAGAGCTCTTTCACTCCCATTTCCACCATTCATTGTTCTCTCACAAATTGTCACAAATTCTCACTTTTTTATATATGCTTTCCTCTCTCTCTATCTCACAATGGATCCCAATCGCTTTCCGGCCCACTTCCAGATGACTAGCTAGTACCTCTAGATTGGCTGTGGTACTTCGATTCATCTATTGCCTTGAGGACGCAGGGAACTCCCTACGTACATGCTCCACAGGTGAGGCTAGAGTGAGGGGCCTGCATCGAGGAATCGACCTCCATCGGATTTGCACCTTCAATTCAAGCCCTAAATTCAGGACCGAAACTTCTAGCTCCCCGAATTGGAGCTCCTGATCGACATTCCCACAATCAACTCCGCCAATTCAAAAAACCTAAGTGGGATGCGAACATGGAAAAATTCAACTAGTGCCAGAGGCTAGCAAGGTTTGACCTCACTTCCTTCGCCATCTTGGTGAGGCCCCTCCTTGCTGGCTTTTGGCAAGGCTGGGCAAGGGTTCCCTCATTGGATCTAGTGAGGGGTAGCCTCACCAAATGTTAGTGAGGGACCCTTGTAGGTGATCGGCAACCTCTGCCAACCATCACGGAGGCTAGCAACTAGTGAAGGGAAATAAGGGAAAAAAAAAAAGAGAAAGGAAAGAAGGAAAAAGAAAATAAAACAAATAGTTAATAAAACATTAACAATTATTTAAAAAATAAAAATGTCCACGTCGGCGCCAAATGTGCCACATAAGACATCTGGTATTCATGTCTATAATTTTCGGTCTAAATTAGCAAAATGGACTGAATTTATACCAATATGAAAATCTTTGAAATTAAATTGGTCTAATTGAGAGGTTTATAATTAAATTGGTATTGATGTAATATGTTTATGACTTTTTTAGTATTATTCCTCGAGCAAATGAGATAATATCTATGGGGAAATCATGAGAATGTCATATAGAGTTGCTCTACAAGCAAAAGAGAAAGAAACATGACTAAGTCAACCTCCAGATGCGAGAACTAGGTGGAAACCCGTTTATTGATGTTTTAGAGAAGGGGAAAACTGTCAAAAAAGTCATAAACCTATTACTTTGGTGCCAATTTAGTTTTAAATCTTTTATTAGTGCCAATTTAATTTTAAACATTTTGAATTAGTGTCAATTTAATCATTTTAGCTAATTTTCGCTAGATATTACTAACATGGACGCAAATTGGCTTACATGGTACCGCTGGCGTTAACATTGTCAATTTTTAATAATAGTTTAATAATTTTTCGGTTTTTTCTTTTTCTCTCATTTTTTCTTCTGCCGATGATAGGCCATCAACCACAAGCAATGGTTAGCCCTCAGCCATGGCAAGGCCAAGCCCCGACGAGGAAAATGTTCTTTACCAATGAAACAAGTGCGCGTAAATGCTTTGCCAATTTCGTAACGAGAGAGAATAGTTGAAATTAATGTTTGACCGACATGTAAATCCAATAGGGAGATAGAAAGGTGAATGGCATGATTAGGTTTGCTTGTGGCTGGGAATAAATTGGATCAAGAAAGCGGTCTGCGCGGTGGATGTCCCGTTCGTTCCCGGGCTGAAAAATGGCCGGAAATCGGGCTTTAGTGGCCCAGGAACGACCCTACACTAACCGCTAATAAAATCACTAGAATCACGATGCTGCTGGGTAAGCCTGATATTGTTCGACAATAAGCATGCTCATAAATGCAATCTGTGTCCTATGTTAGATATTTGCATAGGTATGTACAGATATACACATATTGGCTCTATTTACATGTTCAATTTAAAAAAAAAAAAAATTACTCTTTTCATCTTGTGGCTAGTTTGATAACTAACTAGCAATTTGCACTATCCATTAGATAATTAGTAGGAAAAGGGCGGAAAGATTTACAGAAGTATCTTTACAAGATGCAAACTATTCGAAACCCCTCCTTGTAAACATTTTAAACCGATTTTTTCTCGCAAAACAGGCCATATACTGTCGTGCTCTCATGCCTATCTCTTCTCATTTCACTATCTCCATCCAGCACTCCAATTTGTGGGATTTCCATGTTTCGTTACGATTTTAGCTTTTCAATCAGTAAAATGGTGGTAATGGGCGACCAACGTCGGTGACTTCCTTGAGCGCTACCATAGAAGTTCCATACCCACCCGTGGCAAAAACATTTGATTTGCACCATGGCTATTAATCGTCATGAGCAAGCTCGTCACTGCTGCCCGGCCATGGATTTTGAGAGAGAATGGTCGGGTCGAGGTGTAGTAATTTATACCAGCTTAGTGGGGGTATAATAGGCCTTTTGTGCCTCGGTTCCTGCTCATGTATTGATCTTTCGGTTCATCGTGTCCGTACTAGTTATGTTTGAATTTGAATAACTTCTCTTTGCCTTTTAAAGGAGAGCCCTTTCTTTTTTTGAATCTTTTGTACACATCATAGTCTTAAAGTAGGAGAGACTTTAGTATTATATTCAAGGAGTTCGATAAGTCTTAAATCTATTATACGTATATCAATTCGATTCTAAATTTTCAAATTTTCTTATTTTAGTCTTAACCATTTTCAGAATCCCAATATAGTCTTTTTGGCTAAATTTCGCCAGAAATTGATAACATAGCCATGTGCCAGTAGAACAACCAAATATGATTAGACAATCATGTTAGCAATTTGTGACGAAAATTGATCAAAATGATTATATTGGAAGTTCAAGCAAAGATTCATGATTAACTTGTCAAAAATTGAAAGTTTAAAATTGAATTTACATTCATACAATAGATTTAAGATTAATTGGGTAATTAATTCTCCCTATTTGAGCATGTCACGGTGTAAGCCAACATACACCAAAATTACATGCATATTATCAAATTGTTTATTTAAAAATGACACTTTTATGGTATTTCGAGTGTATTGCACAACGTTACAATGCCCCATGGTAGTAATCTAGGTACGAGAATATCGAGAAGTTGTTTGATATTGGCATGGTAGATATGTTGTAGAAGGGACAGAGAACCGGATCCAAAAGAGACAAGAAGGCAATTTGGACAGGAGGGAAAAGGACGCGAGACGAAGGAACTTACATAAAAAGCATGACGCATGACGCATGACGTGCACGTGCCTGTAGAAATGTGGTGACGAACTTGATAGATGTGGGGTTGGGCTCGGTCTCGGGCAACCTTCAAGTGCTGCGCTAATTAGGTGAGGAAAAAACCAAGAAAGTTAGGCAGATGGCTTGAGGGTCTCTAGTCCTTTTATTGTATAGCAAATACTAAAAAGGGCATAAAGAATTGTGCTGAATTTAATTTTATCGAAAGTCCAATTAGTTATCGAAAAATGTGCTCCTTCTCCTGATCATAGTTTCTTACGCTTTTTAGTGGCTCTTAAAAAAAATATCATTAGGCACGGAAACTTAAATGCTTTACGATTGACGGATGGGGTTTACCTTCTTTTTTTCGTTCGAAGATCATCAGGATGTTTAGAATCCGATCCCGACAAAACCCTTTTGTTTTGATGTTAAGGAAAGTCTACAAAGAAAATGTTTCCTATTTAGGAAAAAAATTTAAAAAGAAGAATTCTTTAATTATCACTAGTGGTGTGCAAAATACCCGGGATCCGCCCGGATCGCCCGGAACCGGACCGGAACCGCCCGGAACCGGCGGGTCTTGAGGGAACCGGTCCGGTTCCTGGTTCCAATTTATTGGAACCGGTGGGTACCAATCCAGTTCTTGGTTCCGTGGGCGGATCCGCCCACTCAGACCGGACAATTACTAAGAGAAACCCTACATCTCATCTCACTCTCTAGGGAACCTTTACCTTTGGTCAAAGAAAATTTAACCATCTATGGTTATTTGCAAGTAGGAAATGGGAGAATGTTGCATTCCATCTGTTCGCGTTTTTTTTTTTTTTTATCTACGAGATACATTTATAATTACAACAAATGAATCTTTGTTCCACGTACTTAAATTTGATTTTTCTTTCTTTGGCTTGCTTTGATGTCACGTAATTGTTTTTTTTTGTTGAAAACCAAAAAATTTTCACGTCAAAATCGGTTCCATGGATCCACCCAGGAACCGGACCGGACCGGCGGTCCGGTTCCCGGGTGGATCCACGCAACAAATGGGTGGATCCTGGTTCCAATTTTTTGGAACCAGTCCTTAGCAGGCGGTTCCCGGTTCTAGGTCGGGAACCGCCCGCTTGGACCATGCACACCCCTAATTATCACGCATCGCTTTTTTAATTTGAGAAAAAAAGATAGATATTCCAAGTCCAATGAATTCATCTCATTTAAAGTAACTTCCCTATCACAACACATTTATGCATTTGGGATATAATCAAATGACATCACACACACAGCAGGCTAAAGATGATCTAAGGACGAGCATTATCCGTTATGCTTACTTCATGAAAATTACCACATAGAATTATTTACTGCTAATATCTCTTTTTGGCAATGGCAAGAAATTCAACACACGGACACAACAAAAGGAAGATACTAAATTTCTAAATTTCCTTTGATGTTTACAAATTTGCTCTCCAAGCATTGAGACTTATTGATGGCCTACTATATTAATGGACACATGATAATACCACCATATTTTGCCAGCGGCAAAAACTTTCATAGATTGGAATCAATCATACATTTTGAATGAATATGATACGAGGAGGATTTAAATTTAAGTTCAATAACTAAGGTAGATTGGTAACAATTATCTGATTATTTAATTTATGACCATAGCTATTTGCTATGTCTAACTCGTAGAATTATATCTATAATCATATCTAGGTAAAAAAACACCTTAAGTATCAAAACTTGGCACAAATAGATACTTAAATACCAAAAGTTATGAAAGTGACATTTAAGTGTCACTTTTTTTTTTTTAAATGAAACAATTGAATGTCACATTCGGTAAACCCCGCTGGAAATCTTACGTGGCAATTTTTTTTTTATCAATTTTGCTTACTTACGTAGCTCGTTGAAAAGCTGACTTAGTAAAGAAACACAAAAACGATTTGTTTTGGCACAATTTGAATTTTAATATAAAAATTAATTAAATCAAATATTTTTAAAAAAAAAGGGAAGGAGGAAGATGAATAGTAGCTAGCGGCTGAGAGCTCAACCTTCACTATCGCCGCCACCGCCCCGCTATCGCCAGAAAGGTGGGGGAGGGTTGGCTGAGGTCGTCGAGCCTTGGCTAGAGGCCGACAACCCTAGTGGACCGATAGCAAGGGCTTGTGAGCCCTTGCATAAATCTGGGACGAGAGACATGGCCTTTCCCTAGATTCGGCAAGGTTGCCAAACCTCGCTTAGCCGGGCTAGAGCCATCACTAGCCAGGTCGATCTCCTAGCAGGCGGCAGCCTTTGGCTTGATCGGGCGAGGGCCGGTGACCCACACCGGATTTGGGGGAGAGCCGTGACCTTGCCATTGATCGGCTGGGGTTGCCGACCCTTAGCCAAGGCTCGGCGACCTCGGTTGACTCTTCCCCCACCTTCCCAATGACAGCAGGGAGGCAGCGGTGGCAAGGGTTGATTTAATTTAATTAATTTTATATTAATTATTTATCCATGTCAGCAATAAAACAATATTATTTTTGCACTTGTCTAACTACATCAATGTGCAAAACGACGTTGTTTTACACTTGGCTTGTCGGAAAATTGCCATGTTAGCATTTTGGCTGGATTTTCTCGCCATTGGCACTTAACTGATTTATTTTGCTCTAATTTTGACACTTAAGTGTCACTTTCCTAACTTATGACACTTAAGTGTCCTATTGTGCCAAGTTTTGGCATCCCAAGTTTCCTAGACTTTCCATATCTATCTCTTTGCATAAAAAAATATTATGTCTATTATCGCCGATTCTGTAGATCCTTGCGAAAATTTAGTACATATATGGCCTATAATGCGTGTACATATTTTACATGAACTTGACCTTATCTTCTCCACTACATCAACGCGAGGATTGAGTTGATGATAAGGTTACATTAGATGTCATGCCAAGTTCAATATTTTAATGTCCAAAGCACTATTTATCACATTTTTGCTTTTTAAAATTATGCTTGCTATAAGCAATATCGTTCATTGTGTAAACTGCCATCTATATCATTTTTCTTTATTGCCAATATGATTTAGAATGATTTAGGAATGCTATCGTCATTATGTACACTTTCAACCTTTTTTTGTTTTATCTTATGTATATGATGGTCCTAATCTTAATCCCAAATAATCTTTACTAAATAAAATAGCAAATATAATTTACCATATCATTTTAATTGAAGTTGCATGCACACATGAGAACTAGTCTAAATACATATTAAATTCTTAAATCCTTTTTAAATAAATTTTTGGTTTTAGTTATTAAAAAATATTGAAATAGTCAATGATTGCTTTCTTTCTAGATTAGAATTTGTATAATTATATAGTTATAGTGTCATTTGTCTTACTTTTGTGTTTTCTAATTAACCCTTATAAACTTATTTTCCTAATTGTAAAGAAAAGAGGAAAAAAGGTAAAATTGACCAAGAAAGATGACAAAAAGGCAAAACGAAGAAATTGACTATTCGCATTCTTTTAAGATAGCGCACTTGGTAAAGTAACTTAATTGTCCTTATTATGCAATAATCAACCTCATTCTTACACTTCATGTGAGAAACTTATAACGGTCTTTTAATTTTATTTTTTACTTTTCAATTTAATACATGTTTTTTCGGTTGAAAAATGATTTTTTTTTTCTGTTATTGAAAAGATAGAAAAAAAAATTGTCCAATGTTCTCTATGTAGATCAATAATTGCATATTGATAAAAAAGAAGACAATAATGAAGAGTTTTTTCAATTCTCCACGCTAGTAAAATTGTGAGTTATTTAAAACCAATTTGTCAAATTTTGCACACTTTTTTTTTTAAACCCTATTATTTTATTAAGCATATACAATTCGGCGTCCAAACCTGACACATCAAAAACTTTCTATTTTCTTATCCTTAAACCTTTTTTTTTTTTGATGTAATAAATAAAATCTATAATTGAACAATCAATAACATAGCATCATAATGCTCAAATGATCAAAATTAAGCACAATTTCATCCAAAAAAAAGGGCATAAAATTTTACTTAACAGCTAATATGTCATTAATTACACTAATCGCGATTAATTAAGCTAATTGTGATTAATTAGGCTAATCCCAATTAATTAACTTAACTATACTTAATTAAAATTAATCATCGTTAAATAAAATAATTATGATTAATTAAATAAATAACGATTAAATAAATGATTCGTTAAATAAATCACAATTAATTAAACTAAACTCAATTAATTAATCTAACCACGATTAATTAATATAATTGTAATTATTTAAATTAATCACACTTCAATTTAATCTAAACCATATTTAATCGCAATTAAGTTTAAACCAATATTAGCTAATATTAAACATCATTAATATTAAACTAACCACCCCCAAATGTAATTAACACCCTAATTCTTCCAATGACGATGAGCTCACGGTGATGGTGGTGCAACGGCGACGAAAACATGATGCTCGTGACTTGAACAAAAACTCAATGGTGGCGGTGGCTCCTCAAAACCCACGGCCAAGCTTGGCTTGGGCAGTGGAGAACCAGCAATGGTGGCTAGCGACATGGAGCGGGCCGTGGCAAGGATGGTGGCTCATGGTGGTGGTGGTGGTTCGGTGATGGCGGTGGGGTGATCAAGCGGTGGACAATGGCGGCAACACATGGTGGTGAGGAATGGCGTGACTTGCGGCAAATGAGGGAAGAAAAACAAGAATGAGAAGTTGAAAAAAAATAAAAACAAATGGAGAAAGTGTGGGGGGATGAGTTCGGCTGAGCAAGGGGGATAGGAAGTGGGGGGAAGTGAGAGAGAGAAAATAAGAAGAATTTTCTCTAAAATCTCCACAATTTCCTCTTAACCTAACAATTTGTCCCCTCAATTATTTTTTATTTCCAATTTGTCAATTTCATTTTATTTCCAATTTCTTGAATACAAGCCTTTTTGGTCCAAAAATTTCAACCTTGCCATTGGGTTCGATTTTTCCTTTTCGACTTCCAATTTTCCGTCTGATAATTCATTTTTCTGAAAATTTCAAACTTATCATGAATTTTACAAATGATGATGCAACATCCAATAATTTATCCTCGAAACCCTCGAAAGTTCGATTTGAGAAATCGAATTAAATTTCATTTTTAAAAATCGATCAAACATGACCTTGGGTACGACATAAATTAATGGGTGGCTTTTAGGGGTTTTCGCGCGATTGACTCGTGGTTGATAATTCTCGATCCACATTTGTACCTCTTCAAATCATGGACGACTTTCAGTGTCATGTAATCGCAAGAGTTTAATTACGTACCATAAATATAATATCAACAGAAAATCGGTTCATTGCAGGAATATCGTAATCATGCATAATCACCTGCAAACCGACTACGTACTTCCGTTGAATCGATTTATATTCATTCGTTAATTGATTTATAACAACGTAGTATTGACCCTTGTCAATCTTTATGGTCAAACAATTTATCCTTAATTGAATTTTCTAGTTTTTTCACATTTTAACCCTATACAGTATCACCAAATAAATTAGTTAATTCATGAGTGATCAATTCAAAATAAAATAACAATAAGTGCGTCGATGAAATAATACTTCATATATTTCGAAATATGGCCAAATTTCGGGATATCACAATCAACAATAAAAATGCTCATGCTGTGTTGAGTGAGGACAACTCAATACAGAGCAAAATGTCTGCAGAGCCATGAGCAGAATGAGCACGACGGTGGCGACCACAGTGAGAAACTTCCAAGAAGAGTAGACGTACTTCCTCATGAGATTATAAGCCTTGACCTTTCGAGTGCTGTTGTAGTACTCGTTGACGTCTCGAATCGTCTCGTCCAGCTCCGACGCGGTGCTTTTGGAACCAGTGGAGCGGAACACTCCATTGAAGAGCTCCACGACCTTGTTGTCGCTGTTCAGGCGGTTCAAGACAATGGACGCTTCCCTCAGCAACTTCAAATCCTCAGAGGTGTCGATAATGCCGTACATTAACTCAGTGTATCGTGTCAGAATTAAGGAGCCCCTCTGCGATATCATTTCATAGGCCACGAGGTTTCGCAGCAGGACTTCGGTGGTAGCATCCAGCTCGATATGAGGAAGCTTCAAGGTAGCGGTTTTCTTATCGAACGCAATGGTTTTGATACCTCCTGTGGCCAAGCTTAGTTTGATCCCGACGCTGCGGAGCTTTGACGCTGTGGGGATCATAACGATTTCTTGAAAAGGGTCATTTGAAAGGTACTCGGAGCATCTGGGAGTCAATTGCATTGCCACTTGAATTATCTTGAAGATGAGCTCGATTGGCACTTTCGGCTTCTTCATGAAAGAGAATTTCGATAACTCCTTCCATGTTGCAGTGACTTTTGATGCTGGTATTGATACCATGTTGAAGATGAGCTTGATCAGCACTTTCAGCTTCTTCATGAAAGAGCATTTTGATAACTCGTTCCATGCCTCAGTGACTTTTGATGTTTGCGTCGATGACATGTCTATCAGACGACAAAACCTTGCACCTGTTGATAAAAAGGTACTTTTATTCACTTTTCTAATGTTTGGGTACAACAAAAGTAGAAGGAAAGAGGCCATATCATCTAACGCAAGGCATGGGGAATGAGAACTAACTTCTAAGCTCTTTCTTCTTCGTCTGTGCTGCTTCTGGGCCTGTTGTTCCCAAGATGAGATTGTAAAGGAGATCGAGCAAATGCTTACGCTGAATGGCTTCAGACGGCAAGCACATTTCCAGCCGGAGAGGTGATATCCCTTCACAGAACCTCGTCAACATCTCCCCAAGCTTCCTATCTATGGACTCATCTTCTTCATTTTCTCTCACTTCGTTCATCGAATTCTCGGTCTGCAACATTATTTTCCTCAGCACAAAGGTCGGAATTTGATTCTCCACCATCATCACGTCTTTGACGGTGGAGTCTGGGTCATCATCCCAAATTGAGTCTTCCTTGATTCCGATGTTGGGTGACTTGTATCTGTACAGTAGGTCGAGCAAGAACAAGCTGTCGATGGTCATGATCCATTTCAGAGTGTCCGTGCCGACTTCCAGGTGCAGCTGGTAGCTTGCGCGAATCTTCGCCTCCTCCGCTTGGAGCAAACCAGCCGTCCGATCGAATGCCGGGAGCTTCAGCGCTGCCTGTGCCCGCCGGGCCGCGGCCAGCTTGGGGTGCTCCGTCTGGTAGAGCTGTGGCCGGAAGTGGTGGTATGGTCCCACCGCAACATGGTGCGGGACGTAGGCCTCCGGCTTTGCGGAGCTGATAGATTCAGGCACGCAATGGATGGAAACCGGGGTCTCAATATCGATCCCGTGATGTAGGGCGTCTCGGATGTGCTTCACCCATTGCTCCTCACTGTGGCTTGGGTTGATGATGGAGGTTGACGATGAGGACATGCTTGTTCGATGAGGTTTAGAGAGCTAACTTATATCTTTTAGTCGCATACAAACACATGTATCTTTTGCCTCGTTGCAAATATGAAAGAAAACAAGGCTGAGCTTCGTGGCGATTGCGAAGATGACTTTGATTATTATTAGCGTTGAAGTGGGGCAAGTGGTGTATTTTTTTTTTTTTTTTTTTTTTTGGGCTGTTCTCCTGGGAATGAGAGCAACCTGTCGTGAAGAATCAATGGGTCGATTGAATATGGTCAAGAGCTTGATCCGATGTGATAAGATTCCTTGTTCAGATCATAGCGGTCTCCCTTTCAGATCATTCGTACAATTCCCATCAATCAATGTGGCATCCTTTTTTTTGTCTTCTTTTTTCTCTCCCTTACGTTTCCTTTGCCCCTCTTCTGCCAAGTCCCCATCCACCCAACTTTTTTCTCTCTCTTTCTTTTCTCTCCTTTTTCTTTCCTTCTGTCTCTCTTTCTCCCTCTCTCCCTCTCTTCTTTTCCTTCCCCCTCGCCCACACATTCATTTTGAATTTGCAGTTCCTAGTTTGTCTATTCATGCGTTACTCTCACTCTCAGTAGTGTCTGCAAGTGTCTCTCAGTATTGTCTACATCGGAGAGTGCATATTCAAATATATTATATCGCTTATCTATGAGGTTTTAATGGGACTTATATCTTAGCAATCTATTTTTCCAAAAACTCAAAGTAATATAATGGTATTTGTAGCAAAGAAGAAAATGAGTTTATTAAAAGTACTAATTTTCCAAAATCTCCCCATTTTCGAAAAAAACTTGAAGGATGTTGATACGTTGACGAATATTACAAAAAAAAATGTGTTTCTTTTTCCAATCCTAATCCGATCTATCGAAAAATTATAAGGATGGGAAAATTCATCAAAAAAAGTCTTCAAACGATTAAAATTTATTAAATCTTTCAATTTATTAATTGAGTCTTCAACCTTTTCAAGCTTTTATCACTCGAGTTTATTCGGTCAATTTTGGCCGAAATCACTAATATAGGCACTAGCCTTTTTCTTTTCTTCTCTTTTCCTTTTTTTTTTCTTTTCTTTTTTTTTATTGTGGCGGCTAGGGTGGTTGGGCACAATAACATAAAAATTTTGAAAAAAATTAAAATATTATTAAGAATTCTCCACAACCCTTGCTGGCCACTAAAAAAGAAAAGAAAAGAAGGAAAACATAAGAAAATAAAAAAAAATGAAAAATAAAAGGTCGGCGTCCATATCATCAATTTCCGTCCAAAATTGACTAGATGAATTCAATTGACAAAGCGCGAAAAAATTAAGAATTCAATTAGTATAATTAAAAGGGTTAGATCAAATTGACAAAAGCGTAATAGGTTATAACTTTTTTTGATAATTTTCTCTAAGGACAAGCATTACTGTTATGCTTATTTGATGAAAATTACCACATAGAATTACATACTGCTAATATCTCTTTTCGGAAATGGGCAAAAAATTCAATGCCCGTACACAACAAAAGGAAGATATTAAATTTGTAAATTTCCTTTGATGTTATAAATTTTCTCTCTAGGAATTGAGACTTATTGATGGCCTGCTATAACAACATTTTAATGGACACATGGTAGTAACCTCTCATTTTGCCAGCGGCAACAATGTTCATAGATTGGAATCAATCATGCATTTTGAATGAAGATGATACGAGGAAGATTTGAATTCAAGTTCGATAACTAAGGTAGATTAGTAACAATTATCCAATTATTTCATTTACAACCATAGCTATTTGATATATCTAACTTGTGAAATCTTATATCTATATCCATATCCATCACTATGTACAAAAAATATAATGTCTATTGTCACCAATTCTGTAGATCCTTCTGAAAATTTAGTACATATATGGCCTATAATTCATGTACATATTTTAAATGAACTTAACCTTATCTTCTCCACTACGTGAACATGAGGATTGAGTTGATGATAAGGTTACATTAGATGTCATGCAAAGTTAACATTTTTAAGCCAAAAGCACTATTGACTACACTTTTTGCTTTTTAAAATTATTTTTGCTATGAGTAATATCATTCATTGAGTAACCTTCTACTTTTCTTTTCTTTTCTCTTTTTTCACGCATGTATAACTACCTTCTGTCTCATTTTCTTAATTGGCAATATGATTCAGACTGATTTAGGAATGCTATCATCATAATGTACAATTTCAACCTATATTTTTATGTATATGATGGTTCTCATCTTAATCCTAAATGATCTTTACTAAATGAATTACAATTTAAATTTACCATACCATTTAAAATGAAGTTGCATTTACACACGAGAACTAGTCTAAATACATAATAAATGCTTCTATCCTTTTTTAAATAAATGTTTGGTTTTAGTTGTTAAAAAGTAGTGAATTAGTCGATGATTGTTTTCCTTTCAGATTAGAATTTGGATATCTATATGTGATGCCCCCGGTACACTACGGCTAATGTGGTTTTCCAATTCTTTCCAATTTTTAAGCAAGCGGAGGCGTATTTAGACCAATAATAATCCAGGACATACAAAATTCAAAGAATGCACGTAGGAAGATAAAACCAGGCAACTTCATTTCCTTCTTATTTATATACTTTTCGCAACCTATACTTTGGACTGTACCGAATTTCACTAACTGTATCACTCCAACAACGATACCATCCATCTACAAGGTTGCCCACATGTCCCAAACCCCACTGTCCGGTCTTTCCAAAAGTGTTATCCTCGTCCTTCAGCTCTCGTCCTACTCAACCCAGCTATCACCATCGTCATCACCGTCTGGGAGTGGAAGTGGTCCCTCTAGATGCCCACTGATCCGGGTGTAGACGACAACAAACCCGATCGATTAGATTGTGCTAAGTATCTAACAGTGCAGTACATTAAGAGGGATGGCCAAAGGTTCACGTTGTCTTACTCTCTACTATGAAGGTACTTTTGATTATGTAGTGCCATGCCAGCTATCTTTCCTTGGAACTTTCAGACTGGAGAACCATTACTAGACAGAGGGCATTTTCAGAATGGCCTTGGAAAGTAAAAGTGCAATCTTTCACGAAAAAGGTACCAAGAGCATCTTTTCTTTCCTCTTGGGTCTTCCCTTGCCCTCAAACCTTCACATGAGGTCCCATTTAGCTATGTAACACGGACACTCTCCGGAAGCTTTCGTGTCATGTCCGACACTCCGACACGTGTCCGACACGCTCTGACACGTCCCGACATGCTCCAACACGTGGTCAACAAGTGTTGAAAAATTCGACACGTGGTCAACTCTTTTCGACACACGAGTCCAGAATTCCGATACGTGATTCTGACACGCACGGGGTCAATTTTAAAAATTTCTAATACTTGAGGGATCAAAATATAAATATACACAAAAGAAGTAATAAAAGAAGTAATAAAATTGTTATAAATATACACGCACGGGGTCAATTTTTTTTTTCAGTTTTTTTTTAGAATTGTTTTATTTTTTTAAAAAGTCTTTTACTATGAAAGAAGTAATAAAGAATGCTATATATGATAAATAAATAAATTTAAAAATATCATTTTAGCATTTTTCTTTAAATAATATTTTTTTCCTCTAAGTTTTGTGTATTATTGTAACAAATTAAAACAATGAATGATATTATTTAATATTTTTCGTGTAAATTAATTCTGGGCTGCTATTATAATATTATTATTTATTTATGTATTTATATATAAAAATATATTTAATATATAACGTGTCGGAACATGTCGAAATTCTCTATTTTAAGAAATGACGTGTCGGTGTGTTGTGTCGTGTCGTGTCGTGTCGGGTTGTGTCACGTGTCGCGTGTCCGTGTCAGTGCTACATAGCTGTTCAGTATATTGACGTCCAGAATGCGATTGTCACTCGACATTATTGATTGGCAAAGATGGCTATCTGGAAGAGTAATTGGTGAATCGATTGTTACTCGTTTGTCATAACTTTCATTTGTCATCTGTACAATTTCTCTAATTATCGTAATCACTCGATATCATACCCATATCTTCCACTCCATTCACTTAAATCACACGTGTATTCGCTTAGTACTATGTTTACAAACTAAAGTAAACAAAAAATTTCTCAAAACTCACGAGAGAGGAGAAGCGCAAAGACTAACGGCAAGCCCATGATTTGTGGTCGATAGAATGTTGCGTTAGTCGGTATTGCGGCAACATAGGGCATTTGTTCTGTAACAATATTATGAGGACAAGGGATGTCAAATGAGTGGAATGGGTTGAGTTTGGGTCGGGTGGAAAATGATCTTACTCATATTGACCCCTTTAATCAATAATGATCCATTTTCATGCAATATAATTTTGATGACCTGTACTCAACCTAACCCTAGCATAGACCTATACTTGACTTGACCTATATTATTAAAACACATCCATATTTAACCCTAACTATGAAAGTAAATATTAGGTTACTTAACCCACTTTAAGCTCTTCATGTTAAGGTGCTACTTAGATAAAATTTTATATAAATTAAGAAAGTAAAAAAAAAAAAAAAAAAAGATGTAAGAAAATAAAAAAATGTAAAAAAAAATAGAAAACAAAAAGAAAAAAAGAAATCAAAAAGACCAAAGGTGACTTGATTTTATTTAAAACAATTCTATATTTTTTAATTTTTTTTCCTTTTTTTTTTCTTCTTCTTTGCTTGGTCGCCGGTCACAGGGTGGCGATCGACTATAAATAAGCTTGAATCCCCCTTGCCTTGTTGGAGTCGGAAGGGTTCGGGCCAAGCTTAAGTCTCACCATATAGACGAAGCTGGAGCCTCACCAAAGGTTCGTGAGACTTCGGCGTCACCAATTCGGCAAGCTCATCCCTTGCTTATGGCTAGCCACCAACGAATGAAGAAGGAAAGAGGAAAAGGGAAAAAAAAATAAAAACAAAAAACAAAATAAAATAAAATAAAAATTCAAATATATATAAAATGACCTCTTTGTGATTTACTTAAAACTTGTTAGGTCACCCATTTATGATTCATTAAAGATTCACATAGTTCTTATGCAACCCATTTATGGCTTACTTAAACTTATTTTTAAAATCTAAGGCAAACTCATTAAAATATGGGTTCCAATTTTGTGACCTCTAAATTAAGGACTAAAGAGTATGCAGATTCTTTGATACAAAAGAAACGCGGAAAAAGTACCAAAACAAGTCTCAAACTTATTATATTAAGGGATAATACCCTAAAAAACCCCAAACTAGTACACTTGTGACAAATTTACCCCAAACTATTTTTTTGACCACCAAAAACCCCAAACTGGTATACTTTTAACAAATTTATCCCAAACTGGTACACTTGTGACAAATTTACCCTATGTTAGTTTTCGTTAAATTTTATTCTCAAATTATTAAGTTAAATGACACGTGACAGTTAACCAGTATACCAATTTATGATTTTACATTCTGTTTGTCACAGTTTACAATTTTTATGATTTTTATGTGGTATTAATCCAATTTAGCATAGGGTATATTTGTCACAAATTTACTAGTTTATGGTTTTTTGCAGTCGAATAAATTAGTTTGGGGTAAATTTGTCATAAATGTACCAGTTTAGGGTTTTTTATAATCAGTCGGAGTAAATTTGTCACAAGTTTATCGGTTTGGGGTTTTTCATGGTCAAAAAAATAGTTTGGGGTAAATTTATCACAAGTGTACCAGTTTGGGGTTTTTCAAGGTATTAACCCTTATATTTAATACCAATTTAGTTATAAACCTTTTAATTAGATCAATTTAATTTTAACCATTTTTACATTGGTATCAATTTAGTCCATCTAGTTAATTTAGATCGAAAGAGCCGACGTGAACTCCATATGTTTTATGTGACATGCTCATGTTGACATCAAATTTCTTTCATAATTTTTAATGTATACGCTTTTTTTTTTTTTATTTTTTTCGATTTTTTTATTATAATTTCTCTTCTTTTCTTTTTCCTTTTCCCTTTTTCCCTCCACCAACCATCACCAAGCCTTGTCAGCCCAAGTGAGGACAACCCTTGCAAGCCTAGGCCCAAGCATCCCACTCCTAAGGCTGGCAAGGGCGATCCTCGCTTGACGCAGGCGATCTCTACCTTGTTGATGGCCCGTAGAGGAAAAACAAAAAAAGAAAAAAAGTAATAAAAAAATTCGAAAAATTATAAAAAATTGTTTGTCGGACATGCAACGTAAAACAATAGGTGTTAATGTTAGTGATTTCTGGTCAAAATTGACCAGATAAACGCAATTGATAAAACATGAAGATGCTTAGTATTTAATTAGCATAATTAAAATTTTAGGAATGAATTGGCAAAGTTACAATGAATTTTGGACTTTTTGAACAATCTCCCCCAGACAAAGCAACGACCAAGAACATTGGGCAAAGAATCCATGACTTGTCTTTCAATTTCATAAGGTTCCTTTCACCAATGAATTAGGGCATGCTCTCTCTACGATTGCCTGCGCGTAAAGGCAAGAATAGTGATCAGAACTTTTACATTGCCCCCCACTGGAGGAGATCAACAAACCATCTGAAGCCTTCAACTAAATAAAGGAGTCATTGTTCTTCTCAGTGCAAAAGAATCCAATTCCTGTCGGACACCTTAACCTATAAAAAAGAGAAGGAAAGAGAGATGAGGAGAAGCCTTTATTCGACAAATTGAAACATCCCGTTTCAAACACTCCTTAACAGACAAAAATACACCAGAGAAGGGAAAGCACGCCATGAGACGCGAGGCCGCCGCCCCCTCCAAGCGTGTTTAAGAGGATTTCGAGCCCGAATGCAAATGGCACAATGAGGAAGGGCGCGATGATATTGAGCTCGACGTCCACGGCATTTCACGAACCCATTGCACCATGACATTTGAGTTAAATCACTGCGATGCAAATGCAGGGAGGTGCTGTAAGTAGTATGACAGCACTGAACTTACAAGTCAAAACGAGCACAAACAGAACGATCGTCTTCCTTGCATTTTAGGTGAAAATATAGCATGACCTTATCGTGGTTCTTGTCCGCCTGAAAACGATCAACACCGCTATGTTGCTTGAGGGGTCAGTATATGTGCGCATCATCTTTACCTGATCGAACAACCAGTACATGCCTGCATTGAGTTGTGCAGAGTTTCGCTCATCGAACGCCTTAGGCAAATCTCTCCCGTGTAAACTAAGGGATTGAAGAATAGAGAGGTCACTTCGTGCCGGGACCAATGAGAGGCCAGCATCGATTGTTAGTATTGCGATGACCTAGATTAAGGTGGCATTAGGAAAGTTGAGGTTGTGTAGCTCAATCTGGCGTCACATGAAATCTATCAAGGCATCGTAGAGGGTCATTGGGGGCACAAATAGCATAGGCATGTCTACTCATCTGAAAAATGATTATCCGTCAAAAGTGAGTAAAAACTCAGCAAGCAAACTACCAACTAATCTGTACTACATATCTCAATAACAACACATGTGAGGAAGTTTAGACATACAATATAGAAGATCGTTTTAAAATCAACTTGCCTGAAAACCTTTGTCGAAATCAGGATAACAAGTGAAAAATATTTTCTTTGAAACTAGAAAGCTCGAATGAAATCTGAAAATGCCAATGATCATATTTACTATGAATTACTTGTCAATCCTCCAGGGAACTCCGTTACCCCTAGGCATCTCACACTCATTTAGCATTGCGAGGACATCTCGGAAAACCGTGTTACACCCCCTAGGCATCTAGAGGAACACCCTTACCCCTCTAGGCATCCCTACTACAACCAGAGCATCATCACCCCCCAAAGACCGATGGCATTCCCAAATCACACACTCATCCGATGGTGCAGCTATTTAATAATTCAATTTAAACATGCCATCCGCTAAGTTAATGTACAAGAACAGTTTAGTGTCTACCATCAACTGTACTTTATAAGCCGGAGAAATGATACAAACATTTAGGTGGAAGCACTAGTTCAAAAGGATGGTTTACAAAAAGGAGTTTGCCCAAAATTGACGGAAAAAGGGTAGCTCGCCCGTCTGTAGAAATCAAAGGCATTCGCCAAGCAAATCAGTCCCGAAATCACGAGACTTTAACACGATATGGACGAGACTCTGGGGAATATTTTCATGAAGAACTCAAAATCCGGTTCAGCTTGTATGGGTCCAATAATTTTATATACTTCAGGTCAAAACAAGGTGAATTTCCATGAAAAAACAGATCTGAAATTGGACGTTTCAAAAGCTTAAATGAGTTCCAAAAATCACGGGAAAATTACAAATAGTCTAAAACTTTCATGAAGGACGCGATTTCAAATCTTGTGTTGAAAATTCTATAGAAAGTGGAAACTAAGGTCCGATAATTGTTTATGAAGATAGATTCGGATCCTGTAGTTTTTCAAATATATTTTGCATGTACGAAGTTCAAAAATCCGAATTAAAGTATGTTCTAAAACCAGGTATAACACACAACTTTTGTGAAGAAAGTCTCACCAAATTCGTACCACAAAAGCCAATACAAAATGGACAAATTTCCTGCCTACAGTGAACCGATCCAAAAATAGTTATAACCTCAATTTCGCCCATGACTCGTGTCATTTAAGCTCAAATTAGCACACATTTCAACATCCGACATTCCAACAACACATCCTTAAATTCAATGAGCTAAATTTCAACAGTACTTGCAATGTACCTTTTCCGAAACTGTCAATGAACACAAGTAAGCACGAAATCAACCGAGGCAACAATAATTTTAGGCAACAATCATCAACCCATGTAGCATATACGGAGCAGTTTATATCCCTCTAGTCCAAAGCAAGTCAAGACGCGGCTCGAAGAGTCTCGGAAGTCTGAGGTCGTGACTAGCCTTAAGTGGTTTGAGGTCCAGCTGAGGCGAGACGGCAAGCAGCACGCGGGTTGCCGGGGAAGTCGCGGCGCTACATGCAGTGCGTCACGCACGTAAAACAGAAGAGAATTACAGAGAGACCATGAGAGATGTTGAAGAGCAGAGAGCAAATTTCGGTGAACTGAAGAGGGACGGGCGGTGTTGCTTCATTTATATCGCGGTCGTCCCTCCCTCTCGTGGTCGTCGTCGTTGACTTTGGCTGCCAGGAAATGTGCAGCTGGGGATGGTGTGTCACTCATTCAAGGGGCTGAATGGCCTGGTGCGGTGTCGCACGAAGGAATGTAGCGGAAGGAAGGAGCAGCTACTGGCGTGCAAAGCCATTCCCTCTCCTTCAAGCGGTGCGGCGTTGACTCAGCAACGCTAATTCGCACCAGCTAGAAGGATGTCATGCTTTGATGGGGGCTGGTGGCAAGCTCTGGCTGAGAGGGCTGCGTTGCTGGTAGTGAGCTGCTGAGGTGGCGCCACCTGGTGATGACGCGGCGAGGAGCGGTGATGTGGTGTTGATGCGGCGAGTGAAGTGGCGCTGAGTTGGTGTTGTGGGGACGTGGCGACGTCGCGAGTGAGGCTGAGGTGGCTCGGTGAGGATGGGAACGAGCTGAATTGGTGTGATCCGATGTCTAGCTTGGTGGCGTTGACTATTAAGCGTCTGAGTCTCATGATTCGTTGAGTGAAAATCCGAATGTCACACTATATAATTATGCCGAGGTGTCATTGCCATACTTTTGTGTTTTCTAATTAACCCTTATAAACTAATTTTCATAATTGTAAAATAAAGAGAAGAAAAAGGTAAAATTGACCTAGCAAGATGACAAAAAGGTAAAACAAAGAAATTGAGTATTCGTATTCTGTTAAGAAATTACACTTGGTAAAATAACTTAATTGTCCTTTTAATGCAATAATCAACCTCATTCTTACTCTTCATGTGAGAAACTTAAAATGCTCTTTTAATTTTTTTTTGTTTACTTTTGAATTTAATAAATTTTTTTGGTTAAAAAATGATTTTTTTCAGTTATTGAAAAGATAGCAAAATATTCGTTCAATGCCCTCACAATCATCGTCGAGAGAGAGAGAGATGGCATGAAAGAATACAAGCTGACCCGGTCTCAAGCTTTAAACGGAAGTCTTCCGGGAAGCCCCGGAAGTGTCTCTACAATGTGCTGAGACGAAGTAGCTGAGGCAGACACTAGCACCAGCAAAATTTAAATCTCTTTTATAGGATTTATGCGTTTGTGTCCCTATAGGAAAATCTACGTATTTTTTACGTCCACTTTTACCTTTCCAAAATTTAAGATGGAAAATAATTTGCTTCTCTTCTCCTAGTTCTTGCCCCTCCATTTTTAAAACCTGCCAAATTTTGGTTTTGTCTTTTAAAATGGGGTTATCTTGTAAACGTGTTGCTGGAAAGTGTTGACGAAATGCCTTTCAAAATATGGATTGACGTGGAAATCAACAGAAAATGCGTAGGGTCCTTTGTTGATTCTTGGATAAGAAACGTAATTGACAGAAAAATTAAAAATATTAAGAGAGGAGACAATTGTGGCCATCCATGTAAAAACGTACTAAAACGTAAAGATAAACTGGAAGTAAAATTGAACAATCGGTGTTTATTGATTTTTTTTTTTTTTTTGGTCGGTAATCGGTGTTCATTGATTGACCGGTAGTCTTTTGCTTGAATTATAATTCTAGTATTTATAACTATTGTCAACAATTAACATCGGTTACAAAGAACACAACTGCATTTTATGTGACTTATAAAATTCAACAACTTGTAGCTACTGGTTAACCAATACCAGGACATACCCATTATTCGATGGTTATTCTTTGGCCAGCATCACAGTTAATTACGAAGTCCCTCGTACCACTACTCCGACAGTTGCAATAACCCAGATTTTCTTGATCTATTTCGTTAGTGGCTTCCGAGATCCATGGCATTCACCACTTGATTATTGTATCGGTTTCACTTCTTCACAGCCACGTCGATGTGCCCTAGCAAATTGTGTCCGAAATTGTCGGCTCCGTCTCTTAGATACCTACTTTGTATCCAACTCATCATAGGTCGTGTTAGACTGTTAGTCGTGGTTCTTTGTCGACTAAATTGAGCTTCATTTTTCAACGCCTATGCTCCAAGACAAAAACATTTTCTTTCGTATTTCTGGTTAGTTAGAGCCACTCACTTTGTCGACTAACCATACTTGCCAACAGAAAGCCTTTAACACTAGCAGATTTTGCCTCTATTGGATTTCTCTCGGTCTTTCTTAGCCTGGGTTGACGGTCAAAGACTTGCGCATTCTTTAGTGCCAATAGAGAGTTGCACCATTATATATTCTGAAGTTACTTTCTGCTTAAGAAAGTAATTTATGAAAACACTAGAATTGGATCTTTGTAAGGGAGGAAATACTGAATTGCTAGAACTAGACTATTCTTTTGTAAAGATAACGGGGAAGATGAAACAAGTGGCCATTGAACTTTGGCCTAATATGTGTCGGCCCTAGACTTTCAATATATTTAATGCAGTGTCTGAACTCTTGCTGAATGTTAAATGTAGTCATTCTGTTTGCCCAAAGGACAAATCAAATATTATTTGATAACATGAACTATCATATGTTCAAAGGACTCTAAAAATGACAAGTCAGTATGTCCTTTTTATTGATATACTTTAGAGAAGGAAAAATATTAGGCATTAACATATCCATCATTATTTGATAACATGAATTATTATACTCTAGTTGAGATTAACATCTTATTTGGATAATCCACACGTGACTATTTTTTTGTTATCCACCATTCAAACTAAACCTGATCGGAAGCCACAGCAACATATTCTATTAACTTGCCTTAACATAACAACGCCATTGAACATTTTCATAAAATTTAAGGACTAGATTGAATATTCATTGATAGTTAATGAATTATATCGAATAAATTAAAAGTCTGGAGATGACATTGTATAGTACATCAAAGTTTATGAACCGCTTGTGCAATTTTCCCAAGATGATATATGATGTCTTGGCCAAAAATAGATCAAAGATGCTTTTTTTTTTTTTTTTAATGAATAGATACAATGCTTTTAAGTGGGGAGAACTACCAAAAAAGTCCCAAACATATTGCAATTGTGCCAATTCAATCCTAATTTTTTTTTTTTTACCAATTTAGTCCTAAACCTTTTACAATTGTGCCAGTTCAATCCATTCGGCCAAAATTGGCTAGCTGACACTAACGTGGATGTCATCCGGCGAAAGCTGACGTTGCACTTTTTAAATATTTTAAATATATTTTTTTTGAATTTTTAATTCTTTTTTTTTTTCCACCTTCTCCTTCCTTTGGCCAGCCGACAAGGTCAGCCTCGCTGGCCAGTGGCGAGGCTCGTCCCCACTGGCCATTGGTGAAGGCGAGCCTCGCCTAGCGATGGTGAGGCCGCAGTCGCCAAATCTGGCGAGGCTCGGCCTCACCTAGCTATGGCTAGGTTGAGTCTCATTGTCCCCGGGTGAGGAGCCTGGTCGGCCACTATAGCCAGATTTGGCGAGGCTCGGCCTCGCCGGCCATCGGCGAGGTCGACCCTTGCCTTAGATTTGGTGAGGCTCGGCCCCACCCAGCCATGGCAAGGGTCGACCTCGCCAATGTCATGTCGGTGAGCTTGGCCTCGCCATGGCTGGGCGAGGCCAAGCCTTGCCAAATCTTGTGGGGCCTCACCTAGCGATGGCACGACCAACCTCGCCGACCCTTGCCTCGCGGCGGTGCCGACCAACCATTGGAAGGAGAAGTGGATGGAAAAAAAAAATCAAAAATTCAAAATAATATTAAAAAATTCAAAATAATAATTTAAAAATGTCACATTAGCATTCGCCGGACAGCCATCGCCGGTCGGTGTCCACGTTAGCACCGGCCGGCCAATTTTGGCCGAATGGACTAAACTGGTACAATTGTAAAATATTTAAGATAAAATGGGAGAATTATCAAAAAATTCCTAAACCTGTTACAATTGTGTCAATTTAGTCATAAACTTTTTTTTGGACCAATTTAAAGTGCTATAGTTTTATATTAAGCTCTACTTTCCTTTGTGGCAAAAAAAAACTCAATTTTCCTTTTCAAATACCCGTTTGTAAAGAAAGGTTAGAAAAATTTAGTCGTGAAGCACACGCCATCTAAAATGAAAAGAAGGGACTAAACTAAGAGAGGCAAACGCGTCGTCCCACCCTAATGGCCACTGAATGGTCGTCTCGGCCGATCGTCCTCACCAGGGACAGAAAACCTTAATTATAGATTAGAGCTCTTTCACTCCCATTTCCACCATTCATTGTTCTCTCACAAATTGTCACAAATTCCCACTTTTTTATATATGCTTTCCTCACTCTCTATCTCACAATGGATCCCAATCGCTTTCCGGCCCACTTCCGGATGACTAGCTAGTACCTCTAGATTGGCTTGGTACTTCGATTCATCTATTGCCTCGAGGACGCGGGGAACTCCCTATGTGCATGCTCCATAGGTGAGGCTAGAGCGAGGGGCCCCCATCGAGGAATCGACCTCCATCGGATTTGCACCTTCAATTCAAACCCTAAATTCAGGATCGAAACTTCTAGCTCCCCGAATTGGAGCTCCTGATTGACATTCCCACAATCATCTCCGCCAATTCAAAAAACCTAAGTGGGATGCGAACATAAACAAAGTCAACTAGTGCCAGAGGCTAGCAAGGTTTGACCTCGCTTCCTTCGCCATCTTGGTGAGGCCCCTCCTTGCTGGCTTTTGGCAAGGCTGGGCAAGGGTTCCCTCATCGGATCTAGTGAGGGGTAGCCTTGCCCAACCCTCACCAAAAGTTAGTGAGGGACCCTTGTAGGTGATTGGCAACCTCTGCCAACCATCACGGAGGCTAGCAACTAGTGAAGGGAAATAAGGAAAAAAAAAAAAAAAAAGAGAAAGGAAAGAAGGAAAAAGAAAATAAAACAAATAGTTAAAAAATTAACAATTATTTAAAAAATAAAAATGTCCACGTTGGCACCAAACATGCCACATAAGACATCTGGCATTCATGTCTATATATTTCGGTCTAAATTAGCAAAATGGACTGAATTTATACCAATATGAAAATCTTTGAAATTAAATTGGTCTAATTGAGAGGTTTATGATTGAATTGGTATTGATGTAATATGTTTAAGACTTTTTTAGTATTATTCCTCGAGCAAATGAGATAATATCTATGGGGAAATCATGAGAATGTCATATAGAGTTGCTCTACAAGCGATATAGAAAGAAACATGACTAAGTCAACCTCCGATGCGAGAACTAGGTAGAATTCCCGTTTATTGATGTTTTAGAGAAGGGGAAAACTGTCAGAAAAGTCCTAAACCTATTACTTTTGTGCCAATTTAGTTTTAAATCTTTTATTAGTGCCAATTTATTTAATCATTTTAGCTAATTTTCGCTAGATATTACTAACATGGACGCAAATCGGCTTACATGGCACCGTTAGCGTTAACATTGTCAATTTCTAATAATAGTTTAATAATTTTTCGGTTTTTTCTTTTTCTCTCATTTTTTCTTCTGCCGGTGATAGGCCATCAACCACAAGCAATGGTTAGCCCTCAGCCATGGTGAGGCCGAGCCCCGACGAGGAAAATGCTCTTTACCAATGAAACAAGTGCGCGTAAATGCTTTGCCAATTTCGTAACGAGAGAGAATAGTTGAAATTAATGTTCTACCGACATGTAAATCCAATAGGGAGATAGAGAGGTGAATGGCATGATTAGGTTTGCTTGTGGCTGGGAATAAATTGGATCAAGAAAGCGGTCTGCGCGGTGGACGTCCAGTTCGTTCCCGGGCTGAAAAATGGCCGGCAATCGGGTTTCAGTGGCCCGGGAACGACCCTACACTAACCGCTAATAAAATCACTAGAATCACGATGCTGCTGGGTAAGCCTGATATTGTTCGACAATAAGCATGCTCAAAAATGCAATCTGTGTCCTATGTTAGATATTTGCATACGTATGTACAGATATACACATATTGGCTCTATTTACATGTTCAATTTTAAAAAAAAAAAAATTACTCTTTTCATCTTGTGGCTAGTTTGATAACTAAGTAGCAATTTGCACTATCCATTAGATAATTAGTTGGAAAAGTGCGGAAAGATTTACAGAAGTATCTTTACAAGATGCAAACTATTCGAAACCCCTCCTTGTAAACATTTTAAACCGATTTTTCTCTCAAAACAGGCCATATACTGTCGTGTTTCTCATGCCTATCTCTTCTCATTTCACTTTCTCCATCCAACACTCCACTTTGTGGGATTTCCATGTTTCGTTACGATTTTAGCTTTTCAATCAGTAAAATGGTGGTAATGGGCGACCAAAGTCGGTGACTCCCTTGAGCGCTACCATAGAAGTTCCATACCCATGGCAAAAACATTTGATTCGAACCATGGCTATTAATCGTCATGAGCAAGGTCGTCACGCCCCACCCTGGATTTTGAGAGAGAATGGTCGGGTCGAGGTATAGTAATTCATACCAGCTTAGTGGGGTATAATAGGCCTTTTGCGCCTCGGTTCCCGTCCATGTATGGATCTTTCGGTTCATCGTATCCGTACTAGTTATGTTTTAATTTGAATAACTTCTCTTTGCCTTTTAAAGGAGAGCCCTTTCTTTTTTTTTTTTTTTTTGAATATTTTGTACACATCACAGTCTTAAAGTAGGAGAGACTTTAGTATTATATTCAAGGAGTTCGATAAGTCCTAAGTCCTAAATCTATTATACGTATGTCAAGTCGATCCTAGATTTTCAAATTTTCTTGTTTTAGTCTTAAACATTTTCACAATCCAAATATAGTCTTTTTGGCTAATTTTTGCCAGAAATTGATAACATAGCCATGTTCCAGTAGAACAACCAAATATGATTAGACAATCACGTTAGCAATTTGCGATGAAAATTGATCGAAATGATTATATTGGAATTTCGAGCAAAGATTTAGGATTAATTTGTCAAAAATTGAAAGCTTAAAATTGAATTCACATTCATACAATAGATTTAAGATTAATTGGGCAATTCTCCCCATTTGAGCATGTCATGGTGTAAGCTAACATACACCAAAATTACATGCGTATTATCAAATTGTTTATTAAAAAATGACACTTTTATGGTATTCCGAGTGTATCGCACAACGTTACAATGCCCCCTGGTAGTAATCTAAGTACGAGAATATCGAGAAGTTGTTTGATATTGGCATGTTGTAGAGGGGACATAGAACCGGATCCAAAAGAGACAAGAAGGCAATTTCGACAGGAGGGAAAAGGACGCGAGGCGAAGGAACTTACATAAAAAGCATGACGCATGACGCATGACGTGCACGTGCCTGTAGAAATGTGGTAACGAACTTGATAGTGCTGCGCTAATTAGGTGAGGAAAAAACCAAGAAAGTTAGGCAGATGGTTTGAGAGTCTCTAGTCCTGAAATTGTATAGCAAATACTAAAAAGGGAATAAAGAATTATGCTGAATTTAATTTTATCGAAAGTCCAATTAATTATCGAAAAATGTGCCCCGACTCCTGATCATAGTTTCTTACGCTTTTTCGTGGCTCTTAAAAAAATATCATTAGGCACGGCAACTTAAATGCTTTAAAATTGACGGATGGGGTTTACCTTTTTTTTTTTTTCCTTTTTTCATTCGAAGATCATCAGGATGTTTAGAATCCGATCCCGACAAAACTCTTTTGTTTTGATGTTAAGGAAAGTCCACAAAGAAAATGTTTCCTATTTAGGAAAAAATTAAAAAAAAATTCTTTAATTACCAAGCATCGCTTTTTTAGTTTGAGAAAAAAGATAGATATTCCAAGTCCAGTGAATTCATCTTATTTAAAGTAACTTCCCTATTAAAACGCATTTATGCATTTGGGATATAATCAAATGACAGCACACACACATCGGTCTAAATATGATCTAAGGACGAGCATTATCTGTTATGCTTATTTGATGAAAATTACCACATAGAATTACTTACTGCTAATATCTCTTTTTGGCAATGGCAAAAAATTCAACACACGGACACAACAAAAGGAAGATACTAAATTTCTAAATTTCCTTTGATGTTTACAAATTTGCTCTCCAAGCATTGAGACTTATTGATGGCCTGCTATATTAATGGACACATGATAATACCACCATATTTTGCCAGCGGCAAAAACGTTCATAGATTGGAATCAATCATACATTTTGAATGAATATGATACGAGGAGGATTTAAATTTAAGTTCGATAACTAAGGTAGATTGGTAACAATTATTTGATTATTTAATTTATGACCATAGCTATTTGCTATGTCTAACTCGTAGAATTATATCTATAATCATATCTAGGTAAAAGAACACCTTAAATATCAAAACTTGGCACACATAGATACTTAAATGTCAAAAGTTATAAAAGTGACATTTAAGTGTCACTTTTTTTTTAAAATGAAACAATTGAGTCACATCTAGTGAACCTCGCCGGAAATCTTACGTGGCAATTTTTTATTAATTTTACTTACTTACGTAGCCCGTTGAAAAGCTAACTCAATAAAGAAACACAAAAACGACGTTGTTTTGGCACAATTTGAATTTTAATATAAAAATTAATTAAATCAAATCTTTTTTTTTTAAAAAAAAAGGGAAGGAGGAAGATAAACAATAGCTGACAGTCGAGAGCTCAACCTTCACTACCGCCGTCGCCTCGCTGTCGCCAGAAAGGTGGGGGAGGGTTGGCCGAGGTCGTCGAGCCTTGGCCAGAGGCCAACGACCCTAGTGGACTGATAGCAAGGGCCTGCAAGCCCTTGCATAAATCTGTGGCGAGAGTTGTGGCATTTTCCTAGATTTGGCAAGGTTGCTAGACCTCGCTTAGCCGGGCTAGAGCCATCACTGGCCGGGTCGACCCCCCAATAGGCGGCGCCCCTTGGCTTGATCAGGCGAGGGCCGGTGACCCACGCCGGATCTGGGGGAGAGACGTGACCTTGCCGCTGATCGGCTGGGGTTGCCGGCCCCTGGCCAAGGGTCGGCGACCCCGACTGACCCTTCCCCCACCTTCCCGACGACAGCAGGGAGGCGGCGGTGGCAAGGGTTGATTTAATTTAATTAATTTTATATTAATTATTTACCCACGTCAGCAGTAAAACAATATTGTTTTTGCACTTGTCTAACTACATCAGTGTGCAAAACAACATCGTTTTATACTTGGCTCGTCGGAAAATTGCCAAGTTTGCATTTTGGTCGGATTTTCTCGCCATTAGCACTTAACTGATCCATTTTGCTCCGATTTTGACACTTAAGTGTCACTTTCCTAACTTTTGGCATTTAAGTGTCCCATTGTGATATTGTGCTAAGTTTTGGCATCCCAAGTTTCCTAGACTTTCCATATCTATCTCTTTGTATAAAAAAATATTATGTCTATTATCGCCGATTCTGTAGATCCTTTCAAAAATTTAGTACATATATGGCCTCTAATGCATGTACATATTTTACATGGACTTGACCTTATCTTCTCCACTACATCAACGCGAGGATTGAGTTGATGATAAGGTTACATTAGATGTCATGCCAAGTTCAACATTTTAATGTCAAAAGCACTATTTATTACACTTTTTGCTTTTTAAAATTATGCTTGCTATAAGCAATATCATTCATTGAGTAAACTTCCACTTTTTTTTCATGCATATATAACTGCCATCTATATCATTTTTCTTTATTGCCAATATGATTTAGAATGATTTAGGAATGCTATCGTCATTATGTACACTTTCAACCTTTTTTATTTTATCTTATGTATATGATGGTCCTAATCTTAATCCCAAATAATCTTTACTAAATAAAATAGCAAATATAATTTACTATATCATTTTAAATGAAGTTGCATGCACAAATGAGAACTAGTCTAAATACATATTAAATTCTTAAATCCTTTTTAAATAAATGTTTTTTTTTTTTTTTTGTGCTGGAGGAACCGGTACTTCGGCCGACAGCCGTTCCCGTAAACCCCCAGGCGACGCTAGCGAGGAAACCACCACCTCGACGTCGCGCTTAAGTCACCAGGAAACAAAGACTGCCCCCTGCTTCGCAGGGGTTTCGAACTTGGTCCTCCTTCGTGGAGGTCCAAGGCCTATCCAGCCATGCCACCGCGGTCGGTGGTTTTTTAAATAAATGTTTGGTTTTAGATATTAAAAAATATTGAAATAGTCAATGATTGCTTTCTTTCTAGATTAGAATTTGTATAATTATATAGTTATGCCAAAGTGTCATTTGTCTTACTTTTGTGTTTTCTAATTAACCCTTATAAACTTATTTTCCTAATTGTAAAGAAAAGAGGAAAAAAGGTAAAATTGACCAAGAAAGATGACAAAAAGGCAAAACGAAGAAATTGACTATTCGCATTCTGTTAAGATATGCATTTGGTAAAATAACTTAATTGTCCTTATCATGTAATAATCAACCTCATTCTTACACTTCATGTGAGAAACTTATAACGATCTTTTAATTTTATTTTTTACTTTTCAATTTAATACATGTTTTTTTCGGTTGAAAAATGATTTTTTTTCTGTTATTGAAAAGATAGAAAAATATTTATCCAATGTTCTCTATGGTGATCAATAATTGCATAGTGATAAAAAAGAAGACAATAATGACGAGTTTTTTCAATTCTCCACGCTAGTAAAGTTTGAGTTATTTAAAACCAATCTGTCAAACTTTGCACAATTTTTTTTAAACCCTATTATTTTATTAAGCACGTAAAATTCGGTGTCCAAACCTGACACATCAAAATTTTCTATTTTCTTATCCTTAAACCTTTCTTTTTTTTGATGTAATAAATAAAATCTATAATTGGACAATCAATAACATAGCATCATAATGCTCAAACGATCAAAATTAAGCACAATTTCATCCTGAAAAACGGGCATAAAATTTTAGTTAACGGCTAATATGTCATTAATTACACTAATCGCAATTAATTAATCTAATTACGATTAATTAGGCTAATCCCAATTAATTAACCTAAATATACTTAATTAAAATTAATCATTGTTAAATAAAATAAATACGATTAAATAAATAAATTATGATTCTTTAAATAAATCATGATTAATTAAACTAAACTCAATTAATTAATTAATCTAACCACGATTAATTAATATAATTGTAATTATTTAAATTAATCACACTTCAATTTAATCTAAACCATCTTTAATCACAATTAGTTTAAACCAACATTAGCTAATATTAAACGTCATTAATATTAAACTAACCACCCCAAACGTAATTAACACCCTAATTCTTTCAATGATGGCGAGCTCATGGTGACGGTGGTCCAATGGTGATGAAAACATGAGGCTCACGACTTGAACAAAAACTCAATGGTGGCGGTGGCTCCTCAAAACCCACGGCCAAGCTTGGCTTGGGCGGTGGTGAACCAGCGATGGTGGCTTGCGGCGGGGAGCGGGCTGTGGCAAGGATGGTGGCTCATGGTGGTGGTGGTGGTTCGGTGATGGCGGTGGGGTGGTCAAGCGGTGGACAACGGCGGCAACACATGGTGGTGAGGAATGGCGTGACTTGCGGCAAATGAGGGAAGAAAAACAAGAATGAGAAGTTGAAAAAAATAAAAACAAATGGAGAAAGTGTGGGGGGATGAGTTCGGCTGAGCAAGGGGATAGGAAGTGGGGGGAAGTGAGAGAGAGAAAATAAGAAGAATTTTCTCTAAAATCTTCATGATTTCCCCTTCACTCACTCTCCACAATTTCCTCTCAACCTAACAATTTGTCCCCTCAATTACTTTTTATTTCCAATTTGTCAATTTCATTTTATTTCCAATTTCTTGAATACAAGCCTTTTTGGTCCAAAAATTTCAACCTTGCCACTGGGTTCGATTTTTCCTTTTCGACTTCCAATTTTCTATCCGATAATTCATTTTTCCGAAAATTTTGAACTTGCCATGAATTTGACAAACGATGATGCAACATCCAATAATTTATCCTCGAAACCCTCAAAAGTTCAATATGAGAAATCGAATTAAATTTCATGGTTAAAAATCAATCAAACGCGACCTTGGGTACGACATAAATTAATGGGTGGCTTTTAGGGGTTCTCGCTCGATTGACTCGTGGTTGATAATTCTCAATCCACATTTGTACCTCTTCAAATCGTGGATGACCTTCGGTGTCATGTAATCGTGAGAGTTCAATTACGTAAATATAATATCAATAGAAAATCGGTTAATTGCACGAATATCGTAATCATGCATAATCACCCGCAAACCGACTACGTGCTTCCGTTGAATCAATTTATATCCGTTCGTTAATTGATTTATAACAGCGTAGTATTGACCATTGTCAATCTTTATGGTCAAGCGATTTATCTCTAATTGAATTCTCTAGTCTTTCACATTTTAACCCTATACGGTTTCATCAAATAGATTAGTTAACTAGTGAGTAATCAATTCAGAGAAAAATGATCATAAATGCGTTGATGAAATAACCATTTCATATATTTCGAAATAGGGCCAAATTTCGGGATATCACAATGAACAATACAAATGCTCATGCTTTGTTGAATGCTTTGTTGAATAACCGAGGACAACTCATTACAGAGCAAAATGTCTGCAGAACCATGAGCAAAATGAGCACGACGGTGGCGACCACAGTGAGAAACTTCCAAGAAGAGTAGACGTACTTCCTCATGAGATTATAAGCCCTGACCTTTCGAGTGCTGTTGTAGTACTCGCTAACGTCTCGAATCGTCTCGTCCAGCTCCGACGCAGTGCTTTTGGAACCTATGGATTTGATCACTCCATTGAAGAGCTCCACGACCTTGTTGTCGCTGTTCAGGCGGTTCAAGACAATGGACGCTTCCCTCAGCAACTTCAAATCCTCGGAGGTGTCGATAATGCCGTACATTAACTCGGTGTATCGTGTCAGAATTAAGGAGCCCCTCTGCGATATCATTTCGTAGGCCACGAGGTTTCGCAGCAGGACTTCGGTGGTAGCATCCAGATCGATATGAGGAAGCTTCAAGGTAGCGGTTTTCTTATCGAACGCAATGGTTTTGATACCTCCTGTGGCCAAGCTTAGTTTGATCCCGACGCTGCGGAGCTTTGACGCTGTGGGGATCATAACGATTTCTTGAAAAGGGTCATTTGAAAGGTACTCGGAGCATCTGGGAATCAATTGCATTGCCACTTGAATTATCTTGAAGATGAGCTCGATTGGCACTTTCGGCTTCTTCATGAAAGAGAATTTCGATAACTCCTTCCATGCTGCAGTGACTATTGATGCGGGTATTGATACCATGTTGAAGATGAGCTTGATCAGCACTTTCAGCTTCTTCATGAAAGAGCATTTTGATAACTCGTTCCATGCCTCAGTGACTTTTGATGTTTGCGTCGACGACAGGTCTATCAGACGGCAAAACCTTGCACCTGTTGATAAAAAGGTACTTTTAGTCACTTTTCTAATGTTTGGATACAACAAAAGAAGAAGGAAAGAGGCCATATCATCTAACGCAAGGCATGGGGAATGAGAACTAACTTCTAAGCTCATTCTTCTTCGTCTGTGCTGCTTCTGGGCCTGTTTTTCCCACGATGAGATTGTAAAGGAGATCGAGCAAATGCTTACGCTGAATGGCTTCAGACGGCAAGCACATTTCCAGCCGGAGAGGTGATATCCCTTCGCAGAACCTCGTCAACATCTCCCCAAGCTTCCTATCTATGGACTCATCTTCTTCATTTTCTCTCACTTCGTTCATCGAATTCTCGGTCTGCAACATTATTTTCCTCAGCACAAAGGTCGGAATTTGATTCTCCACCATCATCACGTCTTTGACGGTGGAGTCTGGGTCATCATCCCAAATTGAGTCTTCCTTGATTCCGATGTTGGGTGACTTGTATCTGTACAGTAGGTCGAGCAAGAACAAGCTGTCGATGGTCATGATCCATTTCAGAGTGTCCGTGCCAACTTCCAGGTGCAGCTGGTAGCTTGCGCGAATCTTCGCCTCCTCCGCTTGGAGCAAACCAGCCGTCCATCGAATGCCGGGAGCTTCAGCGCTGCCTGTGCCCGCCGGGCTGCGGCCAGCTTGGGGTGCTCCGTCTGGTAGAGCTGTGGCCGGAAGTGGTGGTATGGTCCCAGCGCAACATGGTGCGGGACGTAGGCCTCCGGCTTTGCGGAGCTGATAGATTCAGGCACGCAATGGATGGAAACCGGGGTCTCAATATCAATCCCGTGATGTAGGGCGTCTCGGATGTGCTTCACCCATTGCTCCTCACTAAGGCTTGGTTGATGATGGAGGTCGACGATGAGGACATGCTTGTTCGACGAGGTTTAGAGAGCTAACTTATATCTTTTAGTCGCATACAAACACATGTATCTTTCGCCTCGTTGCAAATATGAAAGAAAACAAGGCTGAGCTTCGTGGTGATTGCGAAGATGACTTTGATTATTATTAGCGTTGAAGTGGGGCAAGTGGTAGATTTTTTTTTTTTTTTTTTTTTTTTTTTTTTTTTGGGCTGTTCTCCTGGGAATGAGAGCAACCTGTCGTGAAGAATCAATGGGTCGGTTGAATATGGTCAAGAGCTTGATCCGATGTGATAAGATTCCTTGTTCAAATCATAGTAGTCTCCCTTTCAGATCATTCGTACAATTCCCATCAATCAATGTGGCATCCTATTTTTGTCATTCTTTTTTCTCTTCCTTACGTTTCCTTTCCCCCTCTTCTGCCAAGTCCCCATCCACCCCACTTTTTTCTCTCTTTCTTTTCCCTCCTCCCATCCCCTGCAGCTCCTCCCCTTTTTTCTTTCCTTCTGTCTCTCTTTCTCCCTCTCTCCCTCTCTTCTTTTCCTTCCCCCTCGCCCACACATTCATTTTGAATTTGCAGTTCCTAGTTTGTCTATTCACGTGTTACTCTCACTCTCAGTAGTGTCTGCAAGTGTCTCTCAGTATTGTCTTCATCAGAGAGTGCATATTCAAATATATTATATCGCTTATCTATGGAGTTTTAATGGGACTTATATCTTAGCAGTCTATTTTTCCAAAAACTCAAAGTAATATAACAGTATTTGTAGCAAAGAAGAAAATGAATTTATTAAAAGTACTAATTTTCCAAAATCTCCCCATTTTCGAGGATGTTGATACGTTGACGAATATTACAAAAAAAAAATGTGTTTCTTTTTCCATCCTAATCCGATCTATCGAAAAATTATAAGGATGGGAAAATTCATCAAAAAAAGTCTTCAAACAATTAAAATTTATTAATTCAGTTATAAATCTTTCAATTTATTAATTGAGTCTTCAACCTTTTCACATTTTATCACTTGAGTTTATTCGGTCAATTTTGGCTAGAAATCACTAATATAGGCACTAGCCTTTTTCTTTTCTTCTCTTTTCCTTTTTTATTTTCTTTTTTTTATTGTGGTGGCTAGGGTGGTTGGGCACAATAACATAAAACTTTTGAAAAAAATTAAAATATTATTAAGAATTCTCCACAACCCTCGCTGGCCACTAAAAAAGAAAAGAAAAGGAAAGAAGGAAAACATAAGAAAAGAAAAAAATGAAAAAAAAAAGGTCGGCGTCCATATCATCGATTTCCGTCCAAAATTGACTGGATTAATTCAATTGACAAAGCGTGAAAAAATTAAGAATTCAATTAGTATAATTAAAAGGGTTAGATCAAATTGACAAAAGTGTAATAGGTTATAACTTTTTTTGATAATTTTCTCTAAGGACAAGCATTACCGTTATGCTTATTTGATGAAAATTACCACATAGAATTACTTACTGCAAATATCTCTTTTTGGAAATGGGCAAAAAATTCAATACCCGTACACAACAAAAGGAAGATATTAAATTTGTAAATTTCCTTTGATGTTATAAATTTTCTCTCTAGGAATTGAGACTTATTGATGGCCTGCTATAACAACATTTTAATGGACACGTGGTAGTAACCTCTCATTTTGCCAGCAGCAACAATGTTCATAGATTGGAATCAATCATGCATTTTGAATGAAGATGATACGAGGAAGATTTGAATTCAAGTTCGATAACTAAGGTAGATTAGTAACAATTATCCAATTATTTCATTTACAACCATAGCTATTTGATATATCTAACTTGTGAAATCTTATATCTATATCCATATCCATCGCTATGTACAAAAAATATAATGTCTATTGTCACCAATTCTGTAGATCCTTATGAAAATTTAGTACATATATGGCCTATAATGCATGTACATATTTTAAATGAACTTGACCTTATCTTCTCCACTACGTGAACATGAGGATTGAGTTGATGATAAGGTTACATTAGATGTCATGCGAAGTTAACGTTTTTAAGCCAAAAGCACTATTGATCACTTTTTGCTTTTTAAAATTATTTTTGCTATGAGCAATATCATTCATTGAGTAACCTTCTACTTTTCTTTTCTTTTCTTTTCTTTTCTTTTTTTCACGCATGTATAACTACCTTCTGTCTCATTTTTCTTAATTGGCAATATGATTCAGACTGATTTAGGAATGCTATCATCATAATGTACACTTTCAACCTATATTTTTATGTATATGATGGTTCTCATCTTAATCCTAAATGATCTTTACTAAATGAATTACAATTAAAATTTACCATACCATTTAAAATGAAGTTGCATGCACACATGAGAACTAGTCTAAATACATAATAAATGCTTCTATCCTTTTTTAAATAAATGTTTGGTTTTAGTTGTTAAAAAGTGGTGAATTAGTCAATGATTGTTTTCCTTTTAGATTAGAATTTGGATATCTATATGTGATGCCCCTAGTAGCTAATGTGGTTTTCCAATTCTTTCCAATTTTTAAGCAAGCGGAGGCTTATTTAGACCAATAATAATCCATGACATATGAAATTCAAAGAATGCACACAGGAAGATAAAACCAAGCAACTTCATTTCCTTCTTATTTATATACTTTTCGTGACCTAAGTTGAGTACACTTGGGATCAACCAAAAATGCTTGTACTTCGTACTGTACCAAATTTCACCAATTGTATCACTCCGACCATGATACCGTCTATCTACAAGGTTGCCAACATGTCCCAAAACGCACTGTCTTGTCTTACCAAAAGTGTTATCCTCGTCCTTCTTCAGCCCTCTTCCTACTCAACCCAGCTATCTCCATCGTCATCTCTGTGTGGGAGTGGGAGTGGTCCCACTAGATGCCCACCGATCCGGGTGTAGAGGACAACAAACCCAATCAACACCGGGCCCAATGAGAGGCCAGCATCAATTGTTAGTATTGCGATCTTAGATGAAGGCGGCATAAGGAAAGTTGAGGTCGTATAGCTCAATCTGGCATCACGTGAAATCTATCAAGGCATCGTAGAGGGTCATTGAGGGCACAAATAGCATAGGCATGTCTACTCATCTGAAAAATGATTATCCGTCAAAAGTGAGTATAAAACTTAGCAAGCATGCTACCAACTAATGTGTACTACATATCTCAATAACGACACATGCGAGGAAGTTTAGACATACAATATAGAAGATCGTTTTAAAATCAACTTGCCTAAAAACCTTTGTCAAAATCAAGATAACAAGTGAAAAAAATTTTCTTTGAAACTAGTAAAGTTCGAATGAAATCTAAAAATGCCAATGATCATATTTACTATGAATTAATTGTCAATCCTCTAGGAACTCCGTTACCCCTAGGCATCTCACACTCATTTAGCATCGCGAGGACATCTCGGAAAACCGTGTTACACCCCCTAGGCATCCAGAGGAACACACTTACCCCTCTAGGCATCCCCACTACAACCAAAGCATTGTCACTCCCAAAGACCGATGGCATTCCCAAATCACACACTCATCTGATGGTGCAGCTATTTAATAATTTAATTTAAACATGACATCCACTAAGTTAATGTACAAGAACAGTTTAGTGTCTACCATCAACTATACTTTATAAGCTAGAGAAATGATACAAACATTTAGTTGGTAGCACTAGTTCAAAAGGATGGTTTACAAAAAGGAGTTTACCCAAAATTGATGGAAAAAGGGTAGCTCGCCCGTCTGTAGAAATCAAAGACATTCGTCAAGCAAATCAGTTCTGAAATCACGAGACTTTAACACGATATGGACGAGACTCCGGGAATATTTTCACGAAGAACTCAAAATCCAGTTCAGCTTGTATGGGTCCAATAATTTTATATACTTCAGGTCAAAACAAGGTGAATTTCCATGAAAAAACAAATCTGAAATTGGACGTTTCAAAAGCTTAAATGAGTTCCAAAAATCATGGGAAAATTACAAATAGTCTAAAACTTTCATGAAGGATGCGATTTCAAATCCTGTGTTGAAAATTCTGTAGAAAATAGAAACTAAGTAAAGGTCCGATAATTGTTTATGAAGACAGATTCGGACCCTATAGTTTTTCAAAGATATTTTGCATGTACGAAGTTCAACCAAATTAAAGTATGTTCTAAAACCAGGTATAACACACATTTTTCATGAAGAAAATCTCACCAAATTCGTGCCACAAAAGCCAATACAAAATGGATAAATTTCCTGCCTATAGTGCCGAAAAAAGTTGTAATCTTAGATTCGTCCATGACTCGTGTCATTTAAGCTCAAATTAGCACACATTTCAACATACAGCGTTCCAACAACACGTCCTTAGACTCAATGAGCTAAATTTCAACAGTACTTGCCATGCACCTTTTCCGAAATTGTTGATGAACACAAGTAAGCATGAAATCAACCGAGGCAACAATAATTCTAGGAATTCGACCTCGATGCACAATCATCAACCTATGTAGCATATACGGAGCAGTTTATTTCCCTCTTGTCCAAAGCAAGTCGCGACGTGGCTCGAAGGGTCTCGGAAGTCTGAGGTCATGACTAGCCTTAAGTGGTTTGAGGTCTGGCTGAGGCGAGACGGCAAGCAGCACACGGGTTGCCGGGGAAGTCGCGGCGCTGCATGCAGTGCGTCACGCACGTAAAAAAGAAGAGAATTACAGAGAGACGATGAGAGATGTTGAAGAGCGGAGAGCAAAGGTGAACTGAAGAGGGACGGGCGGTGTTGCTTCATTTATGTCGCGGTCGTCCGTCCCACTCGTGGTCGTCGTCGTTGACTTTGGCTGCCAGGAAATGTGCAGCTGGGGACTGTGTGTCACTCATTGAAAGGGACTGAATGGCCTGGTGCGGTGTCGCACGAAGGAATATAGCGGAAGGAAGGAGCAGCTACTGGCGTGTAAAGCCATTCCCTCTCCTTCAAGCGGCGCGGCCTTGACTCAGCAACGCTAATTCGCACCAGCTAGAAGAATGTCATGCTTTGATGGGGCTGGTGGCAAGCTCTGGCTGAGAGGGCTGCGTTGTTGGTGGTGAGCTGCTAAGGTGGCGCTGTCCAGTGATGACGCGGCGAGGAGCGGTGATGTGGTGTTGATGCAGCGAGTGAAGTGGCGCTGAGTTGGTGTCGTGGGGATGTGGTGACATTGCGAGTGAGGCTAAGGTGGCTCGGTGGGGATGGAAGCGAGCTGAGTTGGTGTGGTCCGATGTCTATCTTGGTGCCGTTGACCATTAAGGATGCGTTTGGTAATGATTTTATTCTCGGGAACAGATTATGATCTGAAATGATTATTTTTTATTCTGTTTCCGGGAACAATTTTTAAGCATTTTAAGCCGTTTGGTAACTGTTAAATATGACTCGAGTTTGAGCGTTTGCTAAAACGCGAAATTCGGTGGACTCGTGAAGGAATTACAAAAGAATAAAATAAAGAAGAAGGAACCCCTGCATTTTCGAATTCCTTTGAAAAAGGAAATTTGGGCACATGTATTATAATAATATAAGTTTCCTTTTTGGCGTGAAGTTCCTCCGTGAAGATTGAATTCGTGGGGCCCAAGGTCAAACTTTGACCTTGGGCATACTTATATATATAGGTTTTCTTTCTCTGCGGCTGCTGCTCGAAGACTCACGTAGAGAACCCTCCGTAGAGGAGCCGCATATTAGAGGGTTTCTTCTTTAGGGTTTTTGCCGCCGCACGAAGCCGATCGTTGAGCGAAGCCGCATATTGAAGTGCCGTGATTCTAGCGAGTGCTTGGCGGGTTTTTCGTTCGTGAATTACATCCAAGAAGTTTAGTGTTTGTAGTCGATTAAATCTTGAGGTAAGATTTGCGTGTAATTCCTGAAATAGCTAGTGCGAGTACCTAGAGGGGGGGTGAATAGGTGTACAAAAAAAATTTTCTCGAAACTTGTACGATATTTAAGCAATTAGAGGATTTGCAACAATTAAAAATTTAATCGCAAGACCGAGTAAGGGAAAGAGAGAATTGAACGCTCGGTTTATAGTGGTTCGGCTTGATTCAAGCCTACGTCCACTCTTCTCGCACCGACAGCCGATTGGCTGGATTCCACTATGATCAAAGAGATGTTACAAAGTTGATCTTCCTTGATTTCTAGGTGTAGATGATCTACCACACTCACTCAAGGTGTCACCAAGTATAAACACTCTCTCGTATACAATTTCGCTCGATCTCAACTAACAATCAAGGGTCTTCGGACTGGAATTTTTCTATCGATCACACACTTAAAACAGCTAGACGTCTTCCTTTTATACTCCTTCATGCCATCATAGCCGTTGGCACTTACCAAAGGAATTCCTCCAATCTACCCGTTGGACGGAATCAATCAAGAAGATCATCCGAGCTATTTAAGGAATCGATGATAGCCCATCAATCCCGTTCGCCCATACAATCGGGATCTCGGTTTCCAAGAATAGAATATTCCAAGATTGTTTCGTCGACCATCGGATCTTCAATCGATCTTAGATAAGAATTAAAGAATCCGAAATGATTATCCAACCAAAGAATCTATTCCAGAAGATAGGATCGAATCCTCAACCATAAACCTCGGTTTTGGATTTCCTTCACCGGATCGAAAGACGACGGTGAGAATAGACTTAAGTCTTAAGTCCCGAGTCTTAAGTCTTTGAGTCTTGAGACTTGGGTCTTGAGTCTTGAGTCTTGAGAGAACAAAGTCTTCGACTTTAAACCGACGGTCTCCGAACATCCAGACTTTAGACGAAAGAAACGTTTTGTCGGCTTCAAAATATTCTGGAAAGATTTCTCCAACAATCTCCCCCTTTTTGATGGTGACAAAACTTTCTTGAAGATTTGAACAACTTTGACCTGCAAAACATTTCTCAAGTAATATGGCTAACTCATAAAGATTAATAAAACAACCAGACTCTGCATCCACAGAAAATTGGTTAGTCTTTCATGAGAAACACCACATAACAACATAACAACACTTGAATAAATGCAACCAGTCAAGTTCATAATCAAATCCGCTGTCAATTCAGTCAAATTCACACCCAAGTTCAAGTTTTCAAGTCATAAACATAACCACAAAGGTCAAAGATTAAAAAAATGAAAGTTCAAATTGATTCTCCCCCTTTTTGTCAGCATTGAAAAGGGTGAGAAAGGAGTCATGTCTGCTTGGGAATGCGCACGATCCGGAAATCCCCAATGGACTGGACTACTCCTTCAAGCTTCTTCGTGTCTTCTCGCAGACGAGCTACCTCTTCTCCCTTGGCATTGGCTTGGAGTTGCCGAGCGAGGTCTTTGAATTTATCTTCCGTAGAGACTGAAGATTCTTGTCCAGCATGCTTTAAAGCTTGGATTTCACAGTCCGAACATATATCCGGTTACGCATTTCCGTAAGAATATTCATGATACTCGCGAAGATCTGCAGAATTATCCGTCTGTGTACTGGCATTGACTTTCTCAGCAGACGATGGCGCTTCTGTACGATCTGGCAGATTTCGAATCGACGTACCACCTTCTTCAGGCAATGGAGAGACCTGAACTTCTTCTGGGTCTTCTGGAGATTGTCGTAGATCTTCAGCAGCATGAGGTGTAGACCTCTCTTGCTCACTAACTCCCCTGTCACTAGGACATCGAGAGGGGAAGAGTGATGATCATGCTTTTGAGTTCCCTTCTCTCCGCATTTGTCGCCAGACTGTTCTTTTTCTTCTTCTCCTTCTTCCTCAACTTCTTTCTCCTTCTCTTTCTGTTCTTCTTCTTCTCTCGCTTCTGCTGAAGTTCGTCGGATAAGACACGAACGTCTTGTTCTTGTCGGTGCGGGAATAGTGGGATCTTCATCATCTTCATCTTCATCCTCATCCTCCAGGATAAGAGTTCTTTTTCTCCTTTTCGATGAGACACCAATGGCCTCCTTCCCTTTCCTTTTTGAAGCGGACTGGGACTGGAGATTTCACCTTGAATTTCTCCATTGCCTTAGAGAGTTCTTTCGACGCATCTTCATTAACATTTTCAACCCTACCACCATCTTGTCACACGGTCGAACACAAAAAGTATGTGGCAGTTCAATATTCAGATGTCTCAAGATCTTGGTCACTGCACCGGGATAAGGCAATTGTCCTTTGTCTTTTGACACCGCTCCGTACATGTGGAAAAGGATAGTGTGCGGGAGAGAAAATTTCCGTCCCGAGTTGATCGCATACATCAACTTTGCTTCGAGAAAGACACGAAGTCTTTGACGTAGACTTCGGTCCGAGACAATTGATCACAATCTTGTGAAGCACAATGTTGATTGCATTCATCCTGGAATAGATAATTTTCTTATCTACATCCCTATCTTTGACAAGATCCGAGTAGTGCGAGCAGGTGAGACTTTGATTGGGAGATAGCGTCCCCTTTCAACTCCAATTATGTCCGCCAACATATTCACATCTACTACATAGACTTGGTCTCGGACATCGAATGAAATTCTATTCGCATCCAAAAAGCTAAGATTTGAATAGAAGTAAGCGGTCGATGATCATACCCGTCTGTAGAGTCGAGCAAAAAGTCTCAAGTTGAAGCAAATTCAACTTCTCCCTTAAGTTCAAGTTGATGGAATCCGGAAGTCAAAGTCGACACTTCTAGGGTTGATTACCCCTCTTTTCAACAGCCTTAGATACACTTTTTCCCGATCCTTGGATTTAAACAAATCCATCCGATTTCCTTTCACCTTTGCAGCCACACCCATTCTAGGTTTAAATTCAAGGAACATTTTGTCATCATCGTTCCCGTCAATCGATTCTGTCCGGCATACGAGGATCACTAGGAGTGTTCGCAAGAGCCTCCTCTCGCTCTTCCTTTCGGAGCAATTCCCAACTCTTCCATTTTCCGCAGAAAAAGATACTCATTCCCATAATTTTTGTCCTTAAGAAAGTCATCTATATACTTTAATGAAGAACCGGTGCTTTTCAACGCACGATAAAGCTTATAGATAACAGAGGGTTTTTGGACTCTTACCGGGTCGGCATCCTCGATTATGTCTTCTTCTAGATTTTGACTTGCACCTTGTGGGTCGGAGATGCTGAATGACGTGGAGGAGAGCGAATCGGACTTTGTCGCTGACTTGGAAAGTCTTCTTCCTCGCAAGATCGAAGTGAGTCGGTCCCTTCTCCATTCTTTGTGGTCCCCCGTTTGCGATTCTTGATGATTTCCTCGAAGACGACATCTTTCTTTGTCTATTGGAGGATTCCTTCACTTGCTTTTCCCAAGAAAAATGACAACTTTCTCGACGATGAACAGAGAGTAGAAACAAGATCGGGAGGAGAGTGTCTTTTTAGGGTTTTGAAAATTGGGGGAAGAATGACTCGTGAATTTATATGTGCCTCGGATTTGAAAAGAGAAGATTAAACGGCACAAGGAAAGTGTACGAACACTTCTTTTTCAAAATCAATAACTGCCAAAAATAACTTCCTCTAAAAAGACAAGTTTTCAAATTTCACACGAATTATAAAAGAACGTACCTTTTGAGATAGAATAAGCGAGAATTCGTACCTTTTAGATAGCAACTTACGGTCTTTAGCAATGAATGATTGAGTCTCGGGATTTAGAGTCTAAGAGATCGAGTCTTTAGAGTTGGTGAGTCTCTAGACTTTAACTTCTTCAAGCTTCAAAATGTTGAGTCTTGAGCGGATGAAGTCGAATTGATTCTTCTCCAAAGGCTTTGTGAATATGTCCACTAGTTGACTTTTTGAATCAACAAATTGAATTGAGATTTCTCCGTTTTGAATGTGATCTCTAATGAAGTGATGACGAATCTCAATATGCTTTGCTCTTGAATGAAGGATTGGATTTTTGGTGAGATTGATCGCGGGTGTTGTCACATCTGATTTCGTGCATGAGTCTTCAATGCCAAAGTCTTGTAGTTGTTGTTTTATCCATAGAATTTGCGAACAGCAGCTTCCAAGAGCTACATACTCGCACGTCGTTGAGAGAGCTACGATGCTTTGCTTCCTTGAAAACCAAGACACCGTCCTGTTTCCAAGTAGCCGACAAGTTCCGAAGTGCTCTTTCTATCGACTCGCAACCGGCCAGATCTGCATCCGAGTATCCTAGAAGATTAAAGTCTCCCTCTTTGGATACCAAAGACCGATGCTTGAAGATGAAGCAACGTATTTGATAATACGCTTCACAAAGCAATGAGATGTGATTCTCTAGGATCTGATTGAAACCTAGCACGATACAAACACTAAACAAAATATCAGGTCTAGAAGCGTAAGATAAAGAAGTGAACCGATCATGCTCCCCGTCAGCTTTTGATCTACTTTCTTCCCTTCTTCATCCTTGTCTATCTTCTCGAGAACATGACATTGGTATGTCGGTCTTTTTGCACTTTTCCAATCCAAACCTTTTAACAAGATCATTCGCATATTTTTCTTGATGAATGAAAATTCCTTCCTTCATTTGTTTTACTTGAAGTCCAAGAAAGAATGTTAACTCTCCCATCATACTCATTTCAAATTCATCCCGCATAGACTTAGAGAATTTCTTGCGAGACTTTCATTAGAGGATCCAAAAATAATGTCATCAACATATATTTGAACAAGTAAGAAGTTTTTGTTTTCCTTTTTGATAAACAAAGTAGTATCTACTTTACCTTTGACAAAACCATTCTGTAATAAAAACTTACTTAGTCTGTCGTACCAAGCCCGAGGTGCTTGCTTTAGACCATACGAGCCTTTTTCGGTCCCCAAGACCGAGTCCGGCTTCTTTGGGTCTTCAAATCCAGCGGTTGTTCCACATAAACTTCCTCATGGATAAATCCATTTAGGAAAGCACTTTTCACGTCCATTTGGAATAACCTGAAATTTTTGTAACAAGCAAATGCAAGTAATAGTCGAATAGCTTCTAACCTTGCAACTGGTGCATATGTCTCGTCATAGTCTATTCCTTCTTCTTGCGTATAGCCTTTGGCCACGAGTCTTGCTTTGTTTCGTACGACTTTTCCTTTTTCGTCCATCTTGTTCCCGAAAACCCATTTGGTTCCAACAACAGTTTTGCCTTTTGGTTTAGATGTCAATTCCCGGACATCATTGATGTTGAACTGTCGAGCTCTTCTTGCATAGCTTCGATCCAGCTTTCATCGGATAAAGCTTCTTCTATGCTTTTTGGTTCAATTTCAGAGATGAGAGCCACAAACTAGATTCTTCATGCCTTTTTGATCTGGTACGGATTCCTTCATCAAGTTCACCAATAATAAGATCTTTAGGATGACTGGATTTGTGCTTCCAGTTGCTAGTTGATTTTCCAGGTTGATGATCTCTTTCTTTATTTGATTCTCCATGAGCGTCTTGATGATGGACTTCCAAACTCTGAGATGATTCTTGAGATGTAGACATTTGAAGGTCTAGAGCGGGTTCAGTCTCTTCGTACTAAGTCTTGCTGGATTCATCTTGCACTGAGTCTTGGAATTTTACATTCATTGATTCTTCCACATACTGGCTTTTCTTGTTGTAGACTCTGTAGGCTTTGCTTGATGTAGAATATCCAAGGAAGATACCTTCATCTGATCTTTCTTCGAACTTACCAACTCGATCATTTGCATTTTTCAAAATAAAGCATTTGCAACCAAATACATGAAAGTATGAAACAATAGGCTTCTTACCTTTGAACAATTCATAGGGGTTTTCTCAAGAATAGGTCTTAGAAAGACTCTATTTATAATATAGCAAGCAGTTGAAACTGCTTCAGCCCAAAATCGTGAAGAAATTTTACTTTCAATTAAAAGTGTTCTAGCCATTTCTTGAAGAGATCTATTCTTTCTTTCCACAACTCCATTTTGCTCGGAGTATATGGAGAGGAAAACATGTGATTAACACCAGATTTATCACGTAATCTCGTAAAATCTTGATTTTCAAATTCACTTCCATGATCTGTTCTTATGCTAGAAATAGCACATCCTTTTTCATTTTGAACCTTTTTAGCAAACTTCTCAAAGTACGAAAAGGTTTCTGATTTATTTGCAAGAAAATCTACCCAAGTAAAACGAGAGTAATCGTCTACAATTACTAGACAATATTTCTTACCTCCAATGCTCTGGGTTCTTGTTGGTCCGAAGAGATCCATATGAAGCAACTGCTTTCCCAGAATGCATGGAGTACATAAGTCAGACTTTTGGTAAGGCAATTTAGGTAGACCTCGAACAAGCTGCTTTGAAGAGATTTTGGCTAATTGCTTCTTGTTGATATGGCCAAGTTTTCTGTGCCATAGAACTGCTTCATCTTGAATTGAGATTAAGCATTGATCTTCATTTGGCTTTACATCAAGGAGATAGATGTTTCCATGCCTTCGACCCATGAAAGACGAGTCGTATCTTTGCTAATTCCAGAACATATGCCTTCTTGAAAGGAGATCTTGTAACCGATCACACAATTGGCTAATGCTGAGTAGATTATAGTTGAGTCCTTCCACTAGAGAGACATTGCTTATTGTGAGATTTCCAATTTTCACAGTTCCGAATCCCACAATGCTTCCTTTGCTATTTCCTCCGAATGAAACTTTTCCACCATTTACTTGAATAAGCTTTACGAAACAATTTGAGTCTCCCTGTCAAGTGTCTTGAGCATCCGCTGTCAAGATACCACTTTACCTTCTTTTTGACAGAGACCGCATTCAAAAGAGAGTCTCAAGCTTTCTTTGGTACCCAAATTTTCTTGGGTCCTTTGGTGTTAGTAGGATGAGCATTATTAGGCCATACTCTCTTAACAGGCTTCCAAACCATAGGACACTCTTTTTCAAAATGATCCCGACTATTACACTTAGAACACCTTAAGGCATTTCGACCTACGGGTTTTACAAAAACTCTTTTAAAATGATTTCTATAAGCCTCTCTCGATGGTCTTTTCTTAATTCTTTCTTTTACTTTCGGAAAATCAATCAAAGGAATTGTTTCAGCTGTCATACCTAGACCCGACTTATTGAAGTAAGGTCTTTGGATTGAAAGAACTTTTTCAAGTTTTTCAGACCCTATTGAAAATTTCTTTGAAATATTTGATAAATCAGTTTTTAAGAAAGCATTTTCTTTTGAAAGATTGTCTTCACTTTCTTTAAGAGTAGAAACTTCCAAATCTAAATTTTTTACCTTTTCTTCTAAAGTATTTTCCTTTTGTTTTAAAACTGAGTTTTCCTTTTTAAGTTCGGAAATCTTTTTAAGAGAAGTCTTAAGACTGAAACATAACTCATCAATATATTTAGAGACTTTGACAGGGATTTTATAATCACTTACCTCAAATTCACTGTCGAGTCCGATCCAGTCGATCCAGTCTCGAGTCCGATTGTGCCATTAGACACAGGTTGGCATATTCCTCATCACTCTCTTCACACTCTGACGCTCCGTGTCTCGGCTTTGAGAGCTTTTCGAGACTTCTCAACTTTTCCTCTTTTCTTTTTCGAAGAAGACAGTTGGGTCGATGTGTCCCTTCTTTTTACACTCGGCGTACTACATCTTTGTTTGGTTCCACATCATCAACAGACTTGATCTGCTGTCTCTCGTAAACTCGTTTTCTTTGGAATGAACCTTCTGCCTTTTCTATTCAGTTTTCTGAATCTTCTTATCATGAGGGCGAGCTCCTCATCATCCATATCATCTTCGAATCTGCATCATCGAATCATCATTTGATTTTAGTGCAATTGATTTCTTACCTCTTGGATCTTCGTCTTCATTAATTCGTTCCACTTCGTAAGACGAAGAGTTCCAATCGGTTCGTCTACGATAATGGCATGATTCTTTGCGTCTCTCTTATTGAAGTCTTTATATGATTCCAATCCTTGGAGAGTCCACGCAGAAGCTTGTTCACCTTCATGGGATCAGAAATTTTTTGTCCTTGATTCTCAAGACCATTGACAATATCTCGTAAAACGACTAAACATGTCGGTTATAGATTCTCCGATTTCATTTTGAAGGATTCATATTGACCAAGAAGAATGTTAATTCTGGTCTCCTTCACTCGATCTGTCCCTTCATAAGTGATATGTAACCTGTCCCGACTTCTTTTGCTGTAACACAAGAAGATATTCTGTTATATTCAGTTGGTGATAAAGCACAATATAAAGAATAAATCGCTTTTGCATCGAGTGCTTGTCTCTTGTTTAATTCTTCTTGAGACATTCCGCTGGCTTCAACAGCTTTCTTTCCCTCTTTCGTAGATTGATGCAGCAGCAGGAGTGATTCCTCTTTCCACAACGTCCCATTCCGGAGGATCCTTTGATCGTAGGAAAGCTTTCATCTTGTTCTTCCGCATGTTGTAATCCTTTCCATCGAAGTAGGGAGGTCTGGTATTGCTTTGCCCCTCCATCAGCCCTGGTGCTAGCATACTAGCCATGGATCTTTTACTCAAGTAAAACACTTCAAACAAAGTAAGAACACGAGCTCTGATACCAATTGAAATAGCTAGTGCGAGTACCTAGAGGGGGGGTGAATAGGTGTACAAAAAAAATTTTCTCGAAACTTGTACGATATTTAAGCAATTAGAGGATTTGCAACAATTAAAAATTTAATCGCAAGACTGAGTAAGGGAAAGAGAGAATTGAACGCTCGGTTTATAGTGGTTCGGCTTGATTCAAGCCTACGTCCACTCTTACGCACCGACAAACGATTGGCTGGATTCCACTATGATCAAAGAGATGTTACAAAGTTGATCTTCCTTGATTTCTAGGTGTAGATGATCTACCACACTCACTCAAGGTGTCACCAAGTATAAACACTCTCTCGTATACAATTTCGCTCGATCTCAACTAACAATCAAGGGTCTTCAGACTCTGGAATTTTTCTATCGATCACACACTTAAAACAGCTAGACGTCTTCCTTTTATACTCCTTCATGCCATCATAGCCGTTGGCACTTACCAAAGGAATTCCTCCAATCTACCCGTTGGACGGAATCAATCAAGAAGATCATCCGAGCTATTTAAGGAATCGATGATAGCCCATCAATCTGTTCGCCCATACAATCGGGATCTCGGTTTCCAAGAATAGAATATTCCAAGATTGTTTCGTCGACCATCGGATCTTCAATCGATCTTAGATAAGAATTAAAGAATCCTAAATGATTATCCAACCAAAGAATCTATTCCGAGAAGATAGGATCGAATCCTCAACCATAAACCTCGGTTTTGGATTTCCTTCGTCAATCCTTTGGATCGAAAGACCGACGGTGAGAATAGACTTAAGTCTTAAGTCCCGAGTCTTAAGTCTTTGAGTCTTGAGACTTGGGTCTTGAGTCTTGAGTCTTGAGAGAACAAAGTCTTCGGACTTTAAACCGACGGTCTCCGAACATCCAGACTTTAGACTGAAAGAAACGTTTTGTCAGCTTCAAAATATTCTGGAAAGATTTCTCCAACAATTCCTTCGTGAGATTGAGAGATTATTTTCGAGGAATTTCGGGGCTAAACACTGAGTGCGTTATTGGGTGTAATTGGAGCTTGAGAAACACCGAGAGAGTGTTTGAGTGACTTGAGTGTGTAATCTCCTTGTATCACTTGATCTATAGTGAAATTCGTTGCTGCTCTCTCCGTAGACGTAGATCTTTACGATCGAACCACGTAAATGCGGTGTCCGATTTATTTTTCTTCTTCCATCTATATTTTGTTCGATCGCTCGCCCCAATCGCAACAAGTGGTATCAGAGCCAGGCTTGGCTAAGTTGAAGCGAATCGATGGCGACAGAAGAATTAAAAGTGAAAATCAACAAATTTGATGGGAAGGATTTTAGTTTCTGGAAGATGCAGATTGAAGATTATCTTTATCAGATGAATCTGCACTTGCCTTTATTTGGGGAGAAACCAGAGACGATGAAGCAAGCTGATTGGGATTTGCTGGATAGACGAGCTATGGGTGTTATTCGGCTGACGTTGGCTCGTAACGTGGCGTTTAACATTCTGAAGGAGAAGACCACTGCTGATTTGATGCAAGCCCTGTCGGATATGTATGAGAAGCCCTCTGCGATCAACAAGGTCTGTTTGATGCGACGTCTGTTTAACTTGAAGATGAAAGAAGGTGCGTCAGTTGCGGATCATATCAATGAATTCAATGTGATTGTTAGTCAATTGAGTTCAGTTGAGATTGACTTTGAAGATGAGGTACGTGCTTTGATTCTATTATCCTCATTGCCTGATAGTTGGAATACTACCGTTACTGCTGTTAGTAATTCCTCTGGGTCAACAAGTTTGACATTTGATGGGGTTCGAGATTTGATTCTGAGCGAGGACATTCGTAGAAGAGAATCTGGCGAATCTGTATCTACTGCTCTAGTAGGTGAAAATAGAGGAAGATCTGTAACACGTGTGGGTAATAGTAGTACCAATATGAACAGACGTAGTCAGTCTAAGACTGCTAATGTTGTCTGTTGGAACTGTGGCAAAAGGGGGCATTTTAGAAGAGATTGCCTTAAGCTGAAGAATGAAAAGGGTAAGGGAATTATGGTTGATTCTGCAGATAATGTTGCAGCTGTAGCAAATAATGCCGATTATGTCTTGTCTGTCACTAATGATTCATCACTTGATGGATGGGTTATGGATTCTGGTTGTTCTTTTCATGTCACACCAAATAGAAACTGGTTTATCACTTATCAGTGCACGGGTAGTGGTAAAGTCCAGTTAGGGAACAACGCTGAGTGCGATGTTGTGGGTGTTGGTGATGTTAAAATCAGAATGCATGATGGTATTGTGAGGACATTGACTGGAGTGAGGCATGTTCCAGAATTGAAAAAGAACTTAATTTCCTTAGGTGCCCTAGATTCAGCTGGTTGCAGGTATTCTTCAAAAGGTGGAGTTCTGAAGGTTGTTCGAGGTGCCCTAGTGATAATGAAAGGAATCAAGCACGATGGCCTATATAAACTTCAAGGTGAGACAGTGATAAATTTCGCTGCAGAGATGTCGGATGCATCTGTTCGAGAGTCTATTGGCTGCTCGAGGAAGACCTGGGTGTTTGTGCCAAGGCACAAGTTTAATGCTGATGTCAGGATCTCGCAGTCAAGAGCTTTGATCGAGACGGAGACGGTAAGTCGATCAAGCATGTGCAGACTGACAATAGCATGGAGTTTTGCTCAGAGCTGGCAAATAAATTCTGCATGAAAGAGGGTATAGTGAAACACCGCACTAGTGCCAGTAAATCACAATAATTTGCAGAATTGATGAGCAGAACATTACTAGAGATGGCTAGAAAAATAATCTCTAGTACTGGTATTGCTAGGAGAATCCTAGCTGATGTGTTAAGTACGGTAAGCTGCCTGGTGAATAGATCCCCATCAACTGCTATTGAATGGCAGACTCCTGAAGAAGTGTTGTCAGGTAGCGTTGCTGGTTATTCTATTATTAGAATGTTTAGTTGCCCGTGTTATTTCCGAGTGAGTGATGGTAAGCTCGATTGGAGGGCAAGGTGCATATTCCATGGCTATGCACAAGGTGAGTGGGGCGATCAGTTATGGTGCCCAGATATAAATTCACCTGTTAACAGCAAAGAAGTTACCCTTGATGAGTCTCAAGCTATGAGTGATTATAGCAATGTTAATACGGATCTGGACGGTGTTCAGTTTGAGGTGGAGTTGCAACCAGAAACTCCTGAGGTAGCGAGTACGGTACTAGCAAAGTAATCGACACGAGATAGTGCTCATAGCGAGGTGGAGCTTATAGAGCCAACGGTTGCTGTAATCTGCTGATATTGACAAGGTATGTATTCAATCTCCCGATATATATGGATGCAATAATGGTTTTGCTTTATCTGCGGTTGAGGAGGTTATGTCGGAAAATCCTTGCGGAGCGTTAAAAGTGCATGTGGAGTTGGTATTCTGATGAGGTCCTCAGTTATAGCGAAGTTCAAGCGAAGTTTGGACTTGAATATTATCTGTGGCGGTTGAGCCCATCGGGGGCTATGGGAAAGTAGCAGCAGAATTTGAATTTTTTACGAAGCGATTATAATTTAGCTCAAACGTCGAGCCAAGGTGGAGATTGTTAAATATGACTCGAGTTTGAGCGTTTGCTAAAACGCGAAATTCGGTGGACTCGCGAAGGAATTACAAAAGAATAAAATAAAGAAGAAGGAACCCCTGCATTTTCGAATTCCTTTGAAAAAGGAAATTTGGGCACATGTATTATAATAATATAAGTTTCCTTTTTGGCGTGAAGTTCCTCCGTGAAGATTGAATTCGTGGGGCCCAAGGTCAAACTTTGACCTTGGGCATACTTATATATATAGGTTTTCTTTCTCTGCGGCTGCTGCTCGAAGACTTACGTAGAGAACCCTACGTAGAGGAGCCGCATATTAGAGGGTTTCTTCTTTAGGGTTTTTGCTACCGCACGAAGCCGATCGTTGAGCGAAGCCGCATATTGAAGTGCTGTGATTCTAGCGAGTGCTTGGCGGGTTTTTCGTTCGTGAATTACATCCAAGAAGTTTAGTGTTTCTAGTCGATTAAATCTTGAGGTAAGATTTGCGTGTAATTCTTTCGTGAGATTGAGAGATTATTTTCGAGGAATTTCGGGGCTAAACACTGAGTGCGTTATTGGGTGTAATTGGGGCTTAGGAAACACCGAGAGAGTGTTTGAGTGACTTGAGTGTGTAATCTCCTTGTATCGCTTGATCTATAGTGAAATTCGTTGCTGCTCTCCCCGTGGACGTAGGTCTTTACGACTGAACCACGTAAATCTGGTGTCCGATTTATTTTTCTTCTTCCATCTATATTTTGTTCGATCGCTCGCCCCAATCGCAACAATAACTATCCAAAATTTCTGATTCTGGAATAGAATTGTGTTTGGTACCGTATTCATTGATTCTATTCCAAATCAATTTCTTTTAATTTTTAAATAATTTTTTTTACTTTTTTATTTTTTTCCTTGTTTTCTTTTCTTTTTTTTCTTTTTTTTTTCCTTGTTCTCCTATTCTTCTTCTTCTTCTGGCCGGTAGCAGATCTGAGGACTGGCGAGGGCCGACGACCTCACCAAAGCGTTGCCAGCCCTCGGCGAGGCTAGCCCTCGTCGGTCGAGCCTCACCGACAGCTAGGCGAGGCTCGCCCAGCCTCATCGGTAGCCAGGCCGACCTCGTCGGGGCTGGGCGAGCCTCGCCGGGGCTGGATGAGGCCTACTTGGCCACCGGCGAAGCTAGGTGTCATGAGGCAAGCCCAGCCCTAGCAAGGCCAAGCCTCGCCGGTGGCCAAGCGAGCCTCGTCGGGGCTGAGCGAGGCAAGCCCAACCACAGCAAGGCCCGCTTGGCCATCGGCAGGGCTAGGCGAGCCTTGCTAGTGGCTAGGCTTGCCTCTGGCGAGCTCGCCGGACCTCGCCTTGGCCTAGTGAGCCTCCGGTGACTGGCAGCGGTAGCGGATGGTGGCGTATGGTGGCGAATGGCGACGGACGATGGCAACGGGATGAAGAAGAAGAAAAGAGAAGAATAAAAAGAGTTGGTTTTGATTCTTAAATGTGTTCTCGGAGCAAGAATCAATTTTTCTTTTTTATTCTTGATTCTGTTCCGAATTTATTTTCAGGAACAAAAAAATAGAAATTTATTCCTGGGAACAAAAATTTTACCAAACGCGATTATGTTCCAAAACTACTCTCCGGAACAAAAAATTAGAATCTGATACTGTTTGGATGGTTACCAAACATGCCCTAAGCACCCAAGTCTCATGATTCGTTGAGCGAAGATCCTGATGTTACACTATATATTTATCTTTGAAGTGTCATTGTCTCACTTTTGTGTTTATCATTAACCCTTTATAAACTTATTGTCCTAATTGTTAAAAAAAAGTAATAATAAATAAATAAATAAAGAGGAAAAAAAGGTAAAATTGACCTAAAATGATGACAAAAATGTAAAACAAAGAAATTGACTATTTGCATTTTGTTAAGAAAGTGCGCTTGCTAAAATAACTTAATTGCCCTTTTAATGCAATAATTAACCTCATTCTTGCCCAAACTTATAATGCTCTTTTAATTTATTTTTTTTTACTTTTGAATTTAATAAATTTTTTTTGGTTGAAAAATGATTTTTTTTTTCAGTTATTGAAAGGATAGCATAATATTCATTCAATGTTCTCTATGTAGATCAATATAATGACGAGTTATTTTATTTTATTTTATTTCTCCGTGCTAATAAAGTTGTGAATTTCATTAATTGTTAGGTTATAATTTTTCACATGGAATGAAAATTAATCAGGAAAGTGAGTAGCGCGTGCATGAAAGCTTGTATACTACGAAACCAAAACACCATGTCGTCTTACTTTTTACTATTTCCAAAATTAATTCACTTAAGTTGACAAATAAGTAAGTGATCCTGATTATTATTTTTTTTTTTATGGTAGTTATATTCCAACACCAATTCCCTCCTCTCATCAAATAACGCCTACTTTTTTTCCTTTCTTTTTTTTTTTAAAGAATTCTCACTAGCTCTTTATTTAAGTTATATATTTATTTAATCTTGCACATGCATGTTGTTAAATTAATGTCTCAAGTCTTTATGGATTTGATCAGTTGGAAGATTTTGATTTGTTCAAAATCTGTTACTCCCTATCCAAATTAGATTGGTTTCTTATTCATGGGCGTGGGTTTTCGATAATAGTCCAAGAGTGCATTCTTGCCGATAAGACTTTAAGTTTGAACCAAAAGTTTTACACTAAAGGACAAAAGATGGGCGCACTATCTTTTTTATTATATTTTTCTTTTGAGGGCATTTCTCCTGCAGCCATACGTGGTCTCTTTATAAAAGTGGCATGGAAGGTGAGGACTCTATAATATAAGGTGCGTTTGGTACAGTTTTTTCAAGGAACTTTTGGCCTCCAAAGTCCCTTAGGGAAATACTGGGGTGTTTGGTAAGTTTTCTGAAGGAGCTTTCGGCTAAATGCTAGCATTGGCAAAACTGAAAGCCCAATGCTAGTACCAACTAGCATTTGGCGAAATGCTAAAATTTGTTTTTTCTTCCAAAATTACTCTTACTAATTCTTCAATTTTTTTTTTTGTCCCTCAATATAGTTTTTTAATTAAAAAATGACTCAAACCCTTTGCCGATCCAGCAAAGGGCTACAATCGCTGATGAGTCAAATCTAGCACCGATGGTCGTCGATTGAGGTTGCCCAACCTCGGCCGACCTCTGTCAAGGGTCGCATGATCCAAGCAACCACTAGCTGAGGTCGTGAGACTTAGGAGACGGTCATGTGGGTGTGCGCTACTTGGGTCAAATGACTCATTGAAGGTCGCCGGTGCCAAATCTAGCTCGTTAGCGGCCATAGCCCTTCACCAGACTAACAAAGGGCTTAGGTCATTTTTTTAATAAAAATATAAAAATATATACCCAAAGCCCAATAAAAAACTTTTTTACCAAGCACAACTTGAACTCAAAATTTATTTGCAAAGAGTTTTTCCCAAACGCATATTGCATTTTCCCAAATAACTTTTATTTTCAGCATTTGCATTACACTTAAAGCCCCTTTGCAAAATTGAACCAAACGCACCCATATATGTTGCTAAATCCTTGTTGAAGTTGCACCCGGCGGGTTCAAGGTCAAAATTGTTGACTCTAGGCACAATATATTAAAAGATGTGGGTTTCTTCACAAGAAAACAAGCATCAAATGTTCAGAGTGCCACGCAAGAACAAGAGCCACAGAAGCCAAGAACACAATCAAGAAGAAGCTGCCGTATGCAAGAAAAAAGACAAACGCGTTGAATTCTATCTTGGGCATATGTAGAGGGCTTGAACGCTTGAAAGATATTGTGCCATGAGTTTATGTTGAAGTGAATTGTTTATTTGTAAATACTTTGGGTTTGGACTTAAATCTTGGTATGGGAAATATTCAAGTGTATGAGTAATTATAAACTTTGATTCCCCAATTATAGTTAATTATTTGCCGTTGGCTCTTCCTGTGGATGTAAGGTATTGATACTCACATCAAGCCAAGTAAATCTCTAGTTTTTATGATATTTTTCGCATTGACTTATTTGTAAGATCCTATTGTTTCCGCATATTATATTTTGATTAGTATTAGAGCTTCAGATTTGATTTCTTAATTATGATTTGGAGCTTTTGCTTATTTGATTATTATCTGGAAATTCTATTATTACAATTATATTTGAGGCGAAATTTGAAATTGAGAAATTTAACGGGAGGAGCAACTTTGGGTTATGAAACATCAAGATGCAAGCGCTACTAACAATCCAAAGTTTGGCCAAGGTATTGGATGGTGAATAAGAGTTGTTGCTTATAATGAAAGCCTCTGATAGGTAGAGTTAATGGAAAGAGCAAAGAGTACAATCTTGTTGAATTTGTCGAATGAAGTGTTAATAGAGGTGGCAATGTTATGGGCAAAACTTTAGGTACTCCATGTAAAAAGGGTTTGAAAAATTGCTTATAAATGTTGAAGAGAATGTTTCAATTTAAATATACTAAAGGTACATTTATTAAATCCCATTTAGATGAATTCAATAAACTCATAATGGATTTGAAGAATGTTGGTAAGATACTTGATAATGAAGAACGGGGCATGTTGTAGGGGCCTACTACAATTACCTTGAAAGAGGTAAAGTGTGTTCTATTCTTTAAGAAGTGGCAGAGAAAGTTATGAGATGATGGTCTAATGCAAGAGGTGGTGCAAGCATTAACGATTCTAGATAGAGAATAACATCGAAGGCCTAGTGGAAATAGAGTTAAAAGTAGGTCGAAATCATGCTAGAGAAAGTCCAAGGTATGCGTGAAGTGCTTTGAATGTGACGAGGAATGGCATATTAGGAAAGATTGTTTGAAGTGGAGAAACAAATGCGATAGATTGAATGCCACAAGCAATGTAGCGAACGATGCTAAGCAAAGTACTAGTGATACAAAGGTTCTTTTATGTGTGCTTGCTAGTTCATCAAGAAATGAATTGGTGCTAGATTTGAAGCATTCTTATCATATGACGCCTCATAAGAATTGTCTTACTAATTATCAGGCTACAAATTGTAGTCGAGTTCTTTTGGGGAATAACATAGCTTGCAAGGTTGTGGGGATGGGGATAATTGGTATTCGGCTGCACAATGGAATCATACGCATATTGATAAAGGTGAGGCATATACTCTAACTCAAGAAGAACCTTATTTTTCTAGGGACACTTAACAACAAGTACATCACTGAAGGTAGAGTACTGAACATCTCTTGACGTGTCATGATAGTGATGAGAGGAAAGAAAGTGAATACTCTTTATTAGTTACAAGGAAAGACCATGATTGGAATTATAGCAGTTTCACTAGGTGAGTTAATCTCTGACTTAACTTAGTTTCGACATATGCATTTATGGCACATGAGTGAGGCAAGTATGAAAAAAATAAGTAAAAAGGGGTTGTTGAAGAGTGAGCATTGCATCTTTAGGAAGTAACACTAAATAAAGTTTACTCCAATTGTGCATTCGACCAAGTGACTAGTTAAATACATTCATTCAAACATATAGGTTCCTTTGAAAGGAGGTGCCCGGTATATGCTAAAATTTATCGACAATTATTCAACGAATGAATGGTTATACTTTTTGAAGCACAAATATGATGTATTTGATCGGTTCAAGAAATTTAAGGCATTAATTGAGAAGGAGTTAGATGAACAAATTAGGTGCTTGAAAACTAATAATGACATGGAGTTCTGTGATAAAGATTTTATTGAATTTTATAAAAACAAATGAATTATGAGACACCGCCCAGTACTTGGGACACCATAGTAGAATGACATGGCATTAAACAATAACAAAACTTTGCTTGAGTGAGCTTGATGCATGCTTTTGTATGAAGGACTAAGCAAAGAATTTTTGGGCAAAGTAATGAACATGGTATGTTACTTGGTTACTCGATTTCCATTATCTACTATCGAGTTTAAGACTCTTGAGGAAGTATGATCATGGAAACTATTGACACCTAAATTTTACAATTTTATTTAAGATTTAATCACATAAAAATTAGGGATTAATTTTCAAATCCTAGACAAGAAAAAAAGAAAAAAAAAGAAAGAAAATTAAAAAAAGTTAAAAAAAAATCATTAAAAGGTATTGTGTTTTCATTATTGCACCGCATATTGAATGGTCTTTTCTTAATTTTTTCCAAAAAAAAAAATTGTCATAAAAAAGAAAAAGGATTAAAAAATTATCAAAAGAAATTAATTACCAAAAAAAAAGAGAAAAGAAAAAGAAAGGAAAATGGGAAATATGAGACTGGGCCGGGGGCGGTCAGTCCGGCCTCTCTCTCTTTCCCTTTTCTTTCTTTTCGCTGGGTCGGCCCACTTTTCTTTTATTTTGCCCAAGTTGAGCCCAGCCTTCTTTTCCCCTCTCTCTTCGTCCTTCACGCATTTTGCAGAAAGGAGGCGGACGTCCGCGAGCAAGAGGAAGGACAGAGGTTAAAGGGACAAGCATGAGCCTTGCATCGGAGTTGGTGGTCGGGGGGGCAGACCGGCAGCAACAGCTGGCTTGGCGAAGGCCATGCACGTCGATGCTTAAAAGCGAGAGAGGAGCAAGTGAAGCGGGGGGGGGTTCTCGGCTGTTTTTTTTTTTTTTTGGGTCCTGCAAGGAGGCGTTTTCCAAGAAGCGGGGCCCGCGGTTCGCCTCCTCCGTCGAGAAGCAGCGCGGCAGCGACAGGGCCAATGCCGCGACGGACGCGAAGAGGAGCCATTTTTCTGTTGGAATGTGTGATCCAATTTCTAGAAGCTTCAAGATTGATATTAGCTAGAAAAGTCAAGAAAATCCTAGAACAAGCAAAAGAAGTCTAGAGAAGTCCATGCTTCAAGAGAAGTCTAGAATTCTCTATCTTATGTTATTAGCCATTTGTAGAGAAGTCTAGAGACTTCCTCCACTAGCCTATATAAAGGAGCAAGTGCTCCATGTTTTTGTGAAGGGAGCTAATCATAAAAATCACATCATGTAGCTCCCTCACCAACACCTCCTTCAACTATTGTAAAAATATTTTATCCAACTAATGAAACTATTTCCCATATCCCATGTTCTTTGTCCTTCAATTATCCTATCTCATCCATTGTCCATCCTCTACAAACTACACCATACACTTGCACATACCACTAACCAAAAACCATCATCCATAACTAAAACCATGCTTCCGCGCTCATTTAAATTTTAACATGGTATCAGAGCCAGGCATATCGGATGGTTATGGGCGTTTGTCCTCACCATCCTCAACTAAAAAGGCCAGAGCCCGAGCGAGAGCCAATAGAGCTAGAGCCGGAGCCAGAGCCAAAATCAAAGGCCAGAGCCCGAGCGAGAGCCAACAGAGCCAGAGCCGGAGCTAGAGCCAGAACCAAGCCGAAGCCAGAGCCAGAGCCTACAAGAGCCAAAGCCCGAGCCCGAGCTAACAACTACAACTAAGAACATTTTGATGCCCCGAGACGGATGGGACATCATTGAAGAAAAGAAATGCACATTCAAAGCAAGTGCAAGTGGTTCGACAAGAGAATGCAATGGATCGTGGACGAAGACGGGATAAAAGACATGGGACAAACTACAATAGCCGAAGTATCCCGAAATTGGATCAAGGGGGAGTGTTGGAATGTGTGATCCAATTTCTAGAAGCTTCAAGATTGATATTAGCTAGAAAAGTCAAGAAAATCCTAGAACAAGCAAAAGAAGTCTAGAGAAGTCCATGCTTCAAGAGAAGTCTAGAATTCTCTATCTTATGTTATTAGCCATTTGTAGAGAAGTCTAGAGACTTCCTCCACTAGCCTATATAAAGGAGCAAGTGCTCCATGTTTTTGTGAAGGGAGCTAATCATAAAAATCACATCATGTAGCTCCCTCACCAACACCTCCTTCAACTATTGTAAAAATATTTTATCCAACTAATGAAACTATTTCCCATATCTCATGTTCTTTGTCCTTCAATTATCCTATCTCATCCATTGTCCATCCTCTACAAACTACACCATACACTTGCACATACCACTAACCAAAAACTATCATCCATAACTAAAACCATGCTTCCGCGCTCATTTAAATTTTAACACGCAGGAGCTGCTCAAGAAGCCCAAGTATGAGCCCGACCACGACAGCAACGCGCTATACTTTAGCTCCACTTCCATTTCTTCCGACTCGAGCTCGGGCGGGTTCTCGTTCTCGGACACCGAGTCCGTCAGGGGCGCGAGAACGACGGCCACTTCGTCGTCTTCTTGCTTCGCGCTGTTCAGGCTCAAGCCCGTGAAGACGAGAGTCGCCGCCGCCAAAAGGGAGGAGACACGGCATGCTCCGTTTGGCGAACAGAGAGAAGGCCGAGAAGACCATGGGCGTCAACGCTGAAAAGCGAGAGAGGAGCAAGTGAAGAGGGGGGGTTTTTTTTCTTGTTTTTCGGCATCGTTTTGAGCAACACGCGGATGCAGGGAGACAAGGAACAACGAGCATAACGAGGAGCAAGGATATGAACGACCATTCCGGTGAAGTATTCTCTCGAGTTCCTCGCCCGACCATCATTCTTTGATAACCGGAAGTTTTGGTCTTGACTGGTGACCGTGATATGTTCTTTTCCAAAGACGAGGTTAGCCGAGCACGATCCCCTTTTGTTCTGTTTTGTCTCGATCGACCTAAGGGCTGAGATTTGTTTGCTTCGGTTATGCACGTGTGGGTCTCGGGTGAGTCACCTCTGACTTCAGGGAATGCGTTTGTTGCTTGATTTTGATTCTAGACATGACTCCGAGCCCTGAACTGAGAGTCGGTTCATGCTTAAACTCGAGATTGATGTGCCCTTGCCTCTGTGCTCGCTGAACCGCGTTTGTTTTGTTTATCGCTTGTGGTGTTTCTACGTGATTGTTCCAAAAAGGTTGGGTATTGTTGAGTTGGCGAAGGTTTTTCTTGGTTCCGTTAAGTGGATTAACGGTCGCCGGAGTTTGTGGCCGGCGGTGGTCGACGCTGGTGAGGATGGGAGCGAGTGGTGAAGGGCCGGTGGTTGTACAGCCACCAGCAACCAAGGATTGCCAACTGTGAAGAAAAAGATGCACCATGGAAGCCATCGGTGAAGAAGAAAGCATGGGAAGAAGACCCAAAGGGGAAAAAAAAAAAAAAAAAGCAAAAAAAATGGCAGAAAAAGTGAAACACAAAAGCTGGCGTTGGGAAAGAGAAGCCGCAGAGAAGAGATGTAGTGAAAAAGACGAAATAGTGAAAAGACAAAAAAAAAAAAAGATTAAAATATTAAGATTAAAATATTAAGATTAAAATAGAAAAACAAAAAAGACAAAAAAAAAGTTTTAAGTAATCGGTTTTGTCTATTTTAGTTTTAATCCAGGTTTGTGTCAAGCCAATGGACCGGATTGGGTTTACCGGTCCGAATCCATTTTTCTAAATATAATAATATAAATATTAAAAATTTCAAAATCAAAAATAAAAAATAACAGAAAATTCAGAATTTCATTTGAAAAATTTTAAAAACAAACTTTCCGAGCTATTTTCTTAAAAAAAAAAAAAATGGAAGTTTCTTAACTCTAAAGTATGCTAAAAAATTGAGTAAGCCCTTACTGCTCTACCTTAGGGTTTCAATGTTCTTCAAAGACAATTACTCTTGTTTGCATGCTTGTGCTGTTTTGACCCCATTAGTCTAGTTAAGATTAACATTTATCTTTTCCTTAATGTTAAATACTTGCTCTCCTATGCAATTTATTTAAACATTTACCTTGGCTGCTAACTATTATTTTAATGATTGTGCACCTATATAATCACTTCATATGTTAGCGGATTGGTATAAAATTAACCTAAATTATTTGACAAAAATCTTTTTTTAAAATGAACAAGATTAGGTACCGAAAGGATACTAATTGGTTAATTAGTGTAATCAAATCATCGATCCTAGATTATTTAGTTGTGTAGGAAGTGAGGTATACTCACATGGCTCACTTAGTTGTAACCGACCTCAATAGGCTAGTGACGGCTCCTTATTGCGAAATTCTTAAAAATGCCCCAATGTCACAAGAGGTATGAGCTTGGGAGAGTCCATGCCTAATCATGGGCCTTAAGTCCGTCCTTTAGACAATGCCCCTAAAACTATTCTCTCCCCTTGAGGGGTAGGTCACGATAAAAACCTATTGATATTTTAGATTACTTATATTCAAATATCCTATGTATGCTCATGCGAGTGATATTTTTAAGTTATACACATGGGTGAAATGCTACTAACTATGGTGCACTAATCTAGATCACTTGGTTTCTAATCAGCAAAGACGTAATCTTAAACAAAACTGCAATACTTCAACAAATGAGTCTTGTAACAAAACTAGCAAAGTAGACAGATCATGGTGTCATTAGTGAGGTAGAGCTTCAGGTGAAGATTTCAAAGACCTTAAAAGTAACAAAAGTTGAGATTACAGATGATGTTGTAATTCCTAAAGTTGGTGATAGTGACAAATCAACACAGCCGTAGTATATTATAGCTGCAGACAGACAGAGAAGGAAAATTAAATCACTGCTACGTCATAGTTATACATATATTACTTATGCATTGACAGTAGCTGACGAGGTGAAGACAGATGAGCCTTTGTCTTACTTTGATACAATGGTTATGAGTGAGTTGTCGCAGTGGCTAAGGGCTATGAGCATAGAGATAGAATAATCACTCATCAAAATCAGATATGAGAGTTGGTCAAAGTACCTGAGAACCAAAAGATTGTCGAAAATAAATGGATTTTTAAATGGAATGAGGGCGAGGCAACGAGGTATAAGGCGAGACTTGTGGCAAATGATATATATAGAGTGAGGGCATTAATTATAACAAGGTGTTCTCTCCTGTGGTAAAACATACCTCTATTTGTGTTTTGCTTGCTTTAGTTGCTACGCAAGATCTCGAGTTAGACCAGCTAGACATGAAAACTGTGTTTCTTCATGGTGAGTTGGAGGAGCGGATTTACATGAGGTAACCGAAGGGATTTACTATTTTGGCAAGGCAATCGATTTTTTTTTTTTTATGGACTTCACCAAAAAGGGAAAATTTGATTAATGGGCTTTTGTACATTATTCAAGTAATTTGCATATACAAAAAAGAAATCAAAATGCAAGATTCACTTTTGTTTATTATTACTGTCCCTTTTTCCATTTGATTTTAATATGGAGAAAGGAAAGAAATATTGACCTTTATTATTTTGCATAAATGTGGTATTTTTTCGACCAAAAAAAAAAACCCAGTTTGGTATTAAAAAAATGAAAATTGGTCAATTTTCATATAGTTAAGGACTAGATGGAACATTAGATGAAAGTTTGGGGACCAAATTGAGCAAATCGAAAGCTCAGGGATGAAATTGAACATTAGATGAAAATTCATAGACCATTTGTGACATTTTCCCTTTGATTTATCTATTACTATATGTTGATGATATGCTGATAATGGCTAAAAATATGTCTGATATTGATGTGTTGAATAGACAGTTAATTGCTGAATCTGAGATGAAATATTTAGGTGCTGTAAAGAAAATATCGGGTATTAAGGTTTTGCGTGATAGGGCTATAGGACTTTTAAACCTATCTCAAAAGAAATATATTGAGAAAATCATAGCATGTTTTAACATGCAGTTAATGAAATCTGTAAGTACACATTTAGTGAAACACTCTAAACTTTTAAATAAATTATCATCGTAGATTGAGAAGGAAGAAGAGCATATGCCCCATATTTCTTACTCTAGTACCGTGGGTAGTGTTATGTATGCTATGGGATCCATTGTACCTAATGTTTCGCAATTTATGAGCACAGTTAGTTCATTTTTGCACTTGTCTAACCACGTTAGCGTGCAAAATGACATTGTTTTACACTTGGCTCGCTGGAAAATCCCCACGTAAGCATTTTAGCTGAATTTTCTCACCATTGGCACTTAACTGATCCATTTTGCTCTGATTTTGACACTTAAGTGTCACTTTCCTAACTTTTAGCACTTAAGTGTCCTATTGTGCCAAGTTTTGGCACCCCAAATTTCCTAGACTTTCCATATCTCTCTTTGCATAAAAAATATTGTGTCTATTATTGCCGATTCTGTAGATCCTTTCGAAAATTTAGTACATATATGGCCTATAATCATGTACATATTTTACATGAACTTGACCTTATCTTCTCCACTACATCAACGCGAGAATTGAGTTGATGATAAGGTTACATTAGATGTCATGCCAAGAAAGATGACAAAAGGCAAAACGAAGAAATTAACTATTCGCATTCTATTAAGATAGTGCACTCGGTAAAATAACTTAATTGTCGTTATCATGCAATAATCAACCTCATTCTTACACTTCACGTGAGAAACTTATAACGATCTTTTAATTTTATTTTTTACTTTTCAATTTAATACATGTTTTTTCGGTTGAAAAATGATTTTTTTTTTTTTTGTTATTGAAAAGATAGAAAAATATTCATTCAATGTTCTCTACATAGATCAATAATTGCATAGTGATAAAAAAAAAAAAAAGACAATAATGATGATTTTTTTTCAATTCTCCGTGCTAGTAAAGTTGTGAGTTATTTAAAGTTAGGTTATAATTTTGCACACGGAATGAAAATTGATCAGGTAAGTGAGTGGCGCGGGCATGAAAGCTAGTGTCCTACGAAACCCAAACACCATGTTGTCTCACTTTTTATTATTTCCAGAACTACCTCACTTAAGTTGACTAATAATTAGGGATCCCCACATGCTTCTCTCATGAATTAACGCTTCTTCTTCTTCTTTTTTGGGAAAATTTCAATTAAAGGCCTAAAGTGGAACCACTTTCTCAAAAAAAAAGACCTAAAGTAGACATTGTCTCAAATAAGAACTTGAAGTGACCAATTTAGTCTCAAATAGGGGTCTCAAGTTGAAAGCCAATCAAATCTTATTTGCAGCTAGGAGTATTTTCGTCTAAAGACTTTCTTCTTTTTTTCCTTTCTGTTTTTCTTTTCTTTCTTTTTTTCATCTAGCTCACCTCCTTCTTGACAAATGCATCAGACTCCTTGTGCTCAAGCTTGCACAAGTGCAAAACAATTCGAACAATTTAGGAAAAGAAGAAAACGAAAAGATATTCGAGAAGTTATGCAATTTTGTAAAACTACAAATTGCATACTTCGGTTCTACAGCCTCCCCATCAACAAACTTCAAAGCGCATGCTCTACATTAGCAATTTTGCATCCTCACCCAAGAACTCATTGATTTCGGCATAAGCCAGTTTTTAAGTAATTCGCCACCACTCACCTTCTTCGATGACGATAATGAACTTGAGAATCGAGAAATATCCAGGAGTGGGTTTTGTTTTTAATCAATTTTCTCGTAAGAACTTATTATGGCAATTAAAGAACAATTTCATGCTCTCCCCGCTAGCAAAAATGGCTATGCCATGATAACTTTCACTCGTAGCTTGTTGGGAATGTTTTATTGGGTCTGGGTTGGATTATTCATGGCATTCATAGATGTAGCTTGCATTGAGGTGGAATATGTGGTTTCTTGAGAGGGTCCATGTGTCATGCATGCTAGTTATCTATAAAGGCTGCTGAATCATTTTGACTCGTGATTGAAGATATTCACCTCCGATGGGAATTCAAATAAGACAGCACTCAATCTAAAAAATGAATGACTCTAGTTTACACATGTACATAAAAATTTGCCTCTCTAACTCTAAAATATTATTTGCACAGATTTGAGAGAGAATAACAAGACGAAAAATGTGCAAAATACACGTATTTCACTAAACGAATCGATGCACATGAGTATCATAGAGATTCCTCAAAAACCTCTAATAAATTTGGCTTAGGCACTTCAATCCGGCTTCTTCTCGCTAAGATGGATCATAGCTTGCGTGAGGACCAATTGGAATTCAAGCATCGATGACAACGAGGTCAGCAAGCTAATGGCTTACACCTCGTCGTGCTTTGTGCTTGACCACGACCACAAGATGTGGGGATCGAATCGAACTGAGCATCACATCTTGGTCCACTCATGCTCGATGAAGGGCTTGGATTGATCTCCATCTTTCAACAAAGGTACTAGAATTGCTGTTGAGGGCAACAACGGATGAGGTTGAGGGTGTCGATGGCTATTTTGGCAGGGAAGATAGAGAAGGACTTTGGAGAACACGATCTAAAGACTGAAAAAGTTGGAGGCACAAGGATGATGAAGAAAAGAAAGAGAAGGAGAAAATAAATAAGAAAGAAGGAAAAAAGGTCTTTAGACAAAAATACCCCTAGCTACAATTAAGATTTGGATGGCTTTTGTCTTTATTTGAAACTAAAAATTGGTCACTTCAGGTTATTGTTTAAGACAACATCCACTTTAGGTCATTTTTTTGATAAAACGGTTCCATTTCAGGCCTTTAATTGAAATTTTCCCTTATTTTTTTAGGGATCCTCCATAGCTCTTTATTTAACTTATATATTTATTTAATATTACACATGCATGTAGCTACGGGTGATCGGTTCTTAGGTGGGTAGACTCCAAACTTAAAAGCTACCCTATTAGAATCGATTTCTAGTTTTTGAAACTTGTAACCATCCCTATTTACTTTGGAACCTATCTTATTTTTTCTATTCGATTCCAAGGTTTATCCAAGAACCTGTTTTTTCTTTTTATTCCTTATATTGGTTTCATTTTTTAATAGGAAAATGCTATGAGTAATATAAAGGTTCAAAGTAAAAGATGAACAAGGATGGACAAGCAAAGGTGATTCGGGAACTAGCGATTGTTGCAAGGTTAGAATGAGCTGTGAACAAGTGAGGAGGAGGGTGAATCACGAGGGACAAAGAGAGACATTCATAAAGTGTCTAAATAAGGTTGGAGAGAATAAAATAAAAAAAAGTGAGATGAAAAAAAGATGCCAAGAAAAAAACTAGAGTTTCTAGGTTTTATGAAACTAGTTTCAAATTCAATTAATATAATTGTAATTACTTAAATTAATCGCATTTAAATTTAATCTAAACCATCCTTAATTGCAATTAAGGTTAAACCAACATTAGCTAATATTAAATGTCATTAACATTAAACTAACTACCCCCAATTGTAATTAACATCCTAATTTTCCATTGGGAAGTTAACTCACGGGTTTCTAGCGACGGCGAGCTCACAGTGACGGTGGTGCAACGGCAATGAAAACACGAGACTCCCGCTTTGAACAAAAACTCGACGGCACCGGCAACTTTTCAAAACCCACGGCCAAGCTTGGGTTGCGTGGTGGTGAATCGGTGATGGTGGCTAGCGGCGGGGGAGTGGGCCGTGGCAAGGATGGTGGCTCATGGTGGTGGTGGTGGTTTGGTGATGGCGGCGGGGCAGTCAAGCAGTGGACGACGGCAGCAACACATGGCAGCAAGAACGGTGGTGAGAAATGGTGTGACTTGCGGCAAATGAGGGAAGAAAAACAAGAATGAGAAGTTGAAGAATATAAAAGCAAATGGAGAAAGTGTGGGGGGATGAGTTCGGCCGAGCCAAAAAGGGGAGAAGATGAAGTGCTGAAGAAGCTGAGGGAAAATGAAAGCAAGTAGAAGGGTGAAGGCTCGGCTGAAGTTGGGGGTGGGGAAGAAAACGTGGGGAGAGAGAGAAATTTTTTTTCGGGGGGGGGGGGAGAGAGGGAAAAGTGGGAGAGAGAAAATAAGAAGAATTTTCTCTAAAATCTTCATGATTTCCCTTTCACTCTCCACAATTTCCTCCCAACCTAACAATTTGTCCCCTCAATTTCTTTTTATTTCCAATTTCTTGAAAACAAGCCTTTTTGGTCCAAAAATTTCAACCTTCCCATTGGGTTCGATTTTTCCTTTTCGACTTCCAATTTTTCATCCGAAAATTTCGAACTAGTCATGGATTCTACTGACGATGATGCGACATCCAATAATTTATCCTCAAAACCCTTGAAAGTTCGATATGCGAAATCGAATTAAATTTTATGAAAAATCGATCAAACGTGACCTTGGGTATGGCAAAAACTATCGAGTGGCTTTTAGAGGTTCTTGCACGATTGACCCGTAGTTGATAATTCTCAATCCATGTTTGTGCCTACTCAAATTGTGGACAACCTTTGGTTGTCATGTAGTTGCGAGAGTTCTATTACGTACCATAAATATAATATTAATAGAAAATCGGTTCATTATCGTTCGACATGAATATCGTAATTGTGCAAAATCACCCGCAAATCGACTACGTACTTCCGTTGAATCGATTTATATCCGTTCGCTAATTGATTTATAACAACGTAGTATTGACCCTTATCAATCTTTATGGTCAAGCGATTTATCCCTAATTGAATTCTTTAGTCTTTCACATTTTAACCCTATATGACATCAGCCAATAGATTAGTTAACTCGTGAGTAATCAATGTAGAGTAAAATGATCATAAATGCATCAATGAAATAACTATTTCATATATTTCGAAACATGGCCAAATTTCGGGATACCACAATGAACAATACAAATGCTCATGCTTTGTTGAATAACCGAGGACAACTCAATACAGAGCAAAATGTCTGCAGAACCATGAGCAAAATGAGCACGACGGTGGCGACCACAGTGAGAAACTTCCAAGAAGAGTAGACGTACTTCCTCATGAGATTATAAGCCTTGACCTTTCGAGTGCTGTTGTAGTACTCGTTGACGTCTCGGATTGTCTCGTCCAGCTCCGACGCAGTGCTTTTGGAACCTATGGATTTGATCACTCCATTGAAGAGCTCCACGACCTTGTTGTCGCTGTTCAGGCCGTTCAAGACAATGGACGCTTCCCTCAGCAACTTCAAATCCTCGGAGGTGTCGATAATGCCGTACATTAACTCAGTGTATCGTGTCAGAATTAAGGAGCCCCTCTGCGATATCATTTCGTAGGCCACGAGGTTTCGCAGCAGGACTTCGGTGGTAGCATCCAGATCGATTTGCGGGAGCTTCAAGGTAGCGGTTTTCTTATCGAACGCAATGGTTTTGATACCTCCTGTGGCCAAGCTTAGTTTGATCCCGACGCTGCAGAGCTTTGACGCTGTGGGGATCATAACGATTTCTTGAAAAGGGTCATTTGAAAGGTACTCGGAGCATCTGGGAATCAATTGCATTGCCACTTGACTTATCTTGAAGATGAGCTCGATTCGCTCTTTCAGCTCCTTCATGAAAGAGAATTTCGATAACTCCTTCCATGCTGCAGTGACTATTAATGCTAGTATCGATACCATCTTGAAGAAGAGCTTGATCAGCACTTTCAGCTTCTTCATGAAAGAGCATTTCGATAGCTTGTTCCATGCCTTAGTGACTTTTGATGCTTGCGTCGATAACATGTCTATCAGACGGCAAAACCTTGCACCTGTTGATAAAAAGGTACTTTTATTCACTTTTCTAATGTTTGTATACAACAAAAGAATGAGGAAAGAGGCCATATCAGCTAACGCATGGCATGGGGAATGAGAACTAACTTCTAAGCTCATTCTTCTTCGTCTGTGCTGCTTCTGGGCCTGTTGTTCCCAAGATGAGATTGTAAAGGAGATCGAGCAAATGCTTACGCTGAATGGCTTCAGACGGCAAGCACATTTCCAGCCCGAGAGGTGATATCCCTTTGCAGAACCTCGTCAACATCTCCCCAAGCTTCCTATCTATGGACTCATCTTCTTCATTTTCTCTCACTTCGTTCGCCGAATTCTCGATCTGCAACATTATTTCCCTCAGCACAAAGGTCGGAATTTGATTCTCCACCATCATCACGTCTTTGACGGTGGAGTCTGGGTCATCATCCCAAATTGAGTCTTCCTTGATTCCGATGTTGGGTGACTTGTATCTGTACAGTAGGTCGAGCAAGAACAAGCTGTCGATGGTCATGATCCATTTCAGAGTGTCCGTGCCGACTTCCAGGTGCAGCTGGTAGCTTGCGCGAATCTTCGCCTCCTCCGCTTGGAGCAAACCAGCCGTCCGATCGAATGCCGGGAGCTTCAGCGCTGCCTGTGCCCGCCGGGCTGCGGCCAGCTTGGGGTGCTCCGTGTGGTAGAGGTGTGGCCGGAGGTGGTGGTATGGTCCCAGCGCAACATGATGCGGGATGTAGGCCTCCGGCTTTGCGGAGCTGATAAATTCAGGCACGCAGTGGACGGAAACCGGGGTCTCAATATCGATCCCGTGATTGAGGGCGTCTCGGATGTGCTTCACCCATTGCTCCTCACTAAGGCTTTTGTTGATGATGGAGGTCGACGATGAGGACATGCTTGTTCGACGAGGTTTAGAGAGCTAACTTACATCTTTTGGTCGCATACAAACACATGTATCTTTCGCCTCGTTGCAAATATGAAAGAAAACAAGGCTGAGCTTCGTGGTGATTGCGAAGATGACTTTGAATATTATTAGCGTTGAAGTAGGGCAAGTGGTAGATTGTTTTTTTTTTTTTTTTTTTTTTTTTTTTTTGGGGGCTGTTCTCCTGGGAATGAGAGCAACTGTCTTGAAGAATCAAGGGCTCGACTGATGGTCCAAGAGCTTGGTCCTATGTGGTAAGATTCCTTGTGCAAAATCACAGCATCTCCCATTCAGATATCCGTACAATTTTCATAAATTAATGTGACATCCTCTTTTTGTCTTCTTCTTCTCTCTCTCCTCTTTCTCCCTCACGTTTCGGATCCGTCCCGCCTCTTCTGCCAAGTCCCATCCACCCTCCTCTTTTATCTTTCTTTTCTCTGCCCCCTCTCGCCATCCCTGCGGCCCCTCCCCTTTTTCTTTTCTTCTCTCTTTCTCCCTCTCCGTCTCTTCTTTTCCTTCCCCCCACCCCATATTTATTTCGAATTTGCAGTTCCTAATTTATCAATTCATGTGTCACTCTCAATATTGTCTACATGTGACTCTCGGTACAGTCTACATGTGAGAGTGCATATTCAAATATATTATATCGTTGTCTATGGGGTTTTAATGGGATTTATATCTAAATAGTCTATCTTTCTAAAAACTCAAAGTAATATAACAATATTTGTAGCAAAGAAGAAAATGAGTTTATTAAAAGTACTAACTTTCCAAAATCTCCCCATTTTCGAAAAAACTTGAAGGATGTTGATATGTTGACGAATATTACCAAAAAAAAAAATGTGTTTCTTTTTCCCCTCCTAATCCGATCTATTGAAAAATTATAAGGATGAGAAAAATCATAAAAAAAAGTCTTCAAACTATTAAAATTTATTAATTCGGTAATAAATATTTTAATTTATTAATTGAGTCTTCAACCTTTTCAAGTTTTTGCCACTTGAGTTTATTCGGTCAATTTTAACCGGAAATCACTAATATAGGCATTAGCCTTTTTCTTTTCTTCTCTTTTCCTTTTTTATTTTCCTTTTTTATTGTGGCGGCAAGGGTGGTTGGGCACAATAATATAAAAATTTTGAAAAAAATTAAAATATTATTAAGAATTCTTCACAACCCTCGCTAGCCACTAAAAAAGAAAAGAAAAGAAAAGAAGGAAGACATCAAAAATGAAAAAAAGAAAAAGAAAATGTCGACGTCCATATCATCGATTTCTGTCCAAAATTGACTGGATGAATTCAATTGACAAAGCATTAAAAATTAAGAATTCAATTAGTATAATTAAAAGGGTTGATCAAATTGACAAAAGTGTAATAGGTTATAACTTTTTTGATTATTTTTCCTAAGGACAAGCATTACCGTTATGCTTATTTGATGAAAATTACAACATAGAATTACTTACTCGCTAATATCTCTTTTTGGCAATGGGCAAAAAATTCAATACCCGTACACAACAAAAGGAAGATATTAAATTTGTAAATTTCCTTTTATGTTATGAATTTTCTCTCCAGGAATTGAGACTTATTGATGGCCTGCTATAACAGCATTTTAATGCACACATGGTAGTAACCTCACATTTTGCCAGCGCCAACAATGTTCATAGATTGGAATCAATCACGCATTTTGAATGAAGATGATATGAGGAAGATTTAAATTCAAGTTCGATAACTAAGGTAGATTAGTAACAATCATCCAATTATTTCATTTACAACCATAGCCATTTGCTATATCTAACTCGTGAAATCTTATATCTATATCCATATCCATTGCTATGTACACAAAATATAATGTCTATTGTCGCCGATTATGTAACTCCTTCTGAAAATTTAGTACATATATGGCCTATAATGCATGTACATATTTTAAATGAACTTGACCTTATCTTCTCCACTACGTGAACATGAGGATTGAGTTGATAATAAGGTTACATTACCTGTAATGCGAAGTTAACGTTTTTAAGCCAAAAGCACTATTGACTACACTTTTTGCTTTTTGAAATTATTTTTGCTATGAGCAATATCATTCATTTAGTAACCTTGTACTTTTTCTTTTTCTTTTTCACGCATGTATAACTACCTTCTGTTTCATCTTTCTTAATTGGCAATATGATTCAGACTGATTTAGGAATGCTATCATCATAATGTCCACTTTCAACCTATATTTTTATGTATATGATGGTTCTCATCTTAATCCTAAATGATCTTTACTAAATAAATTACAATTAAAATTTACCATACCATTTAAAATGAAGTTGCATGCACACATGAGAACTAGTCTAAGTACATAATAAATGCTTCTATCCTTTTTTAAATAAATGTTTGGTTTTAGTTGTTAAAAAATAGTGAATTACTCGATGATTGTTTTCCTTTTAGATTAGAATTTGGATATCTATATGTGACACTCCTGGTACATTACGGCTAATGTGGTTTTCCAATTCTTTCCAATTTTTAAGCAAGCGGAAGCATATTTACACCAATAGTAATCCAGGACATACAAAATTCAAAGAATGCACGCAGGAAGATAAAACCAGGCAACTTCATTTCCTTCTTATTTATATACTCTTCGTGACCTATACTTCGGACTGTACCAAATTTCACTAACTGTATCACTCCAACCATGGTACCATCTATTTACAAGGTTGCCTACATGTCCCAAACCCCATTATCTGGTCTTTCCAAAAGTGTTATCCTCGTCCTTTGGCTCTCGTCCTACTCAACCCAGCTATCTCCATCGTCATCACCGTCTGGGAGTGGGAGTGGTCCCACTAGATGCCCACCGATCCGGATGTAGATGACAACAGCCCGATCGATTAGATTGTGCTCAGTATCTAACGGTGCAGTACATTAAGAGGGATGGCCAAAGATTCACGTTGTCTTACTCTCTACTATGAAGGTACTTTTGATTCTGTAGTGCCATGCCGGCTATCTTTCCTTGGAACTTTCAGACTGGAGAACCATTACTAGACAGAGGGCATTTTCATAATGGCTTCGGAAAGTAAAAGCGCAATCTTTCACGAAAAAGGTACCAAGAACATCTTTTCTTTGCTCTTGAGTCTTCCCTTGCCCTCAAACCTTCACATGAGGTCTCGTTCAGCTATGTAGCATGAGCATTCTCCGGAAGCTTTCGTGTTGTGTCCGACACTTCGACACGTGTCCGACACACTCTGACACGTCCCGACATGCTCCGACACGTGGTCAACGAGTGTCGAAAAATCCGACACGTGGTCAACTCTCTCCGACACGCGAGTCCAGAATTCCGATACGTGATTCCGACACGCACGGGGTCAATTTTAAAAATTTCTAATACTTGAGGGATCAAAATATAAATATACACAAAAGAAGTAATAAAAGAAGTAATAAAAGAAGTAATAAAATTGTTATAAATATATACGCATGGGGTCAATTTTTTTTTTTCAGTTTTTTTTAGAATTGTTTTATTTTTTTTAAAAGTCTTTTACTATGAAAGAAGTAATAAAAAAATGCTATATATTATAAATAAATAAATTTTAAAATATCATTTTAGCATTTTTCTTTAAATAATATTTTTTCCTCTAAGTTTTGTGTATTATTGTAACAAATTAAAATAATGAATGATATTATTTAATATTTTTCGTGTAAATTAATTCTGGGCTATTATTATTATTATTATTATTATTATTATTATTATTATTATTATTATTATTATTATTATTATTATTATTTATGTATTTATATATAAAAATATATTTAATATATAGCGTGTCGAAATGTGTCGAAATTCTCTATTTTTAAGAAATGACGTGTCGGTGTGTCGTGTCGTGTCGTGTCGCGTGTCCATGTCAGTGCTACATAGCTGTTCAATATATTGACGTCCAGAATGCGATCGTCACTCGACATTATTGATTGGCAAAGATGGCTATCTGGAAGAGTAATCGGTGAATCGATTGTTACTCGTTGTTTGTCATAACTTTCATTCGTCATCTGTACAATTTCTCTAATTATCGTAATCACTCGATATCATACCCATATCTTCCACTCCATTCACTTAAATCACACGTGTATTCGCTTAGTACTATGTTTACAAACTAAAGTAAACAAAAATTTTCTCAAAACTCACGAGAGAGGAGAAGCGCAAAGACTAACGGCAAGCCCATGATTTGTGGTCGACGAATGTTGTGTTATTCGGTATTGCGGCAACATAGGGCATTTGTTCTGTAACAATATTATGAGGACAAGGGATGTCAAATGAGTGGAATGGGTTGAGTTTGGGTCGGGTGGAAAATGATCTTACTCATATTGACCCCTTTAATCAATAATGATCCATTTTCATGCAATATAATTTTGATGACCGTACTCAACCTGACCCTAGCATAGACCTATACTTGACTTGACCTATATTATTAAAACACATCCATATTTAACCCTAACTATGAAAGTAAATATCAGGTTACTTAACCCACTTTAAGCTCTTCATGTTAATGTGCTACTTAGATAAAATTTTATATAAATTAAGAAAGTAAAATAAAAAAATAAGAAGATGTAAGAAAATAAAAAAAATGTAAACAAAATAGAAATCAAAAAGAAAAAAAGAAATCAAAAAGACCAAAGGTGACTTGATTTTATTTTTTTAAAAAATCTATATTTTTTAATTTTTTTTTTCCTTTTTTTTTTCTTCTTCTTTGCTTGGTCGTCGGTCACAGGCTGCCGATCGACTATAAATAAGCTCGAATCCCCCTTGCCTTGTTGGAGTCGGAAGGGTTCGGGCCAAGCTTAAGTCTCACCATATAGACGAAGTTGGAGCCTCACCAAAGGTTCGTGAGACTTCGGCCTCACCAATTCGGCAAGCTCGTCCCTTGCTTATGGCTAGCCACCAACGGATGAAGAAGGAAAGAGGAAAAGGGAAAAAAATAAAAACAAAAAACAAAATAAAATAAAATAAAAATTCAAATATATATAAAATGACATCTTTGTGATTTACTTAAAACTTGTTAGGTCACCCATTTATGACTCATTAAAGATTCACATAGTTCTTATGCAACCCATTTATGGCGTACTTAAACTTATTTTTAAATCTAAGGCAAACTCATTAAAATATGGGTTCCAATTTTGTGACCTCTAAATTAAGGACTAAAGAGTATGCAGATTCTTTTTTCCTTTGGGTAAAGGTAAGAAGGAGTATGCAGATTCTTTGATACAAAAGAAACGTGGAAAAAGTACCAAAAAAAGTCTCAAACTTATTATATTAATACCAATTTAGTTATAAACCTTTTCATTAGATCAATTTAATTTTAACCATTTTTACATTGGTATCAATTTAGTCCATCTAGTTAATTTAGACCGAAAGAGCCGACGTGAAATCCATATGTTTTATGTGACATGCTCATGCTGACATCAAATTTCTTTTATAATTTTTGATGTATACGCTTTTTTATTTTTTTCGATTTTTTAATAATTTCTCTTCTTTTCTTTTTCCTTTTCCCTTTTTCCCTCCACCAGCCATCACCGAGCCTTGTCAGCCCAAGTGAGGACAACCCTTGCAAGCCTAGGCCCAAGCATCCCACTCCTAAGGCTGGCAAGGGCGATCCTCGCTTGACGCAGGCGATCTCTACCTTGTCGATGGCCCGTAGAGGAAAAAGAAAAAAGAAAAAAGTAATAAAAAAATCGAAAAATTATAAAAAAATTGTTTGTCGGACATGCAGCGTAAAACAATAGGTGTTAATGTTAGTGATTTCTGGCCAAAATTGACCAGATGAACGCAATTGATAAAACATGAAGATGCTTAGGATTTAATTAGCATAATTAAAATTTTAGGAATGAATTGGCAAAGTTACAATGAATTTTGGACTTTTTGAACAATTTCCCCCTAGACAAAGCAACGACCAAGAACATTGGGCAAAGAATCCATGACTTGTCTTTCAATTTCATAAGGTTCCTTTCACCAATGAATTAGGGCATGCTCTCTCTACGATTGCCTGCGCGTTAAGGCAAGAATAGTGATCAGAACTTTTACATTGCCCCCCACTGGAGGAGATCAACAAACCATCTGAAGCCTTCAACTAAATAAAGGAATCATTGTTCTTCTCAGTGCAAAAGAATCCAATTCCTGTGGGACACCTTAACCTATAAAAAGAGAAGGAAAGAGAGAAGAGGAGAAGCCTTTATTCGACAAATTGAAACATCCCGTTTCAAACACTCCTTAACAGACAAAAATACACCAGAGAAGGGAAAGCACGCCATGAGACCCAAGGCTGCCGCCCCTCCAAGCGTGTTTACGAGGATTTCGAGCCCGAATGCAAATGGCACAATGAGGAAGGGCGCGATGATATTGAGCTCGACGTCCACGGTATTTCACGAACCCATTGCACCATGACATTTGAGTTAAATCACTGCGATGCAAATGCAGGGAGGTGCTGTAAGTAGTATGACAGCACTGAACTTACAAGTCAAAACGAGCACAAACAGAACGATCGTCTTCCTTGCATTTTAGGTGAAAATATATCATGACCTTATCGTGGTTCTTGTCCGCCTGAAAACGATCAACACCGCTATGTTGCTTGAGGGGTCAGTATATGTGCGCATCATCTTTACCTGATCGAACAACCAGTACATGCCTGCATTGAGTTGTGCAGAGTTTCGCTCATCGAACGCCTTAGGCAAATCTCTCCCGTGTAAACTAAGGGATTGAAGAATAGAGAGGTCACTTCGTGCCGGGACCAATGAGAGGCCAGCATCGATTGTTAGTATTGCGATGACCTAGATGAAGGTGGCATTAGGAAAGTCGAGGTTGTGTAGCTCAATCTGGCGTCACATGAAATCTATCAAGGCATCGTAGAGGGTCATTGGGGGCACAAATAGCATAGGCATGTCTACTCATCAGAAAAATGATTATCCGTCAAAAGTGAGTAAAAACTCAGCAAGCAAACTACCAACTAATCTGTACTACATATCTCAATAACAACACATGTGAGGAAGTTTAGACATACAATATAGAAGATTGTTTTAAATCAACTTGCCTGAAAACCTTTGTCGAAATCAGGATAACAAGTGAAAAATATTTTCTTTGAAACTAGAAAGCTCGAATGAAATCTGAAAATGCCAATGATCATATTTACTATGAATTACTTGTCAATCCTCCAGGGAACTCCATTACCCCTAGGCATCTCACACTCATTTAGCATTGTGAGGACATCTCAGAAAACCGTGTTACACCCCCTAGGCATCTAGAGGAACACACTTACCCCTCTAGGCATCCCTACTACAACCAGAGCATTGTCACCCCCCAAAGACCGATGGCAAATCACACACTCATCCGATGGTGCAGCTATTTAATAATTCAATTTAAACATGCCATCCGCTAAGTTAATGTACAAGAACAGTTTAGTGTCTACCATCAACTATACTTTATAAGCCAGAGAAATGATACAAACATTTAGTTGGTAGCACTAGTTCAAAAGGATGGTTTACAAAAAGGAGTTTGTCCAAAATTGACAGAAAAAGGGTAGCTTGCCCGTCTGCAGAAATTAAAGGCATTCGCCAAGCAAATCATTCCCGAAATCACGAGACTTTAACACGATATGGACGAGACTCTTGGGAATATTTTCACGAAGAACTCAAAATCCGGTTCAGCTTGTATGGGTCCAATAATTTTATATACTTCAGGTCAAAACAAGGTGAATTTCCATGAAAAAACAGCTCTGAAATTGGACGTTTCAAAAGCTTAAATGAGTTCCAAAAATCACGGGAAAATTACAAATAGTCTAAAACTTTCATGAAGGATGCGATTTCAAATCTTGTGTTGAAAATTCTGTAGAAAATGGAAACTAAGTAAAGGTCCGATAATTGTTTATGAAGATAGATTCGGATCCTGTAGTTTTTCAAATATATTGTTGACACCAAAATTTTGGCGACTCGTATAGTCATTTATCGTATTAAAAAATTAGGGATTAATTTTATCCCTAAAAAAATAGTTAATCGCACAGCATGTAGTTTTAGATGCATTTATTTTTTATTTTTTATTTGCATTTACATTGGGCCGGTGACGGATGGGTTCAAATTGATGATTCAGAAACTTTAATTTGATAAGTCGGGCTAAGCCCACGAAGAAAGCAAATCGGCCCAAGCCCATATCTTCGGAGAGATTTTATGGATTTATCTTTGTGAGATTTCGACTGAAAAAGCAAATATTACGTTTGAAAAAAAAAAAAAAACAAATATTGCGTTTCGAAAAGAAATCTTTGTGGAGATGGATTTGGAAAATTTAAAAACCCTAATTCGTGCCCTATAAATAGGTAAAAAATACCTAGGGTTTGGAGGAGGCCAAACAATCGATACATACGGCCAGAAAGAGAAGACATTGATAAGGACAAATCGAGAGGTAAAGAGGGAGAGGCGGCGACAACAGAAAAGGAGGGGCGGATGCCCACGGGTTGAGGCGACAACGATCAACACGGGGACACATGTCTTAACCATCCTCTCCCGTTCGTGAATCTTTGTGGCGACAATCATCACCGCTGCGATTCCGACGACCAGCGAAGCCCCCTCAGCAAGCCTTGCGTTCACGCTTTATCATTTGCTCCGGTCACACCCAATCATCACCCATCGCAGGGAGTGTGGTAATTTTCTCACTGCTGCTCTTTATATTTCTTCTACAGGTTTTTCAGGCTAAGCTTCTCCGGTGGCTTCTAAGTACCGCCCGGTGCCGGCAGTGATAGCTGGTCACCGTGATCTACACTGACAAACATTTTGTTGCTGGACTTGCAATTCCAGCGAAGCACCTTCACCGCCGCACCAGACCAGTCCTCCCTTGTCTGGTGATGTCACTCACCGCAACCAGAAATCTCGTCCGCTTTAACTAGCCTCGAAATTCACATACTCATGGCAACGAATTGAAGGATTCTCGGCAAAGAGTGACGTGTGAACATGTCAGTTTGGGGTCCGAAAAAGCCTTTTTAAGCCCAGCTTCACCGAACAATCCCAATTGCATGTAGCTGTGCCAGAAGTGTGATCCGTGAATGTGGCGGTGAAGTATTACTGAAGGAGTGCACTTGAATTATTCTCAAGCAAGAAGAGCCCTGGCTGAGTCCACACTGTAGCATCGCACTAGCTGCCCTTGAGTCGCTCTTGAAGCCGAGACGAAGTCCGTCCCTCGTTGATGTTCCCAGATCATTACAAGGCTTCCATAGCTACGTCCTTGTCTCAGGTCAAATATTGTATGTCTCAATGGTGTGTCCAGTGGCGGCAACATCACATGCAATTGTGATATTTTCAAATCAAGAGCTGTCCCAATTTTGGTCATGATAATGGCAGGATTCTATTGGTGCTCTTTAATTTTCCTTATGCATGCGTTTTGACTATTCCTCCTCGGGCTTAGCAATTTTCCAGAGTACTTGGTAATTCACCGAGGAGAACACGATACAGGCGAATATCGTAAAAATTCTGATCGCACTTTTGCGTGAAGCCGCCATGAGTAGTTGCTATGAGACGATCTCCCTCACCGTGATTCCCATGACCCATCATCCATCCGAATTTGGAAACGTCACCCGCGTGACATCGTGAATTAGGTAAGACTCTCGATTAATCTGATTTTCATACATGACGCCGCCTAATTCATAATATCGCAATCTTATTTTGAATATTTGTTTGTTATTGCCATATCCAAAAGATCTCTTGATCCTTCATGAATTAGGAAATTTTCCTAATTCCGCAACGTGCATATGATTGATAGTCCGATTTCATGCTCGAAATACGACTCGCAATCGCACGGAAAAATCACCAATCCGATCTCATGCTAGAGATATGATTCGCGATTTTATTTGAAATTGGCCAATCCGATCTCATGCGCGAGATACGATTCGTCAATTTATTTCCAAAAAGGACATGGATGAGATATTGCCTGATTTGTTGCCGTGATGTTCTTGATGTCTTATTTTGATTGCTCCCGTAAAAGAAAGGAAAAATCCAAAAAAAGATTAAGTTAGATTAGGTTCGTCTTAGAATATTCCTCGTTTTAGAGTTATCTTGCATGATTAGAATAGGAAATTTATTTATTTCGAATTTTTGAAAAAAAATAAAAAAATATCATGCATATGTCATGTAGAATTAGGGCATTCTTTGCACGTCATTGCATGTTAGGATTGCATATTATAGGTTTAGATAATTTCTCCTAAATAGATTGCATGCTTATTAGGAAAATAAAAATCATGTGCACGTCATATATAATTAGGTTCATACAATGCACGTCATTTAGTGATTTTTGTTAGGTTCATTTAATTAGAAATTGCCCGTCATTAGAATTAGGTCATTAGATTAATTTAGATTGCATATTTAAGTGTTGCATTTCTTTAATTTCGAATCTCATGGAAAATACAAAAAATTATTTTTTAGAATAAATCCATCTCATGCTTCAGGATAGACTACATGCTTATTTATGTCATATTGCTTAGGTCATATAGCTAAGTCATGTTGCCATGTCATATCATTTCATGTTAAATTGGTGGCATGCATTGCATATTGCATGATTTTCATTAAATAAGTGAAAAAAAAAAGGAAATTCCATGTTAATTAAAAATCATATTTAGGACCGCTGATGTGAATTCTAAGCTAACAACACAGATGCTTTCGTTACTACGAGGTAAGTCCTGCAATTTATTTATTGCTTTACTTGGGTGTTAAATTGGTAGTTTGCGCACCCGCATGATCACTTCACACGTTAGGGAAATAGATTTAAAATCAATTCAAGCTGTCTACACAAACATTTTTTCATAATAAAAGAAACGGTACCGAAAGGGCGTTAGAGAAATCTAGCGTAACCAAGTCCCCGTACCCAAATCTCTGGTTCGTAGGAGTAAAGTAAATCTCCCATTACTTTACTTGGGTTTCTAATTGACCCACCAAAAATAGATTAGTGGCGACTCCTAATTAAAAATCAATTGCATGTTGAGAAATTTAAACCTAAGTTGCGAATTGGTATAGGCTTGGGAGAGCCCGAGTTAAGTCTAGGCTTAACAATCCATTAGCCAAACCCTAAGTGATTCACACCCTCGAAAAATTTGGGTCACGACATATATTTTGCATGTACGAAGTTCAAAAATCCGAATCAAAGTATGTTCTAAAACCAGGTATAACACACAACTTTCGTGAAGAAAGTCACCAAATTCGTACCACAAAAGCCAATACAAAATGGACAAATTTCCTGCCTACAGTGAACCGATCCGAAAATAGTTATAACCTCAAATTTGTCCATGACTTGTGTCATTTAAGCTCAAATTAGCACACATTTCAACATCCGACATTCCAACAACACATCCTTAAATTCAATGAGCTAAATTTCAACAGTATACCTTTTCCGGAACTGTCAATGAACACAAGTAAGCACGAAATCAACCGAGGCAACAATAATTTTAGGCAACAATCATCAACACATGTAGCATATACGGAGCAGTTTATATCCCTCTAGTCCAAAGCAAGTCAGGACGCGGCTCGAAGGGTCTCGGAAGTCTGAGGTCGTGACTAGCCTTAAGTGGTTTGAGGTCCGGCTGAGGCGAGACGGCAAGCAGCACACGGGTTGCTGGGGAAGTCGCGGCGCTGCATGCAGTGCGTCACGCACGTAAAACAGAAGAGAATTACAGAGAGACCATGAGAGATGTTGAAGAGCAGAGAGCAAATTTCGGTGAACTGAAGAGGGACGGGTGGTGTTGCTTCATTTATGTCGCGGTCGTCCGTCCCACTCGTGGTCGTCGTTGTTGACTTTGGCTGCCAGGAAATGTGCAGCTGGGGATGGTGTGTCACTCATTGAAGGGGCTGAATGGCCTGGTGCGGTGTCGCACGAAGGAATGTAGCGGAAGGAAGGAGCAGCTACTGGCGTGCAAAGCCATTCCCTCTCCTTCAAGCGGTGCGGCGTTGACTCAGCAACGCTAATTCGCACCAGCTAGAAGAATGTCATGCTTTGATGGGGGCTGGTGGCAAGCTCTGGCTGAGGGGGCTGCGTTGCTGGTAGTGAGCTGCTGAGGTGGCGCCACCTGGTGATGACGCGGTGAGGAGCGGTGATGTGGTGTTGATGCGGCGAGTGAAGTGGCGCTGAGTTGGTGTTGTTGGGACGTGGTGACGTCGCGAGTGAGGCTGAGGTGGCTCGGCGAGGATGGGAACGAGCTGAATTGGTGAGATCCGATGTCTAGCTTGGCAGCGTTGACTATTAAGCGTCTGAGGCTCATGATTCGTTGAGTGAAAATCCGAATGTCACACTATATAATTATGCCGAGGTGTCATTGCTATACTTTTGTGTTTTCTAATTAACCCTTATAAACTTATTTTCATAATTGTAGAATAAAGAGAAGAAAAGGGTAAAATTGACCTAGCAAGATGACAAAAAGGTAAAACAAAGAAATTGAGTATTCGTATTCTGTTAAGAAATTACACTTGGTAAAATAACTTAATTGTCCTTTTAATGCAATAATCAACCTCATTCTTACTCTTCATGTGAGAAACTTATAATGCTCTTTTAATTTTTTTTTTTGTTTACTTTTGAATTTAATAATTTTTTTGGTTGAAAAATGATTTTTTTCAGTTATTGAAAAGATAGCAAAATATTCGTTCAATGCCCTCACAATCATCGTCGAGGGAGAGAGGGATGGCATGAAAGAATACAAGCTGACCCGGTCTCAAGCTTTAAACGGAAGTCTTCCGGGAAGCCCCGGAAGTGTCTCTACAATGTGCTGAGACGAAGTAGCTGGGGCAGACACTAGCACCAGCAAAATGCACAACCATTTCTTCTCAAGACCTTGCCTTCTTGAGTTCAACGTTGCCTTTTGCCTTGTCATTGCCCCCCGCCCCTCTCTCTCTCTCTCTCTCTCTCTCTCTCTCTCTCTGCTTTCACTTTCATACCAATGAAGAAAAAAAGGGGCTCAAACTAAAAACGAAGTACGAAAAAAGGGAGGGAATAAGTACCTAAAAAAGGAAATCTTGAATCGTGCCAGTGAAGGAAAAAAAGGGGTTCAAACTAAGAACGAAGTACGAAAAAGGGCGGGAATAGGTACCTAAAAAGGAAATCTTGAATCAAGTACCATAATTAGACAAATCCAAAAACCATTTTGGCACCCTTGGTCGAATAAAAATATCAAATTGATAAGAAGTTTGTGAATATTTAATTAATTGATAAGAAGTTTGTGAATATTTTATTGAGTAGGTAGCTAGTCGCTTCAATGCTATGCATTTAACTCTTTCCATCTGTGGGGATTCTCAATTGTTAACTCGCCTTGGGAGCTCCCCATGTGGCAAGAATCACGAAACGCTATGAATATTTTGCAGAATGATTAGATCCGCACGAACAAGTGCAACTGGAGGTGACGCACTTTAATGATGAAGCGTGTGCTCATCAATGCTTGCAGATCCTTATAATGAGAATCTCAGTTTAACTCAAAATTCGACCAGACATGTAAAGCCAATAGGGGATAGGAAGGTAAAAAAACGTAATTATCATTGCTTGTGCTCCGAATAAATTGGATTGACAATCTTTCTAGGGAGAAGAACGCCACGAATCTTCGGCCGGTGGCATGTCTTCTAAGTTTTAATGATGAATTTCATCAATCTTAATCTTTATCCTTAACTGGTGGCATATCTTTTAGACTTTGGTGGTGATTGTAATCTATCATTAATCTATCGGTATCCATTTATCAATTATTCCTTATCATTCAAAGCATATTCGCCTACCCCACCTGCATCAAGATATAAACAGTCGAGCGATGAGTATTTTCTTGCCTTGCATGCCAAGTAGGGCAAGAATGGATATAGTCTGCCCCGTTAAGAAGCAACTAGGGATTTCGGAGGAGCAATTTTGCATGTTAAATAAACAACACCTCTTCTCCACAATTTCCAATACTGCAACAAAACCTACTTCTTTCTAGATTTTGCCTTACCATTACTAGTTATTTATAAACTTGTAGATAAAACTCTACGTTTTTTAACCCCTTCCTTTTAACGCAGTTAATTAAAGTGTCAGGGATATTCAACTGAGGAACTTGAAGTAATCAATTTAAATCTCTTTTATAGGATTTATGCGTTTGTGTCCCTATAGGAAGATCTACGTATTTTTTACGTCCACTTTTACCTTTCCGAAATTTAAGATGGAAAATAATTTGCTTCTCTTCTCCTATTTCTTGCCCCTCCATTTTTAATACCTGCCAAATTTTAGTTTTGACTTTTAAAATGGGGTTATCTTGTAAACGCGTTGCTAGAAAGTGTTGACGAAATGCCTTTCAAAATATGGATTGACGTGGAAATCAACAGAAAATGCGTAGGATCCTTTGTTGATTCTTGGATAAGAAACGTAATTGACACAAAAATTAAAAGTATTAAGAGAGGAGACAATTGTGGCCATCTACGTAAAAACGTACTAAAACGTAAAGATAAACTGGAAGTAAAATTGAACAATCGCTGTTTATTGATTTTTTTTTTTTTGGTCGGTAATCGGTGTTCATTGATTGACCAGTAGTCTTTTGCTTGAATTATAATTCTAGTATTTATAACTATTGTCAACAATTAACATCGGTTACAAAGAACACAACTGCATTTTATGTGACTTAAGATTGAACATTTTCATAAAATTTAAGGACTAGATTGAATATTCATTGATAGTTAATGAATTATATCGAATAAATTAAAAGTCTGGAGATGACATTGTATAGTAAATCAAAGTTTATGAACCATTTGTGCAATTTTCCCAAGATGATATATGATGTCTTGGCCAAAAATAGATCAAAGATGCTTTTTTTTTTTTAATTTTATTTTATGAATAGATACAATGATTTTAAGTGGGGAGAACTACCAAAAAAGTCCCAAACATATTGCAATTGTACCAATTCAATCCTTTTTTTTTACCAATTTAGTCCTAAACCTTTTACAATTGTACCAGTTCAGTCCATTCGGCCAAAATTGGCCAACCGCTACTGACGTGGACGTCATCCGGCGAAAGCAGACGTGGCACTTTTTAAATATTTTAAATATTTTTTTTTCAAATTTTAATTCTTTTTTTTCCACCTTCTCCTTCCTCTGGCCGGCTGGCAAGGTTAGCCTCGCCGGCTAGTGGTGAGGCTCGTCCCCACCGGCCACTGGCGAAGGCGAGCCTTGCCTAGCAATGGTGAGGCCGTAGTCGCCAGATCTGGCAAGGCTCGGCCTCACCTAGCTATGGCTAGGTCAAGTCTCGTTGTCCTTGGGCGAGGAGCCTCGCCGGCCACTATAACCAGATTTGGTGAGGCTCAGCCTTGCCTACCACTGGCGAGGTCAACCCTCACCTTAGATCTGGTGAGGCTCAGCCCCACCCAGCCATGGCAAGGGTCAACCTCGCCAATGCCGGCGAGCTCGGCCCTCACCATGGCTGGGTGAGGCCAAGCCTTGCCAAATCTGGTGGGCCCTCACCTAGCGATGGCAAGACCAACCTCGTCGACCCTCGACTCTAGCCGATGCCAACCAACCATTGGAAGGAGAAGTGGATGGAAAAAAAAATTCAAAAATTTAAAAAAATATTTAAAAAAAATTCAAAATAATAATTTAAAAATGTCACGTTAGCATTCATCGGACAGCCATCACCGGTTGGTGTCCACGTCAACACCGGCCGGCCAATTTTTGGCCGAATGGACTAAACTGGTACAATTGTAAAATATTTAAGATTAAATTGGTCCAAAAAAAAAGTTTATGACTGAATTGACACAATTGTAACGGGTTTAGGTCTTTTTTGATAATTCTCCCATTTTAAGTGCTATAGTTTTATATTAAGCTCTACTTTCCTCTGTGGCAAAAAAAAAAAAAAAAAAAAAAACTCAATTTTGCTTTTCAAATACCCGTTTGTAAAGAAAGGTTAGAAAAATTTAGTCGTGAAGCACACGCCATCTAAAATGAAAAGAAGGGGCTAAACTAAGGGAGGCAAACGTGCTGTCCCACCCTAATGGCCATTGAATGGTCGTCTCGGCCGATCGTCCTCCCCAGGGACAGAAAACCTTAATTATAGATTAGAGCTCTTTCACTCCCATTTCCACCATTCATTGTTCTCTCACAAATTGTCACAAATTCCCACTTTTTTATATATGCTTTCCTCACTCTATCTCACAATGGATCCCAATCGCTTTCCGGCCCACTTCCGATGACTAGCTAGTACCTCTAGATTGGCTGTGGTACTTCGATTCATCTATTGCCTCGAGGACGCAGGAACTCCCTATGTGCATGCTCCATAGGTGCGGCTAGAGCGAGGGCCCCCATCGAGGAATCGACCTCCATTGGATTTGCACCTTCAATTCAAGCCCTAAATTCAGGATCGAAACTTCTAGCTCCCCGAATTGGAGCTCCCGATCGACATTCCCACAATCAACTCCGCCAATTCAAAAAGCCTAAGTGGGATGCGAACATGAAAAAGTCAACTAGTACCGAGAGGCTAGCAAGGTTTGACCTCGCTTCCTTCGCCATCTTGGTGAGGCCCCTCCTTGCTAGCTTTTGGCAAGGCTGAACAAGGGTTCCCTCATTGGATCTAGTGAGGGGTAGCCTCGCCCAACCCTCACCAAAAGTTAGTGAGGGACCCTTGTAGGTGATCGGCAACCTCCACCAACCATCACGGAGGCTAGCAACTAGTGAAGGGAAATAAGGAAAAAAAAAAAAGAAAGGAAAGAAGGAAAAAGAAAATAAAACAAATAGTTAATAAAAAATTAACAATTATTTAAAAAATAAAAATGTCCACGTCGGTGCCAAACGTGTCACATAAGACATCTGGCATTCGTGTCTATAATTCACGTCGGCGCAAAATGGACTGAATTTATACCAATATAAAAATCTTTGAAATTAAATTGGTCTAATTGAGAGGTTTATGATTGAATTGGTATTGATGTAATATGTTTAGGACTTTTTTAGTATTATTCCTCGAGCAAATATATGTGGAAATCATGAGAATGTCATATAGAGTTGCTCTACAAGCAATAAAGAAAGAAACATGACTAAGTCAACCTCCAGATGCGAGAACTAGGTGGAATTCCCGTTTATTGATGTTTTAGAGAAGGGAAAAATTGTCAGAAAAGTCCTACACCTATTACTTTGGTGCCAATTTAGTTTTAAACATTTTATTAGTGCCAATTTATTTAATCATTTTAGCTAATTTTCGCTAGCTATTACTAACATTGACGCAAATTGGCTTACATGGCACTGCTAGCGTTAACATTGTCAATTTCTAATAATAGTTTAATAATTTTTTGGTTTTTTATTTTTCTCTCATTTTTTCTTATGCCGGTGATAGGCCATCAACCACAAGCAATGGTTAGCCCTCAGCCATGGCGAGGCCAAGCCCCGACGAGGAAAATGTTCTTTACCAATGAAACAAGTGCGCGTAAATGCTTTGCCAATTTCATAACGAGAGAGAATAGTTGAAATTAATGTTCGACCGACATCTAAATCCAATAGGGAGATAGAAAGGTGAATGGCATGATTAGGTTTGCTTGTGGCTGGGAATAAATTGGATCAAGAATGCGGTCTGCGCGGTGGACGTCCAGTTCGTTCCCGGGCTGAAAAATGGCCGGCAATTGGGCTTCAGTGGCCCGGGAACGACCCTACACTAACCGCTAATAAAATCACTAGAATCACGATGCTGCTGGGTAAGCCTGATATTGTTCGACAATAAGCATGCTCATAAATGCAATATGTGTCCTATGTTAGATATTTGCATACGTATGTACAGATATACACATATTGGCTCTATTTACATGTTCAATTTAAAAAAAAAAAATTACTCTTTTCATCTTGTGGCTAGTTTGATAACTAACTAGCAATTTGCACTATCCATTAGATAATTAGTAGGAAAAGGGCGGAAAGATTTACAGAAGTATCTTTACAAGATGCAAACTATTCGAAACCCCTCCTTGTAAACATTTTAAACCGATTTTTCTCGCAAAACAGGCCATATACTGTCGTGTTTCTCATGCCTATCTCTTCTCATTTCACTTTCTCCATCCAACACTCCAATTTGTGGGATTTCCATGTTTCGTTACGATTTTAGCTTTTCAATCAGTGAAATGGTGGTAATGGGCGACCAACGTCGGTGACTCCCTTGAGCGTTACCACAGAAGTTCCATACCCATGGCAAAAACATTTGTTTTGAACCATGGCTATTAATCGTCATGAGCAAGCTCGCCACCGCTGCCCCGCCATGGATTTTGAGAGAGAATAGTCGGGTCGAGGTATAGTAATTTATACCAGCTTAGTGGGGTATAATAGGCCTTTTGCGCCTCGGTTCCTGTTCATGTATGGATCTTTCGGTTCATCGTGTCCGTACTAGTTATGTTTGAATTTGAATAACTTCTCTTTGCCTTTTAAAGGAGAGCCCTTTCTTTTCTTGAATCTTTTGTACACATCAAAGTCTTAAAGTAGGACAGACTTTGGAGTTCGATAAGTCTTAAATCTATTATACGTATGTCAATTTGATTCTAAATTTTCAAATTTTCTTGTTTTAGTCTTAAACATTTTCACAATCCCAATATAGTCTTTTTGGTTAATTTTCGCCGGAAATTGATAATATAGCCATGTGCCAGTAGAACAACCAAATATGATTAGACAATCGCATTTGCAATTTGCGACGAAAATTGATCGAATCATTATATTGAAATTTCGAGCAAAGATTTAGGATTAATTTGTCAAAAATTGAAAGTTTAAAATTGAATTCACATTCATACAATAAATTTAAGATTAATTGGGTAATTCTCCCTATTTGAGCGTGTCATGGTGTAAGCTAACATACACCAAAATTACATGCGTATTATCAAATTGTTTATTTAAAAATGACACTTTTATGATGTTTCAAGTATATTGCACAACGTTACAATGCCTCGTGGTAGTAATCTAAGTACGAGAATATCGAGAAGTTGTTTGATATTGGCATGGTAGATATGTTGTAGAAGGGACATAGAACCGGATCCAAAAGAGACGAGAAGGCAATTCGGACAGGAGGGAAAAGGACGCGAGACGAAGGAACTTACATAAAAAGCATGACGCATGACGCATGACGCATGACGCATGACGTGCACGTGCCTCTAGAAATGTGGTAACGAACTTGATAGTGCTGCGCTAATTAGGTGAGGAAAAAACCAAGAAAGTTAGGCAGATGGTTTGAGAGTCTCTAGTCCTGTTATTGTTTAGCAAATACTAAAAAGGGAATAAAGAATTGTGCTGAATTCAATTTTATGGAAAGTCCAATTAATTATCGAAAAATGTACTCGGACTCCTGATCATAGTTTCTTACGCTTTTTCGTGGCTCTTAAAAAAATATCATTAGGCACGGAAACGTAAATGCTTTACGATTGACGGATGGGGTTTACCTTCTTTTTTTCGTTCGAAGATCATCAGGATGTTTAGAATCCGATCCCGACAAAACCCTTTTGTTTTGATGTTAAGGAAAGTCCACAAAGAAAATGTTTCCTATTTAGGAAAAAAAATTAAAAAAGAATTCTTTAATTATCACGCATCGTTTTTTTAATTTGAGAAAAAAGATAGATATTCCAAGTCCAGTGAATTCATCTTATTTAAAGTAACTTCCCTATTAAAACGCATTTATGCATTTGGGATATAATCAAATGACAGCACACACACATCGGTCTAAATATGATCTAAGGACGAGCATTATCTGTTATGCTTATTTGATGAAAATTACCACATAGAATTACTTACTGCTAATATCTCTTTTTGGCAATGGCAAAAAATTCAACACACGGACACAACAAAAGGAAGATACTAAATTTCTAAATTTCCTTTGATGTTTACAAATTTGCTCTCCAAGCATTGAGACTTATTGATGGCCTGCTATATTAATGGACACATAACCACTGGGGGTTCGCCCTAATGGCCACCCTTCCAACTTGGAAGAGGGGGTGGGGGGTTTAAATCCCCACCTTCTCATTGGGCTGGGGACAATTTTATTTCAGGAGTACGTTTCGACTCCCACGCCCTGCAAGGATGCAAGGAGGTAGGACAAAAGTATGAAAGTGAATGTTAGAATAGGTTTAGAGTAGGACCGACCAAAAAAATAAAAATTAATGGACACATGAGAATACCACCATATTTTGCCAGCGGGAAAAATGTTCATAGATTGAAATCAATAATTCATTTTGAATGAATATGATACGAGGAGGATTTAAATTTAAGTTCGATAACTATGGTAGATTGGTAACAATTATTTGATTATTTAATTTACGACCATAGCTATTTGCAATGTCTAACTCATAGAATCATATCTAGGCAAAAGAACACCTTAAGTATTGGCACAAATAAATACTTAAATGTCAAAATTTATGAAAGTGACATTTAAGTGCCACTTTTTTTTTAAATGAAACACTTGAGTGTCACATCCAGTGAACATCACCAGAAATCTTACGTGGCAATTTTTTTTTTTATTAATTTTGCTTACTTATGTAGTTTGTCGAAAATCTAACTCAGTAAAGAAACACAAAAACGACGTTGTTTTGGCACAATTCGAATTTTAATATAAAAATTAATTAAATCAAATATTTAAAAAAAGAAAAAGGAATGAGGAAGATGAACAGTAGTTGGCAGCTAAGAGCTCAACCTTCGCTATTGTCACCGCCACCCCGCCATCTCCAAAAAGGTGGGGGAGGGTAGGCTGGGGTCGTCGAGCCCTAGCCAAAGGCTGACGACCCCACGGGACCAATAGCAAGGGCCTGCGAGCCCTCGCCTAAATCTTGGGCGAGAGTCGTGGCCCTTCCCAGTTCAACAAGGTTGGCTAGAGTCCTCACTCAACCGGGCTAGAGCCATCACTGGCCGAGTCGACCCCCCAATAAGCGGTGGCCCTTGGCCTAATCGAGCGAGGGTCGATGACCCACGCTGGATCTGGGGGAGAGCCGCAACCTTGCCGCTGATTGGTTGGGGTTGTCGGCCCTTGGCCAAGGCTCGGCGACCCTGGCTGACCCGTCCCCACTTTCCCGATGATAGTGGGGAGGTGGCGGTGGCAAGGGTTGATTTAATTTAATTAATTTTATATTAACATCAGTAGTAAAACAATATTGTTTTTGCACTTGTTTAACTACATTAGCGTGCAAAATGACGTTGTTTTACACTTGGCTTGCCAGAAAATTGCCACGTCAGTATTTTGGCCGGATTTTCTCGCCATTGGCACTTGACTGATCCATTTTGCTTCGATTTTGACATTTAAGTGTCACTTTCCTAACTTTTGGCACTTAAGTGTCCCATTGTACCAAGTTTTAGCATCCCAAATTTCCTAGACTTTCCATATCTATCTCTTTGCATAAAAAATATTATGTCTATTATCACTAATTCTATAGATCCTTGCGAAAATTTAGTACATATATGGCCTATAATGCATGTACATATTTTACATGAACTTGACCTTATCTTCTCCACTACATCAACGCGAGGATTGAGTTGATGATAAGGTTACATTAGATGTCATGCCAAGTTCAACATTTTAATGTCAAAAGCACTATTTATCACACTTTTTGCTTTTTAAAATTATGCTTGCTATAAGCAATATCATTCATTGAGAAAACTTCCACTTTTTTTTTTTGGCATGCATATATAACTGCCATCTATATCATTTTTCTTTATTGCCAATATGATTTAGAATGATTTAGGAATGCTATCGTCATTATGTACACTTTCAACCTTTTTTATTTTATCTTATGTATATGATGGTCCTAATCTTAATTCCAAATAATCTTTACTAAGGAAAATAGCAAATATAATTTACCATATCATTTTAAATGAAGTTGCATGCACACATGAGAACTAGTCTAAATACATATTAAATTCTTAAATCCTTTTAAATAAATGTTTGGTTTTAGTTATTAAAAAATATGGAAATAGTCAATGATTGCTTTTTTTTTCTAGGTTAGAATTTGTATAATTTTATAGTTATGCCAAAGTGTCATTTGTCTTACTTTTGTGTTTTCTAATTAACCCTTATAAACTTATTTTCCTAATTGTAAAGAAAAGAGGAAAAAATGTAAAATTGACCAAGAAAGATGACAAAAAGGCAAAACGAAGAAATTGACTATTCGCAATTTTTTTTTTTTGGTAACGGTAAGAACTATTCGCATTCTGTTAAGATAGTGCACTTGGCAAAATAACTTAATTGTCCTTTTAATGCAATAATCAACCTCATTCTTACACTTCACGTGAGAAACTTATAACGATCTTTTAATTTTATTTTTTACTTTTCAATTTAATACATGTTTTTTCGGTTGAAAATGAATTTTTTTTTCTTTTATTGAAAAGATATAAAAATATTCATTCAATGTTCTCTATGTAGATCAATAATTGCATAGTGATAAAAAAGAAGACAATAATGATGAGTTTTTTTCAATTCTCCATGCTAGTAAAGTTGTGAGTTATTTAGAACCAACCCGTCAAACTTTGCACACTTTAAAAAAAAAAAAAACCATATTATTTTATTAAGCATGTAAAATTCGGCGTCCAAACGTGACACATCAAAATTTTCTATTTTCTTGCTCTTAAACCTTTCTTTTTTTATGTATAATAAATAAAATCTATAATTGGACAATCAGTAACATAGCATCATAATGCTCAAACGATCAAAATTAAGCACAATTTCATCCAAAAAAACGGGCATAAAATTTTACTTAACGGCTAATCCGTCATTAATTACACTGATAGCAATTAATTACCCTAACTATACGTATTTAAAATTAATAATCGTTAAATAAAATAATTATGATTAATTAAATAAATTATGATTAAATAAATTATGATTAGTTAAATAAATCATGATTAATTAAACTAAAATCAATTAATTAATCTAACCATGATTAATTAATATAATTGTAATTATTTAAATTAATCGCACTTAAATTTAATCTAAACCATCTTTAATCACAATTAAGTTTAAACCAACATTAGCTAATATTAAGCGTCATTAATATTAAACTAACCACCCCCAAACGTAATTAACACCCTAATTCTCCCAACGATGGCGAATGCACGGTGACGGCGGTGCAATGGCGACGAAAACACAAGGCTCGCGACTTGAACGAAAAGTCGACGGTGACGGTGGCTCCTCAAAACCCACGGCCAAGCTTGGCTTGGGCGGTGGTGAACCAGCGATGGTGGCTAGTGGCGGGGTGCGGGCCGTGGCAAGGATTGTGGCTCATGGTGGTGGTGGTGGTTCGGTGATGGCGGTGGGGTGGTCAAGCGGTGGACAATGGCGGCAACACATGGTGGTGAGGAATGGCGTGACTTGCGGCGAATGAGGGAAGAAGAACAAGAATGAGAAGTTGAAAAAAAAAGAAAAACAAATGTAGAAAGTGTGGGGGGATGAGTTCGGCTGAGCAAGGGGGAAAGGAAGTGGGGGGAAGTGAGAGAGAGAAAATAAGAAGAATTTTCTCTAAAATCTTCATGATTTCCCCTTCACTCGCTCTCCACAATTTCCTCTCAACCTAACAATTTGTCGCCTCAATTTCTTTTTATTTCCAATTTCTTGAATACAAGCCTTTTTGGTCGAAAAATTTCAACCATGCCATTGGGTTCGATTTTTCCTTTTCGACTTCCAATTTTACGTCCGATAATTCCTTTTATCGAAAATTTCGAACTTGTTATGAATTTTACAAACGATGATGCAACATCCAATAATTGTTCCTCGAAACCCTCAAAAGTTCGATATGAGAAATCAAATTAAATTTCATTGTTAAAAATTGATCGAACGTGACCTTGGGTACGACAAAAATTAATGGGTGGCTTTTAGGGGTTCTCGCACGATTGACCCATGATCGATAATTCTCGATCCACGTTTGTGCCTCTTCAAATCGTGGACGACCTTCGGTGTCATGTAATCGCGAGAGTTCAATTACGTACCATAAATATAATATCAATAGAAAATCGTTTCATTGTACGAATATCATAATCATGCAGAATCACTTGCAAACCGACTACATACTTCCATTGAATCAAGTTACATCCGTTCATTAATTGATTTATAATAGCGTAGTATTGACCATTGTCAATTTTTATGGTCAAGCGATTTATCCCTAATTGAATTCTCTAGTCTTTCATATTTTAATCCTCTACAGCATCACCCAATAGATTAGTTAACCCGTGAGTAATCAATTCAGAGTAAAATGATTATAAGTGCATCGATGAAATAACCATTTCATATATTTCGAAATAGGGTCAAATTTCATAATATCACGATGAATAATACAAATGCTCATGCTTTGTTGAATAACCGAGGACAATCCAATACAGAGCAAACTGTATGCAGAACCATGAGCAAAATGAGCACGACGGTGGCGACCACAGTGAGAAACTTCCAAGAAGAGTAGACGTACTTCCTCATGAGACTATAAGCCTTGACCTTTCGAGTGCTGTTGTAGTACTCGTTGACGTCTCGGATTGTCTCGTCCAGCTCCGACGCAGTGCTTTTGGAACCTATGGATTTGATCACTCCATTGAAGAGGTCCAAGACCTTTTTGTCGCTGTTCAGGCGGTTCACGACAATGGACGCTTCCCTCAGCAACTTCAAATCCTCGGAGGTGTCGATAATGCCGTACATTAACTCAGTGTATCGTGTCAGAATTAAGGAGCCCCTCTGCGATATCATTTCGTAGGCCACGAGGTTTCGCAGCAGGACTTCGGTGGTAGCCTTCAGATCGATCTGAGGGAGCTTCAAGGTAGCGGTTTTCTTATCGAACGCAATGGTTTTGATACCTCCTGTGGCCAAGCTTATTTTGATCCCGACGCTGTAGAGCTTTGACGCTGTGGGGATCATAACGATTTCTTGAAAAGGGTCATTCGGAAGGTACTCGGAGCATCCGGGAATCAATTGCCTTGCCAATTTGATTATCTTGAAGATGAGCTCGATTCCAATTGGCACTTTCAGCTCCTTCATGAAAGAGAATTTCGATAACTCGTTCCATGCTGCAGTGACTTTTGATGTTGGTATCGATACCATGTTGAAGAAGTGCTTGATCAGCACTTTCAGCTTCTTCATGAAAGAGCATTTCGATAACTCGTTCCATGCCTTAGCGACTTTTGATGCTCGTGTCGATGACATGTCTATCAGACGGCGAAACCTTGCACCTGTTGATAAAAAGGTACTTTTATTCACTTTTTTAATGTGTGGATACAACAAAAGAAGGAAAGAAGCCATATCATCTAACGCATGGCATGGGAAATGAGAACTAACTTCTAAGCTCATTCTTCTTCGTCTGTGTTGCTTCTTGGCCTGTTGTTCCCAAGATGAGATTGTAAAGGAGATCGAGCAAATGCTTACGCTGAATGGCTTCAGACGACGAGCACTTTTCCAGCTCGAGAGGTGATATCCCTTTGCAGAACCTCGTCAAAATCTCCCCAAGCTTCGTATCTATGGACTCATCTTCTTCATTTTCTCTCACTTCGTTCATCGAATCCTCGGTCTGCAACATTATTTCCCTCAGCACAAAGGTCGGAATTTGATTCTCCACCATCATCACGTCTTTGACGGTGGAGTCTGGGTCGTCATCCCAAATTGAGTCTTCCTTGATTCCGATATTGGGTGACTTGTATCTGTACAGTAGGTCGAGCAAGAACAAGCTGTCGATGGTCATGATCCATTTCAGAGTGTCCGTGCCGACTTCCAGGTGCAGCTGGTAGCTTGCGCGAATCTTCGCCTCCTCCACTTGGAGCAAACCAGCCATCCGATCGAATGCCGGGAGCTTCAGCGCTGCCTGCGCCCACCGGGCTGCGGCCAGCTTGGGGTGCTCCGTCTGGTAGAGCCGTGGCCGGAGGTGGTGGTATGGTCCCAGCGCAACATGATGCGGGATGTAGGCCTCCGGCTTTGCGGAGCTGATAAATTCAGGCACGCAGTGGACGGAAACCGGGGTCTCAATATCGATCCCGTGATTGAGGGCGTCTCGGATGTGCTTCACCCATTGCTCCTCACTAAGGCTTTTGTTGATGATGGAGGTCGACGATGAGGACATGCTTGTTCGACGAGGTTTAGAGAGCTAACTTACATCTTTTGGTCGCATACAAACACATGTATCTTTCGCCTCGTTGCAAATATGAAAGAAAACAAGGCTGAGCTTCGTGGTGATTGCGAAGATGACTTTGAATATTATTAGCGTTGAAGTAGGGCAAGTGGTAGATTGTTTTTTTTTTTGGGGGCTGTTCTCCTGGGAATGAGAGCAACTGTCTTGAAGAATCAAGGGCTCGACTGATGGTCCAAGAGCTTGGTCCTATGTGGTAAGATTCCTTGTGCAAAATCACAGCATCTCCCATCTCCCATTCAGATATCCGTACAATTTTCATAAATTAATGTGACATCCTCTTTTTGTCTTCTTCTTCTCTCTCTCCTCTTTCTCCCTCACGTTTCCGATCCGTCCCGCCTCTTCTGCCAAGTCCCATCCACCCTCCTCTTTTATCTTTCTTTTCTCTGCCCCCTCTCGCCATCCCTGCAGCCCCTCCCCTTTTTCTTTTCTTCTCTCTTTCTCCCTCTCCGTCTCTTCTTTTCCTTCCCCCCACCCCATATTTATTTCGAATTTGCAGTTCCTAATTTATCAATTCATGTGTCACTCTCAATATTGTCTACATGTGACTCTCGGTACAGTCTACATGTGAGAGTGCATATTCAAATATATTATATCGTTGTCTATGGGGTTTTAATGGGATTTATATCTAAATAGTCTATCTTTCTAAAAACTCAAAGTAATATAACAATATTTGTAGCAAAGAAGAAAATGAGTTTATTAAAAGTACTAACTTTCCAAAATCTCCCCATTTTCGAAAAAAACTTGAAGGATGTTGATATGTTGACGAATATTACCAAAAAAAAAAAAAAATGTGTTTCTTTTTCCCCTCCTAATCCGATCTATTGAAAAATTATAAGGATGAGAAAAATCATAAAAAAAAGTCTTCAAACTATTAAAATTTATTAATTCGGTAATAAATATTTTAATTTATTAATTGAGTCTTCAACCTTTTCAAGTTTTTGCCACTTGAGTTTATTCGGTCAATTTTAACCGGAAATCACTAATATAGGCATTAGCCTTTTTCTTTTCTTCTCTTTTCCTTTTTTATTTTCCTTTTTTATTGTGGCGGCAAGGGTGGTTGGGCACAATAATATAAAAATTTTGAAAAAAATTAAAATATTATTAAGAATTCTTCACAACCCTCGCTAGCCACTAAAAAAGAAAAGAAAAGAAAAGAAGGAAGACATCAAAAATGAAAAAAAGAAAAAGAAAATGTCGACGTCCATATCATCGATTTCTTCAAAATTGACTGGATGAATTCAATTGACAAAGCATTAAAAATTAAGAATTCAATTAGTATAATTAAAAGGGTTGATCAAATTGACAAAAGTGTAATAGGTTATAACTTTTTTGATTATTTTTCCTAAGGACAAGCATTACCGTTATGCTTATTTGATGAAAATTACAACATAGAATTACTTACTGCTAATATCTCTTTTTGGCAATGGGCAAAAAATTCAATACCCGTACACAACAAAAGGAAGATATTAAATTTGTAAATTTCCTTTTATGTTATGAATTTTCTCTCCAGGAATTGAGACTTATTGATGGCCTGCTATAACAGCATTTTAATGCACACATGGTAGTAACCTCACATTTTGCCAGCGCCAACAATGTTCATAGATTGGAATCAATCACGCATTTTGAATGAAGATGATATGAGGAAGATTTAAATTCAAGTTCGATAACTAAGGTAGATTAGTAACAATCATCCAATTATTTCATTTACAACCATAGCCATTTGCTATATCTAACTCGTGAAATCTTATATCTATATCCATATCCATTGCTATGTACACAAAATATAATGTCTATTGTCGCCGATTATGTAACTCCTTCTGAAAATTTAGTACATATATGGCCTATAATGCATGTACATATTTTAAATGAACTTGACCTTATCTTCTCCACTACGTGAACATGAGGATTGAGTTGATAATAAGGTTACATTACCTGTAATGCGAAGTTAACGTTTTTAAGCCAAAAGCACTATTGACTACACTTTTTGCTTTTTGAAATTATTTTTGCTATGAGCAATATCATTCATTTAGTAACCTTGTACTTTTTCTTTTTCTTTTTCACGCATGTATAACTACCTTCTGTTTCATCTTTCTTAATTGGCAATATGATTCAGACTGATTTAGGAATGCTATCATCATAATGTCCACTTTCAACCTATATTTTTATGTATATGATGGTTCTCATCTTAATCCTAAATGATCTTTACTAAATAAATTACAATTAAAATTTACCATACCATTTAAAATGAAGTTGCATGCACACATGAGAACTAGTCTAAGTACATAATAAATGCTTCTATCCTTTTTTAAATAAATGTTTGGTTTTAGTTGTTAAAAAATAGTGAATTACTCGATGATTGTTTTCCTTTTAGATTAGAATTTGGATATCTATATGTGACACTCCTGGTACATTACGGCTAATGTGGTTTTCCAATTCTTTCCAATTTTTAAGCAAGCGGAAGCATATTTACACCAATAGTAATCCAGGACATACAAAATTCAAAGAATGCACGCAGGAAGATAAAACCAGGCAACTTCATTTCCTTCTTATTTATATACTCTTCGTGACCTATACTTCGGACTGTACCAAATTTCACTAACTGTATCACTCCAACCATGGTACCATCTATTTACAAGGTTGCCTACATGTCCCAAACCCCATTATCTGGTCTTTCCAAAAGTGTTATCCTCGTCCTTTGGCTCTCGTCCTACTCAACCCAGCTATCTCCATCGTCATCACCGTCTGGGAGTGGGAGTGGTCCCACTAGATGCCCACCGATCCGGATGTAGATGACAACAGCCCGATCGATTAGATTGTGCTCAGTATCTAACGGTGCAGTACATTAAGAGGGATGGCCAAAGATTCACGTTGTCTTACTCTCTACTATGAAGGTACTTTTGATTCTGTAGTGCCATGCCGGCTATCTTTCCTTGGAACTTTCAGACTGGAGAACCATTACTAGACAGAGGGCATTTTCATAATGGCTTCGGAAAGTAAAAGCGCAATCTTTCACGAAAAAGGTACCAAGAACATCTTTTCTTTGCTCTTGAGTCTTCCCTTGCCCTCAAACCTTCACATGAGGTCTCGTTCAGCTATGTAGCATGAGCATTCTCCGGAAGCTTTCGTGTTGTGTCCGACACTCCGACACGCGTCCGACACACTCGACACGTCCCGACATGCTCCGACACGTGGTCAACGAGTGTCGAAAAATCCGACACGTGGTCAACTCTCTCCGACACGCGAGTCCGAAATTCCGATACGTGATTCCGACACGCACGGGGTCAATTTTAAAAATTTCTAATACTTGAGGGATCAAAATATAAATATACACAAAAGAAGTAATAAAAGAAGTAATAAAAGAAGTAATAAAAGAAGTAATAAAATTGTTATAAATATATACGCATGGGGTCAATTTTTTTTTCAGTTTTTTTTAGAATTGTTTTATTTTTTTTAAAAGTCTTTTACTATGAAAGAAGTAATAAAAAAATGCTATATATTATAAATAAATAAATTTTAAAATATCATTTTAGCATTTTTCTTTAAATAATATTTTTTCCTCTAAGTTTTGTGTATTATTGTAACAAATTAAAATAATGAATGATATTATTTAATATTTTTCGTGTAAATTAATTCTGGGCTATTATTATTATTATTATTATTATTATTATTATTATTATTATTTATGTATTTATATATAAAAATATATTTAATATATAGCGTGTCGAAATGTGTCGAAATTCTCTATTTTTAAGAAATGACGTGTCGGTGTGTCGTGTCGTGTCGTGTCGCGTGTCCATGTCAGTGCTACATAGCTGTTCTGTGACATCCCGATTTTCCAATTCTATTTTCAATGAATTGAGACGGGCATTTCGTTGGCACGCATATAGTTCTTTTCCTTGAGTCGGCCACTCATGTGAAAACTAGTCTATCGGGTAAAGTTTGTTAAGAGTTTCTAATGCATCGACTCGAGAATTTGACCGAGAAGCGACCTTTCGACCGAGCTAATCTTGCGCAGGGTCATTACGGCACAAATAAAAATCGATTAGAGACCGGAGATAGGTTGACTCGACAAGGGCATGTGATCGAGTGTGGGTGATTCCACCGGATCACACAATTCTTGTCGATCGGACTTGACCGACTTTTCTATCGATTAGGTACTTGTGTTCGTATTTGAAACCTTGAGATTACCCCGACAACCGAAAGTCGCCAATGTTTCAAGATGTACATTGTGGCTTGAGATGATCAACCACAGGTCAAATGCATGAAAATTTCTAAAGGCTACCCCTAGGTTGGGCCTAGTAGTATCGTGCTTGAAGTGAAATTAACCGTGGAAATGAGATCGAATTCGAAATTGGAAGTCTGGGTGTGTCATAAATCATTTCAAGATCGTTGAATCAGCTTTGGGAAAATTTTTCATGCAAGCCGAGCTTTTCAGCAAAATAATCAAGAAATGGCTAATTTGGCTCGAGAAATTAGTAGGCCCGCATCTGGTCGCGCTTTTGGGATTTAAGTTTGTTCTATGGACAAGTGAAGATGTAAATTAAAGTGTGATGGCATTGGATTAATTTTATGAACTTCATTTGATTCAATTGGAAGAGAATCAAATGGAATTGAAGAAATTGTTGCGCAAAAAGTTGGGACCGCGGAAAATGAAAGTGCACCCATTGGAAGAGGTTGTGAGAGTGAGTGGAGTATGACATCACCCATGATGTCATGGTGGTGGGCCTTTTTGGGGATTAAAGGAAAAGAAAAAGAAAAAGAAAAAGCCCCCCATCTCTCTCTCTCTCCTTCTCTCTCTCCTCCCTCTCTTCTTCCTCCTCCCGTGCGACTCCATCTCCATCTTCTTCTTCTTCTTCGCACGCCACCAGCAGCAAGGGAGATCGTCGAGCAGCTCGCCCGGAGCCGCCCGTCACCGCCTCACGCCGCCGCACGCCGTCCTCGCCGGTCCGCTCGCGTCCTCGCTCCGCCCGCGCTCGCCCGCGCTTGGCCGGCATCCCGAGCTGCTGTTCAGCTCGTGCAAGAGCTACCGGAGCTCGTCCCCGCCGCCGTGAACCGCCGTCGACCTCCGCCCTAGCCCGCCGTAGCTCCTCCGCCGTCCCTCCGCCCATCCCGGCGCCGGATCCGCCCATTCTCGGCCTCAAACCGCCATGGACAGCAACCCAGAAAAATGGGTATGCAGCACCTGTTTGGCCCGTTTTGGCCGCCTTCCCGAGCCCGGATGCTTGGCCCGCTTTGAGGAAAGTCGATCCTCGCGTCGTCCCCGTCGTTTTGGTTCGCTCGGCTCGTTAATCCGGTGAGTTTAACTCACTAAATCTTGATTAGAGAGTTAATGATGCCCTAAGTGTGCTTAGTCTAAGTTAAGTAAGATTAGGTTGGTAGATTAGTTTATTTAAATATGGATTAGATTAAGTTGTTTAATTAAAGTTAAACATGTTTAGTTTAAGGGTTAAGTAGGTTTATTTTTAAAATAAACCTTGATGTGACATAAAGGAATTTACTTTTGATTTATTTAAACATTTCGAAATTATTTAATAATTTAATATTATATCATTATTCGAAATTATTAAAATATGATTATTTAATTATTTTCGGAATAAATTTAATTATTTATTAAATTCCGAAAATTTTGCCGGGACCTAAATTCTAAATTCGTCGTAATCAGCTGCTGTGTATTCGGATTTTGAAATTGATGGTCGGATATTATAAATTGAATGTGGATTGTGAAAAATAGGAATATGATTATTTAATTAATTTTCGGAATAAATTTAATTATTTATTAAAATTCGAAAATTTCGTCGGACCTTATATTATCAGAATTTCGTGCCGATTGCTGCTGTGCCTTTAGAATTTAAATTTGATGAATGTATGTGGCAAATTGAGTGTTGATTGTGATAAATAGAGATTTTATTGATAAAAACCCAAGTATCGGGTTTTGATGCAAAAATTGGATTTTAATTATTATATTAAATAGTGGGGTTTGAAAAAGAGAGATATTGGCTTGTTGATTTGAAATTAGCGTGTCCCCACACACGTGAGTAATTTCTGGAATATTTTTAATATGAAGAAAAATGGCGGGATCACTATTTTAAGTGGAAGCATTGATTTAAATATAAAGTGTCCTGGGGCCGAGTATCTTTGTGGCTGTGTGATAACTAAGAGGAACCGTCCTGGGCTGTTGAGCCTGGGACTTGCCCCTATATGGGATGCCCACGCGGTGGATGCGGGTCGCAGAGATTCTCGGGCCCATGCTCCTTCGGGAATGCCGTCGACGTCTTGACGGCCGCGCTCCATGGGGAGGCGATGCCTGGCATGAGTGTCGTAGATAGCCGAACAGCGAGTAGGCTATGCCCTTGTGTGGCATGAATAACAATTGGAATGCATGTTGAGTGTTGTTGATGTGTCGGATTATGGGACGGAATTGTGTGCATGGAATGGGACGTGTCATAACGATTTAGTCTTATAATCGACCCCGCGGTTGTTGGTTATACGAAAGAGAATGCGTTCGGTTGTTAAGTTCATATTACTATCTCGTGATTGAGTGATTTGAAATTGTGCTAACCCGCGGGAAGGAACTGAGGCGAGGTAAGTCTTCGTGTGATGTGGCTAGGCCACCCGGGTGTATTTTCTTTCTAATAGGGGTTTAGGGGTTGAACTTGCCGAGACATCGTCTCATCCCGGTTGTGGGATTAAAATTTCAGGTCCCTAGATGGCGGTCGTGGAGGACCCGAAGCCCTAAGTCTCGGAACGATGGAGACTGAAGTATCGGTGAACGTGTCCTGCTAGTTGGCTTTAGGATAGTTCCCCATTCGTTGAGCTGGTCTATTTTGTAGACAGTCCAAAGTTGTATTTAAACCTATGTGTTTGTGAATGAGTGTTTGGTATCGTGATTGATTGCCTGCTTTTCTATCCCAAGTTAAATGTTGTCAGGGGATTTGTTTCGCTTCCGCATGCGTAATAAAATGAATGGGTCGGCGACGTATCCTGGGATGTCGCATTTATGATCGACCGCAGTGGGATGTGCGCGACCTCGGGGTTCGGGGCGTGACATGTTCAATATATTGACGTCCAGAATGCGATCGTCACTCGACATTATTGATTGGCAAAGATGGCTATCTGGAAGAGTAATCGGTGAATCGATTGTTACTCGTTGTTTGTCATAACTTTCATTCGTCATCTGTACAATTTCTCTAATTATCGTAATCACTCGATATCATACCCATATCTTCCACTCCATTCACTTAAATCACACGTGTATTCGCTTATTACTATGTTTACAAACTAAAGTAAACAAAAATTTTCTCAAAACTCACGAGAGAGGAGAAGCGCAAAGACTAACGGCAAGCCCATGATTTGTGGTCGACAGAATGTTGTGTTATTCGGTATTGCGGCAACATAGGGCATTTGTTCTGTAACAATATTATGAGGACAAGGGATGTCAAATGAGTGGAATGGGTTGAGTTTGGGTCGGGTGGAAAATGATCTTACTCATATTGACCCCTTTAATCAATAATGATCCATTTTCATGCAATATAATTTTGATGACCGTACTCAACCTGACCCTAGCATAGACCTATACTTGACTTGACCTATATTATTAAAACACATCCATATTTAACCCTAACTATGAAAGTAAATATCAGGTTACTTAACCTTTACCAAAAAAAAAATATCAGGTTACTTAACCCACTTTAAGCTCTTCATGTTAATGTGCTACTTAGATAAAATTTTATATAAATTAAGAAAGTAAAATAAAAAAATAAGAAGATGTAAGAAAATAAAAAAAATGTAAACAAAATAGAAATCAAAAAGAAAAAAGAAATCAAAAAGACCAAAGGTGACTTGATTTTATTTTTTTAAAAATCTATATTTTTTAATTTTTTTTTTCCTTTTTTTTTTTCTTCTTCTTTGCTTGGTCGTCGGTCACAGGCTGCCGATCGACTATAAATAAGCTCGAATCCCCCTTGCCTTGTTGGAGTCGGAAGGGTTCGGGCCAAGCTTAAGTCTCACCATATAGACAAAGTTGGAGCCTCACCAAAGGTTCGTGAGACTTCGGCCTCACCAATTCGGCAAGCTCGTCCCTTGCTTATGGCTAGCCACCAACGGATGAAGAAGGAAAGAGGAAAAGGGAAAAAAAATAAAAACAAAAAACAAAATAAAATAAAATAAAAATTCAAATATATATAAAATGACATCTTTGTGATTTACTTAAAACTTGTTAGGTCACCCATTTATGACTCATTAAAGATTCACATAGTTCTTATGCAACCCATTTATGGCGTACTTAAACTTATTTTTTAAATCTAAGGCAAACTCATTAAAATATGGGTTCCAATTTTGTGACCTCTAAATTAAGGACTAAAGAGTATGCAGATTCTTTTTTCCTTTGGGTAAAGGTAAGAAGGAGTATGCAGATTCTTTGATACAAAAGAAACGTGGAAAAAGTACCAAAAAAAGTCTCAAACTTATTATATTAATACCAATTTAGTTATAAACCTTTTCATTAGATCAATTTAATTTTAACCATTTTTACATTGGTATCAATTTAGTCCATCTAGTTAATTTAGACCGAAAGAGCCGACGTGAAATCCATATGTTTTATGTGACATGCTCATGCTGACATCAAATTTCTTTTATAATTTTTGATGTATACGCTTTTTTATTTTTTTCGATTTTTTAATAATTTCTCTTCTTTTCTTTTTCCTTTTCCCTTTTTCCCTCCACCAGCCATCACCGAGCCTTGTCAGCCCAAGTGAGGACAACCCTTGCAAGCCTAGGCCCAAGCATCCCACTCCTAAGGCTGGCAAGGGCGATCCTCGCTTGACGCAGGCGATCTCTACCTTGTCGATGGCCCGTAGAGGAAAAAGAAAAAAGAAAAAAAGTAATAAAAAAATCGAAAAATTATAAAAAAATTGTTTGTCGGACATGCAGCGTAAAACAATAGGTGTTAATGTTAGTGATTTCTGGCCAAAATTGACCAGATGAACGCAATTGATAAAACATGAAGATGCTTAGGATTTAATTAGCATAATTAAAATTTTAGGAATGAATTGGCAAAGTTACAATGAATTTTGGACTTTTTGAACAATTTCCCCCTAGACAAAGCAACGACCAAGAACATTGGGCAAAGAATCCATGACTTGTCTTTCAATTTCATAAGGTTCCTTTCACCAATGAATTAGGGCATGCTCTCTCTACGATTGCCTGCGCGTTAAGGCAAGAATAGTGATCAGAACTTTTACATTGCCCCCACTGGAGGAGATCAACAAACCATCTGAAGCCTTCAACTAAATAAAGGAATCATTGTTCTTCTCAGTGCAAAAGAATCCAATTCCTGTGGGACACCTTAACCTATAAAAAGAGAAGGAAAGAGAGAAGAGGAGAAGCCTTTATTCGACAAATTGAAACATCCCGTTTCAAACACTCCTTAACAGACAAAAATACACCAGAGAAGGGAAAGCACGCCATGAGACCCAAGGCTGCCGCCCCCTCCAAGCGTGTTTACGAGGATTTCGAGCCCGAATGCAAATGGCACAATGAGGAAGGGCGCGATGATATTGAGCTCGACGTCCACGGTATTATACGAACCCATTGCACCATGACATTTGAGTTAAATCACTGCGATGCAAATGCAGGGAGGTGCTGTAAGTAGTATGACAGCACTGAACTTACAAGTCAAAACGAGCACAAACAGAACGATCGTCTTCCTTGCATTTTAGGTGAAAATATATCATGACCTTATCGTGGTTCTTGTCCGCCTGAAAACGATCAACACCGCTATGTTGCTTGAGGGGTCAGTATATGTGCGCATCATCTTTACCTGATCGAACAACCAGTACATGCCTGCATTGAGTTGTGCAGAGTTTCGCTCATCGAACGCCTTAGGCAAATCTCTCCCGTGTAAACTAAGGGATTGAAGAATAGAGAGGTCACTTCGTGCCGGGACCAATGAGAGGCCAGCATCGATTGTTAGTATTGCGATGACCTAGATGAAGGTGGCATTAGGAAAGTCGAGGTTGTGTAGCTCAATCTGGCGTCACATGAAATCTATCAAGGCATCGTAGAGGGTCATTGGGGGCACAAATAGCATAGGCATGTCTACTCATCAGAAAAATGATTATCCGTCAAAAGTGAGTAAAAACTCAGCAAGCAAACTACCAACTAATCTGTACTACATATCTCAATAACAACACATGTGAGGAAGTTTAGACATACAATATAGAAGATTGTTTTAAATCAACTTGCCTGAAAACCTTTGTCGAAATCAGGATAACAAGTGAAAAATATTTTCTTTGAAACTAGAAAGCTCGAATGAAATCTGAAAATGCCAATGATCATATTTACTATGAATTACTTGTCAATCCTCCAGGGAACTCCATTACCCCTAGGCATCTCACACTCATTTAGCATTGTGAGGACATCTCAGAAAACCGTGTTACACCCCCTAGGCATCTAGAGGAACACACTTACCCCTCTAGGCATCCCTACTACAACCAGAGCATTGTCACCCCCCAAAGACCGATGGCAAATCACACACTCATCCGATGGTGCAGCTATTTAATAATTCAATTTAAACATGCCATCCGCTAAGTTAATGTACAAGAACAGTTTAGTGTCTACCATCAACTATACTTTATAAGCCAGAGAAATGATACAAACATTTAGTTGGTAGCACTAGTTCAAAAGGATGGTTTACAAAAAGGAGTTTGTCCAAAATTGACAGAAAAAGGGTAGCTTGCCCGTCTGCAGAAATTAAAGGCATTCGCCAAGCAAATCATTCCCGAAATCACGAGACTTTAACACGATATGGACGAGACTCTTGGGAATATTTTCACGAAGAACTCAAAATCCGGTTCAGCTTGTATGGGTCCAATAATTTTATATACTTCAGGTCAAAACAAGGTGAATTTCCATGAAAAAACAGCTCTGAAATTGGACGTTTCAAAAGCTTAAATGAGTTCCAAAAATCACGGGAAAATTACAAATAGTCTAAAACTTTCATGAAGGATGCGATTTCAAATCTTGTGTTGAAAATTCTGTAGAAAATGGAAACTAAGTAAAGGTCCGATAATTGTTTATGAAGATAGATTCGGATCCCGTAGTTTTTCAAATATATTGTTGACACCAAAATTTTGGCGACTCGTATAGTCATTTATCGTATTAAAAAATTAGGGATTAATTTTATCCCTAAAAAAATAGTTAATCGCACAGCATGTAGTTTTAGATGCATTTATTTTTTATTTTTTATTTGCATTTACATTGGGCCGGTGACGGATGGGTTCAAATTGATGATTCAGAAACTTTAATTTGATAAGTCGGGCTAAGCCCACGAAGAAAGCAAATCGGCCCAAGCCCATATCTTCGGAGAGATTTTATGGATTTATCTTTGTGAGATTTCGACTGAAAAAGCAAATATTACGTTTGAAAAAAAAAAACAAATATTGCGTTTCGAAAAGAAATCTTTGTGGAGATGGATTTGGAAAATTTAAAAACCCTAATTCGTGCCCTATAAATAGGTAAAAAATACCTAGGGTTTGGAGGAGGCCAAACAATCGATACATACGGCCAGAAAGAGAAGACATTGATAAGGACAAATCGAGAGGTAAAGAGGGAGAGGCGGCGACAACAGAAAAGGAGGGGCGGATGCCCACAGGTTGAGGCGACAACGATCAACACAGGGACACATGTCTTAACCATCCTCTCCCAGTTCGTGAATCTTTGTGGCGACAATCATCACCGCTGCGATTCCAGACGACCAGCGAAGCCCCCCTCAGCAAGCCTTGCGTTCACGCTTTATCATTTGCTCCGGTCACACCCAATCATCACCCATCGCAGGGAGTGTGGTAATTTTCTCACTGCTGCTCTTTATATTTCTTCTACAGGTTTTTCAGGCTAAGCTTCTCCGGTGGCTTCTAAGTACCGCCCGGTGCCGGCGATAGCTAGTCACCGTGATCTACACCGACAAACATTTTGTTGCTGGACTTGCAATTCCAGCGAAGCACCTTCACCGCCGCACTGCACCCGCCCTCCTCCCTTGTCTGGTGATGTCACTCACCGCAACCGAAATCTCGTCCGCTTTAACTAGCCTCGAAATTCACATACTCATGGCAACGAATTGAAGGATTCTCGGCAAAGAGTGACGTGTGAACATGTCGGTTTGGGGTCCGAAAAGCCTTTTTAGCCCAGCTTCACCGAACAATCCCAATTGCATGTAGCTGTGCCGAAGTGTGATCCGTGAATGTGGCGGTGAAGTATTATCAAGGAGTGCACTTGAATTATTCTCAAGCAAGAAGAGCCCCGGCTGAGTCCACACCGTAGCATCGCACTAGCTGCCCTTGAGTCGCTCTTGAAGCCGAGACGAAGTCCGTCCCTCGTTGATGTTCCCGCATCATTACAAGGCTTCCATAGCTACGTCCTTGTCTCGTGTCAAATATTGTATGTCTCAATGGTGTGTCCAAGTGGCGGCAACATCACATGCAATTGTGATATTTTCAAATCAAGAGCTGTCCCAATTTTGGTCATGATAATGGCAGGATTCTATTGGTGCTCTTTAATTTTCCTTATGCATGCGTTTTGACTATTCCTCCTCAGGCTTAGCAATTTTCCAGAGTACTTGGTAATTCACCGAGGGAGAACACGATACAGGCGAATATCGTAAAAATTCTGATCGCACTTTTGCGTGAAGCCGCCATGAGTAGTTGCTATGAGACGATCTCCCTCACCGTGATTCCCATGACCCATCATCCATCCGAATTTGGAAACGTCACCCGCGTGACATCGTGAATTAGGTAAGACTCTCGATTAATCTGATTTTCATACATGACGCCGCCTAATTCATAATATCGCAATCTTATTTTGAATATTTGTTTGTTATTGCCATATCCAAAAGATCTCTTGATCCTTCATGAATTAGGAAATTTTCCTAATTCCGCAACGTGCATATGATTGATAGTCCGATTTCATGCTCGAAATACGACTCGCAATCGCACGGAAAAATCACCAATCCGATCTCATGCTAGAGATATGATTCGCGATTTTATTTGAAATTGGCCAATCCGATCTCATGCGCGAGATACGATTCGTCAATTTATTTCCAAAAAGGACATGGATGAGATATTGCCTGATTTGTTGCCGTGATGTTCTTGATGTCTTATTTTGATTGCTCCCGTAAAAGAAAGGAAAAATCCAAAAAAAGATTAAGTTAGATTAGGTTCGTCTTAGAATATTCCTCGTTTTAGAGTTATCTTGCATGATTAGAATAGGAAATTTATTTATTTCGAATTTTTGAAAAAAAATAAAAAAATATCATGCATATGTCATGTAGAATTAGGGCATTCTTTGCACGTCATTGCATGTTAGGATTGCATATTATAGGTTTAGATAATTTCTCCTAAATAGATTGCATGCTTATTAGGAAAATAAAAATCATGTGCACGTCATATATAATTAGGTTCATACAATGCACGTCATTTAGTGATTTTTGTTAGGTTCATTTAATTAGAAATTGCCCGTCATTAGAATTAGGTCATTAGATTAATTTAGATTGCATATTTAAGTGTTGCATTTCTTTAATTTCGAATCTCATGGAAAATACAAAAAATTATTTTTTAGAATAAATCCATCTCATGCTTCGGGATAGACTACATGCTTATTTATGTCATATTGCTTAGGTCATATAGCTAAGTCATGTTGCCATGTCATATCATTTCATGTTAAATTGGTGGCATGCATTGCATATTGCATGATTTTCATTAAATAAGTGAAAAAAAGGAAATTCCATGTTAATTAAAAATCATATTTAGGACCGCTGATGTGAATTCTAAGCTAACAACACGATATGCTTTCGTTACATTACGAGGTAAGTCCTGCAATTTATTTATTGCTTTACTTGGGTGTTAAATTGGTGGTTTGCGCACCCGCATGATCACTTCACACGTTAGGGAAATAGATTTAAAATCAATTCAAGCTGTCTACACAAACATTTTTTCATAATAAAAGAAACGGTACCGAAAGGGCGTTAGAGAAATCTAGCGTAACCAAGTCTCCGTACCCAAATCTCTGGTTCGTAGGAGTAAAGTAAATCTCCCATTACTTTACTTGGGTTTCTAATTGACCCACCAAAAATAGATTAGTGGCGACTCCTAATTAAAAATCAATTGCATGTTGAGAAATTTAAACCTAAGTTGCGAATTGGTATAGGCTTGGGAGAGCCCGAGTTAAGTCTAGGCTTAACAATCCATTAGCCAAACCCTAAGTGATTCACACCCTCGAAAAATTTGGGTCACGACATATATTTTGCATGTACGAAGTTCAAAAATCCGAATCAAAGTATGTTCTAAAACCAGGTATAACACACAACTTTCGTGAAGAAAGTCACCAAATTCGTACCACAAAAGCCAATACAAAATGGACAAATTTCCTGCCTACAGTGAACCGATCCGAAAATAGTTATAACCTCAAATTTGTCCATGACTTGTGTCATTTAAGCTCAAATTAGCACACATTTCAACATCCGACATTCCAACAACACATCCTTAAATTCAATGAGCTAAATTTCAACAGTATACCTTTTCCGGAACTGTCAATGAACACAAGTAAGCACGAAATCAACCGAGGCAACAATAATTTTAGGCAACAATCATCAACACATGTAGCATATACGGAGCAGTTTATATCCCTCTAGTCCAAAGCAAGTCAGGACGCGGCTCGAAGGGTCTCGGAAGTCTGAGGTCGTGACTAGCCTTAAGTGGTTTGAGGTCCGGCTGAGGCGAGACGGCAAGCAGCACACGGGTTGCTGGGGAAGTCGCGGCGCTGCATGCAGTGCGTCACGCACGTAAAACAGAAGAGAATTACAGAGAGACCATGAGAGATGTTGAAGAGCAGAGAGCAAATTTCGGTGAACTGAAGAGGGACGGGTGGTGTTGCTTCATTTATGTCGCGGTCGTCCGTCCCACTCGTGGTCGTCGTTGTTGACTTTGGCTGCCAGGAAATGTGCAGCTGGGGATGGTGTGTCACTCATTGAAGGGGCTGAATGGCCTGGTGCGGTGTCGCACGAAGGAATGTAGCGGAAGGAAGGAGCAGCTACTGGCGTGCAAAGCCATTCCCTCTCCTTCAAGCGGTGCGGCGTTGACTCAGCAACGCTAATTCGCACCAGCTAGAAGAATGTCATGCTTTGATGGGGGCTGGTGGCAAGCTCTGGCTGAGGGGGCTGCGTTGCTGGTAGTGAGCTGCTGAGGTGGCGCCACCTGGTGATGACGCGGTGAGGAGCGGTGATGTGGTGTTGATGCGGCGAGTGAAGTGGCGCTGAGTTGGTGTTGTTGGGACGTGGTGACGTCGCGAGTGAGGCTGAGGTGGCTCGGCGAGGATGGGAACGAGCTGAATTGGTGAGATCCGATGTCTAGCTTGGCAGCGTTGACTATTAAGCGTCTGAGGCTCATGATTCGTTGAGTGAAAATCCGAATGTCACACTATATAATTATGCCGAGGTGTCATTGCTATACTTTTGTGTTTTCTAATTAACCCTTATAAACTTATTTTCATAATTGTAGAATAAAGAGAAGAAAAGGGTAAAATTGACCTAGCAAGATGACAAAAAGGTAAAACAAAGAAATTGAGTATTCGTATTCTGTTAAGAAATTACACTTGGTAAAATAACTTAATTGTCCTTTTAATGCAATAATCAACCTCATTCTTACTCTTCATGTGAGAAACTTATAATGCTCTTTTAATTTTTTTTTGTTTACTTTTGAATTTAATAATTTTTTTGGTTGAAAAATGATTTTTTTCAGTTATTGAAAAGATAGCAAAATATTCGTTCAATGCCCTCACAATCATCGTCGAGGGAGAGAGGGATGGCATGAAAGAATACAAGCTGACCCGGTCTCAAGCTTTAAACGGAAGTCTTCCGGGAAGCCCCGGAAGTGTCTCTACAATGTGCTGAGACGAAGTAGCTGGGGCAGACACTAGCACCAGCAAAATGCACAACTATTTCTTCTCAAGACCTTGCCTTCTTGAGTTCAACGTTGCCTTTTGCCTTGTCATTGCCCCCCGCCCCTCTCTCTCTCTCTCTCTCTCTCTCTCTCTCTCTCTGCTTTCACTTTCATACCAATGAAGAAAAAAAGGGGCTCAAACTAAAAACGAAGTACGAAAAAAGGGAGGGAATAAGTACCTAAAAAAGGAAATCTTGAATCGTGCCAATGAAGGAAAAAAAGGGGTTCAAACTAAGAACGAAGTACGAAAAAAGGGCGGGAATAGGTACCTAAAAAGGAAATCTTGAATCAAGTACCATAATTAGACAAATCCAAAAACCATTTTGGCACCCTTGGTCGAATAAAAATATCAAATTGATAAGAAGTTTGTGAATATTTAATTAATTGATAAGAAGTTTGTGAATATTTTATTGAGTAGGTAGCTAGTCGCTTCAATGCTATGCATTTAACTCTTTCCATCTGTGGGGATTCTCAATTGTTAACTCGCCTTGGGAGCTCCCCATGTGGCAAGAATCACGAAACGCTATGAATATTTTGCAGAATGATTAGATCCGCACGAACAAGTGCAACTGGAGGTGACGCACTTTAATGATGAAGCGTGTGCTCATCAATGCTTGCAGATCCTTATAATGAGAATCTCAGTTTAACTCAAAATTCGACCAGACATGTAAAGCCAATAGGGGATAGGAAGGTAAAAAAACGTAATTATCATTGCTTGTGCTCCGAATAAATTGGATTGACAATCTTTCTAGGGAGAAGAACGCCACGAATCTTCGGCCGGTGGCATGTCTTCTAAGTTTTAATGATGAATTTCATCAATCTTAATCTTTATCCTTAACTGGTGGCATATCTTTTAGACTTTGGTGGTGATTGTAATCTATCATTAATCTATCGGTATCCATTTATCAATTATTCCTTATCATTCAAAGCATATTCGCCTACCCCACCTGCATCAAGATATAAACAGTCGAGCGATGAGTATTTTCTTGCCTTGCATGCCAAGTAGGGCAAGAATGGATATAGTCTGCCCCGTTAAGAAGCAACTAGGGATTTCGGAGGAGCAATTTTGCATGTTAAATAAACAACACCTCTTCTCCACAATTTCCAATACTGCAACAAAACCTACTTCTTTCTAGATTTTGCCTTACCATTACTAGTTATTTATAAACTTGTAGATAAAACTCTACGTTTTTTAACCCCTTCCTTTTAACGCAGTTAATTAAAGTGTCAGGGATATTCAACTGAGGAACTTGAAGTAATCAATTTAAATCTCTTTTATAGGATTTATGCGTTTGTGTCCCTATAGGAAGATCTACGTATTTTTTACGTCCACTTTTACCTTTCCGAAATTTAAGATGGAAAATAATTTGCTTCTCTTCTCCTATTTCTTGCCCCTCCATTTTTAATACCTGCCAAATTTTAGTTTTGACTTTTAAAATGGGGTTATCTTGTAAACGCGTTGCTAGAAAGTGTTGACGAAATGCCTTTCAAAATATGGATTGACGTGGAAATCAACAGAAAATGAGTAGGATCCTTTGTTGATTCTTGGATAAGAAACGTAATTGACACAAAAATTAAAAGTA